>CM021105.1:158455737-159163752 GCA_007115665.2 Sequoiadendron giganteum
TTGAGTGAGAGACTTGAGAGAGATAGAGGTGGAGAGAGTGAGAGGGAAAGAGATAATATTTAAATATTTTCTAAATTGGTAATATATATATTTAATTATTTATGGATTAACTAAAATATTGAAATAATATTTAAATATTATACATTTAATAATATATTATATATTAAATACATAATTCGGTAAGAGATTACCATAAATTGTATATTAAATATATTACATTATAAACTTTATTGGATATTATATATATTAAATTATAAACTTAACTGCATTTTTAAATAATATATTAAAGATTGTATAAATTGTTTTAAAACTGATCTAAAAGATATCATATATCGAATTCAAATCCGATATCAGATTCAAATCGGATATCCAATTTGAATCGGATATCCGATATTCTGACACAAAATTTAATGCCTTGGTATTAGGCTCGGGATTTGGTTCAGACTAGCCAATCCTAAAAGTCAACACGTAAAACGTGTTTAAGAACTTACCTTGTTTTTCCAGACTTCGCCCATGTGGCTAATGGCTTTTATTTTACCTAAAATTGATAAAACGAAAAGGGTTTGTAAAAGAGCTTCTCAACTTTCTACCAGTATAAATTATATTTTCTTTAGAATCTAATAAATAATAATTATTTATTTTTTATTAGAATTACGACTAAAGTTCTGATTGATAGTCTGATAGAAAAACATCTATAACTTTCAAATGGTATCACATTTTTTGAATCCAAAACATGCCTCACATTCTATGCTTCGTATACTATAGGATTAAAAAAAAAAAATGAATTCCATTAAGTTTTGACCAAGTTAAGGTGGTCAAACATATGAGTTTTAATATATTTAAAAAGTTGTTATAAAAAATTCATAATTGATTATTTATTTGAAAAAAAATTACAAAAAAAATGCATCACATCCAAACATGAGTCCTCTACTTATATGTAAAATTTTATAAAAAAATATTATGATTTTATTATGGTTAGGGTGGTCAGACAGACACCTACTTTTTATTTTTTCCCTAAAATTTTAGTACTTCTGCATTCAAATTTCAAATTTTCACCAAATAGATTTTGTTTTTACAAAAATTAACCTAGTAGTTTAGAAACTACATTCAATTTTCCACATATTCTATTCTTACATATTTTTGAAATAATATAGATAACTTATTCAAATTTTTATGTCAAGTTGCCCAACTCTGATTTTCTGAATTTTCATTGCCACTTAAGGATCTATTTTTTCCATGATTATCCTGCACATGCCCATGCACACATTTCATTGTATAGCTTTCTATTTTGTTTCATTTGCATTCTTATGTCACTTAGTGAAGCTTTGCATTAAACTAGGTTTTAGCATTTGATCTTGCATTTCATTTTTCTTTCCAAGTCTTAACTTGGTGGTGTACCCCTCATTAATTTACATTTAGACCTTAGGATAGCCTTATTGCAAGATCTCTTTCTCCTTTGCATTGAGATCTCTAGGGTTTGTTCCTGAATGAGAGAGAGTGAAGATTTTCATTCTAGGTCCTAAACCCTAGAAAAGATATAATTTTCCACCTTTCATTTTGGTGAACATGCATTTGGAACATCACAATTTTTATTTGGACTGCTTTATCATCCTGGATCTTTCTAGCATTAACATCACATTAGGGTTTACATTAGTTAATTGGAATTCTAGGGTTTCTAATTTTGCATTAGTGAAAGTTCATATAGCTTGTAGTTTTGCATCTCATTTCATTGAAATTCATACAAAATCTGCATTTTCACTTAGGTTTCACATCATACAATATAAAAAGCATAAAAATCAATTGAAAATCTTCTAAAATTTTGAAAAAATTCCCCAGTGGGACTCTTTCAGCACCTTGGGCGAATCAATCCCAATACACATCTTAAACTTCATTTTATAGCATTAAAAACCTTGTTTATGCAATTTTGTTTGCTACCATTAGTTATTTGTTTCAATGGGTTGACTTTCTATTACATGCGGGTAAAAGCACAATCTTGTGTCACACTTTATAAAGGAATCGACCAATAGCAAAAAAATAATTAAACTTTGACCACATAAAAGTGGTCTTTATGTTTTGAATTTCAAAATGGTGTAAACTAATAAAATGTAGAACTTTTGATGAAGTTTATTCTTGTAATTTTTTAATAAAAAAAAAAAATGTTTTCATTATGTTTTTATCAATTTAAGGATGAATTTTGGAATGCTGAAAATTTTAGAAAAGAGTGACTTCACCGGCCATTAAGAAACAAATTGAAAAAAACTTCATTTTTCCTAAAAAAAAATTCTCCAAATAGGTAACTTCAATATCTTGTGCGTGGAAAAAAAATTCAAATTTTGATGTATATTTTTCTTGTAGTAACATTTTAAATTCAAACATTTCAGAATATGACATTTTTCACGGGCGTTCAACTATTTTAAATTTTTTTAATCATTTAAAAAAAAAAACTATACCCTTTTGAATAATACTCTCTCCTCTTGTGCCCCATATAATTTTTAAAAACTCTTAATATGTTTTACTAATTTTTTAAATTTCTAATCAGCTCTATTTTAAATTTAACAACCTAATTGCATTATTTTAAAAGTAACATATATTAAAACTAATCAAAATATTAATACACATATATATATATGGATTTACCACTCTGAGCTCTACAAAAGCGTATTTTTTCTACAAAAAAATAATTCTTAATGGAGAAATACTCTACCAAAGGTGAATGTTTTAGAAAATTTTAAAAAAAGGTGAGTTGGCTGCCATGTAGGATGCCAACTAGACATGCACAATCGAGCATGTGTTGACTGAGTAGGTTTCAACTGAAACCTACTCGACTGAGAATAGTTCGGCCAAAAACTGCTTGACCGAGACATAACCAGTCGATAGGTACTTGACCGAAAAAGTTCGATATAATTTTTTTTTTTTATTATTTTGATTTTTCAACTCAAGTAAATTTGATAAAATACATATTTTGGCCAAGAAAGGCTTATTTCAAGTAAGAAAGGCTTATTTCGACAAAATAAGGTTTATTTTGATAATTTAGAAGACTTATTTCGACATTTTAGAAGGTTTATTTTGACAATTTAGAAGATTTATTTCAACAAAAGAAGGTTTATTTCGATAATTTAGAAGATTTATTTTGACAAAATAAACTTTATTTAGACAATAGGAGAGCTATATTTGAAGGTACATTGATCTTCAACTTATTTAATTGATTATGTCTTTATTTTCATGAATGCATTTGAAGTTTGTTTTCACTATTTAAATTCTTAGATTTCATTATTATTGATCACCAATTCTATGTTCTTCCATTCTTGTTCTTACATCCTCCTTATACCTATGTTTTATTAAATTTACCTTTGCCTTTAATTTTATTTCCATTTTTGACTTATCTTTTATATGTATATATTATTTTTATATTTAATGTTTTGCATGCTTATGTAAATATTAGACTTTTGTCTAAAGTACTCAAAATTTTATGATCTTTGCCTTAAAATTTTGGTTTCACATGTTGCCTCATTAATTATTAAATTTGCATGCATGTATTGTGATACTTTTTGAGCATGAACAACTTTTCCACAAATTATTCTTTGACTATTGATTATATATATATATGTTCATGGACCACACTTTTAGATCTAGTTACCACATAGACTAGAGGGCAACATGTGAATTCCATTACATCTTAAACCTCGAGTCATCATGTTGCATCTTCATATTATGGGAATCACATGTCTCTATCCCGTTACATCTTATGCTTATATGGTTATATCCTTGTGCATATTAGGTCATTAATCCTTCCTCCTTTTAACATAGTTTGTTTTTATTTGTCACATCCTTGCATTTAAGGAATCATGCCTTGAACCCCTTTGTAATCTTATCCTTTCATTGCTAAATAAATTTTCATAGGAGATCTATATATATATATATATCATGTTTTGTCTCTTTCACATCAAATATAAGTGGCGATCTACACATTTAGGTATATATCGGGCTCATGATCGGTTTCTCTTTCTATGTTCTATGGTACTCATTTTATTAAAAGATCCACATATATTTCAATGCACATCTAGTGGTGATCTAGTAACTGATGTCATGATCTAGCATGTGCATCTAGTTACATGCTTTAAATATTTTCAAGTGATATATATTCCAATTATGCTCATGATATGTTTGTAATTTATGTATTTTAAAAATAAATGTTAATTGATGAACCCTTTTTCAAGCGATATATATACCAAATATGAGCTCATGATATACCAAATTTTCTCATGTGATATGCTTGTAATTTATTGGAATGTTTTATTTTTACTTTGGCTTTAAAAAAAATGAACAATTTAAAATTTAGTGTTAGATATTTATGCAATATTAACTATACATGTTTCATTCAAAGCTTATGTGTGTACAAATTTATATGTAGGTGAATTCAAATTTGAGTGCAATCTTTTATGGTGAATCCAAGGATTAGATCAAGGAATTATGATCGAACACGAATAAGACATAGGGAGAGAAAAGTGAGTGAATGAACATCTATTTAACAACAACCCGGGGAAAATAATGATGATCAAGGTGGTGTACAAGTACAAGAAAAAATTGAACCTAATAATATAAATTTTTTGTACTATGGTATAGAAAATCTGATGGAGATGGATGAGTATTCTCTTTTCAATAATATTTCATCTGAAGATATGTTATTTGAAAGCACATTAAAATTACACTCTAAAAAAATATGGGATGAATATTTTGAAGAAAAATCTCTAATTGGAAAAGCATAGTTAGATGCAAAGTTATTTAGATGAAAAGAAATGACCCCTATTTTGTAGTTGTTAGGGGTTAATTATAGGAAAATTTCATCAGATTTAAAACAAACAATTTTTGAAAACTTCCAAGAAGCATTGGAATGTATTGAAAATAAGAGTCGATCTAGTGATCTAAGTGTTGCACGTAGAGTGTTGATTGTAATTTCTAGTAAATAATTATCACATAGAAGACAAGTTCAAGAAATTTCTGAATTACTAAATGTTTGTAGGAGAAATGTTCAAAGATATATTGAAAAGAGAAATGAAATAGATGGAAAATTTGAGAAAAAATGGGTAAATATTTGTAGGGTTCCCCGAAAAGATAGAATTTCAGAAGATGTAAAGAAAAGGGTGGTTGAATATTGGACCACCCACTCTCGTGTTTCTTCCAATATAAGGGATACTATACAAATAATAGGTGAATATGGTACACAAATTTCTCATCCAAAACATTTTTATAGATACAACACAAAGTGAACTTTTTGAAGCATTCAAGCAAGAATTTTTAAATGTAATATTTTTCAAAGGATGTTTGAGACACTACAACCATTATTTGTACATATAAATAAAGTACGTGAAGCTTTTCGTCAAAATCATGTTGAATTTGATATACACCTACAATCATATAGAAAAATCTATAGAAGAAATTGATCAAAATTTAGCCATCCCTGGAAGCACAACAAAATTTGTGAAGTCTCTTGTATGCGAAAAATCAGAAGATTCAGATGAATTAAATGTTCAGTTTATAAAAAATATATGTAATGATTGTGGAGATTTGAAGAATCTTTTACATGTTGAAAATAATGAAATGCAAGTTATTTGGAAAATATTCGAATATGAGACATACTTAACGAAGTTAGGATTTGAGGCCAAAAAAGTGTTCTCAAAGAGAATAGATTGCCTTACAATGAATTCATGAGTAAATTTTGTAATATCATATATCGACATATCCAACATTGTCAAGGTGCAAGATGACAAGCTAAGTGATTTCATGATTAAAATAATTGATTTCCACCAGGTTGTATTCTCTCTATTGTAGATTTCTCTAAGAACTATACATTTAGTCCTCAAACTAAGATTCAAAGTCAATATTATCATTCAAAGCAAGATGTAATCTTTGTGCAATTTTTCTATAGGCATGCTAAGTTAGAGGTCGATGAAATACAAAGTAGAAAATATGATCGAATTATCATCAAAGATATTCACTTTTATATTAGTGATGATACGAATCATGATAGAATCTATGTAGTTCATTGTTTCAAAATATTTTTTGAAGACCCGAGACGACGTGGAATAAATCAAGAATAACACTAGATATGGTCTAATGGATGTGTTGGTAAGTAAATTGTTTTTTTTAATTTTAACTTTGAGACATAAAATATTTAATTACTTATATAATTAGTTTTTTGAAGCTAATTTGGTTTTAGTGTAATTATTTGTAACTTCACGGGACAATTTAATTATGTAAAATCTTTTGTTTGGTTAAGCCATCAACATGTTAGACACAACACCAATTTTTTGTGGAATTTTTATGAGAGTGGACATGGAAAAGGAGTGCACGATGGAGAAAGAGCATGTGTGAAGCATTCACTTCGTCAACATCAACTTGGTAAATTTCACCATATATATATGGAATCTAGAGATATTTTTTAAAATATTAGATATATGTTTAAACTAAATTAAACTCTTTTAAGTTCCTTGAAATTAATAGGTGACAAATTGTGCCAACGTGTGTACTTGTAGGTAATGCCATACATAATGCAAATGAAATTGTTGAATGGTGCAAAATTCATTTTTCTGCTCGCAACTCAACATACAACACACAATATCTTTGGGAAGTTACAAGTACATCTAGTCAAAATTTATTAAAAATTTGAATTTCAAAGTTCAAGTGTACATGTTTTAATTTAATATTTAAATTTGAATTTATAGATATTGATCAATCAAATCCTTATTATTGTTATGAAATTCACGGTATTATAATTTTGCATCAAATCATGACAATGGAAGTAGTAGGCCTTATGCAATTAATGTGAGAGAAAAATCATGTTTTTGTGTTGATTGCATTGAGGACAATGCAAATATTGTTCAATGTGAATATATTAGAGATGGGTATGTTTCATGATGGGAAATGAAACAATTAAGATTGATGCCTCCTTTTGTTGAAGATGACAATATCAATGTCTATGATCCTCTATATTTAGCTAATTATGAACGTGTATCTAATTTAGTTGTTATAGCTATGGAAATTGATTAATTTAGTTAAAATTTATTTAAACTTGAGTCAAAACGTGTTAGGCCAAATAATAAAAAAAAAAGTTGGAATCTAAAGAGGAACAGGAAGAACAGCCTGAAGGGAGATTACCTTTTATCATGCGTTCAAATCTCTTCTCCAAACTTCACTTCATAACCTACATGTAGACACCGAAAATTGGTCTAGGCCTACGAACACCACTTTCAACATATTTTTCTATTATCCATGGTCATGATTAAATAATGTTAATTATTTAACTACCCTTTTTAACACATCTTTCTTGTATTAATTAAATACCCCTTTTAAGTAATTCACTAATTCATAAATGATCTTTATTTGACTTCATTAATTAAATAAATCATATTTGTTTAATTATGTCGCTAGCTAATTAATTCTTCCTTCTTAATTAAATAATTTATTATTTAATTACCCCCTTTGTTAGACTTTAACTATAATTAAATATTTATTATTCAATTATTCATTTAACCCCCTTTATCTATAATTAAATATTTATTATTTAATTATTCAATTCCACCTTTACAACAGTCAAATTAAATAAATGATCTTTATTTATTTAATTAAATCTCTCATTTTCGAATGTTGAATTAAATTAACATTAAAATTTAATTATTTGTGTCACATTCTTCTATCAATCAGTTGACTAATCATTCACTCACCTTCTAACTCAAGATCTATTTTTAGTTCTCCAGTTATCTCTGGATTCAACATTTGATTATCTTTGCAAGAGGACTCTCTGTCACAACTAGTTAGTTAACTAGTTCTAACTCATATGCATGATGTGTTTATTAATTAAATATCTTTATTTAGTTAATTAACTAATGTTTGCATTCGAATGCATTATTCTCCAACTTCTAACTTTGTCTTTGACATTCAAAGTCTTGTTCTTCTATTTTCGAAGACTCTTAACTGAAGATTAAAATCTTGAAATCATGTTCTAACTCATGTTCTATCTCAGACAAAACTCAAATTGCATGGCATTCATCAATCTCATCTGTCGATCTCTCTTTCAATCTGAGACAATCATTTGAAAACCCAAAATCTATAAAATGGCCTGTGATAATCATTATTCCTCCTCCCAAAATCATACACTTTTGAGAAGAAACTTATCTTCATTATTCTTCTTAGAGAAGAGAAATCAAGATAATTCGAAGGAGTGAACGCATATTCGGTGAGAGCTTTCCATTAATTTTTTTACTTTATTATGTTTACTTATTCATTCTTTTTTGTTTGATTTAGATTAATATTGGTTAGATTAAGATTAACATTGTTGATTCTAGTTTGCAGATACCTAATCCAGATTTTAATTCTATGTTACATTTGGTGAACCCGATGTGAAACACGCTTCAAAATTCACACATCTTTTCGTCTTTCCATTTTTCTTTTTTGCAGGTTTTTTGTATAGCGCACCACATCTATTCAACACCAAAACATTTGTATTACGAGTTGCATTTGATAAAAATAGTGACGCATCTGTCATCCTGAACTGCATCTACGAAGTCCTGAACCGCATCCGCATGTTAACAAATTCACAAACTGCATCCGTCTGTAAACGTCGAACTGCATCTGTTGCTCCAAAAGCCACATCAGGCTGGTAAATATTTTTCACTTTTTTTATTTGACTTCCATACATCCATGTTTTATTTTATCGATTTTGTGTGATTTTCATTTTTTGCTAATGTTTGTTTCAGCTATGTTAAGAGGGAATAACGTAGTGTTTGCAGGACGAAGCATATAAGACAATAAATACCAAAGACAATATTTTCTGCAGGACGAAAGCCGAAGACAAGAACAATGAACTACTAATCAATTTGCATGCACGACCTAAAGCCTTTGTCTTTATTTATTTAGAAATATTTTTGTTTGGTAGATAGATAACTATCATTTGAATTAAAAAGAATCAGTGTTTTATGTGTTTGGTGCGAAAGCACATATTTGTAACCCTTACAATTTGGCATACCGAAGTATCCTCTCCCCTTGCACATTTGTGTGATCTTGGGTGTAAGAAAAATGGTAACCAACTCTAGAACTTGGGCCTATCTTGGTGGGAAAAATTACTCACCCCAAGATGACTCGGACCGGTAGCACGCTAGATGCCAAACGACATCCAGCTGGTATATAAAAGTGGATTCTTGGAGAAACCCAAGAATCATGCACACTATTCCGATGAGATTGACAAAAATGGACTCTCGTTGATGTTGGATAGTGCCCCACGAATGGAATTCCCTTATTAAACACCTTAATGTAGAGTTACCAAAATCCTACCTACTTGTTGGCATAGCAGGGTCGCCCCTATGAAGCCGTCTTACATTCTTACGGTTTATGTGTGGAGATGAGATGTATGCCATGGGATTTTCATGGGTACAGTAGCTTGGCTGCCCCGTATAAGTGAGTGTCATGGAGGGGAGCTAGTGGGGTCAAGCTACTAGTCATCCACCATAAATATGTGTAGCTAGAGAAATCCAAGTAAGAACTCAACAAGTATTGTCCAAAAATCCTAGGTTGTAAATGTTTTTCCAGTCTTAATAGTCCCATCATCACAAACTGAAAATACATTGTTTTATGTCCTTATGTTTGATGTATTCATCAAAAATCTTGATCAATAAATGGAGTCAGTCAAAAAAACTTTCGAGAAAACTTCAACTATCAGTTTAAATACCGCATCTGTCTTAGCAAGTCACATTTGTTAGGGGAAAAGCCGCATGTGTCTGTCAAAAACATTCAATTTCCACAGTTTGTATATTACGAGCCGCAACTGTCATATTTTGAGTCACATGTGTGCATGCAAGCCGCATCTATCAATTTTCAAGATGCAAGTGTCTGTCAGAAAATTTAGGTTTACAGAGTCCATATTTAGAACCTCATGCGTATTCACAAACTGCATTTGCCATAGGAAACACCGCATCTATCAGAAAAACCACAAGCATATTGAAAAAGTACATCTGTCATAAATGAAACCGCATCTGTCAAAAATTTCAAACTTCGTCAGTGTCCCAAACAAGAATTTAGTCAAATCACCGCATGCATCATATTAAACCATATCTATCAAAATTTAAACCGCAACTATTAGGTGAACCGTATTTGACTATCAACAGAAAACTTTGAAAACAGCAAATTGAGTCTGAGACATCACTGTCACTTTTGATTTTGGTTTCTTAAGCTCAACCTTGGACAGAAAATGGAAATTTTTTGCTCAGAACCTTGCATCATTAGGTTTCATATACGTCTTAGTCACAGTCAACGTCTTAGTTATAGTCATCCTAAGTTGCATGCATATAGATACTTCCTAGGAAATTGAATATCACAGAAATAGATAACTTTCCTCGTCATTGGATACATTCATGTTCTAATTTGTCACAATTCATTGAACCTAGTCACTTAGTCCTATTTGTGAATCTTTCCAACTCAACAGTCTTCTTTGGGAAATTCACCTTGTCAACTGTCCTTGTCCTACAATCAGGTTCCTTGGTCAAACACAAATCCTTGCATGCATTTATTCCATAGGTGGTAGGTTATACCCATCTTAGACTCATTTTTCATCATATTCTACTCGAGATTTTGCATATTATCCATCCTGTCATACGTCATCTTAGTATAAGTCTTTTTAGAAATTATTTTACCAACATCATTTTTTTGTCAAAAAAATCCAAAAACATAGAAATAAGACATATCAATTTTTAGACATAGTCTGCATTACCACATTTTGAGCAAATTTTCATGGTCGAAACAAGGCCTTGAAAGAAACAAAAAGCAATGTCATACCCCAATGAATTCATCAATCCATTTGGAAATAAACCATCAGGAAGTGAAATTCCAAACAAGCCTTTTCTTCAGAAACACGTCACTAGGGACACACATGAACAAATATACATTGAAGACATAGACGTAGCAGTACAAGATCCTGAATTTCCATCCTTCATGGATGATTGTTTGGAAAATGATCCCCAATGCTATCTAGAAAAATTGCTAGTAGAAGGTGCAACACTACCACCAAGATTTAATATTCATACTTTGAAAACACAGTCTACTCAACAAATGCAAACTACAACATCAAGTGTTTCAATTCCCCAAATCACCGCAGCAATACCAACCAGCATACCAACTCAGATATGATGAATTGTAAACACAATCCCTTTCAACATAACACAAGGTTCACAATTTACTGCGGGAGCAAGTTCATCAAAACCCTTTGGCACCAACACGACTTGTAAGAGATTCAAAGTTTGCATGAACATACCTGTACCAAATCAAAATGCACAAATTAGAAATATACATATACCAAATCAGAACACGGAGACTAGAAGTATCCCTATACCAAATTAGAACAAGCAGACAAGATATATTCCTATACCAAGTAAGAATACGCAAACTACAAACATTCCTATACCAAATCAAAACATACACACAGGATGTATTCCTATACCAAGTTAGAATATTCAAACAGGAAATATCCCCAATCCAAATCAAAACATTCTAATGGGATACATTCCTCGCCAAATCACAACCCATCACAGAACATGGCATTTCAAAATACTTACATTGATCCAAACAATGCCAACAACATGTCCTTGACACAAGTAGATGTCCTCCAAAACCAAATGCAAACTCTTCAACAATAGATCAACATGTCTATGTCTGGGAAATGAACTATCTCAGTGCAAGATCTATGCCCATGTCCATTCAACAAAGCGCTCTATATGACACCTTTCCCCCATGGATACATTATACCAAATTTTCCAAAGTATAATGGGAGGAAGAATCATTTGGAACACATTATAGAATTCTCAATGGCATGCATGGACATATCATATGACCCCACATACTTGATGTGACTATTTCCATGAACCCTCAAAGGGATAGCATTGGAATGGTTTTCTAAATTACCATATGGTATACCATCCAAGGTGAATTAGTCAGAAGTTTGCCCACATTTTGCCTTTAACATACACAATGAAGTGAAAGGAACCCTTGTTACATGACAAGAAGATGGTGAAACTTCACACTTTCTTCCAGAGATGGAGAAGTCTAGCTATGTTGTCCAGCTGAAATACCCAAAACAAAAGGTCACCATATAACAACATCAATCTAAAACTCGAGAGGTGACTTATGGGAACATCAAGGTAATCTCACCCTAGACTTGGTACAAAAGGGGATCATCCTTGAAAAGGGCCTATTGACAAAGGCTAAATAAAAGTACCAAGTGTAGTAAGCCCAATTGTCCAACATCCAAATGCGGCCGAATGATAGAAACAAATTCTGGTCTAGAATAGAATGCCACGAATTACATTTAAATTGTTGATGCTAAACACATACATATGGGACCAATTGTCACACTTAGAGGATACAAAACCAAAATGCATATGATGAACAAATTCGTGATGAAACGGCTAATTCTATCCAAATTATTGAACAAAGACCCTAAAGGAGATTTCCTATGCATGAATCGACACCTTTAGACAACCAATCGAGGTGGTTTTCAAAGAATTGGTCAAACATAATCTCATCAAACTTCCAAGAGAGTATGATCCTGGATAGTTCAAACCTTTGTGGTGGGATGATAACACTTTTTGTGACTATCATCAAATGAAAGGACACCACCTACAACAATGTCACCAACTAAAGAATATCATACAAGACTTTGTTGAAAACGGCACCATAGAGGTAAACAGGAAGAAAAATTCTAAGAAAAGTAATCATAAGGTCTTCAAAGACCCATTACATGACCACACAAAAGGAAACGCCTCTGGTTTGGGAACCAAGAACAATCCATCCACCAATTACGCAAACACCAAGTATGACTATGGAAAAGGAAAGACCATATATAGCCTCCGAGCTGCAAACGAACATGTTGATATCATCATCACTAAGAAGCATCCGACATGTAATGTGAACACACACAGAACTAAAATAACTATTCCAAGTCCTTCTTCTAAGCCACCTACACAAAGGTCCAAGTTTAGATACAATCTCCTCGATCAATTGAGAAAAACCCCCGCACAAATATCTATCTTGGAACTATTGACTTTTTCACTAGAACATTGAGCCACTCTTGAAAAAAGCATTGCAGAACACTACTGCTCCCATAGACTTAGATGTCAATTGATTTGAAGAAATGGTGGGATATTTTACCAAGTCACATCATGCCACATTTTCCCAACAAGATTACTCAACCGAAAATTCTAATCATAATGACCCATTACATCTTGAAGTCCTAGTCCATCAAACCAAAGTCAGACGAATCTTGGTAGACGGAGGAGCAAGTTTGAACCTGTGTACCCTAAAATTGGTTAAGCCATTAGGATTCTCAGAAGACTTCTAGATACTTCTAAGAGTATAGTTATCAAGGCTTATGATGATGAGGAAAGATCATCCAAAGGAGTTGTCACACTCCCTATCAGAATTGTCCTAGCAATTATGAACACCAGCTTCCAAGTCTTGGATCTCACCCTTCCATACAACTTGTTGTTAGGTAGACCTTGGATACACACAATGAAATTTGTACCTTCAACATACCACCAATGTCTTAAATTCCCTTATAATGGCACCGAGATCATGATTGATGGTGATCCAAATCCTTTTCAATATTGTACAAGCCTAAGGGAAATTCCACAACAACAAGTACCCATTAACAAAGAAGCTTCATCATCTACTTTATCCCTATATGTTGACCCATCATGTCTTACCAAGTCCATTTCATTCAAACCACCATCAAACACTCCTAAGGTCGAGATCCAAGACAAGGGTTATGGTGAATATCACATAAAGGCATCATACTGTGTAGTCAATTGATTCCCCCTAAGGCATATGGCTTGCCCATGGCAGATAGAAGACAGTTAGTAGTCACATTCCATGTTCCCCCTACAATGACATTGACCAAATGGGGAGAGTTAAGTGAAGAAATTGTGGACAATGGTGATATTACCTCCTGGTTATATCAGGAAGACAATGAATACCCCCTGCCATCTATTCAAATAGCTAAGGACCAATATGGAAAAGGCATTAAGATTATGCAAAATGAAGGCTATGATGGACATAGTTGGTTAGGACTACATCAGAATGGAAGGACATAACTGATCACTGTCTCACCACGACTGGAATACCTAGGGCTAGGGTGTCAGCTGCTTTGAATTGGGTTTCCTAGTACTTTGTCACCATTTCAAGAGGAAGATTGTGCTTATGTAGGCATCGAGACATCTCACGAACCACTTCCCCCAGTCTATGACGAGTCCTAGGAATCACCTCCCCTAGTCTACGATGAGTCTCATGAATCACCTCCCCCTGTTTATGATGAATCGCCCGACTCAAGCGATGGTGAATGGGATTCTCTTTCCTCTACCAGTACCATGAACATAAATGATCTCTTTGGAGAATTGGACCTCAAGGTAAAACTTGTACCAAAATCATCTAGTCCCCATCTTAGGAAACACTTGTCTAAAGAAGAATGGCATACACTCTATTATTGGGAAAGCGTCGATCATGCATCTTGGGCACCTACCAAACCATCTTCTGATGACTCAGCCCTTACGATAGTCCCACAATAGAATATACCTACCTATAGGAAGAAGAACAAGGAGTTAGTCTAGAACTTCGGTGACCATGTCAACCACTCTCTATTCACCTTGTCAGCAGCTACCTTTAAAATCTCCAATGATGGCATGCCTCTCATATATCTCAAACTTATTGACTGGGATCAACAAGGTACACCCATCATAGATACATTCAAGAATGACGAAGTAATTGTTGAGTTTATGGGACTTAGAGAAGGCATAGCAAGAGGGGATCATAAAGCTAATTTTACCATAGACTTGGACGACACAGAATATTTTGGGGAGTCTATTTACACCTCTAGTCACAAAAATGAGAATAAAAATAACAAAGACAATGAAAATAAAAATGATGAGTCCCTGGGTGAAAACCGAAAGACACCTTTGGACAAAGAAACAGTCAAAATAAAGGACATATCCGAGGGCAAAAACCTCTCAGAGGTACCCAAGGATAGAGGTTTAAATATTCTCCCCATTGAGCAGGAAAAGTCATCGATGCTAGTAGAAGAGTCTGTTGAAGTCAACATAGGTACAGAAGAGAATCCTTAGATAGTATATTTTGCAACTCCTTTAACAAAGACAAAAAAACCTGAGTTTAAGGACTTCTTCAAAAAGAGATAGATAAAATTTGCATGGTCGTATGCTGACATGCCTAGGCTAGATCCAGACCTAATATTGCACCATTTACCACTACAGCCATGTATTAAGCCAGTCAAATAGAAGTTAAGGAAAATGCATCCACAAATCGCTCTATTGGTCAAAGCAGAACTTAAGAAACTCTTGGATGTAGGATTCATAAGGACAACAGACTATGCAGATTGGATATCAAATCTTGTGCCCATCACTAAACCAACTATGGGCATTCACATTTGCACAAAATTTAGATAAATCAATAAGGTATGTCCTAAGGATGACTTCCCTTTGCCGAACATAGACATGATAGTAGATCTTAAAGCAGGATACGAGATGCTCTCCCTCATGGATGGTTTCTCTGGATATAACCAAATCAAAATCATGCCTGAAGGCCAACACAAGACAACTTTCATGTGTCCATGGGACACGTACTATTGGAATGTTATGCCATTTGGGCTTGAATGCAAAAGCTACCTATCAAGGAGAAATGACTACGATTTTCCATGACTTTGTACACACTGTCATGGAAGATTATGTAGATGAAATTATAGCTAAATCAGAAACAAGGGAAGATCATTTGAAGGTTCTAGACAAGATATTCCAGAGGCTAGAGAATTACAACATCAGGCTAAATCTGAAGAAGTGTGTCTTTGGAGTGAAATCAGGAAAACTGTTAGGGTACATCATTTCCAAAAGAGGTATTGAAGTAGATCCAGAGAAGGTAAGAGATATCATAGAAATGCCTCCTCCTGTCAACATTGGTCAACTAAGAAAACTACAAGGAATATTAGAGTCCATCATGTGTTTCATTGTACAATTGGCAGACAAAATACACCCATTTCAATATTTTCTCAAGAAAGGAGTACCATTTGTGTGGACACTTAAATATCAAGAAGCTTTCCAACAAATCAAGGATTAATTGCTTACTCCACCTGTTCTCATGCCACCTACAGATGGAAAACCATTGATACTATACATCTCAGCAACTCAGTCAGCATTAGGAGCTCTCCTCGTACAACACAATGATCAAGGTCATGAGAGAGCAGTCTACTACATCAGTTGTACCTTGGTAGGATATGAATTAGACTATAGCAACAAAGAATGTGTCTATCTTTTGGTAGTCTTTGCTACTCAAAAGCTACGACACTATATGCTCAGTCACCAAACAATGTTAGTTGCAAAGATTGATCCCCTCAAATATCTCCTAAGTAAGGCAACATTAACAGGTTGATTGGCTAAATGGGTTATGATACTTGGCGAGTATGACATCCAATATGTGGAAAGGAAGGCTATAAAAGGACAAGTGATTGTAGATCAGTTAGCAGATGCACCCATGAAGGCAAACCATCCTTAAGTAGCAGATTTTCCTGATGAATTTATCTTTAACATTGACACTAGAACAGACTGGAAATTATACTTTGACGGGTCGCATACACAACGTGGTTCAGGAGCAGGTATTATATTTGTGAAACCTCAAGGCAACACCATTCCTAAACCATTTAGGATTTCCTTCCCTTTCACCAACAACATAGCAAAGTATGAAGCCTTAGTGATAGGATTAAAAAAGGCATCACAATGGAAGATTAAGAGCCTACACGTTTTTGGCGATTCTCAGCTAGTAGTTTGGCAAGTAAATGATGACTATGAGACTAAGCATGAGAAATTTTTCCCCTACAATCGCATGGCTGACAGTTTCAAGCAGTACTTTTCTCATATTTCCTTTCAACAAATACCATGTATTCAGAACAGGGTTGTAGATGCCATGGCAACTGTGGGTTCCTTTCTGGATATTCCGAGTAACATGCCTAAGTTTGAGTTTCTAGTTGAAAAGTTGTTGGTACCTACTTATGATGTCCCCGATTCTATGATGGTGTTTACAATTGTTGGTCCTACGTCCCCTTGGTATATAGACATATTTGACTACCTAACTGACCAAACCTTACCTCTAGACCTATCAAATAACCAACGTTGAACCTTCATCCGTAAGTCATCTAAGCACACCATCATCGTAGATACCCTGTATAGACATACCTTAGATAACTCCCTAATGAGATGTCTCGATGTTAAAGAAGCACAAACAACTTTGTGAGCGGTGCACGAGGGTATATGCAGATCCCATTCAAGTGGTCATGCTTTAGCCCATAAGATTATGAGACTAGATTATTATTGGCCTACAATGGAGAAACACTCATGTATCTTTGTAAAGAAATGTAGACAGTGTCAGATACATGGATATTTGATAAGAGCACCAACATAGGAGATTCATTTGATTACATCACCATGGTCTTTTGCCCAATGTGGACTTGACCTCATAGGTAAGATACACCCTCCATCATCCAACAGCCATAAATTCATCATAACCGCTATCGAATACTTCACCAAATGGATCGAAGCTATTCACATGACCTACATCACTGACATGCAAATATCCAAGCTTATCTTAAACTATATCATTTGTCGGTATGGTATACCCCAATCCATAATCACAAATAATGGTCGCCCATTCAAAAACCAAGAATTACGCCATCTATGTGAAGATTTCCATATCAAGCATCATTTTTCCACCCCATATTACCCGCAAGGTAATGGCCAAGCTGAGGCATCTAATAAAACCATTGTTAGACTCCTAAAGAAGACTGTTAATGATGTTGGTCGTGACTGGCACCTATCGCTAAATCCTACCTTATGGGCTTACCGCACAAGCATCTGTACTCCCACTCGTGCCACTCCATATTCTCTAGTATTCGGATCCAAAGCTATCTTACCTATTGAGGTTGAGATACCTTCCCTGTGGATATACTTGAAGGGTCACATTGACGATGAAGAATACTGCGTATCTAGGTTACAAGATCTAGAGTTACTAGATGAACGAAGATAGAAAGCACTAGACCATTTGCAAGCATATCGGAATCATCTTCGTTGAATCTATAATAGGAAATTTCTAAATAAACACTTTGACATTGGTGACCTAGTGTTAATGGAGAATCCTAAGAATCAAGTTGAACGAGAAAAACCTGGAAAGTTTGAACCTAACTAGTTAGGGCCTTATATTGTCACAAAATCCTTTGCATCAAGAGCATACCAACTCTCTACTCCTGAAGGAGAGCCACTTTTTTCACCTATCAATAGTCTTCATCTAAAGAGGTTCTATGCTTAGCTTTTGAGAATTTGTGTCTTAATCTAGAAAATACAAAAAAATGGAAAAACCAAAAAAATGGTTACCTTGATGAAAACCTGGCAAACAGGCATCTGTAACACCAAAAAAAATTGATAAAATCGAAAAATTAAAGATAAATAATCCGTCCAATAGTGAAAATCGCTTCGGTCGAACTATGGATAAGTACCACATGTGGTGAAAACCTGTCAAACAGGCGCTATGTGTAGTCAAACTCGCTCATCCATCTACCATCATTCCAATCAGACTTCTTCACCATCACTCATAATAAATGGTTGTCTTATCCATTGCTTGGAACAATTGACATCTAACATCCATTCCATCACATTCCCCACTCCATCTCATGTGTCTTATTCCCGACTGGGGGAAAATATTTTTTTTGTGCCACGAGACCTTGTACATAATGTCACACCATTGAAAATGTCCTGAAACATCCCAAAAACAATAGAAAAATTCAAAAATCCAAAAAATTCAAAACACATAAGAAAATCCCAAATATAGCATCAGTCATGTCAAGTCAGTCATGTTAAGTCAGTCGTAGACATAGTTGAACTATGTTGCCTCTATGACTAGGATGTAGGCAAGGCCATCAATCGATGTGCCCCTGAGGCATTAGGTCAGTCAATCTAGGTTTGTCATGTATCAAGTTTTAAGGGGTTTGAATGAACTAGGTGGTTTGCACGAACCCAAATAAGGGTTCGCTCGAACCCTTAGTTCAATTGAACCCCCTTTTGCATGTTGGTTTCGCTTGAACCCTATGGTGTCATGTTTCTTCAAGAAAACGAATGGAAAATTCAAAAATATGGGGGTTTCAAGTGAACCCTCCTTTGATTGAACCCCCTTTAACTTGAAAGGGTAAATAGGGGTTGGCTTGAATGGGGTTCACTTAAAGCCCCCTTTTTTCCTATTCTCCCCCTCTTCCACCAAAATTTGGCAGATTTTTACGCTTCGAAACTCGGGTTGAGGATGAAAATGGATGAGACTTCAGAAACCCAACTGAAATCAAGTAGTCCTGAGAATGAGCTATCCAATGACTATAATTTTAATATGTTTTCGTTTCATTATGTATTTTATTTTTTAGTTTTATTAAACATAGGTTTTTCGCCGAAAATCAAGCTCTCTATTCTGCACATGTGGAAAAATAGAAAATTATCAAAAAAAATTGAAAAATATGAGCGCACCAGATATTGAAGTCCTTGATCCAACAAAAAAAAAAAGAATTTTGATATATAAAAAAAAAATATATGCATTATACGGTTGTCCTATGTCTGAATTGTAATTGGTTTGACTTCAAAACTTGATTAGAGAAAAAATATTCAATAAAAAACTATCTAACCAGCTGGAAGCACTAGATATCAAAGTTAGAAATCTAAATTCGAAAGAATTAGAATTTTATCCTTCATGGAATAAAATTTATGCATTAGACAGTGTGTGTCAGTTTACAAAAATATTGTTTTCTGAAAAAAAATCAGTTTTCATGGGAGATGGAAAAAGAAGTGCAATATGATTCCAAAATTTTGAAAAAAATATTTTTAGAATCCATAGACAAAATGTGACGAGACTCTAGTTTGCATAATATTCAAATTCCTCACGGTTTAGCCACTATAGGTGCTCGAATGTGAAGATTTATTTAAAAATAATAATTTAAGTGTCCAGTTTGGCAAAAAATTGTAAACCACTATTATGGGATCACCCCACATGGAGTCAGAATTGCAAAATTTTGACTCATGCAATTTTTTCATTAATGTTTCAAAGGTGTCGTAAATGCTAGGCAAGCTAATAAAATGTGTAATTTCCCCTAGGTGCAATTCTACAACATTACATTTTTCCCCCACTTTAGTGGGCTCAATTTTGCAAAAACTCAGCCTCACTAAAGTAGAGAAGAAAAATTTCACCCGAATTTTAAATTTCATAGAAATGCGTACCAAGAAAACGAGACCGTAGAGGTCACCAAGGTCGAGATAACTAGTACTTAGGAGGTCACTTAGTGGGCCCCTAGAAGGATCATTTTCACTATTCACTGTAAGCAAATTGTTGACTTTTGTGAGAGAAAATTCAAAAAAATGACGAGTCGGAGAGAGTACAAGTTGCCGAGGTTGGATTAGCTATACGAGGAAATTGTCAAGGGCCATGCGGTAGACCAAGTAGGCCTCTAAGCCTCATTTTTTGTGTAATTTAGTTATTTTTTTACACATTTCACACTCATCGAGGTGCGCGAGCTTCCAAATTTCATGCACTCATCCATAATATGTGTTTTCATCTGCAACACACGCTGGGGTCCCCATTCTACGCTTCCATCTTAAGGATGCGTTGGCATCCTCAAAGTGACCATGGCAGTCCAGGACCCACACGCATATGTCCTTAAGTACTTTTTTCATTTTTTCATGATGGATGTGGATGTTTTTGACTTAGAATTTTTTACTTTATGCAGGAGTACCCGAAGATCCGGGAGAATTTAGGAGGGTGAGCATTTTGACTCGACTATGAGTAGAGGGATCGCCTCTCATAGGATGAGATCACACATCTGGAGCGGTTCGGTCACTATCACGTGTTCACCATACCAAAGATGAGATACCATCAGAGGATTCTCACCACATTGATGGAGTGGTGGGACACCACTATGTCATATTTCTAGCTACCTTGTGGGGAGATGACCATCACACTCGAGGATGTCTATCGGATCCTCAAGCTACCCATTCATGAATGATGAGTGGCCATAGATGACACCCGATCAGTGCAGGAGCAGAGTGAGGGCATCCTCTAGTGCACAGGGAGGATGAAAGGTGGAGACATAGGCCACATTTATACACATTGGTATGACTAGGCGAGGACCATGACACCATTGCTAGGGCATTTCATGGTCGTCATAGTTCATTTTTGCATCACTATAGACAGGTGAGGCACACACCTTCACAGGGGCCTTTTCCATACCATTAGAGAGATCATAGAGCATCAAACTAATTTTTCCTAGGGGCGTAACATGTTGGTGCACCTTTACTAGGAGCTAGGGTGGTTCAATCATTATGAGTACCGCAGTCTCACAACGTGTAGACTTTTATAGGTACAGGCTTTCATCCACATCATGTGCACCCGACCAATCGATTTTTCCTAACGACAACCATATCAAGCTCCCATGGCCAATTAGTATGACATGAAAAGCTAATGGCGATTTAGAGATTTGTAGTTCTGGCAGCTATTGTTTGATATTTTTGCCACGAGAGTCGTTTGCTGGAGGCCCTATCAGTATTTTCAGAGGGTGGATCATAGTAGGTTCCTGAGGAACCTATAGCAGGACCATTTTTTGATAGGTCATCATGATTTTTTGATTGTTCCTTACTATTGGAGTTGGGTCGTGTGGCAACATGGCCATATTCACACCATCCTCCCAAACATGGCCACCTACACTAGGGCACACTAGAGTGTAGCAAGGGTAGTAAATCGCCCCCACCCCACTATCACAAACATCATCCCTTTGGATGATGATGAGATCGACCATGATCTAATAGCCATGGTGGTGAAAGATAATGTTAGAGCGGCTGTAGATTTTTTTTGGTGGTGGGAGAGGCATCGATTAGCTCTAGTATTCGACGAGGGTGCCTTGGGAGGGGATCCTGCTCTACAAGAGGACCTACCCCACCCACTCTCGTAGGACAGGAGGAGGAACATGTATAGGAGGAGGAGGCGGTGCCTCCGAGGTCGAGGCGGTGAAGGAGATCGGATTCTGTGTGGTATGCCCATCTCATCAACACCACCAGTTTCCACTACCCCAGGAATAGCAGCCCTAACATTGTCGAGGTCGATCGTCGATGTAGGTCCCAACACCGATCCACACCCTGATCCCACATGGCAGGCAGGGGATCTAGGTATACATATTATATTTTTTACATTTCTATTCTTTTGATCTCTTTGCATTTATGATATATGCATATATTCCATGTGATATTGATTCCTATTTCTCTCTATATGGTTGCAGAGGATGGATAGGGACGGACTGAGATCATGGCTCAATTTATTTCAGAAGTGGCCCTTGTTGTGCCTATTTAGGGGATAGTTCTCGAGGCCTACTAGTCAGTATCAGTAGAGAGGCATGCCCCCACTTTTGAGCTAGTAGCATGCTTGAGGACTACCTATGAGGAGCGGGGTATAGAGATCATGCAGTTCACTGCAAAGCTGATGACCATTCAAGGGAAATGTGATTAGCTGTCACGTGAGGTGCAGGTGGTGCTCACCAAGTGAGACATGATAGTGATGAGGAATGAGGCCAGCAAGGAGGCACGTGATGCCTTTTAGAGCTGCATTGATGACCTTGATGCACATCTGACAGTCGTGATCTCGACAGATGTCTAGCGGCTATAGCAGGAGCTAGTGTAGGTGAAGACGGATATATGTTCATTGCAGGGGGAGCTTAGAGGGATGCATAAAGCCATGTTTGTATCATGTTCACACCAATCTCATTCTTCTACCATCGTGCAACCTCCTCTAAGAGAACCAGAGCAACCACTAGAGCTAGAGGGCTCAGGGAGCCATGTGCCATAGGGATAGGAGCCCATCTACTGCATATCATTTTTGTAGTCAAATAAACATATATACATGTTTATAGATATTTTGTATAGACATATATTCAATAGCCACTCATTTTTAATAGTAGTGGATCGATACATGTACATGAAATTTGATTCATACATAGACATATATATACATTGGTTTTAGTATCATGGCTTTTCTTATGTGTATTTTTTACATTTTCATGTATGTTGATGCTTATGGATGTTATCTTCTTATATGGATGTATGTTTTCATTAGATTATAATTGTGATTTAATAAACACGTTTGATTATATATAAATTAAATATAATGATGATCTAATTAATTTTAAAAGATGTAATGTGATGTATGAATACATGTAGCACAATAAAACACATGTATGCATATTTTTATTTCACACAGACACATGGTCATGTCATAAACACAAATATTTTCATAATGTGAGTATGAGCAGTGTTATTATATGTAGTATTACTACCCCCTTTGGGGAGAACACTACACATAGTATCGATGAAGATGCATCACATTAACAAGTTATTTTAAAGGTGTTCCATCCATAGACCATAACCCATAGGCACCTGAACCATACACATAAATCACAATGTAAGGACCTAACTAGTTAAGATTGAACTTCCCTTTCTGATCAAGTGGCCCATTTACATTTTTCTTGTTTCAACATAGAACCAAGTCTCCTAGTTTAAAGGTTCTAGGAAGCACATTTTGATTATATTATATTGATAATGACCATTGATAAGCTTTATGATAATCGAGAGCTTGTAGATGATGCTATTTCAGCATCTCTAGTTTATGCAAATGGTTGACTCGGTAGGTTTCATCATCAATTAACCCTCTATGGGAAACCTGCAAGGACAAAATTTCCAACTCCAAAGGCATGATAGCTTTGGCACCATACAGGAGGCTATAAGGCATTGTTCCTATCGTCATATGGACACTCCTGTGATAATCCCACAAATTGTATGTTAATTGAATATGTTAATCCTTACCATTTTTATTAACTCTTTTACGAAGAATGAGTTCAAGAATTTTATTAGAAGCTTCTGCTTGACTGTTAGATTACATAAAATATGGTGTAGAAAACCTATGTTGAATATGAAATTTCTCCAAAAAATGCTTCACTTGCTTGTTTTTGAATGGTGTACCATTATCAGAAACAAGTGTAGCAGGCAATCCAAACCAAGAAATTATATTGTTCATGAGGAAACTACAAATAGTCTCAGCATTCATTGATTAGAGCGGAATATCTTCAACCCACTTTGTGAAATAATCTGTAGTAGTGATGATAAAGGTATGTCCCTTGGAAGAAGGAGGTGATATTTTCCCTATGACATCCAACCCCCATTTAGCAAACAAAAAAGGAGAAGTCTGATTTTGTAACTCCTGAGTAGGAGCATGGATAAGATGGTTGTGTTGTAGACATTAAAGGCACTTCTTTAAAAAATCAAAGGAATCTTGTTCCACTATTCGCCAATAATACATCATGTGTATCAGTTTTCTTGCCAGGGATTTACCACCAAAATTTCCACCCTCGGAGCCTAAGTGGGCTTCCTTAAGGGAAAGGGGTAATTCCAATTTAGTGAGACACCTTAGCAACAAACCGTTATAATATTTTTGATAAAGAACATCGGATAAAATGGCATGAAATGCTAAAATATTTCACACATGAGTGCAACCGTTTTTCATCAGATCATCAAGAAACTTTCCATTCTTTAAGTAACTATAGATACTAGAGAACCACTCTCTCGAGTTTTCATGAAAACAAGCTAGAGACCTAGCTTCGGGTTGATCGAAAATTGTCGAGGATCACTAGACTTGAACTACAAAGTGTTATTCTTTTGTATCCTCTTCCGAAGGTACCAACGAAGCAGTCCTTGCCATGGCATCATCATGTCTATTTTCTCTCCTAGGGACACTATTTATTGTGAAAGAGGAAAATTGATTAAGCAAGGACAAAGCGAGGTCTTGATATCAAGACAATATACATTTCTTAGCTTGATAAGTTCTCGTAATCTGATTCAAAATAAGTTTGGAGTCACCTAGTATACAAAGATGTTTAATTTTTAGTGCAATCATGGCACACTGGCCAGAAATAAGAGCTTCGTACTCAACGATATTATTGGTACAAGGAAAATCTAACCGAAAGGATAGAGGGAGCGGTTTGCCTTCGAGTGATATCAAGACCACACCCACTTCAGAACCAGTCTAACACCTCAACCCATCGAAGTAAATCTTCCATTCTAGATCATGATCAATTGTGAAAATATTCTCATTAGCAAATAAGTCCAACCCAGGAAAGGAGCGAGATGAGGGAGCATCTACTAATTGATCAGCAACTACTTGAACCTTTATCAATTTTGAGTGACAAATTTTATATTGAACTTAGAAAGAAACATAACCCACTTCACTAATCTCCTAGCAAGGTCAAAGCTAGAGAACAAGTGTCTCAAAAGGTTTGTTTTCACTATGACATGCATTTCAACATGGAGAAGATAGTGTATCAACTTCTGTGTAGCGAAGAGCAAGGTATTGCTTCTCCATGGATGAATAATTATTTTTGTAATCAACAAGGACATGGCTAATGTAGTACACCACTCTCTCTCTTCTTGCATCATCATACTAAGCCAGCAAAGCTAACAAAGTGTATGGCGATGCAGCAAGGTAAAGTAGGAAAGGTCTATCTTGCATAACCAACATCAATATAGGAGGATTGGTCAAGTATACTTTGATTGATTCAAAGTCCTTCTAACACTATTCATCCCATATGAAGAGAACATCCTTTTTTAATAAATGAGTGAAAGGGAGGGTATGATCATCCAATTGAGATATAATTCTACAAATCATCTAAATCTTCCCTTCTAAACTTTGCAACTCGATAATGTTCCTCAGTGGAGGCATCTTAAAAATACCATCAATTTTATTTGTGTCAACCTCAATTCCATGATAAGAGAATATAAACCCTAGAAGCTTGCCGAAATCTATGCCAAAGACACACTTATGGGGATTGAGTATCACCTTATAGATTCAAATCATTTCGAAGATGAGATGAAGGTTTTTCACATGATCTTGATGATTTATAGACTTTTCCAACATGTCATCGACATAATTCTCTAAAATTTAATGAATGAAATCATGAAATAGCAGGGTCATCACTCATTGGTAGGTTGCTCCTGCATTCGTTAAAATAAAGGGCATGACCACATAACAAAAAGTACCCCAAGGGACTGTAGTAAAGGTTATCTTTTACTAATCATCTGTGTTAATACAGATCTGATTATAACCCGAGAAGTCATACATAAAAGATCACAATGCATGGCCTACAGTCGAGTTCACGATCATATCTATATTAGGTAACGGAAAATCATCTTTAAGAGAAGCCTTATTAAAGTCTCAAAAGTCAATGCATATGTGAATACGACCATCAAGCTTTCTAACAACAACTATATTTGAAATCCAATGAGAGTAATCAATTGGACGAATAAATCCTTCTCTCAACAAATTTTCTATCTTAGTCTTGACCATCAAAGCTACCCTAGGATGGATATTTCAATTTTTTTGCTTAACCGGCTTGGTGTTAGGACATAGGACAATATTATGGACCATTATAGATTCATCAATACAAGGCATATCCTAATACATCCAAGTGAAGATATCAGGGTGGGTACGCAAGAGATCAGAGTGTTCATCTGCTTCTTTGGAAGAGAGACACCTCCATATCTTGATTACCTTTTGGGTATGTGCAGGATCATGATGGGCCAAAAGTTGCAATATGTAAGTGATATGATGGCCTATGTGGTTGATAAAAAAATTTACCCATAATTTATGAAATGAAAAGGGTTATTAAAGGAGATTCTTAGCTTTCCGCCAATACAAATTATGCTTTACTTTTAATTTAATAAATAATAACTATTCTTTTTCTATTTTAATTATGACTAAAGTCTTGATTGATAGGCTAGTTGAAAAACATCTATAGCTTTCAAATAGTATCAAACTTTTTGAATCCTAAATATGTGTCATATTATATGCTTCACATACTATAGGATTTAAATAATAATAATTTCATGAAGTTTTGACCAACTTAAGGTGGTCAGACATACGAGTTTTTATATTTTTTCAAATTTGTAATAAAAAATTCATAATTAATTATTTAACTGGAAAAAAATACAAACAAATATGCATCACATAGATTAATGATTTCTCTACTTATATCTAAATCTTATCAAAAAATATTATCATTTTATTGTGGTTAGGGTGGTAAGACAAACACCTAGTTCTTATTTTTTCCTCGAAATTTAAGAACTACTGCATTGAATTTTCAAATTTTCATGAAATAGATTTAAAAATAAATATAAACCTAGTAGTTTAGAACTACATTCAATTTTCTACAGATTCCATTTTTACATATTTTTGAAATAATATAGATAAATTATTCAAATTTTTACATCAAGTTGCCTAACTCTAATTTTCTAAATTTTCATTGCCACTTACGGGCCTATTTTTCCATAATGATTCTGCACATACCATTTTCCCAAGATTTAGGATCCACAAAGACCTTGATAGTATCTCCTCTAAGGAGAGAACTATTTTCCTCGAGGTGAGATATTGAAACATCATCGTTGACGTTAGACAAAGGGTCTTCCTCATTGATACTCAAAACATATTCTCTAAGGTATGCTTGTTTATGCAAGCGATACATGAATTATTTCTTGTGATGATAAGGATACAACGAAGAATAGGCACCCAATAATTCCTCTAATGCTTTATCCAAAGAGAAGGCATCCAAAGGAACCTTCTCAACCCATCCCCTTTCTTCTATCAACTCAGGATGGAGCAAACTCAACGGCTCGGCCAAAATCATGTTAACACTCCACCAATGTTTTTTATTTAGATTCTTCAATAGAGCAACCCAAAACTAGAT
Source organism: Sequoiadendron giganteum (assembly GCA_007115665.2). NCBI lineage: Eukaryota > Viridiplantae > Streptophyta > Pinopsida > Cupressales > Cupressaceae > Sequoiadendron > Sequoiadendron giganteum. The sequence goes on from CM021105.1 coordinate 158,483,630, forward strand.
AGAGTTGTTGTTGCTTAACCTAGATAGGGACTTGGATCCCTTGCTCGATATGTCCTAGACCCTTCTACCCATAGCCATATTGAGAAGCGATTTCATAACCAAACCCATAATGAGTTTGTAGGACTTTAGGAGGGAACTATTTATCATCTATGGGAAATGTCAATAGGAACGGCTCCATGTAGAGTGTCTCGCTCCACCAATGGATTTCAAAAGTTTCTAAGGGAGTGCTCCCACTTCCTTTACTCAATTTTCTAATATTGACCTCCTTTGCAAGAGTGGGGTCACTCTCCCAAGCAGGGGGAGGAGTGGTCTCTTGGATAGGATCACACTTCTCTTCCCCACCAAGAGGGTCACCTACCCTTATGTCAGCAGAATGTGGAAATTTAATACTATAGGGGTTCGAATTATACTCCGCTATGAAGAATTCAGAGAAATTCAAGGAGTCCCAATAATTACCTAGGAGAGCATTTGATTGCGAAAGTGAAGGAGAATATGGGGGAGACTTAGGATCTTTAGTTTTAGGCGATTCATCTTTATCGATACTCACTCAGGGAATAACCTCTACAAAGGGTATTGATGAAGAACATGCCATTGAATCATTGCTTAAGGAGGGAATACAATTCTTGAGAGTGGATGTAGTTGAAGTATGACCATCAATAACTAGCAAATAAAGGTGCACAACCCTTGGATATGCTTTAATCATGACCTCTTGATTGTTAGTGATAAAATTCAAAGAATGATGTAGAGTAGAAGCCACTGCACCCATAGCATGAATCCAAGGTCTCCCTAAAACAACATTGTACGGTAATGGGCTAAGCATCACATAAACCAACATAGGCAAGGTAACAGGGCCTAACTACAAAGTTATTATTACCATACCTAGAGCTTGGTGGCTAGCATTATCAAACCCATGAATATATAAGGAAGAAGCTGCTAAGGAAGACAAATCAACTTTGATTTTAGGCAACAGGTCCATACCACAAATGTTGAGAGTTGAACTAGTCTTAATGAGGGTATGCCTAATAGTGATGTTGTTAACATTAATTATAATCATTAAGGGCTCCGCCTATTTTTGCACATCCAGAGGTGGGAGTTCTTGCGGGCGGAACGTAATATTCATTGAATCTACTCGAATATCTCCCAACAATGCATTAACATCCATAGGCCTAGTAGAGGCAGGCAAGAGGATATTTTTTAAGGCTTCCTACAACATCTCTTGATAAACCAGAGCAGTCTGAAGCAAGTCCCAAAGTGAGATCTTGGTTGGAGTAACACAAATTTTCTCAAAAAGATCACAATCACCTAGTGCTTTTATCACATATTTAGGAGTTGAAGGAATGCTAGGTTGAGATGGTGGTAAAAAAGTAGGAGTTTGAACTGGTTGCAATGTAGGAATAGAAACTTGTTGTTCTAAGTTTTGTTTATTTCTCCTTGTATTGTACGTATGCCTTACAACATTATAAGAAGTAGAGTAAGTAGATTTCACAAACCTCGAATATAAGTCTAATGAATCATTGTGACATGAAATCCCATAGACGAAATAGTCCTCCCTAGGGGATGGCTCAGCTGGGGTCACGTAAATGACGAGTTTCTTAGGGCTTGGAGGAGCCACAAAAACTACTACCACATTTACTGACTCCCTAGCTGAAGAGGAGAGAGTTTGTTTAGAAGATTTACAAATAGGGGAGATTTCTTCTAAGAAATCATCTAGAGCATATTCCAACATATCAAAATCTTTTTCAGAAAAGGGATCATTATAAACATGCAAAATTATGAAAATCATCTGATGTGATCTGACGGTTCAGGTCAGGCTCACCAAAATGTGATATAAGAGGGATTCATTGCACATGGATCTCTTTATTCTCAAGAGATCACCATGGATGGAACTTCCCTTATACACCTCAACTTGAACAAAATGATAAATTATGAAGGAAAACAATAAAGTTATCTCAGACTCCGAGAGAGAAAGACTTTGAGACTTCTACCTCTAGCAAGGGAGCTCTTGACCAAAGGATGTTAGCATGGTTTTAGGATGCTAGCCCGGTACGCTATCGTCCAAAAGGTATGTTGTTGTTCTAAGCTACAAGGATCTCAAGAGCTTAAGAGGGAAAAATTTAATCTCACCTCTAAACTCAGGTCAAAACGTGTTAGACCAAATAATCAAATGGAAAGTTGGAATCTACAGAGGAACACAAAGAGGAGCCTGAAGGGATATTAACTTTTATTGTGCATTTGAATCTCTTCTCCAAGCTTCACTTCATAACCTGAACACAAAAGATCAAGAGGGAAAGGTTGGGGCTGTATAGGGGCATGGCTCAGTCAAACCCCCATTTTAGTGTTCCCACCTCCATGGATATCCAGGTTTAGAAAAGAGTGTAAATGAAGTAAACAAAGTGCATGGTGAAAGAAAAACTTGCTTCGGAGTAGAGCCTACACCAAAAAGTAATAAATGGACAAGTAGGAAAGAGCGATAGAGAGAGCATTACCCATGGGTCAAGACCCTCTTTGGAGCACGCGAGTGCACCACTATGTGCTTTTTTGAGAGCTATAGTTTTTGGAGGGACCTCAGTCTATCATGGTTTCGCCAATAGAAGTGTTTCTATTCAAGGATGGACCTTACCCAAGGCTAAAGCAAGTACTAGTAGTGCTTCAACTGATAGCTTCCCAACCCCAAAATGAGAGGCAAAAGGGGTTTTTCATGCATGCAAAGGTGGCACAGAGTCATTACATCTGATTCCTAACCACCAAGACACATGTCATAAGGGTCGGGATTCTAGATTCATCATTTCAAACTCAAAAAACCACCAAGAGGCTAGCACACCGTGTGAATGTACGTGTGTCGCGCAAGCGTCCAAAGGCTATATTTTTGGGAAACACCTTTTTAGGCTTTTGTCATTTTTCCATGTGTCTGCATGGAGTCAGAATTGTGAAATTCTGACTCATGGGATTTTTTCATTAATGTTTCAAAGGTTTCATAAATTCTAGGCAAGATGTGAAAATGTGGAATTTCTCCTAGGTGCAATTTTTTGACATTGCATATATATATGTGTGTACTCAAACTTTTTATAGATCTAGATATATATATTTATTTTTATTGGACATGTGGTATGATTTAGAATGGGTTTTATCCAAATACTTGGTCATTTATTTTTGGAATTGTATAAATAAATTTATTCCATGTGGAATTCTGAATATAGTTCAACAATGTTTGATTTCATAATTTACATTTGAAACTCCACTTAAATATGTATGTTAGATCATATATGCTTGATACAAAACCTAGTGACTTTAAAAATGTTTTCAAATATTTTGCCTAAATTCCTTTAAATCATCTATTCCTTGATTGTAGTTTTATGTTTGACATGGAATTGTTAAGTTCACTTTCAAATATTCAAATTCATTTTTTTAACTCCACTTATATGAGCTAGATTCAATATGTATGTGTGCAATTAACAAAATCTAGTTTATGTTCCAATTTTGCATTTAAATTTATGTTCCATGGAATTCTTAAGTTCAAGAATATAGTGATCATTCAACTCCACAATTCTATTCAACTCCACAAGTATATAGTGATCATCCATTTTTGTATCCTAATCATCACATCCTAATTATTATTTTCATCCTAAGCATCCCCCCTCATCCTTATCATCTTTAATCACCATATCCTAATAACCCATAACCATAATCATCCTAGAATCATCCCTTCCTAATAACTCATTATCATGTTCTAATAATCACCATTCTAATTCTAATCACCCCGTCTTAATCATTCATAATCATCCTTAAATTTTCACCCTAATCATAAAGTTATCTTCGATAATCATTCTAATTATCCACCTTATCTTAATCATACCCAATAATTTAATCCATATCATGTCTCTAATCCATCCTATCTCATTGTAATCATCACATATAATTCATCCATAATCACTATCATTATCATTCATAATCACCCTAACTATCCCCTTAATCGTGCCCCATTTATCCTAATTATTCCATTTTAGTCATCCAACATCATCCTTAATCCCCATCCTTCATCATCATCTTAATCTAATTATAACATTATCAACCTAATCTCGTCCTAATCTAATCCATCTATCCTCATCCAAAATATAATAAATTATTATCCGTAAATCAATCTCAACCATACATCCAATCAACATCCTTAATAAAAATCATCACTTGAACATCATAATTTCGTTAAGGTCTCAATCTCGTTCATACATCATATCCTTTCGTCATCACCCAAAGATTTCATCTAGGGACCTTATCCTTAATCCACTATCATCCATTTCAAATCCAATCTCCTAATAAAAAATCAAGACCTTAATTTGATTTCATATTTAATCCAAACTTGCTTAAAAACGTTCGCCTATCTTAAGTATAGTTATCAAATCCAATCAACTCAAGTGCATAGGAACATTATCCTATCAAGTAAGTTTAGAGAATCAACCTTAATCAAATCAAAACATTTTGAGGTCTTGAAAATTGATCTGAAACCTAATCCCATCCTCATAATTTATTCTTCTAATCACCCACCTTATCCTAATCATTGGGTATATTATCCAAGATCTATAGGCATTACATAAAATTTATTTTCTTTCATTTCTCGAGTAGAAACCATGATTTTCTATAACCTTTGGTATACATAACTTACATGTATCATTTTGTCAATGTTATATTGTAGGGATTCGCTTGGATCAAGGTCTTTCTTGTTCACCTTGGTGCATTGGAACAAATTATTCATTGTAGTGAATCATAGTGATGGTGTTTGGGGTGCTTGAGATAGTATATTTTGGCATCAATAGTTGTTTACCATGTATAGCTTGAGACCACATGTAATGGGATCTTTGGTAATTATATATGGATTGATAAATTTTTAATATATGGAAGGGTATGTGCAAGATCATCATGGAAAAAAAAGGCCCTTAAGTGGCAATAAAATTTAGAAAATCAGAGTTAGACAACTTGACGTAACAATTTTAATAAGTTATCTATATTATTTCAAAATATGTAAGAATAAAATCTGTAGAAAATTGAATGTAGTTTCAAAACTACTAGGTTTATTTTTATTTTTTTTAAATCTATTTGGTGAAAATTTGAAATTTCAATGGAGTAGTACTTAAATTTCAAGGAAAAAATAAGAAGTAGGTGTCTATCTGACCACCCTAACCACAATCAAATGATAGTATTTTTTTATAATATTTTAGATATAAGCAGGAGACTCATGTCCCGATGTGGTGCATATTTTTTTGTAATTTTTTTCCAAGTAAATATTTAATTATGATTTATTTTATTACAAAATGTAAAAAATATAAAAACTTGTATGTCTAACCACCTTAACTTGGTCAAAACTTCATGAAATTCAATTTATTTTTTTAATCCTATAGTATGTGAAGCATAGAATGTGATGCATGTTTTGGATTCAAAAAATGTGATATTGTTTGAAATTTATAGATGTTGTTCAATCAACCTATCAATGAGGACTTTAGTCAAAATTCAAATAGAAAATGAATAATAATTATTTATTAAATTCAAAGTAAAACATAATTTATATTTGTGGAAATCTGAGAATCTCCTTTAAAAACCCTTTTCATTTCATCAATTTTGGGTAAGAAAAAAATTCGTCAACTACATTGGTCATTTAATCACTTAGATATCACCACTTTTTAGCCCATCATGATCCTGCACATACCCAATTGTCATGGGAAGATCAAGATACTTATATTATGTGCATAACTTGATATTTAAATATATTAATTTCTTATTGCTTAAATGTTCCATGGATTTATTAAGTTCATGAATAGAAATTTGATTTAACTTACATTCAACTCCACTTACAGATCATCATCTACATCACTTTTTTTGCATAGACAATCAAATTCATGTGTATTAGATTATATGGAATTCTTAAGTTCACTTGAATATATTTGATTTCATTTACATTCAATTGGACACAAGTATAGCTCATAATCTAGTTCAAGAATTCTTTGCATGCACATTTAAACTCATGTGTATTAGATTATATGGAATTCTTAAGTTCATTTATAGAATGATATATGCATAATTTACATTTAACCTATCTAGTGACTTTAAAAATGAACACTTAGAACTAAGAATTTAGGTTATCATCCATTTCCAATTGCATTTTTATGTTCCACTTAAATACAGCATTAATCTCTTACATATTTATTTATAAAAATTCAATTCTATTTAAAATTAATTGTACATGCCCATCTTTTTAAATTTACAAATAGTGACCATTAGATAGTCCAACATTTTTATTTCACGATGTAAATAGATGCACAAAAATTGTGAAAAAACCATAATAAATTTAAATAAAGTTACAAACTTGCTAAATAAATAAAACCATAATAATGCACGACGTAACAAGTGTTTAAACCATAACAATGTGTATAAAATACCTTTTCAAACCATAGAACCTAAATCCACATGAATGTGACGTAATTCATAACAAGTGTATACCATAAAACATAAATGTATGTAATGTAATACATAAATAATTAAAAGTGTCTCCAACATAATAATTTTGATCTCAAACCATAATACTATAAAACATCTCAAAGATAGGGATATCTATTATGAATAGAATTATCAGATCCCTAGCCTGATCTCTACTTCAATCTCTCCCTCGATTCATGGCCCGATCTCTCCCTCGATCTCTCCCTCGATCCATGGACCGATCCTTCTCTCAATCCAAGATGTGTGGATCCATTTCCCTATATATGATCTCCCGATCCGTGTCCTGAGCCTCATCCTAAGCCCTACATGTGTTCAAGTACACACATGAAGTTAAATCCAATTTTTAATACATGTATATATATCTGTACATATATGTAAAATTATCTAAACTTGTACAATGTACAAGAACTTCAATGTGATCAACCTTACATCAAGTAATTTAATTTTTATTATTTAAATGTACCTCAGATGTGTGCTGCATGGGATTGCCATCATGTGCCAAATTTTAAAACCCTAAAAAATCACCATACTCCTAAAAAATTTCAAGTACACAATTTCAATCAGAAGTTAAACAACTAGACTTTAAAATACATCACATGTATCATGTGCAATTTTTTAGAACACAATTATATATAAATAAAAATTATTCAAGTACCTATCGTTCCTGATCAATGGCTCTACCAATGTCACTAAGATCATGAGAATGCAAGGACACCGCAGGGGGATTTGTAGCATGTACAGTATCAGTGCCAGCAATAAGTTAACTATATGTGCCATGGATAAGATTAGGTGTCCCAGTAACCTCAACGTGATGTAGTGCCCCTTTGTCCTTCACCCTATCAGTGTGGTTAGTTTGTATTGGTCTATCAGTATTGTTGTTGCATTGCCTTTTGTTTCATGGTGAGGTCAGGTATTTTTGGTATTCTCTTCATTTCAGTTAATTTTTTGATTAGTGCTTGATTGATTATTATTTTTTAAATAAAAGATTATGGTGGATAAAGGTATTTGATAATTTAAATAAATGTTTTAATATTTTTTTAGTTTTAATAAATAAAATATTATTAATATTTTAATTGGTTTAAATGCTTTATAATTTATGGTTTAATAAAGAAATATTTAAATAAATATAATCATAATTGTTTTGTGCAAGCATATTAAAATAAAAGAATTGAATTATAAATTTAAATGATTTAAAAGTGCATTTAATTGTGGGATGATAAAAAAAATGAGGTTGAATTATAATAATTATAATTGTGGCAGTTGTCGGGAGTGGGGAAATTTAAAGAAAATAATTAAAGAAATAAAAGAGCATGGAGTAATGGGCATTGAGGGGGAGTAAATAAATGAGTTAATTAACTAAAATAAAGGGGGCTTTTGCATTCTTTTTGGAAACTAATTTTTGGTTTATCTCTCCTGTAAATGTTCTGGTTCTTGGAAGAAGGTTTGAGTATCTTGTTCTTGTAGGCTTGAAATTTTATTTGTTTTCTTGGAGTTTTCCACTAGGTTTTGGGGTTTTTACAGAGGTTGATGGATTTGGAAGAGTTTGGAGTTGTAAATTTGCAAATTGAAGCTTGGAAAGAAAGTTGGAGCTACAAATGGAATTCAAGCCTGGCATTAAATTTCAACTCAGTGAATGAATTATTCCAGGTTCCTCTTCTTTTAATCTCTTTCCTTGCCCTGGAATAGATGTTCGAATTGATTTCTATCTAGAAAAAAGCTTTTCTGCTCATATTTTAGTTCAATTGGGAATAGTCCACAAATGAATTTCCTTGTATTATTATTATATCTCTTCCAGTATTTTGTTTTCACACTTGTCCCAGAATTTTCTATGCTGTTGTTTGCGAATATTTTAATTCTTTTGTTATTGACATTGCTTGAAAATTTGTTTGAAGATTTTCCTTGAACCCAACTTGAGCAAGTAGATTTCTTGCACTCCTTGATATAATATCCCTTTATGTGGCTTTGAAGTTGAAGTATGCACTTTCTCTCTTGTGTCTTGCCCTGTTGTGTAACACTTAATCATTTTTGGTTAAATTTTAATTCTTTAAATGTGTTTCCTTGGGCCGACAACTTGGGAGTTGTCGTTGGCTTGTGAGCACCTCCTTATGCAATCTGACTTGCATGCTTGGTATGTGGTTTTTTTCCTAGTATCCTCTTTAATAGTGGTGTTCCTCCTATTCTTGCATTCACTTCATGTGATTAAAATGGGTACTCCCTTTCTATCTCTTGTCAATATAATTCTCTAGGATGGGAATCAAATTGGTGTGTTGTAATTAGGATTCAAATCACATATTACTTAGATTTAATTGTGTTAGAATTTTTTGCCCCTATGGAATAGCGACACCATTTTTATCTCTCTCTCTAGAAAGTGTAAATCGCAATGTGTTTATTTTGAATTCTATTCCTCACTTTTTCGATGGTAATCGTGGGATTATGTTTATTTGATGTACTGATTTCATAATATATATATTTATGTTGTTAACTAGGTGAACATGCGGTTTATAAAATTCATTGTAGATGGTTCTACTGAATATCGTTGTGTGTTTCTCCCTACCTTTTGTACTGGAAATTTATTGTATTGGCATCTCATTTTATTTAGAAGGTACAACATATGCCTTATGTTTGCGCTTGGAGTTTATTGGTAAAAATTTTATACCTCACTACATAAAATGTAATCTATAGTATTATAAATGGCATCCGTTGGGCATATTTACATACGCCTGTGATTGGAACACATCCTCTTCTTTCGCTGAACCTTAATACATTTGAAAGTCAGCTTAAGTTTATTGCATATAATCTGTAATTACTATGTCAGGATTTTGTATTGGATTAAACAGCCGCTTATGTATTCACACTGGTATTTGAAGAATTTGAAAGTATAATTATATATATATGTATGTATATTTATGTACACCTAACCAACTGTGTTTATTTATTTAGCATCAGACTTATTATTGTATACAAAATTATGAATATATATATATTTATTTATTTATATTTTGTATTCTTGTATAAGAAATGTGATGTTAAAAAAAAAAGAAAAAGAATAGAAAAAGTTTTACATCTGCAATTATATGGTTTGATAGCTAGTTCATTGGGAGTTATATAAGAGATAGATTATATTAAGTAATGAAATTACAAAATAGTAAATGATTAGAAACAGGATTTATTTTATAACCTATTTTCTAGATCATTGTGTAATTTTATTTGAAGAATGAGCTCGATGAATATTTAGGAACTTGAATTGGCAAAATTGTAAATGTTACAATGTATTCCATGATTCCAAATTGTTTTGAGTGGTTGTATGAAGTAAAATAAATAGATTTTGAATTGGGATCGATTGTGGGCTATTGTTCTACTATTTAATTCCTTGTCTGAAGTGGATATTAGGAGTCTTCCATAGGCTAGGGGACAATTGTCTTCTTGATGGAATTCTTTAATAATCCTTTGAGATGATTGGTTTGTATTAAATGAGTATATGTTGGTCATTAGTCTTACACACTATATTCACCAATGTGGTTGGAACTTGTGTGCGGGAAGGGTTATGCCTCATCTTGTTGTATATGTTAATGAGATTTTATCATTATGCAAGTTGTCTTTTCTCTTTTGATTTCATTGGGTCTCCTAGTTGCTAGTAGGGGAGTGGCTCTCAATGGGGATTCGATGCACAAAGTGGTGAGTCCAGGGTAGCTCATTGAGAGTTTATTTAATTAGTGATAATCTAAAATAAATTAGGGGGGGTTGGGTATTTCACATTAATTAAGATAATTCCCCACTCATGGCTCAAGTTCTTGTTTAGGCTTCATATGAGTGGGAAGGCCTGGAATGGAAAGATCAACTGCAATGTCATCTTGGAAGGTATGTTGATCCTGCATGAGTTTGTATGGGGGTCTGACGGCTGGTAGAGGTGGTCAGGGTAACCGAGGATGGGGGTTTGCTAGCCTAAGAAGGTTACGACAGGGTAACCCATAGCAAACTATGTAATGCCACTCCTCCTACGACAACCTAGTATTCCCTTGCCTCTCATCTCCCTTTTATGTTTATGTGTTTGTGGAAGTGGTGTTATTGTCATCTAATGTTTTCCTATACTTGTACATTGGTGTCATGTTAGCACTTGCATCTTCTATCTATTGACTATTGTGGTGGGACCTTAATGCTATCTCCTAGAATGGGGGTGTACCTTAGGGTTCCACATGGTCGGTTGGAATGTTCCTTGTACTCAATTGGGTACCGTCGACTTTTTTTTGTGTTCGTGGCAATTACTCCTAGATATGAATACTTTTGCACTTGTTCAGTTCGCGTGCACTATCTTTCATGTACTTGTAATGTACTAGCATTTAGTTGTATCATTTAATGAAATTTAGATGTACTCTCCTCTCTTATTTGAGGAATCATTGATTTAATTATGTAATGTTGTAATTCATTTTTGAACTCTCTCTTATAATGAGTAATGTAATTGATGTACCTTGTTAATGTTAATTAATGAAATGATTTTGATTGATATCTATGGATGGCATATTATGGTTAATTTACAATGATTGGTTGTATAGATGTGATGGAATTAAATGAAATTATTATTGTTGATGAATCTCGTTTAATGAGTCATTAGCAACGATATACTATTCTTGTTATTTTGGTTAATGGGTTTCTAGTAACCTAACCTCAGAACCTTAGACGACTTAGGTTAGAATGCAAGTTGTTGTAGTATTTGCAATCAGTGTATGTTTCTCTTTTAAAAAAAAAAAAAATATCCCATTTTTTAGGTGTTATAGTGTGTTGTCCTCTAGGGTTTTGTGGCGAGGCATTACACATGGTATCAAAGCCCAAGTTCTAACACTGGGTACTCTAGGTATATACAAGAACCTGTTATGTTGTCTTAGTGGAATAGATTCTGAAGTTTATGTTTTCCCTTGCTGACCTCGTTTAACACCCTAAACTTGTCCTTGGTGGTGTTTGTGTAGGATCATGCCTATAGGTCGAGATCGGGGTCGAGGACATGGTAGAGGTCATGGTGGTTGTCGTGGGGCTAATCACCAGGACTCCCCTCCTTAGAGTTCCCACAAGTTTGATCATGAGGGACATCAGAGTTCCTAGAATAATCAAGGAGGTGGAGATCAGAATCCATGTCAGTCGGGGTTGGAGGATGCATAGTTGCATCACTTACTTGAGGAGGTTGTTGTTCATCTTGGTCCGAGACAAGAGGGTGAATAGTTGGTGATTAGAGAGAGAGAGAGAGGTCTCCCAGGAGAAAATAGATTACAGTTGAGCAGGAGGCTATTTTATCTAGACATATGAGAGGTATTTTGATAGCTCACACTCCTACTTTTAATGGGACTGGTAGTTGTTTAGAGGCTTATACATGGTTAATTGATCTGAACAAGTGTTTTCCTATGTATCCATATTGTAGCAACACCAAGGATAGGTGTGTTATCATGCACCCTAGAGGTTTTTGTTCCATGTGGTGGCATTTGGAGAAGCAGAAGCTTCATTTGGATATAGATTCAGTCTCATGGGAGATGTTTTTAGAGAGATTCAAAGCTCGGTTCTTTTCTAATAATTGGTGGAAACGTCATGCAGATAAGTGCCATGAGATGACATAGATGGTGATGTCAGTTGAGAAAGATGAGCAGAGATTTTATGAGCTTAAGTAGTATGCTAGCATAGGTGATGATGAGGGTATGTTAGTGCAACACTTTATCAGGGGCTTGAATGCCCATATCAGTGGGGGTGTTTGTGTGTTTGAGCCGAAAACCATGGAGGTAGTTGTAGAGAAGGCTTAGATAGTTGAGGATAATTTTTCCATGGCATTGGTGGTCAAATAGGTGTACAGATTGGTAGTGCACCTCTAGTTGATTTCAATTTTTGAGATGGTTAGACTTAGGTAGCAGGTTCTTCTAAAGGCCATCAAGCACCTGCTAAGGGTGAGCAGTAGTAGCACTCTCAGCCAAAACCTGAGAACTCTCAATCTTAGCATGGTAGTAGGTTCCAAAAAATAAAAGATCAGAGTTGGCAGCGGGCTCAACATGATCATTCTCATCATCCAGCACAAAGCTCATAGTTTGTAGTTAGTGGAGGTAATTTTCTATAGTCTAGCACACCCTTAGGTGATTGGGGTTATGGTAGAGGTACATGATGTTTTTCTTGTGGCCAATAGGGCCACATTGCTAGATAGTGTCCTCAAAAGGGTAAAACTGGGTTTACTCAGAGGCCTACGGCTTCAGAGCCAATAGTAGGTGATGCAAGTAGGTCCAATAAGGTGTTTTAAGCAATGGGTAACTGCTAGGTCAAGCATCAGGGTACAATTATTGAGACTTCAAAAAGGGGATGGACAATGTTCTTCGGAAACCATACTCGTCCTGCAACATCGGGGATTGACCCTCGGGGGGCGATTCATGGTCCAGGAGAGGATCCAATGGGATCCTTATGATGATTCTTCTGCTTCTTGGGGGACGGTGTGCCCCTCAGTTTTCTTTTGTTTCTGAAAGTTACTTGGTTGTATTGAACATTATGATACTTTATTACTGATGTTTATGTTTATGCCATCTTTAGTAGATCGATTTAATTGATTGTGTGGGTTCATATTGTTATGAGAATTATGTGATTATCTGATGTATTTTATTATCATGTTATTAGTATTTGATTATTGTGTTTCGATGTATTTTGGTGAGGGGGAACAATGTCACATCACTTGCTCACGAGTGCCCTATGATGCTGTAATTTTCCTCTCACGGTGTGATTGACTATTTGATTATATACATGTTCGAGAGTGTGGTTTGTTGTCGGTTGCAAGTACCAGGCATCGAATCCACCTAAATTGTCAGGTTTGAGCGTGCCTTAGACCTAATGGAAATCGTTGATGGAGATAGCATTTGGTCCCTATTGAGCCATCATCCTTAATAAGGATGAGTATTCATTGTAACCCTAGTAGTGTTGTTCATTTGTGATTTTGTTCACTTGATAATTGATATTGCTTGTATTTGTGTATGTTATAGTCTAACTTTGCAACTTCCAGAAGTAATTCAAATCTTAGGGGGGAGCATGTAGTGCCCCTCCATGCTTCACCCTATCAGTGTGGTCAATTTGTATTGGTCTATCAGTATTGTTGTTGTATTGCGTTCCGTTTCGCGATGAGGTAAAATATTGTTGGTATTTTGTTAATTTGAGTTAAAAAAATTATTAGTGCTTGATTGATTATTAATTTTTAAATAAAAGATTATGGTGGATAAAGGTATTTCATAATTTAATTAAATTTTTTAATATATTTTTTGTTTTAATAAATAAAATATTATTAATATTTTAATTGATTTAAATAAATTAAAATTTATGGTTTAATAAAGAAATATTTAAATAAATATAAGCATAATTATTTTGTGCAAGCATATTAAAAGGAAATAATTGAATTATAAAATTAAATGATTTCTTGAATTGTGTGCTAATAAAAAAAATGAGGTTGAATTATAATAATTATAATTGTGGCAGTTGTTGGGAGTGGGGAAATTTAAAGAAAATAATTAAAGAAATAGAAGAGCATGGAGTAACGGGCATTGAGGGGGAGTAAATAAATTAGTTAAATGACTAAAATAACAAGGGATTTTGTGTTCTTTTTGGAAACTATTTTTTGGTTTATCTCTCTCATAAATATTCTAGTTCTTGGAAGAAGCTTTGAATTCTTTTTCTTGTAGGCTTGAAATTTTATCTATTTTCTTGGAGTTTTCCACTGGGTTTTGGGGTTTTTACAAAGTTTGTTGGATTTGGAAGAGTTTGGAGCTGTAAATTTGCAAATTGAAGCTTGGAAAGAAAGTTGGAGTTGAAACTGGAATTCAAACCCAACATCCTTGCCCTGGAATAAATGTTTGAATTAATTGCCATCTGGAAAAAAACTTGTTTGTTTATATTTGAGTTCGTTTGGGAATAATCCATAAATGAATTTCCCTGTATTATTATTATATAGCTTCCAATATTTCATTTTCACACTTGTCCTGGAATTTTGTATGTCGTTGTTTGTGAATATTTTACTTTTGTTGTTATTGACATTGCTTGAAATTTTGTTTGAAGCTTTTCCTTGAACCCAACTTGAGCAAGTCGATTTCTTGCACTCCTTGATATAATATCCCTTTTTGTGGCTTTGAAGCTGAATTATGTGCTTTCTTTCTTGCGTCCTACCCTGTTGCGTAACACTTAATCATTTTTGGTAAAATTTTAATGATCTAAATGTGTTTACTTGGGCCGACGACTAGGGGGTTGTCATTGGCATATGAGCCCCTCTTTCTACAATCCGCCTTGCATGCTTGGTACTCGGTTGTTTTCCTAGTATTCTCTTTAACAATGACGTTTCTCCTATTCTTGCGTCCACTGGATGTGATTAAAATGGGTACTCCATTTCTATCTCTTGTCAATAGCATTCTCTAGGTTGGGAATTGAATTGGTGTGCTATAATTAGGATTCAAATCACATATTACTTATATTTAATTGTGTTAGAATTCACTGCCCATGTGGAGTAGCGGTGCCATGTTTATCTCTCTCTCTGGAAAGTGTAAACCGTAATGTGCTTATTTCAAATTCTCTTCCTCAATTTTCTGGTGGTAATCGTGGGATTATGTTTATTCAATGCCCTGATTTAATTATATATATACTTATGTTGTTAACTGGGTGAACATGCGATTTATAACATTCGTTGTAGATGGTTCTAGTGAATGTCCTTGTGCGTTTTTCCCTGCCTTTTGTATTGGCATCTCATTTTATTTAGAAGGGACAACGAATGCCTTATGTTTGAACTTGGAACTTATTGGTAAGAATTCTATACCTCACTACATAAACCGTAATCTATATTTTTATGAATGGCGTCCGCTGGGCGTATTTGCATATGCCTATTATTGGCACGCATCCTCTTCTTTCACCGAACCTTAATACATCTGAAATTTTCCTTAAGTTTATTGCATATACTCTGTAATTACTATGTCGAAATTCTATATTGGATTAACCGCCACTTGTGTATTCACACTCGAAGAATTTAAAAGTATAATTTTATATATATATACATATGTATGTGTATATGTATGTACACTTAACCAGCTGTGTTCATTTCTTTAGCATCAGACTTACTCTTGTAAACAACATTATGAATATATATATTTATTTATTTATTTATATTTTTTATTTTTGTATAAGAAATTATATGATGTTAAAAAAGAAGAAGAATAGAATAGAATAAGTTTTACATCTGAAATTATATGGTTTGATAGCTAGTTAATTGGGAATTAGATAAGAGAGAGATTATATTAAGTAATGAAATTAGAAAATAGTAAATTATTAGAAGGAGGATTTATTTTATAACCTATTTTAGATCATTGTGGAATTTGATTTAAATAATGATCTTGATGAATATATTTAGGAACTTTAATTGGTAACATTGTAAATGTTACAATGTATTCCATGATTCCATTATTGATTTAAGTGGTTGTATGAAGTAAAATGAATAGCTTTTGAATTGGGATCGATTGTGGGATATTGTTCTACTATTTAATTCCTTGTGTGAAGTGGATATTAGAAGTCTTCCAAAGGCTAGGGAACAATTGTCTTCTTCATCGAATTCTTTGATATTCCTTTGAGATGATTGTTTTTTATTAAATGAGTATATGTTGGTCATTGGCCTTGCACAGTATATTCACCAATGTGGTTGGAACTTGTTGCTGGTAGGGGAGTGGCTCTGAATGGGGGTCCAACGGACAAAGTGGTGAGTCCAAGGTAACTCATTGAGATTTTATTTAATTAGTGATAACCAAAAATAAATTAGGGTTACATTAATCAATATAAAACCCCACTCATGGTTCAAGTGCTTGTTTAGGCTTGAGATGAGTGGGAAGGCCTGGAATGGCAAGATCAACTGCCTTGCCCTCCTGGAAGGTAAGTTGATCTCACATGAGTTTGTATGGGGGTCCAACGGCAGATAGAGGTGGTCAGGGTAACCCAAGATGGGGGTTTGGTAGCCTAGGAAGGTTACACTAGGGTAACCCATAGAAAACTATGTGATGCCACTCCTCCTATGACAACCTAGTATTCCCTTGCCTCTCGTCTCCCTTTTATGTTTATGTGTCTATGGAAGTGGTGTTATTCTCATGTGATGTTGTCTTATACTTGTACATTGGTTTTGTGTTAGCCCTTGTTGCGTATTTTGTCTCTTGACTGTTGTCATAGGACCTTCATGCTATCTCCTAGCACGAGGGGTGGACCTTAAGGTTCCACATGGTTGGATGTAATGTGCCTTGTACTCCATTTGGTTCCCTCACTTTTGTTTGTGCTCATGGTGATTACTCCTGGATATGAAGACTTCAACACTTGTTCAATTCGCGTGCACTATCTTTCATATACTTTTAATGTACTAACATTTAGTTGTATCATGCAATGAAATTCAGATGTACTCTGCTCTCTTATTCAAGGAATCATTGATGTAATTATGTAATGTTGTAATCTATTGTTGAACTCTTTCTTAGAATGAGTAATGTAGCTAATGTGCATTGTTAATGTTAATTAATGAACTGATTTTGATTTATATCTATGGATGAGATATTATGGTTAATTTACATTGATTGATCCTATAAATATGATGGAATTGCATTAAATTCTTATTGTTGATGAATCTTGTTTAATGAGTCATTAGCAATGATATACTATTCTTGTTAGTTTGGTTAATGGGTTTCTAGTAACACAACCTTGAAACCTTAGAGGAATTAGGTTAGAATTCAAGTTATTGCAGTATCTATAATCCGTGTATGTTGCTCTTTTAAAAAAAAAAATTTAAAAATCCCATTTTTTAGGTGTTATAGTGTGTTGTCATCTAGGATTTCATAGCGGGGCATTACATGTGATCTGTAACATCCTAACAACCTGGACAAGATAAAGGATCGATAGAAACATGATGCACATGGGATCCTATAGGCTATTGTGGAATATCCTCTAGAGTTTCCACCTCATGGCTCATAAATGTACCAGGATATCACCATCTAATAAAGCCTTGTACATGGTCAAGAAGGATCCCATGGTCCTCACTGATGTCCTGATATGCTGCTAGTAAATCCAAAACTAAGACTCTACACATTATGTAGAGTCATGTGGGTCATATGCTCAACATTTGAAGTAGGTAGATCGGCATGGATAAATGGATCATAAGATGCTTATGTAGCCTCAGTGGGAGGAAGGTTGATTCGTGGGCATAATAACTATCTACCAGCTACTCAATTAGATGAAATATGATTGATCTATTTCGTAATAGAGGTAATATTATTAATAATCTGGGATCGAGTGGAGCACGCTGCTGACTCCCCTGGCACTACCAATTCCAAACATTTTGGTAAAACCAAATGGTTTGGGTCAACTAATTCCCTCTTGTTCATATAAGGTGGAAAAACTAGACGTCTAAACTATTGTTTATTAGAAAAATGGCCTTTACCTTTTCCATCATGCTCAAGACAAGATGTGTAGTCCACATCTATTTGTAAATGAAATTTTGCATATAATTGTTTGACAAAATATTGTGGCAGCTCATCATTGTGAGGCCATCTATGATACATTTCCAACCATATATGGTATATGAATGGAACAACAAGAGGATCTACACACCTTGTAACCACATATCCTCTAATTCTATTTTGTCCTCTATAATGAGGGAACATGGTTAACACATTTTTGCATGAAATTAATTTGCCAAATTCTCTTCATTTCATTGTTTCGGTAACACTCCTAGCAAGAGATAAATAAAATTCTTGAATGTTGATATCATCATAAGGATTGAATGATCGAATTTTCTTGATCATTCAATAAATCTTGTCTCTAATAGTGACTAATATATCTCGATTAGCCAAATTGGGGGAGTTGTGAATTGTTTTCTCTAAACATCTTAGAGCATTGTCTAATCTAGTAATAGTATCCTGATATAAATTTATTCTAGCTTGAACATCTTGATTAGAACAAGGGGAATGGTGAGATCCCTCATCGTCCATAATATATATATATATATGTATGTATGTATATGTATATGTGTATGTATATGTAAATCTAGAGATCTGCATATCATTAAAACAAAATATACATGATGTTAAACAAATTTAAATCAAATTTCAAATTTCTAAAACATGTATATATCATTAAAACAAATTTATATCTAATGAGATAGCTCAAGTTATATCTATCTCTATGTTCAATAGTTCACCTTCTATGTAACTTACATAACATAAGAAATTTGACAACTTCAAAGAGACTTGATACATGTGTACATATATATATATATATAGACATGTGCATGTTCATGTGTACATGTGTATGTGTATAGACATGTGCATGTACACGTGTATGTGTATGTGTATGTGTATTTGTATGTGTATGTGTATGTGTGTACATATATATATATATGTGTGTGTGTGTGTATGTATATGTGTATGGATGCATCTATGTGTATGTGTGTGTGTATGTATACATACATATGTATGTATATAAACATACATGTACACATGTAAATTGAAAATGTGTATATATATGTATATGTTTATGTATGCATAAATATATATGTACATGTGTACATATACACATATATTTATACATACATACATACACATGTACATGTATACACATATTATACATGTACGTACATACCTATGTGCATGTATACATACATACACACATGTACACATATATATGCATACATACATACACACATACACATATATGCATACATTCATACACATGTGTATGCATACATACATACACACATACAAATATATGCATGTACATACATACACACATGCATGTATATATGCATACATACATGCATATACGCACATACACGTGTATTTACATACACACAGACATACACATATATGTACACATACACACATGTACGTTCATATATGCACATACATACATACACAAATGAACAAATATGTACACACATGTACATACACATATGTATACATTCATGTGTACACAATTGGAAATTTGGGGTTTTCGATTTTGGGTTTATAGAAATATAAATTTAGGAAAAATGTATGTATGTACATACATGTACATATACATATTCATACATACATGAATTTACATATATGTACACATATATACACATACAACAAAAAAATGTTATAGACATTATAGGAATGTTGCCATTTAAGCCTTTGATTTAGTTTTGTAAATATTGATAGGCATGGAAAACATGCAAGAAAATAGGAAACTGAATCAATGGCTCAAAATATTGATAGGCATGCAAAACATGGAAGAAAATAGGAAATTGAAAATAGGCATATGATTAGATTATATAGGTATTGGTATTATGTCTATATATTAAATTATAGTATTATATAAATATATTTAAATCAAAAGTCATTATTTATTTAAAATTGATATGAGTATATATATAAATAAATCAAATTTTATTATTATTCTTTTGTAGTATTCTTTTATTACTTTTGATTTCTCTTTTACTATTCTTGATCTCATAAAGTGTTAATCTTATAAATTATATTAAAATCCTATGTTCATTCAATATCATAACTTTTTTTAAACTCTTTAAAATTCAATAAGTTTACAAATGTGGGAGGTGAAGATTTAATATAAATAATTTGGAATGCATGTACACAACCCCATGCATTGTTTTAGTAGTTTTTTCCTAGGTACATTTTGAAGTTATAGATGCTACCACAAGGTGGAATATACAATTATTACAAAAAAAATGATTATATAGTTAAGCATGAATTAATAGTTTTGATATGTTGATATTAGTAATTTTTTTTAAATGATTAGAATTAATTGTTTTACATAAATGGAATTTGATAGGTTTATAAGGATTAGATTCTCTATTGAAGTATTTGACAAAATGATATATGCAAAATTGTTACTAATAATATATTACAGTATAAAGAGATAGTATACATTTAGTGAAACACAAGGTGTATGTATGGTTAAAAGGGAATTGATAATATAAATGAAAATGTAAGAATCACAAGTGAAAGATGAGAATATTATATGAATGTAAAAATATATAAAAATATGTATAAGTAATGTTTGTAGGAATAAGAAAACTATAAGTGTGTTGTAAATGATAAATCAAAGGCTCAAACAACAACAAGATATTTATAGCCTCAACAACAATTGTGTTTTAACAAAGGCTCAAAATATTGATAGGCAAGCTATATCAATATATTGAGCCTTTGATTTAAGCCTTTGATTATACCTACATGCTCTCCTATAAGGAAGTTCTCATTTACTTTCAACACTATCAAACAGATAGAGTTGATGTCAACACTAACTCTTGATATGGAATGTGAAGATTAAGGTTTGTATCCAAATCCAAAGAATTTGAAATGCATGACAATGACAAGCATGTCTAATGCCAAAGGAGATTGAAGTTGCATGTGAATATGTCCTGCTATATCTACATATTGATCATGTATGCTTGCAAAGAGTTAAACACATCGTGTTTGTGAAAGATTTTCACAAATTTTAAAAATTATTCAAATATGAACAAAATTGCCATGATCCATCTCCTGTAACAGTGGCATTCATGTGTGATGGGAAGCAGATCTCAAGGTTTTTTGGTTAAATGTTAAGATACTCTATTTATGTTGAAACCCTAAGTGCTAGAAGAGTATCTTTATCCTAATCCCTAAGTCCTTACAAGGCTTTGCACTTTACTTTTATTTTAAAAGTGACTTAGGCTTGCAGGTCACTTAAGACTTAAGTGACAACTTATGTGGGTGCTCTAATTGTATAGTATAACAACAGAGTGGGAATAGTTTTAATAGATAATGACTATATGGGATGGTGAGTAGGAGCCAAAAAGACATGATGGAGCTACTAGATAAAAAATTGATAGTCCAATCAGAAGTTCAAAAAAATATACTTTAAAGTTTGAAAAACTACGACAAATACTATTGTTATGAAGCCAAAAATTTAGAAAGTGAAAATAGTCAAAATACAAACATTTGATTGGTTGTTTGACCGAAGTTAGGGATATATCATTTTGAGGTGGTTTGCTCAATTTCTGTGTGGGAAACAATAGTATGGCATACTAAAGGGTTTTAACCAAAACAAAATTGGAAGAATCAGATAGAATTAGTCAACCCTTAATAGAGGATATGCATTGTGCAAACATAATTATTTTTCATTAGGTTACTCTCATAGGTAGCCATTTATGTATTTTGAATGTAATGGGACTATTATGGTTTTCGTCTTCTTAATAAAGATAAATTGGTTGGGCTCAAAGGACACAAGACACTCAATTTATATCTATGGCATGCTTCAAGGCATGTCTCATAAAAAACCAAGGGAGAAAATTAATTCCTTCCATGATGAACCCAAATCGTAATACATCAAATACTATATGAATGAAGAGAGTGCATCAGATAGGCTTCTCATGTTGCAATGTAATAAACACTAGGTGACTATCTCCAAGATGATTTAGAAGATATAAATGGTGAAGATTTCATCGATCTGGTCTTTGATATTCCTCCAACATAGAGTAGTCATTTTTGTAGAATTGTTCTAATGTAACATCTCTTCATTGCCAAATCCTTATGCTATAGTTTCATATATTATATTATTTTATCCAGTTTATAGGTTTTGTAGTTAAGTCAATATTATTTTGGAATTGTAAAGTTCATAATTTTAAAACAATTTTTAATGTTTCAAGTTGTTATGATTTATAGTTTCTGAAATTATTACACCCCAAAAGGTAGACTCTGATTTTCAAAACTTTATATCCAACCCATACCTACACCTAGTAAATTGAGGCCTCTCAATGTGCAGGAAAAATTAAAATTGCTCATTCTCAAGAATTTATTTCTAAGCTGAATAATAATCACTCATTGGAAATCTGGGATGAAACTAAAGAATGATGAAATTAAAACCTTGAATAATGATGAAATTAAAACATGCTACCCTTTTTTATCTTATTTTAACATATGTAAACCCAAAACTAAAAACCCTAAATTGAAAACCCCAAATTTTCATTTCTATTATAACCCAAAACTGAAAACCCCAAATACCCAATTCACCATTAATGACTTTATAACACATACATTTCTTTCACAGAAAACAAAAAAATCCATATCGACCAATCATACACCCAATAAAAAATTAACACATATCCTTCGGTGCTAACTTTTTTTCCCAAATTTTCCCAAATCACAAACACCAAGGTGCTACCCGCCAAGCACACATGAAGAAAACATGTAGAAGAGAAAATGGGAATAACGCTCTCAATACGGGTCTTGTTGCTATATATTGACACTTCCAAACCCATTTTCGACCGAGGTCCTCTCGCTATGGAACGCTTTCACCCGAGCATGCAAAATGGTTGAGCTTGATATTTTTATTTATTTTATTATTCACATTTTCGATCGATTCATTTTCAATCAAAACTATTTAAGTTAGAAGGGTACTACGACATCAGCGCCAAGTCACTGACATGTGGTTTCAGGCACAAGTCACTCATTCGAAAACCTTTCGACCAAAAATAGATCGCTCGAAACAATTTATTTGGCTGAAAGTATGACACACTATTATACTTTTACCCATGCATTTCACTAAATATATCTTAAATTGTTCTATTTCATGCATTGCTCAATTCAAAATTTTCATTTACAATATTTCACTTTCAGATTATTGCATAGTGTAATTAGCAAATTACCAAGTATTTCAAATCTTAAAATTTCATTTAAACATTTCACTTTAGGACATAGAATTGCACTTTATTTAATTTTCCATAATAGCATATTTTCCTTCAAGAGATGTGGCTTTGATATGGTTAAAAATGGACTGCATAAGAATGACTTTCCCCTCTTATGAGTTCAATTTAGAGTACAACAATGAGGTCATTAAGAAACATGTTAGTCATCCTTTTACTCTCTTTCATATTTATGAGAACATCTTAGAGAGAGTGGCCATTGACACAATTCTTAATATTACATTTCCTATTGGTGAAGATGGTATGATACAAGTGTTGGAAAAATAAGGATAGACAACTGAGAGGGGGGGTGAATCAGATGTTACCAAAAACTAACTTATGCAACATTTATATCACATATCTGATAATTAATAGTGTAAGCATAAGAACAACATATTTGAGACACACGAACACCAATATTTTATATGTGGAAACCATGTTAGGGGGAAAACCATGGTGGATGTTAGTCCATAAGATTATACCCTGTTAGAAGTATAATGAAGAATAAAAGAGAATGCACTTGCATTCATGCACACTGCCTAGAGAAAACTGCTCAGAGGGAAGGCTCACTACCTTACATACAAAAATTATATTAAAACCATCTCATGAACATGAACTAAGAAAATAGCTTCTACAAAAGCCTGATGACATTTTTGGTTAGGCACAGAAAAAATTCTTCAAACTCTTCCACCCTTCTTCTCAAACTCTTCCACACTCTACTCTGAATGATTTGACCTTTATTCGCACTTTTACATCACTTTTACATTTTAGAACACTTGAGCACATCTGCTAAATGAGAAAAATAATATCATATATATATCCACTATACATGGATTTACATCCACTAAACAGTCGACCACAAATAAATAATAAATTACAACTATTAGCCTTGATACATGAATAAATATTAATGTGTATCAACATAAGTCGGTCACAACATAGTGAGGACTCAAATAAACATCTTCAAACACACTAGACAATGAAATATTAAACTTCATGGATCCGCAACACGCCAACACCACAATGTTGGCCAAGAACATGAACACTCATGCACATCTCAGAAAAATATCTGATCACGAACGATTCAATCACTACGAACATACAACAAGGATAGACTAGAATCATCCATGAACATCATAGATACATGCACAACACATGAAATTACAAAAATTTCATCTGCTTCAACTAAGAACAACATCTACAGAAACTAAATAACTGTAGGTACATAGATTTTCATGACTTCCACAAAACTTGATGTGTACCTCTGAAACTTTTGGACAACATACTAGAAAGTTTTAACAAAAAACCCTTTGAAGCACACCTTCAAATATTCTATATAGAGCTTTCCAACATTCTGACCTCAACTCCACTAGTTGTCTGAACTATATTTTTACAATTTTCTCAATATCCTCAACATATACAATCTTAAGCATATTAGAAAGCTAATAGTGTTGACATCAATGACAACCACATATCAACAACACAACCACAACATCCAACAATCTCCCCCTTTGGAATCAATGGCAACACATGATGTGAAAAATCATACCATCAACCCAACCAACTCTTTTTCAACAATCTCCCCCTAAGATTGTGCTCTTCTTTCCCACTTTTTCATTCCACTTTTTTAACATTGCTTCTCTCCCCCTTTGACATCAATGGAAAAGGTACACAGGCTCTGATCTCAAATTTGAAACATCTTACTACTCCCCCTAAGTAGCAGTCACCACAATATCAATCCGGAATATGTTATGGTAATTAATTCACACACTAATGCAAATAATTAAATCTTTAGTTCTGATCAGGAGGGGAAATCACCCCTAATGTTCCTTTGAGGTACTCAAAAGTATCCTTAGGCAATGGATTTGTAAAGATATATGCAATTTTCTCTTTCGTAGGTATATATTCTAGTATGACTTCTTTATCACTGAATTTGTTTCTCAAGAAGTGATACTTGATGGATATATGATTTGTCTTTGAATGCAACACTAGATTCTTATAAATATTAATGGCACTTGAATTTTCACAGAATATAGTAATGGGTTCTTCATACTCAATTTTGACATCTCTCAACATTTGCTTCATCCATAATACTTGAGTACAATTGTTTGCAGCAGCAATGTACTCTTCCTTAGCAGTAGATAATGAAACTAAGTTTTACTTTTTACTTAACAGAGATACAAGCTCCTTACCTAAGAAGAATTCACCACCATTGGTACTCTTCTTGTCATCTACATCCCCTGCCCAATCAACATCAGTAAAAGAACTTAGAGTAAGATCATCATTCTTGGGATACCAAAGACCAAGATCAACTGTCCCTTTTAGATATCTAAAGATTCTTTTCACAACACACACATGGGACTCTTTCAGATCAGCTTGAAATCTAGCAACCATATACACAACATTAATTATATCTAGCCTTGTTTGAGTCAAGTAGAGTAATCCACCAATCATTGACCTATACCATGTCTGATTTTGTTTAGGAGTATCATCTTTCTAAGTAAGTTTGCATCCGGTCATCATAGGTGTATCAACTGGTTTTGAATCCTCCGTGCCAAAAAAATTCAGTAACTCTTTCACATACTTATATTGAGATACAAATATTCCATCATTCAATTGAGTAATTTTAAATCCTAAAAATAATTTAAGCTCCCCTATCATTGACATTTCAAATTCACTTTTCATTTCATCAGCAAACTTCATACACAAATCATCATCGCCTTGAAAAATGATATCATCAACAAAAACTTCAATGATCAGGTCTTTTCTATGATCCAATTTGAAATATAAATTGTTTTCAGCAGTACCTTTATTGAATCCAAGTTTCAACAAGTATTTATCCAATCTAGCATACCAAGCTCTAGGGGGTTGATTTAGTCCATAGAGGGCTTTCTTCAATCGACATACCATATATTTTTCATCAGTCAACTGAAATCCATCTAGTTGTTCAACATAGACTTCTTCTTCTAGTTCACCATTTAGAAATGTTGATTTCATATCCATCTAATAAACTTTGTAGTTCTTGAAAGTAGCATAAGCAAGAAATAATCTAATAGCTTCAATTCTAGCCAAATGAGCAAAATTTTCTTCAAAATCAATACCTTCCATCTATGAGTAACCTTTGTAAACCAATCTTCCTTTGTTTCTGACCACATCACCTTGTTCATTTAGCTTATTTTGGAACACCCACTTGGTTCCAATCACATTTTTGTTCTGAGGTCTGGGAACAAGATCCCATGTATTATTCTTCTATATCTACAATAGTTTTTCTTTCATGGCTTCCATCCAATATTCATCTTTGCATGCTTCACTAATATTTCTAGGTTCAGCTTTAGAGATTATACAATATTCTTCTATAATTCATCTTCTAGTTTGCACACCTTTTCTTTTGTCTCCTATGATTTTACTATCAAAATGATTTCTTCTTACATAGGAATTTTGAAGTTCTCTCTTACCTCTTTTTCTTGTGTTCTTTCTTCTGTATTTTTAATTTCTTTTTCTTCTTGATTTCCTTGCCTCACTGGAACAATTTGTAGTTGATTTTGTGTCTGAACATCATCTTTATTATCATCCTATTGATCATTTGAATCATAATCACAAGTTCTGAATGATTTACTAATATCTTCATCAACCTTAAGATTTGCACTTTCAAAAAAAATCTTCAACCTTTTATTAAAGCACTGGTAAGCTATGCTCTTAGTATAATATCCTAGGAAGATTCCTTCATCACTTCTAGCATCAAACTTACCGATATCATCATCTCTCTTGATGTAGAATTTCCTTCCAAATTTTTTGAAGTATTTGATAGTAGGCTTATAACCAAACCATAGCTCAAAAGGTGTCTTACCAAAATTACTGTTGACATTCACCTTGTTAATGGTGTACACAATAGTATTTATAGCTTCTCTCTAGTAGAAATGAGGAATATTTTCTTCCAAAATCATGGTTCTAGTTGTATCTAGAATGGTTATTTTCTTTCTTTCAACAAATCCATTATGTTGAGGGGTCCGGGGAGCAGATAGTTGCCTTTGAATTCCATTCTCTTCACAGAAATAATTGAATTCCCATGAGGTAATCTCACCACCTCTGTCTGACCTTAGAAATTTGATATTCTGACATGTCTCATTCTCTACCATAGCTTTAAAACTTTTGAACTTTTCTAATGCTTTATTTTTTTCTCTCAAGAAAACTACCCATATCATTCTAGAATAATCATCAATGAGTAACATAAATTAACTTTCACCTTGTAGGCTTCTAATTCTGGAAGGACCACATAGATCGGTATGTATCAAATCTAGTACTCCATTAAAGCTATATTGTTTGCTCCAGAAGAAATTTATTTTTTTCTTTCCCATCTGACATTCCTTGCACATAGTGTTAGTAGGCTTCACTAGCTTAGGTGAATCTCTGACTGCTTGAGTAGAGCTTATCTTGACAATGTTATCAAAGTTCACATGACATAACCTCCTATGCCATAACCAACTTACATCAATTTGAGAAATCAAACAACTTTGATTAGCAGTACTTAAATGAAAGATATTACCTTTTATCTTTGTTCTTGAAGGAATCATATTTCTTGAACTTCGTGTTATTTTATATTTACCATTCTTGAATTGTAGATTGTAGCCTTTGTCTACTATTTTTCCAGCACTCAACAAGTTATTATTTAGGCCTTTTACATAAAGGACATCATCAGTATTGTGCTTACCACCAAAATAAATAAAGCCTCTACCACGAATCACACTAGAAGTGTTGTCACCGAACCTTACAATACCACCATCATATTTTTCAAAACTTACAAATTTTCTTTTATCACCAGTCAAATTATGTGATCATTCGTTGTTAATTACCCACTCATTTTTTTATTCAACTTTGGCTACAAGATCTTTCTCAACATTATCATCACCAACAAATTCAATGGACACCTGACCATTTTCTTTGATAGCAATAAATACCCATTCATCTTCATTTACAGTTTCTTTATTAGATTCTTCATCAGTTACTCCTTTAGCATAATAGCATTTTCTTTGAAATCTAGGATTCTCAGGCTTATACTTTTAAACTCTTTCAGGACATCTAGAATCAAAATGACCTATCTTACTGTGAGAAAAACATTTAATAGGTAACTTTCCTTTGTACTTACCGTGACCTCTTGATTCTTTTTTCACAATCAATGCTTCTAGTTCTTCTAGCTCTCTTTCTTCATATTCAATCCACTTCATCTCATCTTCATATCTGGATGTTCTCTAAGAAATTTCTCCTGAATCATATCTCTTTTTCTCAGATGCAATAGCCTTGAAAGAAAACTCAACCTTAGTAGAAGATTCACCGAATTCACTTAATTCAAATGTAGCAAGTTTTTGAATCAACATGTATTTTGTAATATTTGTCACTATTCTAATTTCTTCAATAGCATGAGATTTTGTCTTGTAGGAAGGGGACACAGATCTAAGTATCTTATCTACAATTTCATCTTCATTCATAGTTCCACCGACACATCTAATATCCATCAACAATTCATTTATCTTATGCAAGTAGGCAGTGATGTTCTCATCTTCACTCATCTTCAAGCTCTCCCATTTGCCTTTTAGAATTTGTAGCTTATCACTTTTCACTAGTGCATCTCCTTCATACAATGTTTCCATTTTCTTCCAAATCTGATATGCAATCTTCAATCCCATCACATTTGTCATTTTTGAATTTTCGAAAGAACTCACCAGTGTTTCTACTGGTCTGGTATTAATTTTTGCTTGCTTGATCTCATCTTCAGAGGAGGGACCATTTTGAGGAATGTTATATGCGATTTGTGTCATCTTCCAGAAAGGTTCACTAATGCACCTCAAATGGAATTCCATCCTAAATTTCCATAGAGAGTAGTTTGTACCATCAAATCTAAGACTATCCTTCTTAAATGATGTCATCTCAGATCACCTCAAGTTTTCAAGCTTCTTTTAGAGGAAATAGCTCTAATACCAATTGTTGGAAAAACAAGGATAGACAACTGAGAGGGGGGGTGAATCAATTGTTACCAAAAACTAACTTATGCAACATTTATATCACAGATCTAATAATTAACAGCGTAAGCATAAGAACAACATATCAGAGACACATGAACAACAATATTTTTTATGTGGAAACCCTATTAGGCGAAAAACCATGGTGGATGTTAGTCCACAAGATTATACACTGTTAGAAGTATAATGAACAATAAAAGAGAATGCACTTGCGTTCAAGCACACAGCCTAGAGCACACTACTCAAAGGGAAGGATCACTACCTTACAAAAATCATATTAAAACCATTTGATGAACATGAACTAAAAAAATAGCTTCTACAAAATCCTAATGATAGTTTCAGTTAGGCATAGAAAAACCTCTTCAAACTCTTTCACCCTTCTGCTCAAACTCTTTCACACTTTGCTCTAAATTATTTGACCTCTATCACACGTGTACATCACTTGTAAATTTGAGCACACTTGAGCACATCTTCTAAATGAGAAAAAAAATATCATATATATATCCGTTATATGGATTTACATCCACTAAATAGTCGGCCACAAATAAAGAATAAATTACAACTGCCGGCCTTGATACATGAATAAATCTTAATGTGTATCAACATAAGTCGGTCACAACATAGTGAGGACCAAAATAAAAATCTTGAAACATGCTAGACAATGAAATATTAAACTTCATGGATCTGCAACACACTAACACCATAATGTCGGGCAAGAACATGAACACTCGGGCACATCTTGGAAAAATATCTCATCATGAACACTTCAATCATTGTGAACATACAACAAGGATAGATTATGGTCTAGAATCGTCCATGAACATCATAGATACATGCGCAACACATGAGATTACCAGAATTTCATCCACTTCAACTAAGAACAACATCTATAGAAATTGAATAACTATAGGCACACAGATCTTCATGACTACCACAAAACTTGATGCACACCTCTAAAAATTTTGGACAACATACTAGAAAGGTTAAAAAGAAAACCCTTTGAAGTGCACCTTAATATCTTCTATACAAAGCTTTCCAACATTCTGACCTTCTCAACTCCACTGGTTGTCTGAACTATATTTTTATAATTTTCTCAATATCCTCGACATATATAGCCTTAACTAGATTAGAAAGATAATAGAGTTGACATCAATGAAAACCACATATCAGCAACACAACCACAACATCCAACAAAAAAAGGATGCAAGTATAGACAATCATAACAATTATACTTGTTCTTCTCCTGATACCTCTCCTATTAGTGATGAAGGTATCTTGGTGAAATAAGATACAAGCATTGAGATTCTTGATTATCCATCTCCTCCTCCCCCTTTGGAAGATATTAGAAAACTTGAAGATGAGATCATAGAAAAATTTCTAAACATCACCTTACCTAGTCTCCATCATCCCTTGCTTGTGAGAATGTCTTAGTGAAAGAGGATGATATCATAGATAGCCATGACAATGAAAATTGTCCTTTTCCTAATATCCCTCCTCACTACAAAGAGGATAGGTTGGTGTTATAAGATGCACCTATTGAGAGTCATGAGAATCTTGTTCCTCCCTTCCCTAATTCTCCTACCATTTTGAAAGATGTATTTGGTAAGCATGACAATAATAGTCCTTATCTTGATGCCTCCCCTACTTGTGATGAAGCTGATTTAAAAAATCTAACCATTGAATGATGAACATTTTACAAGCTCTCCTACTAGGGTAGATATTATGGAACAAGAGAATGAGACCTTAGAGAAAAAGGATAAAGTCATGAACAATCATAACAATCAAATAAATCCTTCTCCTAATATCTCCACTATTGATAAACAAGAAAATCCAACCATTGATAACTCCCTTACTTGCAATGAAGTCATTTTAGAAGAAACTACCTTTCAATTTCATTAACATCTAGTTTGTAGTTCTCCTAAAAACTCTCCTCCTAGGGAGGATATCATGGTGCAAGAAAAGGATAGCATTGGTAATAATGATATAGTGTCCCTAGATGAAGATGATGAAGTAACATTAGACTCTCCTTCACTAAGCGATTTTAAAATTATTTAACCTCAACTCATCCTTTACCCACCTTCACAAAAACCAAAAACTCAAAAAAAAACTGAATTTGTCCTTTACCCACTTAAGAATGATGTTTTATAGCAGGCAAGTCATAATACCATTTCTCATTCATATAACACTAGAAATAATCTACAACCAAAACAAACACCTTCAACAACCTTACCTTTTCCTAATCCCATTTTTCCTAGTGCTCCTCGTTTTCCCTCGCATAGTGTGAAGGAGTATGGCCTTGTTGAAAAACTTAAGAATACTCCTGCAAAGATATCCCTATGGGACCTAATTTAGAATTCACATAATTATCACACTATGCTCCAAGCTGCATTGCAAAAATTTCCTATCCATTCTAATGCACAACTGAATGGCATATCATCCATGATTCAAGGAATAAATGTTGAGATTGTTTTCCATCAAAGCGAGTTCCCTTCTTTGGAAGTGCAAATACAAAATTTTGCTTTCATGATAATAGATAAATACAATAGAGCAAGAATAAAGAGAACCCTTGTCGACAATGGCCCCGCTCTTAATGTGTGTAGTGTAAACCTTTTGGATAGGCTTGGTGTGGATAAATCAAAAATTCAACCTGATTCTTTATCTATTCGATGGTTTGACAATGTAGGAAAACAACCGCTTGGTGTGATCACTTTTCCTTTTACAGCTGGAAATGCCGCATTAGAAACATCGATCCATGTTATGCCTCATGATCTTTCTTACAAACATTATTTTAGGTAGACCGTGGATTCATGCAATGAATGGGATGCCTTCTACTCTTCATTGTAAAATGAATTATGTCTACAACAACAAAGTGTACACACTCAAAGTTGACCCTGACCCAAATAGTTGTTTGAACATTGAGAAAGGAAAGGAAAATCCTTTGAAAATATTAACACCAACTACACAAGTAGAACCCGTGCAACAGAAAGAAAAAGAAAAAAACATTAAGGAAGTCAAAAAGCTATTAGAAGATTATTGGGGTTTCTTAGATTTCACACCAATATTCATAGGAGAATAAAAGATCATAAACAAAGATTTTGAAAAGGGGAAAGAAAAAGTGGTATTGTCAACACAAAATTCAATGCAAAATTTGAAAGCATCCACCTCAACCACTTTAAAATAAGAAACAAATTATACAAAAAAAATCATGAAGATGATTATCAACAACCATCTAATCCTAAAGAAATAAAAAATATTTACGGAAGAGGTAATGAACTTATGAAACAACTCGGTTATAGTGGAAAAGAATGTGGTGCTAACGAACAAGGTATTTGTGTCCCTATAGAGCCTAACATGCAAGAAACAACTCATGGTCTTGGTTATATTGTCCTTTGATAGAAATCAAAATATCAAACAATCCTTCACTTAATATCAACGCTATTACAAAACATCCATTTACGCCAACTTTAATATTAGTGCATCCTGAACTGCTAGACACTAGTGGTCTTGATCATTAGTCTTTGCAAATAATGAAAGAAACAAATAAATCTTTGCTTAATGTCAATGTCATCACACAAAATAGTAATGATCTGATTTTGTTATATTTTACACCTTCCTTTAAAGAAGAGTACAAAATCTCGCAATCTAAAGAGTCTTGTGTAGGTATGACACCCTGTACTAAGGAAGAGATATCTTTGTCATAAAATAATGAAACATCCTCTACTTTGAATCAAAAAGTTATCTCTTTGAGACTCCTCCAAGATCATTTGATATCCCTCCTTCTAAGAACATGAAAGAAATTTTACTACAAACATTCATTTTACGCATATCATAGAGTTCATGGTCATTCTACTAATGAATGTAAGGCTCTAACTAAAAAAATTCAATATCTTAGGACTGTGGTGCTCTCCCTTGGGTTGAATAACTTATTTCCTCTTTTAATTTTAGCTCATCCCTTTCCTGCACTAAGTGGGGGCAAGGGGTTAGATGTCTGTGTCCTCATATTTCACTTGTTTTTGTCTCTTTTTGCTAGTTGACCACCTTTCATGTATATATAAGAGTAAGCTTGGCATGTGGACAACATGCCTTAAGTTGACTCACATTTGACATAGTTATTCATGATGTAATTCGATTTAGAAACATATTACTTGGCAAGGGCTTTCCGAATAAGCTCTCATATCTTCTTCTACTTTAAAGAAATTTCTCACAGTAATGGTGTTAACAACCACTTTAAAGTGGGGGAATACATCAAAACTCATGTTTTCTTGTGCAATTTTCTTTCTTCTTGGATGCATCCTTTTATTGGCAGTTTCATTATGTTTGATTTCCTCTGACAGTGTGATATTTATTTGACTTGCCCTCTCTTGGAGAAATTAGGCATGATGTTCCCTAAGAAGAAACCTTCCATGAATTAAGCAAAATCCCTTTTGAATGCACCTTACACTATTTGTTATATGGCCACCTTGCATGCCTATGTTGCCATCTTGTTTGTTCATGAGTTCCAATCATACAACTATTTCCTTGCCTTAGGACGCTCAAAGTTCATTGTTGTGTGACACCTTATCAAAGTTATTAGGAGGTATAAGTTTGGCATGGTTTGGCAGGAAGTCGATTTGAGGCATGACTTTCCCTTATCCACTCGTGTGTGTGTGGTGAGAACATATCAGTCATGTGTGTATGTGTCTCACCATATTTGATTACTCACCCTGTGGATGACCTTAAGTTTTGTGGCCCTAAACTGAGCAAATTTTTATCAAAGAACCTATCTTGTTATTTTCTTTCTTCTTTACGTCTTTGACATTACATGTTTGAGAATCATAATGCTGCTTATCATACACCTTGTGCACCCAATTTTGTGCTTATGTTGGTTTGACATAGGATCTTGGATCTTTAGGGCTTGACCACCTCCTTGATCTTTGTTATCCTAGACCATATGCATTTGTACGATTGGACCCCTTTTGAATGTCTACTTTAGTGTGAGTTTGAAGCAAGTTCATCCTCTCACTAAAGTGGGGGCTAAATGTAGTGTCAAAAAATTCATCATGTATATTTTAACACTTAATTTGGGAATAATTAATGATAAATTGGACTTTATATCACCTTGATCTAGTGTTCTAATGAGTTTTACACATCCACATTAGGTTTTGGGCCCTTCTAAGCTAAATAAATTTAACTTTTCCCTAACTTAATGTTGTAAATTGTATTTATTGACACCTTCACATTAAATTTAGGAGGCTTGTAAATTAAGTGGACCTAATTTATTTTTGTAATGTGTTCTACACATTCACATTGGATTTAGGGCTCTTTTTAGCTAAATAGACCCATTTTTGTCTTAATTTAGTGTTGTGAAGTGTATTTATTTACACTTTCACATTGGATTTTGGGCCCTATTGAATTTATGGACATCAAATGATAATCATTAATGGGCCCCTAAGACCCTATATTATGCATCCCAAGGCATATTTCAATCAAAAACTTGACAATATCAACATATAAACTTAATTTACACACTCCCTGACACTTTAGCATTCAAAATAGGCCCTGTGGGACCCATTTTCCACTTTTGGTGAATGAATCCCATCCTGATGGGACCCATTTTCCTAGCTTGGTGAATGAGTCTCATTTGGCCTATTTTCAAGGTTTTGAGTGTAAAAACTTGGGTTTTAAGTTAAAAATTTATGTATGTTGGCCTTTGGGATCTCGTACATGGGATATAAGATGAATTGCCTATATAAATGAGCTTTCAAATCATTATTTAATCAAGCCTACATGATATCAAGCGAATCACTCTAGAGTTAACCATTCCAAGACTTCACAAGATCATTTCTAAGGCATTCAAGAGGAAAATTCTTCATCAATTCTTGTAGCAATTCAAGATTTATCATCATGTCAAAGGTTATCAAGAATCAAGCATTTTATTGAGCTAGTGTTGTGATGTAGCATTGAAGATCCAAGATCAAGCATTGTTCTACACCTATTTTCAAGATCAAGATCTACATCATTCATGGCCATTTCACGTTGAATTGAAAATTTACTAGACATCATCTACAAGGCATCATTCAAGGTATCACTGTTCATGTTTCATCTCCTTCTTTCATTATTTAATCATTTGGCTGAATTTCCTAAAAGGGGTTTGACCAAGGAAAACCCCTATTCCCTCACAATCAACAAGTCTTTCTCCTCTTTACATGTGTGATTGTAGGTTTATAGATTGAAGAAAAGTGGATTTGAAGCCTTCAGAAGTACCAAAATGGAAAATTTGTAAATGTTGTCAAAGTTGTCATGAAAATTTTTCAACAATCAAGGAAACTCAGATCTAGGGAGAAATAACCATCCAATTTACATGAAATAGGTCGAAAAGTGATTATTTGATCCATCTTCAAAGGCTTTCAAAGTTTTAGTTCAAGATTTTTCTCTTGGCGCACTTCGCAAAAAAATGTGATTGATCCCCTAGAAGAGGCGAATGAGTCCCACTATAGGTATTTTTCTAGGATTTTTGTAGATTTAGATACCCTTTTTCTAGAAACATGTTTGTGTGTAGAAACCCCAATTTGGGATTGATTTGCCAAGAATGGTGAATGAGTTTGAGTTCTAGGCCTAAAATTCATATTTTTCAACATTTTCAAGCTCACTCCAGTCTACTTCAGAGTCCTAGGTGCACACATTCCATCCTATATATTTTTGTTTTATTTCATTTGCATTATTAGGTCACTTAGTGAAGCTTTGCATTCAACTAGGTTTTAACATTTCATCTTGCATTTCATTTGTCTTTCCAAGTCTTAACTTGGTGGTCAACCCCTCATTAATTTACATTCAATCCCTAAGACAACCCTGTTGCAAGATCTCTCTCCTTTACATTGAGATCTCTAGGGTTTATTCTTGAATTAGAGAGAGTGAAGATTGTCATTCTAGGTCCTAAACCCTAGAAAAGCTATAATTTTCCACCTTT
Organism: Sequoiadendron giganteum; assembly: GCA_007115665.2. Lineage (NCBI taxonomy): Eukaryota > Viridiplantae > Streptophyta > Pinopsida > Cupressales > Cupressaceae > Sequoiadendron > Sequoiadendron giganteum. The sequence goes on from CM021105.1 coordinate 158,519,781, forward strand.
CACTAAATATTATATACTAGTGCTATCTATGACAAAACAATATTTAAGTACATTTGTTTACTATTCTAAACAAGATTTTCCCTTTTATCAACTTTCCTCATCTCTAATATCTATTCTTAATGTTTCTCTCCTGACAACTAATGACTCATCCTTCTTTGGTTTTTCAATTGGATTTTTTTATTTTCTAGATTCTTCTACTTATATAGTGAAACATATTAAAATGGTGGATGTGCAAAATGGAATGGGTAATATAGGAAGACTTAGAAATGAGGGACTTGTGACAAAAAGCACAAAAAGGGGTTTCCACCTAATCACAAACCGACCTTTTCCTATTTCATTAGGAAGAATGATAGTGCCACAAGAGATTAGAATTGACCTACAATCCTTAAGGTGATTCAACTCCAAGTTTTGGGACACTATGTGATCTCTTCTTACTTATGATAGAAAACTGTAAAATATGATTGAAATGCACCTTGGGGAGATAAACTAAAATAATTAATGAGATCACTTGTGCAATGTAAAACTTGGAATGAATATTTAAATCATAATACTAATAGAAAATATGATTTCTAGGTAGATCTGGGGGTTCCAGGATGATATCTATCAACCCAAAAAAGCTTATCTCGAAAATTGTATAAGGACACCTTAGCCAAAGCTGGACACCCTACTATATGGTTGAAAGGCACTCTTGGGAGATGAATAAAAGTGCATTAATGATCTAATAGATGATATCTACCACTTAGAATGCACAGTGCTATGATAATATTATCAAAATAATCATTAACTAGCATATATGAGAAGGTTAAGATGTTATGTACCTAACTCCAAAAGTGTCATAAAGAGTCCTATTCAGAAAAATGAGTCCTTGTATCCTTTTTTGAAAATTATTTTTTTAGTCCTCTAATTTTGGATCTAAGGCTCTAATTTCTCTAGGTTTTATTGTCAAAAGGATGAAAATAAATTATGTAGATGAGTTTCTGTGTCTTGACGACATTTGTGACAACTTTGAAAAAAAATTAAAATTGAACTTTTGATCTAACTTTCAATCCTTCTTCACTTGTACATATGTAAACACACAAGGGGGAGAAAAATGTGTGTTTTTGGTAAATGGTTTTCCTTGGTCAAACCCTAGTTTGGTAATTAAACCTTGATAATGAAATGAAAGGAATGATGAATTAACACTAGCTTCTTGAAACTCACCAAACCCTTTAATGTTTCCCTTGAAGGATTGAAGTCTAACACATCACTCCAAAGATTATATCTTCCATAAAATGGCTTGATTGGATGCTTGATTTGACATTTGATTTGATACTTGAAAAATTGAAGCCTACATCACAATGTTTTCTCCAAAAACATGCATGAATGCAAATAAATTTAACATGATGATCTTAATCTTGATTGCTACAATAGTTGACTAATAAGTGATATTGAATGCTATTTACAATAATCTTTTCTCTTAGAATTGATCTCTTGAAATCTTAGATTTCTTAGGATTGGAATTTGATAAAAAGACCTTGTATTTATAGGTAATTTTTTAATTTCCCACCAATTACATATCAAAGAATGAAAATTTCAATTTGAATTTAGATTATAAAAATAACACCAAAAACATATCCAAAATGGGGTCATAAAATTGAGGATGGGCGAGTGGGTCCTAGGCCCTAAACCTAGGACACACATTTTCCAAGATGTGTAATTTGATGTTTGCAATTATTTAATGTAGGTTTCCCTTTCAGAAAATGAAATTAATTAGGATTTTAAATGCATAATTGGGTCAATTAGAGTCTTAATTAAGTCCAATTAATTAAGGGTATGCAAACATAATGTGAAAATGTAAAGGAGTACATTTTTTGACACTACATGTAGTTCTAGTGCTAAATACAAGTATCTTCTTAGTGTTTCCATAGCCTTCATAATATTCAAATACCTAATATCCATCTCATCCATAATTGAGACATGTATCTCTAAATAATCTTTCATAATTCCATCCATATATATTTGTCTACCTCTTTGATATCCATATGTTATATCATTATAGTATGATGTATTGTATTCTCTACCATCATGTTGAGAATTACTACTTGCTCCTTCATTAGAGCATAACATAATTTAATTGTATTATATTATTCTATGATTTGTTAGTTTTTCATCTTTATTGTAGGTGTTCAATCATCATATTAACCTTTTTTCAATATGATCCTCATCTACCTATCTACTAGTTTTTTCAACCTTCAAATATCCTATTTAATTTATCCTTTATATTTAATTAAAATTAAAATGCTTTTATAGTGTCATAAATTTTCACCCTTGAAAATTTCACACTAGGTTTAGCTCTCCCTTATGTGTCTAGACCTAATTGTGCTTATAATTTGAATATTTTGATGTCTTTTTCAAAAAATCATGATAAAATGGGAAATTAATATTAAATATTCATTTAACGATAGCTAAAGCCTCAAAATAGGTTTGGTCTAGGGCACCCACACCCTTAACCAACCTATTTTGACCCAAATTAAAATACTTAGTGTCAATATTTTCATATTATAAATTGAAATTTATTTGCGAGCTTCTCATAATTAATTTTATGAGAAAAAAATAAACACTTATAAATACAAGCCTTTTTCACCATTTTGAAACTAGATTTCAATTTGAATCCTAATTGAGTATCGTAAAAAATAGTCAAAAGAAAAATTAGCAACATTATTTCAGCATTATTTCAGTCACACATCATATTAGCAATGCATAAAATTTATGATTAAGATTGTTCATTTTTTGTAATAATTTTTTTTGTGAGCACTAACACTTGCATGACCTTCAACTAAGAAAATTATCCTTGCATGAGATGTGTGCAATGACTTCAGTATATTAAGGAGCTCAGATTTGAAGTGGTAAGTTGTAGAACTTTTTAATTTATCATGTATTTAATCTATTTAACCCTTGCTCAACCAAGCATAAGAAATATTTACACCATCATAGCCATTGTGGAGGTAGAAACACAAAAATGAGGTTTGACTTAGGAAATCCTTTGCATAGCACAACCCTTTCTCTCTTTTCTTGTGTGCAAGTGATAGATCTAAAGAAAATTTGAAAGGAGATTCAAGGCTTAATTGCAAGTTCAAGCATTCAATAATCTTATATCATCAAATTATGGCAATGTGAATGATTTATTAAAATTAAAGTTCTAAAGCTAAAACCTAGAAGGAAGAACCTACAAAATGTAACATACTGAGACTTTTTCAAAGATCTAAAAAGGAAACATTTCTAGTCTAGCGCACATGTGCCTCTAACCAGACAATTTTAGTCCAAATTTGAATGCCAAGTTCCTCTTTATTTGCACTATACTTCTCTATAATCTATTTTTGTGTTTTGTTTCTATAATTTTCTATAATTCCATCGGTTCATTGTAGTTGCATCATTATTCTAGTTCACTATTGCATCACACAAATCACTTCTAAATCATATTGAACCCCACTACCATAAAACGGACCAAAACCTTGATCAACGATTCTAGATATTACATTGAGGATAATAGCCAAGTGATCATTTATGATCATATTTTGTCCGTAAATGTTAGATGGAATAAGAATTGATTTAGACCATAGATCCCCCTTTTCTCTAGCATAGATTCTTCTACTATTTTTAACCTTGCAAAAATTAATTTCTCATAAATTATTCCTCTCAATCAATTTATATAGCTTACAATATTTATATTTCGTTCTTCACTTTGCTCACTTTTAATGGTAATATTTTACAATTATACAAAAAGTTTCTTTAACATTTTTTTATTTTTTTTACCTCAAATTTTGTAACTTTTTTGAATAAATTAAACTCATAATCAATAGATATAAAGTGTTCTCCATCATAGTAACAATCCTATCTTCTTTTTTTATCTTTTATTTACATTCCCTACTCTTTTTTAATTTTACTTATTTCTACCAAATAAAATTTCCTTTAAATTTAGTTTTAAAAAAATAACCATTTCTAGATGTACAATTTATATATTCTCAAATGATTCTTCTCAATTTTTTGTCTAATAAGTTAAACCTATGAAATTCAAATCACCAAAATAGTTATGAATTCCAATCCTTAGTCTCTATACCAATGTTGGAAATGGCCTTAAATATTTTAATTGATATATTTTTGTAGTGATAGAAAAAGTATCATTTTTCCTCACTTAATTTGGGAATAATTGGCCTAATATTTGACTTAGTTGTTTCTTGGATTAATATTGTGATGTTTCGTACACATTTACATTAATGGAGAACCCATTTTTAACTAAATGTACTTAAATTGTACTTTGTTAAAGTGTTTTAACACACTATCACACTTTTCTAGGGTTTCATTAATCAATGCTGGTTAATTTAGTTTAATTGGCCCTTTAATTCAAATTCAGTCCTTATTTTCAAGGATTTATCTTGGCACCCAATAATGATATTGTTTGACATTTAATTTGGAAAATTTTGTGTCTTGAAAAGTGTTGCTAGGATGCATTTGCCTTTACTATTGCAAGGTTTCCTCTTCATGTAGGACACCCCTTTCTTTACATTTTTGAGGTGGGATTTTGATGTTATTTCACCTCCCGAAGGTTGGTCCTGGAAATTTTTCCAGGACCCATTTTCCTTTAGTGGTGAATGGGTCCTCCTTGAGTAGGATACCCATTTTTCAATTTATTTATGGTAGGATCCTTACGATTTTAATACCCAAATCTGAGGTCGGCTTGCATCATTTGAATTTTGATTTTGATCTCTAAATTTAGTATAAATCTGGGATTAATTTGCATGGTTTCATCCTAGAACTTCATAAGCAATCAAGAGTACTTCTACAAGAGTTTACAAGGGAAATTCAAAGGAATTTCAAGCTATATTTTTTAAGTTTATTGCAACAATTCAAGATCATTTCATCACATGACAAAAGTATAATGCATTCCTACATGTTAATGAGATAAGACAGTGGATGTAGCATTGAAGATCTACTTACAAGAATTGTTTCACATCTAAGATCTACATTCTTCATGGCCACTTCATGTTAGTTTTTATATTTACATTACAAGACATCATCCAAGGTATCAAAATTTTATTATTTCATCATTTGGTTTAATTAACTCAAAATGGGTTTGACCAAGGCAAACCCCTATTCACTAACAATCATTTTTTTCTTCTCTTGACTATGTGTTTGCAAATTTATAGGTTGAAAATCAAGTGGAGAAGAAGTTTAGAGTAAAGTTACAAAATTTATCAAGTTAAAAAGTTGACCTTCATAGTGCAAGAAGATGGAATTGAAGCTACATAATCTATTTGAAACCTTCAAGATCTGAAAACCTGGGAATTGAGAGTTTAGACATTGAAGCACAAGAGCCATATGTCAAATTTTTGAAAGCTTAAAATGACCCATTCACCCTTACTTGCAAATGAGTCCTTAGTAGGGCTTGAAGCAATGACAACCTAGGATCTAGGAGTCCTAACTGAGAGGAATAAAACCCAAATTCATTTTTTGGAACCCCCACAAGGACCCATTTTCCACTAAAGGTGAATGATTCCTTTGTGCCCTAATAACAACAAGTTTTCTACAAGGTACACATCATTTTAAGCTCTCAAGACTCCTCTTTTCATTGCTATAATAGTTAGGGTTAGTTTTTTATTGTTATTTGTGTGTTTTGGCCCTCATAATTGTATGTTCCATGCCCTAGAAAAATTAGCGGTTCATCATCTTGTTGATTCATTATGGTGAGCCCTATTTTTCTATGAAACATAATGGTGAACCTGACTCATTGAATATGGAAATTTTCTTATTTTGAAGTCTTTCATTGTATCCTAGGTTAGATATTGAATTCATTTGCATATCATTTAGGTTTTCTTACTTTGCATTCAAATTTTCATCTCATCTAGGGTTTTAGAATTGCATTTGGATTCTTTAAATCTGAAAAATACAAAAAAAAATCAATCACATTACATATCATTTAGATCATATAAATTTGCATTTGAAAATCAAAAACAAAATTGCATTTAAAAATGTGTTATATAGGTCATCATTTACCCTTCATTTCACTTGCATTAGGTCATTAAATTCAAGGAATTTCTATCATAAGAGTTATAGTTTGAAACTGCGCACAAAAAGTACATAAAACAACTTAAAAATGATAGTTTTCACCTCTTTAAAACCCTGATCTAAGACCTATAGAGAAGGGGGATTCAATACTCATAATTTATCTTCATTCAAAGAGCCTCAAGGGGAAGACTACCCTAAACTACCTCAAAGAACAGCGGTGAGACTTCTAGAACCAGAAAGAGCAAGTCACAAAGATTCTCTAGACAAACTGACAAGCTCTCAACCAAAGGATGTCAACATAGAATATAGATGACAGAGTGGTGCACTGGCATCCCAGAGGTGTGTTGGCATCTTGTATGGATCAGAAATTAGGTTTATTTCATAAAATAGCTAAGTGACTACTAGCAATCTGATTACTGAGAACTTCTAGAGTGACATAAAGTGATAAAGTTGAAATAGACTGAAATATAAATGATAAGGAGAAGGAGAAGGGAAAGGAAATTCTTACGACCGTGTGAGTGATGAATCCTCCAGCTCATGAACATCTTCAATACCTACATAGAAGAGAGAGAGAGAGAGAGAGAGAAAGTGTTGGGGTTGTATAGGGGTTTGCCTCAGTCAAACCCCTGTTTTGGTGTTCCACCTCCACGAACAACCAGATAGATAGAGACAAATGAAGTAAATGAAGTAAACACAAAAGAACTACAAAATAGTGTTCTTCTACTTAACCAAGTAATAGAGAACATTAGGGAAATATTAGCACCTCTTCCCAAAGCACTCAAGGGTCATGGGGGAGAAAATGAGAGAAACTCAAGCCTCTATAGCCATGGTGTTTCATTCTACACTTGCTCTACTAAAGTGATGGAGTGCTGATGTTTCTACTATGGAGTTTAAAGTGTTGCTTGAGATGGTGAAGAAGTTGCTTGGAGCTTGTGAAGAGATTGTAGAGGATGTAGAAAAGATGTGAAGAGACCAACCAGCCATGAAATGAATGAATGTGAGTGGATTTGAAGGAAAGAGATGAAGAAATGACCATATTCGGGTTGGTTGATTGAAGAGGGCATTACAAGTTGACTCCCAATGGGATGTGTAATGCCACTATAGGCTCTAGACTCGAGAATATGTCAGGGACGTAAGCATGCCACATAGACATATTCGCACTGCAGGGGCATCCCAAATAAAAATGCTTCCACCCACACTCAAAATGGGCGCCAAGTGGAACAAAGGCAGTGGGCTTATATGGAATTTAGCTTCCGCATTAGGTTTTCTAAAGTGTAAAGGGGTAAAGGGAAATTTGTGTTAGGGGTGAAAATTCATGCCTATACATTTTTCCCCCATTTTAGCGAGCACAAACACAAATGAGTGCTTTGGTAAAGTAGACTGAAGAACTAGTAGAGTAATAAATGTATTCCTATACCAAAAAAGAAGCAGAACATGATTTGGTGAACCCGAGAGTTTCAGACAAGAAAATGACTTCATAACTCCATGGAACTATGAAGCTAGAGAAAGAAAGCACCTTATAGACCCACAAATCTGCAAGGAAGGTATCCTCCAAGAACTCTAACATGAAGGAGACCAAGAAAGTGTCTTACAGACTCGTAGACCTGCAAGGAATGTATCCTCCAAGAACTCTCACATGAATGAAACCAAGAAGGCACCTTACAGACCTGCAGACCTGAAAGGAAGGTATCCTCCAAGAACTCTCACATGAAGGAAACCAAGAAAGCATCTTATAGACCCGCAGACCTGCAAGGAAGGTATCCTCCAAGAACTCTCACATGAAGGAAACCAAGAAAGCGCCTTACAGACCCAGAGACCTGTAAGGAAGGTATCATCCAAGAACTCTCACATGAAGGAAACTAATAAAGTGTCTTACAAACCTGCAGACCTATAAGGAAGGTATCCTCCAAGAACTCTCACATGAAGGAAACCAAGAAAGTGCCTTATAGACTCGCAGACCTGCAAGCAAGGTATCCTCCAAGAACTCTCACATGAAGGAAACCAAGAAAGTGCCTTACAGACCCGCAGACCTGCAAGGAAGGTATCCTACAAGAACTCTCACATGCAGGAAACCAAGAAAGTGCCTTATAGACTTGCAGACCTACAAGGAAGGTATCCTCCAAGAACTCTCACATGAAGGAAACCAAGAAAGTTCCTTACAGATCTGTAGACCTACAAGGAAGGTATCCTCCAAGAATTCTCACATGAAGGAAACCAACCAAAGGAGACTCCACAGAGTCAGAGATGGTGACATGTTTAACCACAGATAGAATATATCAGAAAGAAGCCACGTAGGCCAATGAATAGACAATCATGCAAACCATCGCTAAGTTGTAAGGATTTAAAAGGGATCTCTCAAGAACCCTTCAAAAGGAAGGAGGGTCAACTCAAGGGACACGATGTTTGAAAAGTAAAGTCTAGTCAAGCAACCCCCAAGCTAGATGTAATGCTGTGAAGTAGGTCTAGTCGAGCTACCCCCAAGCTAGACACCATGTAATTCATTTGAGAGAAAAGCTTTCAAAGAGGTCCCTCGGGAACCCTTCAAAAGAAAAGGGGGTCCACTCGAGGGACGCTACATTTGAAAGACATGGAGAAGAAAAGGTAGGTGAATCAATAGGCACCTGAATCACAAAGTTGTTGTATTTTATCCTTCAAGGCCTTACTTTCACTAGTGGAATGACCAAGCACTCGATGGTATGCACAAAAATAATTTTTTCCTTATCATGTTTATGAGATTTACTATGTGTAGGAGGAGGAAGATTAATCAAGTGGGATTTTAGAAGCCATAGAAGATATTTTCTTGCTCAAAAAAATGATGAGGAATAGGAAGCAACCCTTTCTCTTGCGGATAAAAGTTTGACTTCTCACAAGAAGAAGATACGAAGATAGAAGACAAAGGAGGATGGACCAATTTGTGAGAACGAGGTTGAGTAGACTTCATGTCAACATCCAACCATGGTTCCCACTTAGATTGTTCATTCAAGCACCCAAACCCCAAATTACACTTACGAGGCATAAATTCTATAGGGACTTGAATTCCTTGTTCATTATGCCCACAACCTTTATGCCCATAGCCACACTTAGAGACGAGCTTAAAGTCAGGGCCATAGGGTGTTTGCAAATCTTGAGAAGAAAGAGGATATTTGTAGAGAGCCTTGTTCCAACAAAAGAGATCCTTCTCTTCTACGGGATCAACATCATCCTCCTTAATAGGACTACCAATACTATCTTCTTCATAAGGATGATTGATGCTAAGGACAATACAATTCATATTCATATTACCCCGTGATATAGAAGAATAACCATCTTCAATAGCGGGTGTGAAGGATGTTGTCAGAAGGTCTAAGTGGATTGGGTTGAATTTATATTCCTGATTGAAGGAATTTTCAAAGTCTAAAGGACCCCACTCATCACCAAGAAATACACTCCTTTGAGAAGAGGTAGACTGAAGGTTTCTCACTTCAAAAGGATCTTCTTTAGGGAAATTCATCTCAAGAGTATCCTTTGTAGTAGGTACCACTGGAGTAAACATTGACACATTAGAATATACTGAAGGAAAAATATTCGGCACAACTGAAGCCTGACAATTAGTTGTCATCTCACATAAGTACATAGCATTAGGGTTAGCCTTAATTGTGACTACTTTATTATTACAAATGAACTTAATTGATTTATGCAAGGTAGATGGGATTTCACCCATAGTATGAATCCATGGTCTACCAAGAATAATATTGTAAGGTAACTTATTTTTCATAACATATACAAGAGTGGGTAAAATAATGGGTCCAAGTTGCAAATTTTATACTATCGTCCCTAGAGCTTGTCTCCCAATATTACCGAACCCACAGATGATGACAAAAGAAGCATTAATAGAAGATGAGTCAATATTAATCTTAGGCTATAGATCATTGCTACATACATTAAGCACCAAACTGGCGTCAACAAGAGTACCTCTAATACCAATCTTATTAATGTTAACTATAATCATTAGAGGACCTGCTTGCTTTTGTACTTCCAGAGGCCGGAGTTCTTGACGATAGAACATAATATTCGACGGATTTGCGTGAATATACGCTAACAACACTTCAACATCTTTCGGCCTAGAAAAAGAAGGAAAGAGGATCTTTTGCAAGGCTTCCTGAAGCATACCTTGATAAACCAAATAATACTGAAGCAAGTCCCACAGTGAGATCTTAGCCGGAGTAACTTGGAGTTTCTCAACAAGATCATAATCACTAGGTGCTCTAGTCATAAGTTTAGGAGCTTGAGGAAGTCTTATTTTTTTATTCATTATAGTATCATAGGTGCAGGCTACCACACTATAAGAGGGAGCCTCAAAAATATCAAGGGAATCACTATCAAATGGAACACCGTCAATAGAACAAACCCTTTATGTAGAAGGACTAGCTGGAGTCACTTAAATGACCAATCCCTTAGGCCTTTGAGGGTAAAAAAGACATATATTATATTTACATAATCATCACAACTAGTATGATATTTATTTCAATACATATTATCAACATCAATCCAAATAGGATCAAATGTGGAAGGAGATTCATCATTTGCTAATGCATCATCTCTAGAGGAGATTGCATTAGAATAGATAAGAAATCCATCATTCAAAAATGCATCATCCCTAAGAGAGAGTGCATTGGAAGGAGTAGAAGGTTCGTCATTCTCGAATGCATAGTATCTAGAAGAGAGTGCATTGAAATGAATATAAGGTAGAGTAACATTTAGAAAGGTATCAATGATTTCATCTTCTTGCGACAAAATATCCTTCAAAGTAGGGGGAATGTCATGAGAAGGATCAATGAAACCAAGTGACATTGGAAAATCCAAGTCACCATCACATGCATGAAATGGAATATCATTAATATTTTGAACAAAACTAGACACAAAACTAATAAAAGAAGATATCACATTCATTATGATTTTTTTAGTATTTTCTATGTTCTAATAATTTGCATTTTCAAAGGTCTTCGAAGAAGAATTTGGGTTCAGAACTTGCATCGGTCCTTAAAATTCAATTGCCAAAGGCACTATTATTTTAGGGACTAAACCAGTTCTCTAGAAGACCTTTCCAATGATGCAAACGGTTCTGAATTTTGAGCATCGATTCAAAATTTATGACCCCACCAAGTAGGGGTAAATAAATTCCTAGTTTTTCGAAGAACATTGTTCTTCATGTTAGGTTCACCAAAAATGTAGAGAAGGGGGATTCGCTACTCACAATTTCTCTTAGTTTAGAGAGCTTCAAGGGGCGAACTGCCCTAAACTACCTCAAAGAACAACGGTGAGAGTTCTAGAACTAGAAAGAGTAGGTCACAGAGATTCTCTAGACAAATCAACAAGCTCTCGACCAGAGGACATCAGTGCAAAATATAGACAACAGTGTCGAACGCTGGCATCCCAAAGGTGCACTCGTGTCTCATACGAACTGAAAAGTAGGTTTATCTCAAAAATAAGCTAAGTGACTTCTAGCAATCTGATTACTAAGAACTTCTAGAGTGACAGAAAGTGATAAAGTTGAAATAGACTAAAATAGAAATGATAAGGATGAGGAGAAGGGAAAGGGAATGCTTCAGACCATGCGAGTGATGAAGCCTCTATCTCGTGAACATCTTCAATACCTTTACACAAGAGAGAGAGAGAGAGAGAGTTGTGGCTATATAGGGTTTTTCCTCAGTCAAACCCCAGTTTTGGTGTTCCCATCTCCACAGACAACTAGATAGATAGAGAGAAATGAAGTAAACACAAAAGCACTACAAAACAGTGTTATGCTACTCAACCAAGTAATAGAGAATATTAGTCAAAGCTTACCACCTCTGTCCAAAGCGCTCAAGGCTCATGGGGGATAAAATGAGAGGAACTCAAGCCTTTATTGTCATGGTTTTTTCGTTCCACACTTTCTCTACTGAAGTGATGGAGTTTGATGTTGTTTCTATGGAGTGTAAAGTGTTGCTTGAGATGGTGAGGAAGTTGCTTGGAGCTTGTGAAGAGATTGTAGAGGATGTACAAAAGATGTGAAGAGACTAACCAGCCATGAAATGAATGAATGTGAGTGGATTTGAAGGAAAGAGATGAAGAAATGACCATATTCGGATCGGTCAATCAAAGAGGGTATTCCAAGTCGACTCCCAATGGGATGTGTAACACCACTATAGGCTCCAGACTCGGGAATCTATTAGGGATGTAAGCTTGCTGCCTATACATTTGTGCATCGCACAGGCATCCCATACATAAATGTCTCCACCAACACTCAAAATGGGCGCCAAGAGGAATGAAGGCAACAGACTTATCTAGAATTAAGCTTCTGCATTAGGTTTTCTAAAGTGTAAAGGGCAAAAGGGGAATTTGCATTAGGGGTGCAAATTCATGCCTATTTAGGACCCATTTTCCTTTAGTGGCAAATGAGTCCCTGATCAGACTAAGATTGTACCTTTTTCCATCTAAAAGGCATCAAAAATCACTCAAAAATCACCAAAAACATTTCAAATATACCTAACTAGGACCCATTCGCCCTTACTAGCAAATGAATCCCTGATCGAATCTGAAACTACATTTTCTAGGATTTCAAATCTTTGTTTTATGTTTTTATTTGCTACAATTACATTTTTGTTTCAGGTTTTTTATTTTCTATTTCATCAAATTCATTGAATCTAGCTTGATTTTCTTCATTTAGTGCATTGTCAAAATTCAAAATTGCATTTACAACATTTCATTTTCAGTTTTGAGCATAGTGTAATTAGTAAATTGCCTTGTTTAGACTATGCAGATTGCATAGTTTACTTTTTTATATTAGCATTTTTCCTTTTAAGAGATGTGGTTTTGATATGGTTAAGAATGGATTACATAAGTACAACATCACCCCTTATGAATTCAATTTATAGTACAACAATGAGGTCATTAAGAAACATGTTAGCCATCATTCCACTATCTTTCCTAGTTATGAGAGCATCTTAGAGCAAGAGGATCAAGACATTGGCACAATCCTTAATATTACCTTACCTATCTCAAACCCTATTATTTCTTCCATTGGTGAGGATGATATGATACAAGAAGATACAAGCATAGACAATCATGAAAACCATAATTTTTCTTCTCCCAATACCTCTCCTACTAGTGACCAAGGTATCTTGGTGAAAGAAGATACAATCATTGAGAATCATGAAATTCTTCATTGTATCTCTCCCCCTCCCTCTTGGGAACATATTATGATACTAGAGGATGAGATCATAGTCACATTTCTAAACATCACATTACCTAATATACACTCATCCCTTTCTTGTGAGAATATTTTATTGAAAGATGATGAAATCATAGATAACCATGACAATAAACCTTGTCCTTCTCCTAATACCCCTCTTCAACACAAAGAATATTGTTTGGTGTTAGAAGATACACTTATTGAGAGTAATGGGATTATTTTTCCTCACTTCCCTAATGCTCCTACCATTTGGTAAGCATGAAAATCATAGTTGTCCTACTCTTGATATTGAGCTCCTATTTGTGATGAAGCTACTTTACAAAATCTAACCATGGAATGTGATGAGCATCTAAAAAGATCTCCTACTAGGGTATATAGTATGGCACAAGAGAATGAGATCTTAGGAAATCATAAAAATCAAATTGATTCATCTCTTAATATCCACATCATTGATAAACAAGATAGTTCAACCATTGATAACTCCTTTATTTGCAATGAAGACATTTTAGAAGAACCAAATTTTGAATCTCATGAACATCTAGTTTGTAATTCTAAAAACTCTCCTACTAGGGATGATATAATGGTGGAATAAAATGAGAACATAGACACATTTCTTGCAAACAATAGTGATGAGACCTCCTTAGATGAAAATGATGAAGTGAGAATAGACACCCCTTCAATAAGAGATCATGAAAATAATAATAAGTCTTTTAAGTTTATGCACATAAGATATCCCTTTAAGTACTCTCTTAAGCCTGAACTTATCATTTATCTACCCTCACACAAATCATAGGTTCAAAACAAAAAAATTATTATCTTACAACCACCTAAAAGGAAACTTGATGATGATAATGTTTCATAGAAACTGAGTTATAGTACCGTTGCTCATACATATAACACTAGGAATAATCTGAAACCAAAATAGACACCTTCAACATCCCTCCCATTACGTAATCCAATCTTACCTAGTGTATAGCATCGAATTTGCACCCCTTGGGTAAATTCCCCTTTCACATACCTTCACCTTAGAAAATCAAATCTGTTGGAGAGATTCCACATCACCCACCTAGCTTCTATCAACTTGGTGTTTGTCTTGTGTGTTAGGGATGCAAGCTTGATGCACAGACATCTGTACGGCATGATTTCATCCCTAACGGATTCCTATGTCTGAAGTTGGCAAAGGCATTACACACCTGATTGGGTTCGAATTGTAATGTCCCTCTTCGACCAACTAACTCAAAAATGGCTTATTCCTTCTCATCCCACATTCAAAAATATACTTCATTCAATCATTTTATCATCTACACATTCAGTCACCTCATCTTCTAGAAATCTCTCTTAGCAACTCATTCATGTCTTCAGTCTCAAGCAGCATTCTAGCACTCCATTGTGATAATTCTAGCGGCTTTCATACTCCATCAACTCCACATCACAATTCTGACACAACCATAGAAATGTGGGCTTGGAGTCTTGTGAGACCTCCCTTCATCACTATTGTGGTTGTGGTGACTTTGCCAAGTCCTTACCTTACATTCTTCCTCCATTGGCTAGTGAGATTTTGGGTGGAGGTGGTAACACTTCACTCCTCTCCTTTGTGATTTGATAGAGTAGCATAGTATTTTTTTTAGTGCTCATTTCTATCATTTCTTTCCTTTATCACATATTCTACTTTGTTGATTTCTAGTTTTTCATGGAGGTCAAAACACCAAAACGGGGTTTTGACTGAGGTAGGCTCCTATACAGCCCCAACAATTTTCCCCTTCTTGTTTGTGTGTAGTTGGACATACACATGGAGCTAGCTAGCGAATTGGCACTTTTATGAGATTATCTTCATCACCCAATCCTTTATCTACTTCCTTTATCATCTTCATCTTTGTTTTTTGTTCTTTCTCATTATGGTTTTCCTATCAAAATCAACTAGCTAGGCTATTAGTAGGTTTCTTAGAATTTTCTAGTGTACTTGGTATTTTCTATACATATGGATGCTAGCATGCCAGAGAGATGCCAGTGCATCACACTATCGTCCTAGAACCATTTTTTTGTCCTTAAACATAGAGTTGTTTGAGGTATAATATTGACTCCAAAAACCAGCTCGCCCAACCCAAACCTAAAATCCGGGTCTATAGAGTGACAAAATTACTACATAGTGCTCCTCATTCTCAATCCCCATACCTTTAAAGTGAGGTAAGTTAGGGCAGCCCTTTGCTCTCAACTCTTTGTGACCTGGAGCCTTGACATGGTTGGTCCCCCACTCTTACATTTTTGGTGAACCTGACGTGAAGAGTGTCTAGCCATTTCTCCGTGTTGAGACTTTTCCCTTGTACCTTGTGATTGTTGTAACCCTGAGTGTTGTGAAGATTTATGAGCATCACAACCCAATCCATGAATTCCAAGTACATTGTGAGAAGTGCACGTAAGACACCTACCGATGGAGAAGACGAATGCCACCTCTAGTTTAAATCCCCAGTTTTTCCACTAGTTTAGCTAATGATTTTACCACTGGTTTTCCTATGAACTATGCTGATGAGATGTGTTTCATAGAAGAGACCACTTGTGTGCCTACCCCTCCAATATCCCATAAATTTTCATCCATAAATGAGGATGATGCGGTGCATATTCTTGTGGAAAACCTTATGGCAATAGATAATAGACTACTATACCATGTAAACCATTTAGAGAAAGCACCAAACATGGCGAGAGCTGCAAGGCTCATAAGCAAGGTGAGACATTTGCTAGGAAAAGATCAAATAGGCATAGAATTTCTATGTGGCCTTGTTGATCTAATCGAAGCCTATGTCCCTTCGTATAGGTCTAGATCGGTGCCACCCGAGGAAAAGTGTTTGATTCCTATGAAAGAAAAATAGGTATCTCAATACCCACTACATCCGTCTGCATGGTCGAATCAGGGCCCTCGATTAGTGTCTCTTTTTCCTCTCAAGGGCTTGACACTCTCAAAGTAAGTAAAACACCCCTTGGATTCGGTTTCACCCCTCCTACTGCCCTTAGCGATGAAGGCTCTTGTGGAATGGGTGGAGGTGGAACTAGTGGAGTTGGTTTCGACAGAGACCATGGAGGTGGCTCTAGTGGGGGCCCTACCAGCGGTGGTGGCTCTGACCGAGGTCATGGCAGTAGCTCCGGACGTGGTTTTAGAGGTGGTTCTAGTGGTGGTGGTTCTAGAGGTTCCATTATTCCCTTGTCATCTATTGACCCTATTTTGAATGCCTTGCTTTAGAATATGGGTCATATGAAAAACTAGCTAGCAAGCCTCTCCTAGGCCTCAACCCAGCCTATCTTTCAACCCTTTTTTCGACATAGCCCATTGTCAGTAATAATCCTAAGTACTCCCTTCCCACAAGGAATGGAGATTCCCAAATTTGAGAAGTATGGAAATAAAGGGGACCCACAAACATGTGTCTTCCTTTAATGCCATGTGTACAGACTTCTTCCATCATGATGTGTTGATGGAAAAATTATTCCCTTGATATCTTAAGGATACAACGCTCGAGTGGTATTGGTCCTTACCTGACAATTCCATTTTCTTATTTGACCAACTTGTAAATTAGTTTCTCCAACAGTTCCTAGCCAACATCAAACCGAAGATGACCTTTTCAGATCTTGTTCGATGCAAGCAAGGGGATAATGAGAATATAACTGATTTCATAGTGCAATATCAAGCGCTCTTTTCATAGATCTTGTAACCACTACCTGATTTTTACGTATAGAAGGTGTTCATAGGCAACATGCAGAGACCATGACAAGAAAATTTTTCCCTTATGAAATAGCCTTCCTTCACGCATCTGTGTGCAAAATTATGAGAATATCAAAAAATGGTAGTTTAGTTTGAGGGATCCTCCTCACGCTCCTATTTAGAAGGAAAATCTATTGTATCAATCTCAGGAAAATGTAAGGTTGTTGTGAATGTAGTAGCCGCAATGAATGATAATGACCTCTAAAGCAACAAAAAGTTCACAAAGTTAGCAAAATATTATTTTTCGATCTTCCATAAGTTGCTGAAGTATAAGATCATAACCTTGGAGAACCCTCAACCTCTCAAGGAACCTTACCCTGATTGGTATGATGCAAATTCCTTCTATCAGTACCATCGAGTTAACAGACATGATACTGAGCATTGTATGCACCTGCATCACAAGATACAGGACCGCATCGAGGATAGTACTATTCATCTCGATGGGAGTAAACAAAATGAAAATAAATCGGTGGTGAAAGAAAATAGTGAGTTACAAATATGCATAGACCCATTTTCATCTCATTCTGCTAACTTAATTATTGATCCCTTAGATTCTACCACTCAGCCATCGACATACGTCAACATCGTCATGGTCACTCCTTCCATGCAACCTACAACCAGCTCACTACACATGACATTCACCTCATAGGAAATGCCCTTGAACAGCAAGCCCTCTCCCCTCTACATTCTCACTCATCTCAATGGGAACATTGTGACAGGGATCTTAGTTGACCCTGCAAGCCGAGTGAATGTTATTATCGAGGAAACATTATGGTTGAATTCATTACAGAGGGAGGAGTATGAAGAAACAAAGCCTACCATCTGTATGCATAATGGAATTTCTCTCAAGTCGTATGGCTCAATAACTTTGCCTGTCTTAGTTGGACCTAGGTTAGACACAATCTTAAATGTTATTTCGGAATCGAATTTGTTGAGGGTAAAGTTAGGCATACCTTGGCTATCTTCCGTGAACGAAATTGCTTCTGTCATTCATAAATTTTTTAAATTCTCCCATGGAGGTGTTGTGTACGTGGTGCATGACATTGGATACCAGTCATTGGTGTCCCATGGGGGCTACTCATTGGTTCATTTTTGGCCTACCCCGGTCGGTCCGCTCCCCCTAAGAATGGACCTACTTTAATTGAACTATGTAAAGTATAAGGTCAGGGACAAGGGATAGTCGAATTTGACCCTTCTGGTAGTGCAGTAGCAAGATACCTCCTCTTCTCAAAAGGGAAAGGAGAGGCCTTCCCATCCTTAGCGTACCTTTTCCACTCCTCTTTCTAAATATGATTTTTGGATGAATACTCTTTGCTTTTATATGATAATTCTAATGGTGCATCCTTGGTGTAAAGCTAAGATTAGGATTTCGGACTTCCCTATCGTGCCTCTTGAACCTTGTCCCTACTTGTAAGGTAGAAGAAAAGGTCCCCATGGGGAACCTCTATGTCTTAGCGTCCGCAACCTCCTACCGCTCTTGCTCCTAAAGAAGTGGATGGGAAGATCCCAGTTGTCGAGGTACTAAAGCCGACTCCCCCCATTGTTTCTCAATATTTTCCTCCTACTCCCATTCAAGAGTATGTCCCTATACCAAAAATAGTTGTGATGGACACCCCTATGGCTGAGCAAAATCCTTTTGTCCCTCTGTAGCTCCTGGCCTCTAGCTCAAAGAGTTGTAGAAACTTCCTTGTGCATGAGCGCAAGTGCCGATGAAAGGCTCTAGTGGCTAAGAAAGCCGCTTTGCAAAAGAAGAAAGAGGAGATGACTGCCCTTGCTTCAAGGCCTCCTTTTATGTCCTCCTCTCTCCTCCCCTCTAATTTTACTTAATCAAGATCAATCTCGCTTATGGATCCTGTTGTGAGTGTGAATGCACCTGGACATAAAAAGGTGTAGGTGTTTATCACTCCTTCGGTTGAGCTTCCCATATTAATGTCCCTTTCGAACATCTTTCCATTCCCTAACCCCGTGAACATGTCAAATACCTCGGTGGTGTTTGTTGCAATTTTCTCCTCCTCCTCTATGCCTCTTTCCTCATCCATGGGTAGTTCACATCCCTCGACAAAGTAAAAGGTAGAGGTTAGCCCTTCTAGTAATGGAGGGCATAAGAGGAGCCCACCTTCTCCAAAATTTGGTCTTATGCTATCTTGTTTTGTCCTAGTGTCGAAATGAGTTTTGGCTTCTTCTGAGTTTGTCACCGCTCTCGAATCACTCAATGAGCCAAGTGATGAATCTTGGGCATCATCCTTCTTGTCCATTGAGGTATGACATGACACATCTGTAAAATGCATCTTTAACTCTTCAAATGAATTTTTGTCCTTGTTGGAAATCTTCACAATATCATTAACCATATCTCCACAAGAGTTAAGTGGAGAAGATACTTCCAGGGCCTTCTTCCTTAGCCCTTGTTGCAGGAGGGTTAGAAGTTCCTGCCATTAATATTCCACCACTATAGGCTCATCTTCTTTCCCCTTATAATGATCTAGATTGGGAAGTGAACGACCTCTTGGTCGATGATTGTTAGGGGGAGGCCTCTTCTTTATCTTTAGATTAGATGTGTGTATTGTGATGTGTTCCCCTGTGCTTGTCTTATGTTTTCCTAGATGACCATTGTCTCCCTTATTGGTGCTTGGATTCAAGAGTTATTTTGTGTCATAAACCTTCTTCTATTTGTATCATCATTCTTCCTCTATTATGTTCTTTGGTTTTCGCAAAATTGGGGACAATACAAAATGTTGGGGGCATTTATGCTTCCCTTCCATGTTGACCCAATTTTGTATTTTTACTTTTTCTTCTCATGCATTCTTCACATGGTCTGATATAGTATGGGTTTGATGATAGTTTATTTATATACTACTATTATACTTATATATATTTATGAGCAGCTCTGACCCCAAAATATCAGGTCACCCCTATGTCTCTTGTTCATTATGTTTCTTTTTATTTTTCTATCTCTTCTTTGCTTGATTTTTCCCTCGCATGTGTGAAAACATCATTTCTATTATACTTCATTTTTTAGAAAATGCATTTATTTCCAACAAATCGTTTCTCGAAAATCCTTGCAAAAAATTTTCAAAAAAATGGCATTCTTGACTCGGACCCCTAAATAAACATGTTTCCTTCATCATGGGTTCACAAATAAATAACTTAAGAACCTTCCTCTGAGGTGGGAGTATCCTTTTCCTATAGGAGAAGCCTCAACCTTCCCCTCATGAGGGGGCATCTTCTTCCTTTTGAATTCCTTGATGAGGTGAACATTTTTTGAAAGGATTCCTTGATGATGAATTGATTTGAGAAAAAATGTCTCATTTATACTTTCAAATAGCACGTCCCTTGAATGGACCCCTCTTCTTTTGTAGGTTCCCAAAGGACCCCTTTCAAATCCTTCCAACTTTTTGATAGTCTGCGTGACTATCTGCTTGTTTTCCTATGTGGCTTCTTTGTTTTATGACATGTTTTATCTATGGATTAACATATTGATTTGTAGGTGCACTTACGAAGCCGCTTTATAGTTCAACTCTATAGATTCCCCTTACATTGGGCTTCCTTCATGAGAGAGAACTTGGGGATTTCCTTCTTGCAAGGTTGTGGGCCTACAAGCTGCTTACTTCACTGGGCTTCCTACATGAGAGAGAACTTGGGGGTTGCCCTCTCGCAGGTCTACGGGCCTATGAGACGCTTACATCTTGCAGGATTTGTCCATCAATGGTTTGAGGGACTTTGGTGTACTTTTTGCAACTTCATAGTTCTACGGGGCTATCAAGTCCTTTTTTTTTAAGCTCCTCGAGAGAGATTACCTGTCGAGTCCTTTTCCTACCATGTTCTTACAAGTTCACCATATCACAATTTTCTTCCTCGATGGTTCAAGTATACATTTCTAACCCTTTGATCTACTTTACCGAACACTCATCGGTATTCATGCTCACTAACTTAGTGGGGACAAAATGTATAGGATTGAATTTGCACCCCTTGGGAAAATTCCCCTTTCACATACCTTCACTATAGAAAATCAAATCCAAAAGTGAAATTCCACATCACCCACCTGCCTTCTATCGACCTGGTGTTTTTCTTGTGTTTAAGTGAGAGAATATTTGTTAGGGATGCAAGTTTGATGCACAAATGTCTCCCCGATGTGTTGTCATCCCTAACAGATTCCTGTCTCTGAAGTTGGCAGAGGCGTTAAATGCACCTTATTGGATTCAAATTGTAACGTCCCTCTTTGACCAATGACCTAAAAATGGCTTATTCATTCTCATCCCACCTTCAAAAAAAATCTTAACTCAATCATTTGATCCTCTACACATTTAGTCACTTCATCTTCTAGAAATATCTCTTAGCAACTCATTCATTTCTTCACTCTCAAGCAACATTCTAGAACTCCATTGTAAGTATTTCAACAATTTTAATACTCCATCAACTCCACATCGCAAGTGTGATGCATCCATAGAAGTGTGGGATTGGATTCTTGTGAGACCTCCCTTCATCACCTTTGTGGTTGTGGTGATTTTTCCAAGTCCATACCTTGCATTCTCCCTCCATTGGCTAGTGAGATTTTGGGTGGAGGTGATAATGCTTCACTCCTCTCCTTTGTGATTTGATAGAGTAGCATAGTATTGTTTAAAGTGTTCATTGCTATCTTTTCTTTCCTTTATCGCATATTCAACTCTGTTTATTTTTGGTTATCCGTGGAGATGGAAACACCAACATGGGGGTTTGACTGAGGTAGGCCCCTATACAACCTCTACAATGTTTCCCTTCTTGTTTGTGTGTAGGTGGACATACGCATGGAGCTAGCTGGTGAACTGGCACTTTTGTCAGATTATCTATCACCCTAGCCTTTATCTGCTTGCTTTATCTATTGGAAGAATGAAGAAGTTCATATCCCCTGTTAACAATTTTGTTGTCATTGATGTCACCATAAGATATGAAGTCACATTAATCTGGTGTTCTGAACCAATAATATAAGACCAACCTCTGGTATTTTTCTCCAAAATCCTCTATGGTAAAATGGTTGCTACTTCAGTTTTTGGGAAATATTTTGTGATCATCAAAAGCATATATGGATAGGAACTTATGTGTACAGTTGTTCATGGCAACCAGCAGTATTATTTTTTTGACTATATATTTTCTATTAGGTCCACTAGTGACCGGTCTTTCATTCGGTAGAAGATGTAATGGATTAAATTTTGTTTGTATAATACATGCCGACAAGATGTAGTGTGTCACACATTTGAAATATTATTGAGAAGGTTTTTCAAGCTGACCTGGTTGTAATTCTTGACAATCAGATATATATACAAGATGATTTTGTAGAGTTGGAGATATATGGTGTGTGTGTATGTTGAGTGAATATTAGCAGATTAGATGTGGAAGAAAAAAGAGTGAAGAGTGATCTTATAGCATGCGATTTTTTCTTGAATTACAAAGGAACTGAATCTACACTTGATGTGTATTCCATCAGTTCATCTCTAGAAGTAAGCCATTTTGTTACCTTCTTTTTGTAAGTAGTGAGCCTCTCATTTTGGATAGTGAGTCCTGGCAGCAAGCCAAACTTCTGTAATATCTTATAACTGGTTATACTATATTCTATGTTAATCCTCACCATGGTTTTTCCCACTCTAGGTTTTCCACATAAAAAAATTGGCATCTCTTGTGTTATGTGTTTCATGTTATGTTGATGGTTCTTCTTATCTTAACTATCATATGCTTTGGATTGATTGGATGGTATTTGTTCAATAATTTTAAGAATATACTGATTCATCCCCCCTCTTAGTATATTGGATATTCAATAATTGGTATTAGAGCTTGGTTCCTCTGGAGAAGTATAACTGCTTGAGGAATATCTTGAAGTTTGGACATATGGAAGATAATGCAAAAGTCTAGACTACTCTTGATGATCTTGACAAAGCTGAAAAATGAGAATAAAGATCTAAAAGAAAATCTTGATGAAGCAAATGAATGTGGCCAGAAATTGAAGGAACAATTGAAGAAATTCAAAGAGAGACATAGAGAAGTCGGTGATCAACTAAAACAAGCAAATGAATATATTACCAAACTAAAGCTAAAAGTGGAAGAAACCAAGAGGATTGAAGAATTCTTGAATACATAAATAAAGAACAAGACTGATGAATTTTCTAGGCTTGAACAAGAAGTAATGAATATAAGAGCAAAACTGGAAAAGGAAAAAGTTTGTGAGGACAGTTTCAAGAAAAGCTCCGCTAAGCTTGATGAACTAATTGCAGGACATAAACCTTCTAAAGACAAAGGAGGATTGGGATTAGAAACAGGTGAGAGCTCTAAAGTAGTAAATGATCAAAAGTCTCTAGAAAAAGGAAAGAAAAAAAGGAATTCAGGAGGGAAACCACCTGCCAGACAACCAAATGCACAAAGGTACCCATCTTTCAATGGCACTTGTTTTTCATGCAACAAGTTTGGGCATAAGGCAACTGAATGTAGAAGTAGGATGAATCAGTTTTCTGGTTTTTTCCCCAGACAATGCTATGTTTGTAATAAGTTTAGACATAGAGCTAGTGAATGGAAAACTCAGATGATGAACTAGTTTAATGGAGGAAGGATGAATCAATCCTTTGCTAGTTACTACTATAACTGCAATAAATATGGGCATAAAGTGAATCAATGCAGAACAAGGTTTAATAGAAGTCAATCAAGTCAAAGAAATTTTTACTATAACTGCAACAAATCAAGACATATTTCAAAGGTATGTAGAAGTAAAAAGGGAAATAAAACTACTTCGATAAAGAAGAATGAACCTGAGAAGAAAGTTGACAAAGAAGAAGTAAAGCAGAAAATGAGTAAGATATGGAAAAATAAAGAGGAATCAAAATCCTTTGATTCATATGTTCCCTCTGGTGGTATAGATAATTCCTCCAGTAACTAGAACAAGCATGGTCTTAGGGGGAGCTTTAGGGTAAAAGTAAAAATTTGTGTCACACTTTCAGCTAACTTATGAACACAACTAAATTTAAGTATTTCTAACTAAAAATTAATTTTGGATAAACATATGATCTAGTAAGATTCATTCTAGCTAAGTTAGATAATTCCATAACTTTTTCAACTAAAATTGTTGGCTAAAAATATAGGGAGCATCACTTTGAGTCCAATTTACCAGAAAAATAAATTTATTTGAAAAACTTGAAGTGTCAATAACTCCTACTAATGTAAATAACATTCTTTAAAAAATATAGAAATACCCTTTTGTAGTTCCATAAGTGTAGTATTCAAAAATATATTTATTTCAACAGTTTAATTATTATTTTTTATTTTTTATTTTTATTTTTAATAAAAGTAGGTTATTAGCACAAAATATTAGGGTCATTACCATGCCAAGGAAAAATATTAAAACTTATTAAAAAAAATTGAAAAAAATATGATACACTAGATAAAAGAATCTATTTGAAGATGGTATAATTTTTTTTATTTAAGATAAATATTTAATATGAAAGTTGGCGTCCCATGGAAAGAACTATTTTTTGATTCACGTACATTTTAATATTTCTTTAAAAATATATATTTATCAAAATTGGAAAAAATTATATCCATGCACTAAAGTTTCAAGTTATAAATAAACACAAAAGATTTGAAAGAAAAAATTAAAATTTACTATAAAAAGTTTGACGTCTCATGCAACTTCATTTTTCGGAATTTTATCAGCAACTAAACTATAAGGTTAATTTATTCAAAATTAATTTAAAATAATTTTTTAATTTTTTTTTAAAATACAAACATAAAATATACTAAAAAATACATATTTTACTAGTTTACATCATTTAAAAATTCAAAACATGTATGCCACTTTCTAGTGATTCAAGTTTAAAATTTGGATCAATGTTGGTCGTTTCCTTTATAAAGTGTGACACAACTTTGTGCTTTTACCCTTTAGCAGAAAAATTCTTGAACCCCTTGATTTTCAACGTGTCATAGATCTTGACACGAAAAAAGATCATAAGGAATAATTGTGCAGAGGTTTTGAAAAATGAACCGGAAGAAAAGAAGTTTTTATGCTCGCTTGCAGAGCATATTAGGGTTTCTCAACATAGTTAGGGAAATTTGGTAGCTTTTCGAATTCCAAGTGCATTAAATATGAATTAGGGCATCACATTAATCTATAAAGTGAAATTATGAAGGCATTTCAATCATTTTTGCACTCGAAAGAAGTAGAGAATGACTTGGAGTGATTTAGAACGAATTAAGGTGTGACTAGTGTGAACCCTAGTTTCGGCTATTAGTGAAAGAAAATGTATTTTCTATTCTATGCTATTGTGAGCTTGTGTAAATTCTTTCTTGAATATTTTTAAGTGCTCAAAATATAGAAAATGGCAACTCCTATATTCACACAAATAATAGAAAGACCTAGGCCCTCCTACATGAAATATTCGATGAATTTTTTTGAAGACGACCCTTTGGGAACCTTCTCTTTGATTCCTCATGGTGTCATGCCGATAGAGAATACAAGGATGTACATTAGGTTAAGTTAGAAGAATTCAATCATATCAAACTAATCGATATATGGATGAATGAACTCATTCATGATAAATTATTCATAAAATTTGAATACTCGAATCTAGTAATGAAGAATTTGGATTGTTGGAACAACTTTCCAAATTTCAGTTCTACAGTGGATGACCCATATGTAAAGTCGATTCTCAATATAATGCATGATCAGTTCTTATGGACTCATGAACCTCACTTGATAAACAAAGAAGCGATCAAAGTTGTTACCAGACTCTACAACACTAGATCAGTGCATGTGTTAAAGTCAATGAAAAATGAAATAGTATCAAAACTCACCAGTGCTACCTATGAAAAAAGGGCTTTAGAGACAAAACCTATTACAAATCTAGCCATGAAGTATGCATCCATGATGATTGGCCAAAATATCTACTTCACCAATAGAGAGAATTATGTGTCTACTACAACTATCTATACTAGTTATGATATGTTTGTAAATGGTGCAAATTATGATTTATGTGAACTTATTAGGCAACAGCTGCTTGAGAACCTAAAAATGTCAAAGGAGAAGAATTACCCCTTCAGGTTTGGTTCTCTAATTATATCTTTGTTATTTTATTTCCTGATGATTCTTTTAGGAAAATTTGGAAGTGTGTATTGGGACCCATCCCAATTGGTGGCACACCATATTTTTATCACATGCAAATTTTGGGTGATGTGAATGATGTAGAAAATGACATGACAACATTATTTTATGTCTTTAAGAAGAATATGAATGAGAGAGATAGAATCCCAAGGAATATTTTAGAGAAATATAAAATGAGATTATATTTCATGTATCTTTTGATGAATGTATAATATAAGTGGTTGAACCCCAGACCATATGGATTCAACCTCTAGGTTATGAAGTTTTAGAAGATGTTTTTGAAGGATATGTGCAACTCTTGTTGAAGAGTCCTAAATATCCGAATGAACCCTAGATTGGTACCTATGCAGAGAAATCCATGGAAATTCGCTTAGAGAAAAACAAAGCTAAAAGTGAGAAAAATGTGGAGAAAATGCTCAAGCAATGTTTCACACCTGAAGAATTATCTCAAGCAAGAGCTATTAAAGGAAAAAATTCTATAGAAATACCTAGTGTAAGGATATTTGGTAGGATCCCTCCTTCCAACCGACTTCTAGATCTACCACAATGAAGTATGTACCCAACACTATTGATAAAGGGAAAGGCCCAACTCCTTCTAGATCGACTGCCAAATCAAGAAAAAGGAAAAATGATCCTCTGATAGCCCTTGTAAAAATAAGAAAAGAAAAAGCTATTAGGGAGAACAACATGAGTGTAACTGATGATCAAGAGAAAGAGGAAGAAGACCCTGTTGCAAAATTGACAAGAAAGAGAAGGTTGAGTGCTTCCTCCAGTGAAGGTGCATCATAGGAAATGAGTGTTGGCTCAAGGAAAGTTCAATATCTGTCATCTTCAGACGATGTTGATGAACAAGATATTCATGATGTAAAGAAGGCTAAAGTGATAGAATAAATTCCATTGGACCAAGAAGATAAAAACACCTCTCCAGTAAGACCCGGTTCCCCACTCATATTAGATGTTTTGGTAAATAATTTGGTGAATCAAGATGATATGGTGAAGTCCACTGCAAAAGTGTATAATTTAGTAGGAGAAGAGGATAAATAAACAATAATTATGGCCATCATCAAGTATGTTATTATTTTGGAAGATAAATTGGATAACATTAGGTGTGATGTCCCTGAAAAATTATGGGAAAGACTAATGAAAAGGAGAGTAGAGGTAGTAGAGCTAGAGGAGAAAATAAGAAACAAAGCATATAAATAAATTGCACCCTCTCTATCTTCAGATAACTTAGAATCCTTGAAAAATATTTGTGCTAAAATTTTCAGAGACAAAAGAAGGGTTAATACCCTGATGACAAAAGAGAAGAAAGAAATCAGAGGAATAAGGAAGGAAACAATAAGCACTATCAGAGACACTACAGAAAAGTATGGCATGATTGGTGCATATGGTTTGGCCTCTGAACCTAGAGAAGAAACTCTTACAGAAGTTGTGGAAGAACCTCCATTTGGTTTTATTGATGATAATATACCTCTGGAAGTGAATGACACAAATGTCCCTCTGAAAATAGGTAGTACAGATGTTCTACCAGAAATCAATGTTGCTAATGAGAATCTGGAAAATGAAAAACCTGTTGAAGAAAATGTTGAAGTAGAAGTCCATGTTGCTACCCCTTTGGTTCAACCTGATGAAGGAGATAAAGGTAAGGAAGAAGAAGAGAAAAGGGAAGAAGAAAAAGAAGAAGATAAAATTGAAGAAGAAGATGAAAAGGAAATGGAAGAGAATAACGCAGACGATGAAAATACAGAAAAAGAGAATGCAGTGGAAGAAAAAGCAGAGGAGGAAGAAGAAAATAGAAATAAGGAATCTGATGAATCTCTGGGAAAGAATGAAGAAGTACCCCAACAAGTTGTAGAATCACAGAATTCCACTGGAGAATCCTCCTTCATTGATGATGTTTTAAAGGGACTACTATTAAAATAGATTAGATTCCAACTGGTAATTCCTCTGAAACTCCTGCAACTTCCTATGAACCAAGTCTTTGTAGATATGAACAATATTTCTCTAGTACACAAACTGGTATTAGGTGATGCATTTCATGCATTTGGTAGGAGATAAATCTTAGAAATGAATTAGAAAGGGACTCAGCTTATTGAAGACGTCATTAAGGCCCTGTAGGATGTTACACCAGATACAATTGTTGATACATCTCTCTCTCCGATTGAGAATTTGAAGCTTCTTTTGGACTCCTTCAAGGAGCATGCTACAAAACTTGTTGAGAAAACTAAACAAGATGTAGAGGACAAGATGAATGAGAAAAGATTGTTGATCCTTCACGAAAAAATTGCCTCGACACATGCCAATGTAGAGAGGAGTCTTGAAGTTGTGAAGGCTTTTGAAGCTGAAGCTAATTTTGTGCTTACATATTGTATAAGGTGGCCTAATGCCACTCAAAGCATAAAAGATCTCATGGACTCCATTGAATCCTAGTTGACCATTGTCTCTGACACCTACAATGTATCAATGGACAAAGATACATCAACTTGGAATGCTATCTCTATGCACAGAGAAATGTTATTTATGTTGCAAAAGAAGGAAGAGATAATAAGAAAATTCGGCTTGCTTGGTGATACAATGAGGATGGAGTATGCTTCGGTAGCCCATTCTTTAGCTAAAGCTGAGAATTTGGACAAGGTAAATCTAACTCCGGATACTTCAGATGAAGCTGAAGAAAATTTTATTGATTTAGAATCTTTGAAAATGTTGCTGGTATCTACTAAGAAGAGTTGGGAGGATGGAAAAATGACCTGACAAGGCATTCTATAGGAACTGCAAAATCCCCCCTCCTTCCGGTAAATTTTTTTTATGTTTTTCATTGCATGAGATAACTCTGCAGGGGGAGTTAAGAAGCTTGATTCCATTTGTTTCAATATTTTGCACCATGTGTACATACATATCTTTCATGTTTTTTTTTGACCTTTGTCCTTGATGTCAAAGGGAGAGAAGAGGAATGAGAAGTAGAGTCTATTCTGCACAGTTTATATTTTATTTTTGGAACATGTTGCCATCAATGACAAGGGGGGAAATTGTTAGAAGAATGAAGAAGATCATATCCCCTATTAACAGTTTTTTTTCATTGATGACACCATAATATATGAATTCATATTAATCTAGTATTCTGAACTGGTAATATAGGACTAACCTCTGGTATTTTCTCTAGATTCCTCTCCAGTAAAATAGTTGCTACTTCAGTTTTTGGCTAATAGTATATGATCGTCAAAATCATATATGGATAGGAACTTGTGTGTACAGTTGTTCAAGGCTACCATCAGTATTATTTTTTTGACAATATTTTTTCTATTAGGTCTACTGCTAGCCGATCTTTCATTTGGTAGAAGATGTAATGGATTAAATTTTGTTTGTATAATACATGCCAACAAGATGCAGCATACCACAAATTTGAAATATTATTGAGAAGATTTTTCAAGCTGACCTGATTGTAATTCTTGACAATCAAATATATATACAAGATTCTTTTGTAGAGTTGGAGATATATGGTGTGTGTGTATGTTGAGTGAATATTAGCAGATTAGATGTGGAAGTGAAAAATAGTGAAGAGTGATTTGTTGGCATGTGAATTTTTCTTGAATTACAAAGGAACTGAATCTACACTTGAGGTGTATTTCATCTATTCATCTCTGGCAGTTAGCCATTTTGTTACCTTATTTTTATAGGTAGTGAACCTCCCATTTTGGACAGTGAGTCCTGGCAGTAAGCTAAAATTTTGCAATATCTTATAACCGGTTATACTATATTGTGAGTTAATCCTCACTATAGTTTTTCCCACTCTGTGTTTTCCACATAAAAATTCTAGTGTCTCTTGTGTTTTTTGTTTCATTTTTTGTTGGTGATTCTGCTTATCTTAACTATCATATGCTTTGGATTGATTGGATGGTATTTGTTCAATAAGTTTAAGAATATACTGTTTCACCCCCCCCCATCTCAATATATTGGATATTCAACATTATCATCTTCGTCCTTATTTTCTCTACTTGTCATTTTCTTTTTCTTGTCAAAATCAACTAGCTAGGTTGTTAGTAGGTTTCTTGGTAGTTTCCACTATACTTGGTGTTTTCTGGCTATACGGATGCCAGTGCGCTAGAGAGATTCTAGAGCTCCACGTTTTCATCCCAAAACCGCACTACCACCCTTGGACAAAGAGTTGTTAGAGGTGCAGCACCGACTCCAAAAACCAACTTGCCTAGCCCAAACCTAAAATTTGAGTCTATAGAGTGACATAAGTACTACATAGTGCTCTGCATTCTTGATCCCCATCCCTTTAGAGTGAGGTAAGTTAGGGTATCCCTCTACTCTCAACTTTCCATGACCTGGAGCCTTGACGTGGTTGGTCCCCCTCTCTTACACCTAGGCTCCTTATTTGACCACAAATAATGGAAAGGAATATAATCTTGTTCAACACCTTAAGAATACTCCTACTAAGATTTTTGTATGAGAACTACTTCAAACATCACCTAGTTATCATAACATGATTCAAGAGGTTTTGCAATGAGTTATGATTCCTTCTAACACTAGTTCAAATGATGTAGTAGTGCTAGTTCAAGGAATGAATGAAATGAACTTAGACATTGTTTTCCACCAATGTGAGCTAGCTCCTTTGGAAGTGCAAAAACAAAATAAATATTTCATGATAATAGCTCACGTTAATTGAGAAACGATAAATAAAACTCTTGTTGACAGTGGCTCAACCCTTAATGTGTGTAGCATAAACCTTCTTGATAAGCTTAAAGTAGAAAAAATCCAAATTCAACCTGATTCTTTATCTATTTGTGGGTTTGATAACATAGGAAAACAACGGCTTGGAGTCATCGCATTACCTAATACAGTTGGGAAAGTAACATTTAAAAACTTTGGTCCATGTTATGCTTCACGATATTTCATATAATCTCCTATTAGGCATACCATAGATTCATGAGATGAATGGGGTGCCTTCTAGCCTTCACTATGAAATGAAGTATGTCTATAACAACAAAGTTACACACTTAAGGCCGATCCTCAACCTAAAATTTGTTTGATTGCTGAGAAAGAAGGATGAAATCCTTTGGAAGTATTGGAACAAGAAGAAAAAGTGGAAGTCAAGAAGGAATAATAACATAAGAAGAACATTGATGAAGTCACTAAGCTCTTAGAAAGCAATTGGGGTTCCTTAGATTTCACACCAACATTCATGGGCGAATACAAGATCACAAAAAAAGAGTCTAAAAAGAGCAAAGAAAAAAATAATGTCAACACAAAATTCAAAAGCATCCACCTCAAATACTTTAGAATATCAAGCAAATTACACAACAAACTTTAACGAAGCTAATTATGAAAAACTACCAAATCCAAAAGAAATGAAAAATCTTTATGGAAGAGGTTACGAACTTATGAAGCAACTTGGTTATAGTGGAAAAGGATGTCGTGGTAGAGAACAAGGTATATGTGTCCCTATAGAACTTAACACGAAAGAAACAACTCTTGGTCTTGGTTATTGTCCTTTGGGTATGTGCAGGATCATGATGGGCCAAAAAGTGGTGATATGTAAGTGATATGATGGCCCATATGGCTGACGACTTTTTTTTTACCCAAAATTGATGAAATGAAAAGGGTTTTTAAAGGAGATTCTCAGCTTTCCACCAATATAAATTATTCTTTACTTTGAATTTAATAAATAATTATTATTCATTTTCTATTTAAATTACGACTAAAGTCTTGATTGATAAGCTGATTGAAAAATATCTATAGCTTTCAAACGATACATTTTTTTAATCTAAAACATGTGTCACTTTCTATGCCTTGCATACTATAAGATTAAAAAAAAATGAATTTCAATAAGTTTTGACCAAGTTAAGGTGGTCAAACATACAAGTTTTTATATTTTTTAAAAATTGTAATAAAAAATTATAATTAATTATTTACTTGGAAAAAAATTACAAAATAATATGCATCACATCGAGACATGAGTCCTCTACTTATATCTAAAATCTTATAAAAAAATATTATCATTTTATTGTGGTTGGGGGTTAGACAGACACCTACTTCTTATTTTTTTCTTGAAATTTAAGTACTACTACATTGAAATTTCAAATTTTCACCAAATAGATTTTAAAAAAATAAAAATAAACCTAGTAGTTTAGAAACTACATGCTGGTATTGGCATGGTGTGATGGTTTATAAATGGCATTGTTGTTCTTGCCACCAAGGTTCAAACCCCATTGGGTGGTATTGTTGAATGGTTGTATTCCGGTTCATAGCTCCGGTCAAATGCGTTTACCCCTTGAATAATAAAGAAAATACATTCAATTTTCTACATATTCTATTCTTACATATTTTTAAATAATATAGATAACTTATTCAAATTTTTGTGTCAAGTTGCCTAACTCTAATTTTCTAAATTTCCATTGCTACTTAAGGGTCTGTTTTTTCCATGGTGATCCTGCACATACCCCTTTGATAGAAATAAAAGAATCAATAATTCCTTCACTTAATATCAACACTCCTACAGAAGATTCTTCTAAACCAACTTTAGCATTAGTGCATCTTGAGAAAATAGACATTAGTGCTCTTGATTATTGTCCTTCAAAAGAAATGAAAGAAACATAGAAATCATCTCTTAATATCAATGTCATCACACAAAACACTAATTATTCAAATTTGATAGATTTTACACCCTCCTATAAAGGAGAGTACAAAATATCGCAATCTAAAGAGTCTTGTGTAAGTATGACACCAAGTGTACTAAGCAAGTGAGATATTTGTCACAAAATAAAGGAGCATCTTCTACTTTTGATCAAGAGAATATCTTTTCAAGACTCCTCTAAGATCATTTGATATCTCTCCCTCCAAGAAAGTAAAATAAATTTTAGTACAATAAGAATTCATTTTGCACATATCATAGAGTTCATGGTCATTTTACTAACGAATGTAAGGCTTTAGGTAACAAAATTCAACATCTTAAGGATTGTGGTGCTCTTCCTTATGTTGCAGCACCTTGTTCCTCTAATTGATACTAATTTTCATGGCTCACACTTGCCCTGCACTGAGTGGGGGAAAGTGGTTAGGTAGTTGGACACTTTGTGCCAAAGTGGGACACTTTGCACCAGAAGTGGATTCTTTATGCCAATCTTTATCTTTTTCCCTGTATGTCACTTTTTGATTGCCTCTTTTGGCTAGTTGATTACCTTCCATGTTTATATGAGAGCAAGCTTGGGATATGACCGACATGCTTTCAGTTGGCTCGCATGTGACGTACTAAGTTTTGGGTATAGTCCCTCCCTTTTTCATGACGTAGCTTATTGGAAACATATGACTTGGAATGGGGGAATGTGCAGGATCATCATGGAAAAAATAGGTTGTCAAGTGGTGATGAAAATTCAAAAAATCAGAGTTAGGCAACATGACGTAAAATTTTGAATAAGCTATCGATATTATTTCAAAAATATGTATGAATATAATCTGTATTAAATTGAAGGTAGTTTCTAAACTACTAGGTATATTTAAAAATATATATATATTTGGTGAAAATTTAAAATTTCAATGCAGTAGTACTTAAATTTCAAGGAAAAAATAAGAAGTAGGTATCTATCTGACCACCCTAACCACAAATAAAATGATAGATTTTTTTATAATATTTTAGATATAAGGATATGACTCATGTCCCAATGTGATGCATATTTTTTTGTAATTCATTTCCAAGTAAATAATTAATTATGATTTTTTTATTACAAATTTTTTAAAATATAAAAACTTGTATGTCTAACCACGTTAACCTGGTCAAAACTTCATGATTTTTTTTTAAAAAAATCTTATAGTATGTGAAGCATAAAATGTGACGCATGTTTCAGATTCAAAAAATGTGATACTGTTTGAAAGCTATAGATGTTTTTCAATTAACCTATCAATTAAGACTTTAGTCGTAATTCAAATAGAAAATGAATAATAATTATTTATTAAATTCAAATTAAAGTATAATTTATATTGGTGGAAAGTTGAGAATCTCCTTTAAAAACCCTTTTTGTTTCATCAATTTTGGGTTAAAAAAAATTCGTCAGCCACATGGGCAATCATATCACTTAGATATCGCCACTTTTTGGCCCATCATGATCCTACACATACCCATAGGGCTTTCTAAATAAGCTCTCATGTCTTCTTCTACTTTAAATCAATTTCTCATAGCAATGGTGTTAGCAACTATTTTAAAGTGGGGGCATAATTGACACTCATGTTTTACTGTGCGATTTTCTTTATTCTTGTGATGTGTCCTTTTCTTAGTGGTGTCATTGGGTCTGATTTCCTCCAAGAGTATGATATTTATTTGAATTGTCCTCTCTTGGAGACATTAGGCACAAGGATCCCTAAGAATAATATCTTACATGAACAAAGAAAAATCCCCTTTAACAAAATTTTACATGACATTACAAAAGCATTTACAAAAAGCATTAATTGTGGTGCCTTATCAAAGTTGTCAGGAGGATAACTTCAGTATGGTATGGGAGGCTCATATGATTCTCTCATTTTCCACCTCGTTGGGATAACTCACCTAGTGGATAGACTAAGGTTCCACTACCCCAAAGTGAGTATACATATTTTGGGACAACTCACCTAGTGGACAGACTGAAGTTCCACTAGCCCAAAGTGAGCAACATATATTCTGGACAAATAGCCCCATTTTAGATTGCATTGGAATGATTATGTTTGATCCTTTTATTTTTCTTTATTGGCCTTTGACAGGGTATGATCATGTATCTTTGTTATTGTTGCATATTTAAGTGTCTTGAATGTATACTTTAGTGTGATTTTGACATGGGGTCATCCTCTCACTAAAGTGGGGGAAAATGTAGTGACAAAAAAGTATCCCTTTCCTCACTTAATTTGGGAATAATTAACCTAATAATTGACTTAATTGTGTCTTAGATTAATATTGTGATGTTTTGTACACATTCAAATTAATCTAAGACCCTTTTTTAACTAAATGTAATTAAATTATACATTGTTAGAGTGTTGTAAAGTGTTGTAACACACTTTAACACTTTTCTAGGTTTTCATTAATTAATGGTGGTTAATTGAGTTTAATTGGCCCTTTAATTCAAATTCAAGCCCTCTTTTCAAGGATCTATCTCGACACCCAATAATGATATTGTATGACATTTGATTTTGCAAATTTGGTGTCTTGAAAAGTGTTGCTAGGACCCATTTGCCTTTACTGGTGCAAGGTGTTCTCTCTACATAGGATACCCCTTTCTTTACATTTTTGAGGTGGGTTTTTGATGTTATTTCACCTCCCCAAAGCTTGGTCCTGGAAATTGTGCCAGGACCCATTCACCTTTAGCAGCGAATGGGTCATCTTTGAGTAGGACACCCATTTTTCAATTTAATTATGCTGGGATCCGTATGATTTTAATACCCAGATTTGAGGTCAGATTTAATCTCTAAATTTCGTATAAGTATGGGGTTAATTGACAAAGTTTCATCCTAGAACTTCATAAGAAATCAAGAGTGCTTCCACAAGAGTTTACAAGGGAAATTCAAAGGCATTCCACACTAGATTTTCAAATTTTATTACAGCAATTCAAGATCATTTCATCATGACAAAGGCATAGTGCATTCCTACATGTTGTTGAGCTAAGATACTAGAAGTAGCATTGAAGATCTACTTACAAGAATCGTTTCACATCTAAGATCTACATTATTCATGGCAGGTAAACCCACAAAAGTGGTTTACAATTTGAGAGAGGAAGGAAAAGTTGCAAAAAATGAACCCATGCAAAAAAAATTGGTTTTTGGGGGTTCAAACGAACTTTTGGTTCAACTGAACCCATTAAATGTTGTGTCCCACATTTCCTGAAAAAATGAGCAAATAAAATGTTTGTGGAAAGGGGGTTCGCTTGAACCTCCCTTGGTTCGCTCAAACCCGCCTTTTCCCACCTTCTCACCCTTTGGCACAAAAATACTCTACAATTTTTCCCTTTGAGGCTTGAGTTAAGGATGAAAATGGAGGAGACTTCACAGACCCAACTGGATGGTGGTAGTCCTTGGAACGAGCTATCCAATGAATATAATTTTAATATGTTTTGGTTTTATTATGTATTTTCTTTTTAGTTTTATTAAACATAGGTTTTCATAGAAAATCAAGCTCTTTGTTCTGCACATGTGAAAAAATAGAAGATTATAAAAAAAATTAAAAAATATGAGTGCACCAGATATTGAAGTCCTTACTCCAACTAAAAAAATATTGAATTTTGATACATAC
The DNA here is from genome assembly GCA_007115665.2 of Sequoiadendron giganteum. NCBI lineage: Eukaryota > Viridiplantae > Streptophyta > Pinopsida > Cupressales > Cupressaceae > Sequoiadendron > Sequoiadendron giganteum. The sequence continues at coordinate 158,556,139 of CM021105.1, forward strand.
AAAAAAAGTTATGTGTTATACGGTTCGCCTATGTCTGAATTGTAATTGGTTTGGCTTCGAAAATTGATTAAGAAAAAAATATTCAATAAAACACTATGAAGCAAATTGGAAGCACTAGATATCATGGTTACAAATCTAAATTCAAAAAAAATAGAATTTTATCCTTCATGGAAAATAATTTGTGTTATACGATGAGTGTCACAACTTAAAAAGGTGTTAACTGTAAAAAAAAAATAGTTTTCGAAGGAGATGGAAAAAGAAGTGCAATTTGATTCCAAATTTTTTGAAAAAAATATATTTAGAATCTACAAAAAAAATGTCACAAATCACTAGTTTGCATCATCTTCAAATTCCTCACGGTTTAGCCACTATAGGTGTTTGAAAGTGAAGATTTAGTTAGAAAAATCAGTTTATTGTCCAGTTTGGCCAAAAAATGTAAATCAGTATTGTGGGATCACCCTAGCCACTTCATGTTAGCTTGCAGATTTACATTACAAAACATCATCCAAGGTATCAAAATTTCATTATATCATGTTTCATGCTTCAATTACATTATTTCATCATTTTGTTTAATTACCTAAAAGGGGTTTGACTAAGGAAAACCCCTATTCACTAACAATTGACAAGTTTTTCTCCTCCTGAGTGTGTGTTTGCAAATTTATAGGTTGAAGATCAAGTGGAGAAGAAGTTTAGAGAAAAGTTACAAAAGTTGTCAACTTGCAAAGTTGACCTTCATAGTGCAAGAAGATGGAATTGAAGCTATAGAATCTGTTTCAAATCTTTAGGAGCTAAAAACTTGGGAATTGAGAGTGCAAAAATTGAAATACAAGACCTAGAAGTCAGTTTTCTAAAACCCTAAAAGGACCCATTCACCCTTACTGGCGAATGATTCCTCAGAGGGCTTGAAGTAGTGAAAACCTAGGATTTGAGAGTGTTGACTGAGAGGAATAAAACCTAGAAGACATTTTTCTAAAACCCCCATAGGGACCCATTCACCACTAAGGGAGAATGAGACCTTTGTGCCCTAAAAACAACAATTTTTCTACAAGGTAGACATCATTTTAAGCTCTCAACACTCCTCTTTTCATTGCTATAACAATTAGGGTTAGTTTATGATTGTTATTTGTGTGTTTTGGCCCTCATAATTGTATGTTTCATGCCCTGGAAAAATTAGTGATTCATCGTCTTGTTGATTCATTTTGGTGAGCCCTCTTTTTCTCTGAAACAATTTCTTCTAATTCTATGGTTTCTATATCTTTATTATTAGTTTATGCACCCTCTTATTTCACTGACATCTTTATCAATCACATCCCCATTTCTAGAATGTAAGCCTAATTTTCTATATTTCCACAACATCTAATTTGAATTGCATTTCCTTCGAACGGTGTTAATTAATGAATGAAGTCTCGACAATATATGATTATAAAGTATTAAATATTTGTAGATTAAAATTGTGTAAATTTTTTATTTCAATGTTTTAGATCATACTAAATGATCCATCACCAAGAAAAAAATGCAGATATAAAGAAGGATAAAAAACTACACAATTTTAATCCATAAATATTCAATATTACATTTCACTCATTATTTAAAATATTTCTTCCGTTCTACCATAAATAATAATAATACCTTATTCTCTTTGCAAAGGCATCTCCTCTTGGGATCTAATGTAAATTATCTTATCATTGTTCTATCTATAATAATGTTGTGTATTTGTCTCTTTGTCTATGCTAAATACTATGAGGTTTCTTATAAGCTACCCCAAGCTAGTGTCATCTTCACAAAAATAAACATAAATATATCAAGCTTATATTATTGTCAAAAGAATGTGTTCTTAATAAGAATTATTATGACCTATCATTAAGTGGAAATTTTTATATTATTTTCATTGCAACCATCCTTCTTATATAGATTCAATGGTGCTTGAACAAGATTGAAGACATAATGAACAATTGTATAGTGTTAATGTAATCATAAAATTATTTTATCTCTATGCCCTTTGGTATAGATAATTTAATTATTTAATTATTTTCTTCACATATTGATATTGTAAAAGTTATGAGAACCATTTCTCTATAAATAATACCTTAAATACTCAAATCTAACTCAAATTATAATTGATCATTATATGTAATGGATACAATTGAATGTCAAACTCAAGTTAAAAAAAAATAAAAATCTAAACATTAATATTACCGAAACAATAAAAATTTATAATTACAAATGATGTCACAACCATAAAAGAGATAAGTGAACACATATACCCAAATTTAATAGGCCAAGAATATTGATGTAAGATGCCAAAAATGAAGTGATATCAGTATATGGACAAATAAATCCAAGCCAGACGTTAGAGCTACATACTTTAAAGAGTGCAAAATGAATTTGAAAAAATACAATATTGAAAATCGATTTAGAGGAGAGAGGCTAGTAGTCATGCAGGCTAACTTTGTGAGCATGTAGCGATTGCTTGGAATATCATAGGACCTTCAATTTTTTCAAATGTGGGTGACCTCTTATCTATCTATATCTAAGGTTTGGAGGTGTGACTCATCATGCAATTTGTCACATCATCACATCTATGATGAAGTATCCAAAATTTAACTTTTTAAAGATTCGAATGAATCTTAATCATGGTACTCCTAGTAGTTGAACAAAAAATATCATTTGTTGTTTGTAGAATAACTTATTTTTATTTAAAATAAAATTTATATGTGTGAACCCCTAAACCTGCAAATGTACAAAGACAACAAACATCGTTAGTGTTAGATCAAAATGCATGCAAATATGAAGGATTCCCCATAAAATCCATCTATTCAAAGCTAAAATTAGGAAAATAACAAAATTTAAATAACAATGAAAGCAATCATAATTTAAACTAATAGCATAATGATATTATGGGGGAATTGGTGCCAATGAAGTGTTGCAATTGGCCCTTTCCCAATTCCTAAGTAGCAATGATATATGAATCTAGAAATGGTCAAATCTCCAAAGAGCTTTGAGCATAACCTTGGTGCAAATGTGAAAATATGATGAATGCTTAGATATGATGAACAAAATTAGTTCTCAATTGGAGAGAGTAACTTTGCATATGAATTGTGGATGATGATGGATTTGAGTAGAGTAAGTTTACTCAAATTGTGGATGATTGAATGAGAGAAAGAGTCTCTCATTTATAGATTTCAATCTTGGAAGAATGAGTGAAAATAAGCAATGTGGGATAATTCAACATCCAATGGCCAAGTGCCACTTGTCAAGATGTGAATGGTTGAGGAATGAGCACATTTTGGTCAATGTGCATGATAAATGCCATTGGATTCAAATTTGAATTTTGAATGTGACATGTGAGAGGGAAAGAGAAATGGAGTTAATGTCACTTGACTCAATGCACAAGGACATGTAAGAGGCATTGAATGCCTTGTTGGAAGGACCAAGTCCATTTAGATTTTGAATTCAAATTGAGGGAATATTGCCTTTTGATGCTTTGTGAGGGAAAATAGATGAATTAAATAAATCAAAGTAATTGATTTATTGTGCAAGTTGCATTCTCTAGAGAATTTTAGTGATTGAGATTAAATTAATCAAGATTGGATTAATTTAATGAGAGATTAGATGATTTGACAATTTTGACTTAGATTTTAGGATTGATTTAAATCAAAATGAGAAGAATGATTAATTAAGTAAATGATTTGATTTATTTAATCAAAGAGGAATGATGATGTTAGATTAAATAGAACACGGTTCAATTTATTCTATTTAATATGATGACTTTAGAGATTAATTAAATAAAATGTATTATTTAATTAAACAAAGATATAAGGTTAATCAAAATAAATTGATTAATTTAATGAACAGGGATGAATGATTTAATTAGATAAATAATGATTTATTTAATTAAAGGTGATGACAAGCTGAGAAGGTGATTCAAGAAGAAATGGTGTTAGTAAATCAGGATCTAGTGTGTCAGATCGAATTGTACATTTTCCATGTCTACATTTTTCCCCTCTTTGAAGCAATGTACTTGTTGCATTGATTCAAAGAAATAAACTGCTATGATCAAAAGTTCAAAATTTCTTGATTTTTTTGAATGCCCCACTGTTGCCCCAGTGAAAGGATTATGTTGGTATACTGCCCCCTGGAGAGATCAAGCAGAAATGTTCAATTTTTCGATCGAGATCACGATAAAATGCAAGAGGAGTGGCTATATTGATCAAAGGACTCAAGATAATTCTTTGATGTAGACAATTCTTATGATGTATAGATAGTCATCGGCCATGGGTAGCCTCATGTATATTTTGATACAACACACCGATGTTAGTAAAGATAGAAGAATAAGAAGAATAAGATGGATGGAAGGAGGATCCACACAAGTCCACATTATTACCGATGATGATGATGTATTGCTTACCAGGAGTTGGGATTTTCAAAGGGTCAATTGCTTTATGTTTGATAACACACATAGGTACGATGCATCAAGGTATAAAGGACTAGGATGGCGTGGTACCTAGTGTGATGGACTTTGACTCGTCAATCAGATAGGAGTATTCTTGTTCACACTTAGCATGCATACTTCGTTCAGGATGTAGTTTAGACATTCTAAACATCTCGGGCCAAAACATAAAAAAGCAAGCCTTCCTATGTGGTCAACAAGATACCTAAAACATCCTCCCTACAAACCAACAAAGTACATATGGCTAAGTTATTTTACAAGTGTATCCCACAAGCACAGCAGATAAAAAAGATAATGATCATTTCCCCATTCCTTTCTCTCTAAACCTATTTTGTTTAGGCATCATTGAGAGGTCCTTGAAATGCATGTAAAATAAGATAAGTCAAAAATACCAAATAAAGTAAAAAAACAAGCTAATATTCTTCATACCGCTAGCCAAGACTAACTATTGTGGGGTACCCGATGCTTATGTCCATCACAGGAAAGATTCATCCTAGGACATGTAGTGATCAGGGTTTTGGTAGGACTAATTGGGTGATAAGCTATTGATACTCCGAGTTAACCAACTTGCTTGCTTACTAATCTAGACTTGAGACTCTCGACGATTAGGTGTTCACTTTGGAACCTGCTAGACTTGCTTCTGATTGACTCACCAAAGGGTGAAGGCGACAATGATTTATTATGAGTGATAAAAAACACAGGTGAAAGTGAGATGAAATGGATGCACCATTTTGGGTTTTTTTAGATATTTTGAGGCTGTTTTTAGTATTTTTGAATTTTTCAATGTTTTTGGATTTTGTGTCTCTGGGGCTGATCAAGGATGGCCTTGCCTACGTTTAAGCTCAGAGAGGACGTAGTTCGGACTCCGATTGACTTGATTGCTAATGAGATAGATGGGCAAACGAATTGCCATTGCGACAGATGCCTAAAGGACTGACCTAGATGTTGAAATAGATGGGCAAACGGATTGCCAATGCGATGGATGCCTAAAGGACTGACCTAGATGGGAAAATGAATTGTCAATGCGACAGACGCCTAAGGACTGACCCTAACTATCTCGGGGGATGATCAAAGATCAACCTTGTCTACGTTCAAGCTCAGAGACGACGTAGTTCGACAAGGTGAAAGACTGACAAGACTTAATGATGAATTTTTTGAAGATTTTTTGATTTTTCCAATGTTTTGGATTTTGATGGATTTTTTATTTTTTTTGGATTTTTCGCATGATTTTGATGATTTGGATATGATAAGATATCAGTTCTCTGTTTTGGGATTTTGTTGAAAACCACGCTTAATGTTGATCAATCGGATTGATGAATTGATAGTTTGACTAAGTGTGTTAAGTCAAACAAAAGTGATAATGCACCTGTAAATTCTAGGAAGTTGTGTTATCCTAGAGTAAACTCATGCACAAGATGATAGTTTGACTAAGTGTGTCAAGTCAAATGAGGTGGTAATTGATTGGATTCGATTGATCAAGTTTAATGAAGCTTGATTTGGAACACAATTATTTTGATGATTTGATGTGACGCTGATGTGTACATTAGATGCGACTGATATTGATTATTCAGATTGATGTTCGACGAAAGATAAAGCTTGATGAGGAACATCTTCCTGTCAAAATATGCCATGGGCTAGTGATTTGGATCTTTGGCTCACAAATGCTTTGACCAATTTGCTTTCATGTTTTCCAATGTTCGGATCACTTCATAAGTTGGAGGATATATATCAAAATTTATTCCCGAAGCAAGATACAAATATCTGCCCCTAGTGTCTAGCAATGTTTGAACGGCCATGGGTGGATTCTTGGATAGATGGATGGACGAATGGATATGGATCCTCTTGCGATAAGATAAGGTGTTTTCATAAAGGATTCTTATTCGGATAATGCTTCAAGGCTCAGATAATGTTGGATTGGATGGGATCAATGAAAATGACCCATGTCAAGATGTTTACCATAAGCAAGTGTAAAGCATGCACCAAACCTTCATCAAGATCTAGATAAGGTAGATAAATGGAAATGTATTGGATAAACGGTTCATGGATGAACGGATGATATGGTTGAAATGTTTTCTTTATTATGGATGTGATCAAATGCTTTCTCCTGAACTGGCACACGTAGATGCTCGATTCTACACATGACACCTGTTTGCTAGGTTTTCATCATGGTACTTGTCCAAAGCGCCACCGTAGTGGTTTTCGCTAGAGGACGATTTTTCTCTACTATTTTCAATCCTTTTTCTGAGTTTTTTGGATTTTTTATATTTTTTAATTTTTTTGTTGTCACCAAGACGCCTGTTTGCCAGGTTTTCATCAAGGTAACCATTTTTTCAGGACATTTTCTGATTATTTTTGTATTTCCTGAGAGATTTTAAGCTGATGTTGAACCACCAAGTGGTGCTGATGTAGATGATTTTGTCATAATGTGCCATCGGTATCCTGCTTGAAGAAGTTGCCTTGCCAAGATACGTGCACTTGAATACAACTTTTGAGATTCTTGATCTGCTTTGCTGATACTAGAGTTAACTCTGTCTTTGTGCGCACATCGCAATAGGGTACCTTCTGAATCCTTATGATGAAGGGTTATTGCCAATACATGGTCAATGTGAGAATTGGATATCATGTGTGGAGGCATGGATGGAGTGTGTTTAGGGATAAAAGATGGATTGGTTGAAAGTTTGGAACCTTTGACTCTCCAAACTTGGGAAGATGAGCAGTGATGGGTGGATACGAAAGTGTGCATGGAATTTGGACCAACTGCTTGATACACTTTGTATGGCACTTGAGAAGCTTGCTTTCGATTTTGTGGACATCTTTGATGGATACTTTTCCCTTTTTGATTTTTCCCCATAGTTTCTTTGACTGATGGAGTTTGATAGGGATAGTATTTCTTTGTATTCTTTGGTATCCATATGTATTTGATTTTTCCTTCATGCTTTAGTACTTCTTTTTCTTTGATGTCATTCTTTGTGCTTTGATTAGAATCTTTCTTTCATTGTTGGTCCCAATTCGTGGATGGGGTGATGGGTGGATGAAGATTCATGATACGACGGGTTGTAGAATTGGCATTGGTTTCATCATAAGGATCCTTCATGCTCCCTATGTTGACATTTGCTCGAGATGAAGTTGCCCCCAGTTTTATAGAGGTGTCACTGATATGTGTATGTCCCTTGATTTTCGAATAACCAAGGCCTTGATGCTTAGGATTTCTAAAAATCTGCACTGGTTCCAGGATACCCTGTTCGTGTAGGCCTAATCCTCTGCCTTGATAATTCATCTGTTGAAACATTTTACTTGCAAAAGGATATGATTTACCTTGGAAACAAGGTGTTACTCCTTTTATTTGTGGTTGATCTTCAAAATTGATAGCTTCTTTATTGATAAGATAATTTTCCCTTACAAAGGTGAGTGATCCAAGTTTATAAGTGATAGGATCCTCCATATGTGGGATGACTATCTGGTTGATATCTTTGGCTTGATCTTGTGAGATATCAGATTGTAATGCTCCTTTAAGAGGTGTTGATGCTTCACTGTCCACACAAAACTCTTCCTCGTGATTCATTTGAAAAAATGTTTCTGATTCGCGACTTCTATAGGAGCCCTCCTCATGACCTATTTCTGATGTCTCTGCATTTCCCTATATCTTGACCATGTGTATAAATGTTAAGAGTACAAGACTCTTGTTCCTCAGTAATTATGTCAAGAGTATGAGACTCTTGTTTTGAATGAAGATCATCTATGTGTCCATCCAAAGAAAACATCTCATGGGTAGATGGAGGGGTATGTGCTATATGGATATGATCATTATTTGCGACATCTTGTAGGAGAGTGGCCATCACCTCATTGTAGTATCTTGCATATAAAAATTCTTGATCTTGATTAATGTTGGAATTGCTTTCAACATGCTTTGGATCAAGTTCTTGACATGGGTCAATTTCAAAGGATGGATTGCTTTCAAAGGGTTCTTGGACATCATCATAAGGCATTAGAAGTAGCTCAATATCCTCTTGATCTTTGAGTGGACTTGGATCAAATGGTGAGTTGAGAATTTATTCAATATCTGTCACCATGAGGTCAAAGGATGTCAATATTTCTTGGGAAGGAACATTGCTAGACTTTGATGGAAGATGTTGATCATGCTTTAGAATAAATTCTTCAGATATGTCCTCTAACTCAGAAGGCGATGTAGAGACATTTTCAACATGATCACTGGTCGAGGGATCTTGGTTTATGTCAATAGGATCAAATAACATCAACACTCCTTGAAATAGATCTTTGTAGGAGGGGTCTTGATTATGACTAAAAAATGGCTCTTGATGTATGTCGATTTGATCATAAGACGAGGTGGAAACATCTTCAAAGTGTTAATTGATGGATAGATCTTGATTATTATTTTTGACAATTGTGGTGCGAATCTATTGCAAGCTCTGCTATGGGAGTAAAGCCTACATTTTCTGTTGAGCCAACAACGCTTGTTTTTGGTCATGTTGTTGTTGTTCCAACAAAGCTTGTTGTTGGTTTTGTTGCTGCTGTGCCAACAAATCTTGTTGTTGGTCTTGTTGTTGTTGTGCCACTTGTTGATGGGCTTGTTGATGGATTGCTTTCAATAGTGCTTGGAATTGTGCTTGCATCTGCCAAGCTTGGTCTTGGGCTTGAGCTTGAGCTTGTTCTTGTTGGGCTACTTGAGCCGCTTGCGCAACTTGTGTGGCTTGTTGGGCTTGGAGTGCCTTTTGGCGGGCAGCTTGTTGTGCGGCTTGCAATATGATGGAGAATGAATTTTTCATGTTGTGTTTTGGCGGTGGTGGTGGTGGATTGGGAATGGTGTTGATTGTTGGGATTGCTCGGATGGTTGCCACCTGTTGTTGCGATATCGATTGCAAAAGGGGATAATTTGGTATGATGTTCTGATTTTGCATTATAGGTTGACTTTCAACATTGTTGTGGTTGAGAATCATATTGCTTTGATTTAGGTAACTTTGATTTTGCATGGTGTTACCTTCACTTGGATCCTCATATGGAGTTGGCAATATACTACTAGGATTTTGAACAACTTTAGGGGGTTTTGCAAGCATATCTATCCCAAAGTTCACCAAGTGTGGATTAGAAATGTTTATGTTCAACAAACTTGTATTTGGAATGTATGGATTTGGTTGGATAATGTTGTTTGGAAAACTCATGCATTGAGTGTTTGGTTGATAGATTTGCAAATTTGGACTTGGATTTAAATCTACCATTGGGAAAGGTGTTCCAAACTTTGGATTGGGCATACTCACATTTGTTGGACTTTTGAGGTTTGGAGGGGATAATGATGCCATGTATAAATGTGAGTTTCGATAATCAATTGGCATTGTAAGGCTTGGATAGCTTGGTTGAATTGGATTACTCATGATAGATGAATCAAATTTATATTCCATGTCCCTCTTGTGTTTTGACCTTGTTGCGAGAGTGAACCTCTAAGGTGTTTAGGACCAATGATGAGATGAAAGATGAAGGGGGTGAATGATATGGGTGTTTGAAATTTTTAGGAACTTTGGATCAATGCTAGACTTTAGGAGTTGGTTTGATTTGATTTTGATTGATGATAGTTTGACTAAGTGCGTTAATTCAAACAAGATGATAATGCACTTGTAAACTCTAGGAAGTTGTGTTATCCTAGAGAAAACGTGTACACAAGATGATGAATTGGCTAAGTGTATTAAGCCAATCAAAGTGATCATGAACTAGTAGACCTCAAGAAGTTGTGTTATCCTCGAGGCAAATTTGTTCAAGAAGATTGATAATTTGACTAGGTGCGTTAAGTCAAACAAGGTGATTTTGATTTTCCAGAAGTCTAGCATAAAAGATGTTTCCAAGGTTCCAAAAGTTGTTGGTGAGATGGAAATTTGATTGATGTTTGGATGGATGAAGTGTTGATTTTGATCCTAGATGACCCTATGAGGACTTACTTACAAGACCAAGGTGATGAAGAACATGCTTTTCCCTAGAAGTAATTCAAACCAAAAGACCAATGTTTTCATGGAAACCAAAAGACTCAAAAGAGAACAAGCACATGTGTGGATCAATTTGTCTTTTATCTTGGATTAATGAATTCTTTGTTACCAAAGGCACTTGCTTGCTTATATTTCAAACTATATGTCTAATGTCTCATTTTCTTTCTCATCCCACAAGGTCCATTATGTGGAAATTGAGGAAAATGGGGCAAAATTTTCCTATGTTTAACCTTATTGAAGAAAAATGATGATAGAATCTAAACACTTAGAAACCTCTAAGGATCAAATCCCTAGGGAAAGCAAGAGTGTTCAAATTTGTCAAAGGCATTTGTCTCTTCAAAGGAGTTTGAAATTTGAAGGTCTTGTGAATGTTTGTTTTCAAATGTTTTCAAGAGCCAAGCAATGTATTCTTTTCCAAACACTTTTACAATCCTAGGATGATGAGGCAATATCTTGTTGGGTTCCCACTTGGATAAATCTAGTTGCGCATATCTTGTACGAATGGCTAAATGCTTGACCACACTGGCTCCCCTCCACGGTACTCACTTATTCGGGTCAGCCAAGCATTAGTACCCATGAATCTCCCATGGCATACCTTCCATTTCTACAACAAGTCCGCATGTATACTGTGGGGTGGCTTCAAAGGACATGACCTTTTCCACCAACAAGCTAGACAAGGTTTTGGCCTTTTTCTAAAGAAAGGGTTCTAATGTGGGCATTCCATTCGTGGGGGATTATCTAACATCAGCGAGAGTCCATTGTTGACCATCTCGTTGAAATAATCCTCATGATTCTTGAACTTTCCTCAAGAACCCACACTTATATACCGGTTGGAAGTCGCTTGGCTTTAGCGTGTTCTTGGTTGGGTCGTTCCCTTGGGTGATTAATTTTTTCCACAAGACAGGCCCGATAAACAAAAGCGAGCTAACATATCCCATTGTTCACACAACCTTCGTTGAAAAACAAAGGGGAGAACTTCTGCAATATATCATTCTCACACTCGCATGTTTTGTTCAATTTTAAGATACCCAAATCGAAATGTGGAGGCAATCTTTTATGCAACTTAAGGTCATCAAAAGGACTTTTGATTCTCAAGATCATCGTGAAGCGCGAGAGAAGCGCGTACGCCCTTTAAAATGACACTACTTTGCAAAAAAGTTTACAAAACACAAAATACACATGTTCAATTTTAAATTCCTCAAAGCAATGATGAGTTCTTTTTAAGCACCAAAATGAAATGTGAGATTTCCTTTTTCAATTGTTATCCTTTAAACAAAATCTAGTATGTTTGTCTAAGGTTCTTTTTAAGACTTTTGTTTGCAAAATTTGAAAGCAACTTTTGTATTGTTCTTTTTAAATCCCAAAAGAAATTTTAGTGTTCTAAGAGCATGAAAGTAAACAAATTCTTGGAAAGGGATTATAATTTCTTCCAAAGTGTTAAAAAACACTTGTTACAATCATGTGATAATTTTTTATTCTTTCATTTCCATGCTCCATGATCCTTTAAAACCTGCAATACAAGCTCCAAATGTTATATGAAATCAAGAAATAAGAAGATATGAGGGTTAGATAAAAGATTAAGCATAAAAACCCTAAAATATAGACCAAGTTTCATGGTGTTTTGACATTAGGTGAAATTTTGAAAATTTTAACTCTATCAAAGTTGAGAAAAACCTACACCATTGGATAGCTTATGAAATTTTACCCCATTTAAAAAAAAAAGGCTTCAAAAAAGACTAAAAAATGACCAAGATATGGCCATTTTAAAATTGGGTGAAAAAATAAAAAATCATATGCGATGTTGTTTGCAATTGTGGTGCTATTTGGAACAGATGCGGTGCTATATAGCACCGCGCAGTGCTGTTTGGAACAAGTGCGGAAGAGTTTGTGGGTGCGGCGGAGTTTGAGTTTTAAGCGGTGCAATATAGCGTCGCACCTCTGTAAACAATGCAATTTCTTGTGTGTGGTCAAAAAATATGAAAACGATAGAATTTTCTACAAAAAAATGTGATGAGATGGTTGTTTTCCTTCTTCTAGCGCCAAAATGTGAACCCCTAAACCGGCAAATGCACAAAGACGACAAACATTGTTAGTGTTAGATCAAAATGCATGCAAATATGAAAGATTCCCCATAAAATCTATCTATTCAAAGCTAAAATTAGGAAAATAACAAAATTTAAATAACAATGAAAGCAATCCTAATTTAAACTAATAGCATGATGATCTTATGAGGGAATTGGTGTCAATGAAGTGTTGCAATTGGCCCTTTCCCAATTCCTAAGTAGCAATGATATATGAATCTAGAAATAGTCAAATCTCCAAAGAGATTTAAGCATAACATTGGTGCAAATGTGAAAATATGATGAATGCTTGGATATGATGAACAAAATTAGTTCTCAATTGGAGAGAGTAACTTTGCATATGAATTGTGGATGATGATGGATTTGAGTAGAGTAAGTTTATTCAAATTGTGGATGATTGAATGAGAGAAAGAGTCTATCATTTGTAGATTTCAATCTTGGAAGAATGAGTGAAAATAAGCAATGTGGGATAATTCAACATCCAATGGCCAAGTGCCACTTGTCAAGATGTGAATGGTTGAGGAATGAGCACATTTTGGTCAATGTGCATGATAAATGTCATTGGATTCAAATTTGAATTTTGAATGTGACATGTGAGAGGGAAAGAGAAATGGACTTAATGTCACTTGGCTCAGTGCACAAGGACATGTAAGAGGCATTGAATGCTTTGTTGGAAGGACCAAGTCCATTTGGATTTTGAATTCAAATTGAGGGAATATTCTTTTCTGATGCTTTGTGAGGGAAAATAGATAAATTAAATAAATCAAAGTAATTGATTTATTGTGCAAGTTGCATTCTCTAGAGAATTTTAGTGATTGAGATTAAATTAATCAAGATTGGATTAATTTAAGAGAGATTTGATGATTTGAAAATTTTGATTTAGATTTTAGGATTGATTTAAATCAAAATAAGAAGAATGATTAATTAAATAAATGATTTGATTTATTTAATCAAAGAGGAATGATGATGCTAGATTAAGTAGAACAAGGTTTAATTTATTCTATTTAATATGATGACTTTAGAGATTAATTAAATAAAATGTATTATTTAATTAAACAAAGATATAAGGTTAATCAAATTAAATTGATTAATTTAATGAACAGGGACGAATGATTTAATTAGATAAATAATGATTTATTTAATTAAAGGTGATGACAAGCTGAGAAGGTGATTCAAGAAGAAATGGTGTTAATAAATCAGGATTTAGTGTGTTGGATCGAATTATACATTTTCCATGTCTACAATATGCAACCTAAATGGACCAAATACCTAAATTGGTAACCATAAATCTTTGTTATCTCTAACTTGTATATTCAATCCAAATGGACCAATAGTTGAACACTAAAAGCTTTTTGAAAATCGTTCACATTTAATGGAAAAATACATGGCATTTATTGTGCTCACCTTTTATATTTGTGATAGAACAAAATATTAATATGAAATACTCCAATGGTTGTACATTGCTATACCCCAATAGTTGTACACATAGGAACAATATTTTTTCACTATGATAACAAAACTTGTTTAAATGAGTGTCTTATAATATTAAATGTGCATTTTATTTTATAAATGACACACTTGTAGTGGATGGCTATGATATTTAATTTGAGACAAAAATATTTATTTCACTTTTTCATGAATGTATTTATGTTTTTTTTATATAACATTCATAAGTTCTCATGTGTTCAAGTTTGGATATTTCTATTTACATGTGAACTATTTATTTACAATATATAGTAACAATATATGATAAGACTGAATATTATAAGCACAAATACTATAACAACAATTGAACTCTGCACAACTATTAACCCCTCTCCCCCTACAACATAAAATTACCTTCAAATAATTTTACGGCCCAAAAAACATTCAAAAACTCATTCTTTGGTTGTCTTTTGCCGAGGGTAACGAATGGAAAATTCCATAAAATTACAGATACCGCTGGAATAATTCTACGGCCCAAATCACTGTCAAATCTCACTCCAGGTTGTCTTTTGCCATTGAAAATTCCAACGTTGATTTGATTGATCGGAACTGGCGAAGACCTTTTCCGCGACTTTCGATGCTTCGTGTGGCTGCAGACTTTCCTTTCATTCTTGGGTTGTCTTTTGCCATGGAAAATTCAAACGTTGATTTGATTGATGGCAGTTAGCAACGACCTTTACCACGGCTTACGATGCTTCCTGTGACTGCAGATGTTTCTTCGGATCTGTATTAAAGACGAAAGCTTTCCGAAGGACAGACTTGCTCGTCTTTCCTTGGAAGTCAAGAGACTTTTGGAAATTAAAATTGACTGAAAATTAAAGTTGATGTAACTGCGATCAATTAAGTGAAGAATGAAGACGAGCGTAGCTCACCAGGCAATTGTTATTATTTATTAGTTGAACCTTCGCCCAAGTCAAGAGTCTTCTGGAAATACATGAAATCAAGATGATGAAGGTTATTTGAATCTTTCTGACTATTCTTCGAGTCTGAGCTCACACGGTAATTCTTGCCCATCTTCCTCCCTCCCTCGCATGTCATCCTCACTTTGCATCCGCTGTGCGACAAACTGTCAACTGTCAATTGCCTTCTCACGAAGCACAGGAACCCGATCCCACCTCGTCTGAAAATAGTAGCTTTTATTTAATTAAAACGGTAGCAAAATAAATTCGACGGCCAACTCACCTTTTATAAAATTTGGATGAACTTCTCCAAAGTTAAATAAATAAATAAAACATATATGTTTTTAGTTGAAAATGAAGATTTTAATCAAAGAAATTTCAGATTTTAGAAAAAAATCATCAATAATTTATTCATCAACCTTATAATTGTATGAGATGCATTAATTAATCCAAAAAGAAATTTAGCAAACATTCATATAATTATTAGTTTTAAAAATTTATCTTTCACTCATCTCCTCTACTTATAATTTGGTGATGACTACTCTTCAAATCAATCTTTTTGAAATATTTCATTCTACTCTAATATTTCATTATGTCATTCATTCTTAGTTTTTTTTTTTTTTTTACTCGATACACATACCCCACTCACGATCCTTTTTGGGTGTTAATACCATGGGTATCACACATGCAATCAACCTTTCTCTAAGTAAATGGTTCTTTTAAAACTCATGTATTTTGGCTACAAAACTCAGGAGTCTACAAAATGGTTTGTTCGTGTGGCACTCTGTATATTGGTGAAACGAGTCGCTCATTTAGCACAAGAATCAAAGAGCACAGTGTCGACATCAATCATGAGCGTGTCTCAAAATCAACTCTTGCCGAGCACTCCTCCTCAACCAAACACCATATTCGTTTGCAAAACACTCAAATCTTGTTCATTGAAGATAACTTTCGCAAGAGGAAGCTAAAAGAATCCATTGAAATAGTCAATCACCCTAGCAACCTCAATCACGACGAAGGGTGGTGCTTAAGTTTTTCTTGGAGGCCTCTTTTGGCTTGCCTCAAAAACCATCCCCCTTGATCTTAACCCCTTTCCCTCTCTGTTGCTTCGCCGCCCCTGCCCCCATTCCCCCCTTCTTCCCCTTTCCCTTCCCCTCTTTTGGTTTTGTGGGTTTGGCTTTCGCCTTGTTCCCCTTCCTTTTCTTCTCTCCTTTATCTGCTTTGTTGGTGCTCCCCCCTCCTTCCCTTCTCCTTGTTTGTTGTTTTTTCCTTCTTGTTCCCCTCCTTTCTCTCTTGCCTTAGATGTTGCCGTTTCTCTCCCCCTCCCTCCTCTTCCTTTACCTTCCCCTCTTTTTAGGTTTGTGGTTTCTTTGTTGCTTGATTCCCCCTCTTGCCCCCCTTTTTTCTCTTGGTTCCCCACTTTTTATTGTGGTTTTTTATATAGTTTGTTATTTTTTGCATATTAATATATTATTATTTTTAATATATTAATATATTTAGCATATCAATATATTTAGTTAATATATTAATATATGGTGCTCTTTTCATTTAGTTTGTTATTTTTTGTATATTAATATATTATTATTTTTAATATATTAATATATATAGCATATTAATATATTTAATATAGCAATACATTTAATATATCAATATATTTGATACATCAATATATTTAATATATTAATTTTATTTTTTATAACATATTTATAAAAACAAATTGTTATTAATATATTAATAGTTCATATAGTTTGTTATTTTGTGTATTTTCATATATTATTATATTTAATATATTAATATATTTAGCATATTAATACATTTAATATATTAATCTATTTAGCATATTAATATTTTTAATATATTAATATATTAGATATATATAATATATTAATATTGTTAACATATCTATTAATATATATTAATATATTATATATATTAATATTTTAAATATATTAATTTATCTAATATACTAATATAGATAATATATCAATATGTTAACTAATATATTTAATATAATAGATTAATATTGTTAATATATCAATATTTTTATATATTAATATATTATTTCTTTATATAGTTTTTTATTTTGTGTATTTTCATATATTATTATATTTAATATATTAATATATTTAGCATATTAATATATTTAATATATTAATAATTTTAATATATTAAGATATCTAATATATTAATATTTTTAATATATTAATATATCTATATTAATATTATTAACATATCTAATATATTAATATTTTAAATATATTAATTTAGCTAATATACTAATATAGTTAATATAGTTAATATTTTCATTTCTCTTGGTTTCTTATTTTATTTCTCATCCCTTGGGTGTTGTGCCTCCTCATCTCCCTCTTTTTTTATACCAGCTAGATTTGCAGCAAACTATTTTTCATATCCTTGAGCTCTCTATCCTGATGATGGATAAACACAATCGAATCTAGAACTAAATATTGATACTCATGTATTTTATTGTTCAATTCTTCATTTCCTTCTATTTTTATCCTATATGATGTTTTATTTAACAATTTTATTTTTATATTAGGACCATATAACAATTGATACTTCTTACTAGTGGTAATCCATTGACATATAGTCTAATATGATGTCATTGTATTGTATCAATAATTATGATACATATTCCTATGATAGATCTTCTTTTTATCTTTGATGGTGTCTCGTGTACTTATAGTTCCATATATTCTAGGGATTAATCTAAAAATGTATTATCTTGTCTTAGGCCATATAATATTTTTCTCCATTTGACTTAGTAAGGTTATCATCCACCATGACTATCCTTCCCTTCTAAAGGTACCAAAATATGTCTCTTGTCATTTCTTAATATAGTGTACCTATTCTTCATCCTATAATATATATATATTTGTTGATGTGGCTATTATACACACAACAACACAAATAAATATTTTCCAAATGAACAAAGGAACCTATTTATCCTGAAAGAGTCGCTAAGATTTCTTGGTTAAAGGAAATCTTGGCTATCCCAAGGTCCGGGAATGTTAGGGCTTGACACATTAGTTTTTCTTAGGGTTCACGTGCAAATAGTTATTAATCATAATGGGCCACTAGTTTTAAAGACTTTGAAACTTTTAAAAGATAAAGCAACGTAAAGATTTAATAGATATAGCATGCATCACTCTTCATACTTTGTTAGTCCAAATATTTTAAAGAAAACTACTAAAAGAAAATATTGAAAAGAGAAAAGAGTCTAAGAAGTTAAATGCTCCCAACTATTATCCACGTATTCATAGAAAAATAAGCAATTCAAAAAATAAACTATTTTGTACCTCACTATTACATAAAATTTATGATGAAAAAATAACCTTTGCATTTGATTTGATATTAGAAAATCCTACAATGAATACAAGTTATTATACTGAAATTAAATAGAAAACATGACTTAAACGTAAAATTGATGATCCTCCAATTTTAGTCTAATTGATGCAAATAAAAAAATTGATCCTCACAAAATAATAGCATTCCACCTTTTATAGAATACGAGGCATCAATCAATCAAAGATAGAACATGGCTAAGTGACAATAAACCAATCATGAAATAGCACGTGGCACAAAATCTTTGGTGGCAATCAGAAGATATTTATCTCAGCCTCTGAAAATAAAGTCAAATTTACTTTGACTTCCTTCACTACAATTGAAACTCTTGAAAATTTCAAGTTAAAGCACATCAGGTTCTTAAATCTTCAAAAACTGTGGGAAAAAAGTCTTTAACACTTCCCTTCAAAATTCTTGATCTTGACATTAAGTTTCGGCTCCAGAAAAACGTCTACTAATGTGCATCAAGAAAAGCTTGTAATTGTATCAGCTTGTCAAAAAATTGGGTTTTCCTTTTCTTGGTTACCCGCTACTCGCCTTTGCATATCTCCTTTGTAGATTCATCTCCTCCCTTTCTGAGTTTGTATTCCCTGAAAGCAGTCAGCACCTGATTATGTCCTCCCTTGAGGTACTTCGCATCATCTTCCAAGTGAATTCCTGTTGTGCATACTCTTTTGTCACTTTTCTTATGCCTTTATTTATCTGTAACACATCAGTGTCATATCTCCCCATGTGATTTTGATACATGATCATTTCTTCAAGGACTTCTCAGTTTAATGACTGAATGGGGTCACTAATTACTTTCTCAAGCCAACCAATGAATTATTTCACCTCAGCCTCATCTTGTCCTATTTTTTTTTTATAACAAATCTAGAGTGGTCTCTCTCCTAATGTTTTGATACTTTTACTAGAGTTCTTAATGACGTTTTTAATAATATCCACAACCCCTCATAGATTAGTTTTGATGTATATTAGTTCCTTCTTTAACATTTTTTAATCTCATTTGGTATTTTCCATTTGTAATATATCGATTTTTCTATTCTATTTTCCACTAAAGAGGCCTTTAGCCTAGTTCTATATCTCTCATTATGCATATTATAATTAACATGTGATAATGTATCTTTCATACCCTCTAACATCAGTGATTGTGAATATTGACCATTGAACCATTCACCTTAATACACTTAATTGAATTCGTTGTAAGTATCATGGGTTTAATAACTAGTATATGCATTGTTTGAATGGAATACTTGACCTTATCTAATAATCAAACAACAAAAAGAACATAGCAAATAATTCTCTAGTTATTGTAGGAAAATTTGTTAGTCCATTACGAAATGTAAAAAATGATATTCTTCAAGACTCTTGAGAAATTAGATGAGAATCTTAAAATACAATACTCTTTTTTATACGATATAGTCAAATATATTTCAATCACCACAAGGAACTCTAAGAAAATAAGTTTTTTGGGAAATTTTTGTAAATTATTTTCTTATCTGATCCTATTGTGAAATTGACAAGCTCTAATATATGAGAATACTAAGATGTAAAATAAGAATTATTTTATCTAGATATATAGATACCATGTGATTATAGATGAACCCATCTATATTATTTGTACCCAAAAAAAAAATTAGATGAAACTACACATCTTCCCTCACACAAGTTACAAATTGAAATGTCTTACAAATTCTTCATAATAAGCATGCTGATGTGTCATCATATTTGATGGTGTGGCCCTGAAACGGAAGTTATAAGCAGGGGATTTGCCATGTCAGCTGCTGTAAAAATTTTGGAGTGATTTAAAATTTTCACGTAACATTTTGGGAAGTGCGAAGTTAGGGTGCACAACTAGTGGGTCCTCTCCCCTACTGTTTTTAAATAAATAACTAGTAAAAATCTAAAAAATGTTTATAAGTAAATCTCATGAAAACTATTCAAAAGTATTTTTTAAATTAAATAAATATGAAATCTAATAACATAGGCTATAATCTAGAAAATAATTCAACGCAGACCTGGGAAACTACAAAAACTGAAAAAAAAATAGAAAATCTCGCGTTTTGGTGGAGTGCAATTTCCGCGGAAGCAGTCTTTCGGAAATAGATGAAATAACGATTGACCAACTAACCAGATTAATTCTTTAAAAACGACGATGTAATTAAATGTGCATACAGTCATGTCATCACTTAAAATTTTAACCCCGTAGTATGACGACATTTCTTCGTTTCATTAAGAATCTTTAGTTTTTTAATCCAATTCAGAGACATTAACTCTACCCTGGGTTGAAAAAGTATCTATACACGCGATTCTCAAAATATGAAAAGCAGAACATAGCAGGCCTGTAGTGGCACCTCGCAAAGCAGTAAGTTGGAGTTCTCCTCAAGATTCTTTTGATAAGAGTAATTAACGTCGAAAGGCGTTTCGATTGGAGCGGATTTTTGCCATGTACATTTTTATCCGTCTGATTTAAATTGACGTTCAAGTGAGTGACATGCGTTTGGTCTGCCAGACAAAAGTTCCAAAGTCTAATTGACTGTTAAAACCGCTTAAAAGAGGAAAACATACTTCCGCTTGGAACACCGGTCACCATTTTCATGGGCTCCGCAGTTGGGACTGATTCAAAATTGAGTGGAGTCAATCTCACTCTATTTAATAAAAATATGGGAGTGGGATCAAAACGTCAATCTCACTAAATTTTAATGTGCTGGATAGTCTATATAAGGGCTTCTAGCATTTTAAAAGTCACAGGAAGCCTGCAATTCCTGATTGTCCGAGCTCTATACGTTCCGTTTCGAGGTAAAAATTTAAAAAATCTCTTCAATAATTTGGGTTTTCTGCAAACTGACTTCTCTAGAACGATTAAAACTCTATTTATTTTGCCAAATTTGTTAATTTGTTCTCAGCCCAGTGACCAAAATACAGCAGTTTGTCAACTGCTCTGTTTTTCTGGTCGAACTGCTCTGTTTTGGTTGCTGAGGCTCTGGACTTGAGTGAATCAGTACTAAGCTACAGCCCAAGCTCAAAGCTGGGCCATGAAGAAGTTACAATCAAAGGCATGATATGATCGAGCTAGATTTTTTCTGTAATTATATGATATGATCATGTAAGGGTGTAGAGGAATACCATTCCGGGTCAAAATTCCAAGAAACTGGGTTAACGACTTATAGATGAACAAAATAGGCAGAAAAATAGACTAAACAACATCAAGCAATAGAAGAGACGAAATCCAAAACCCTCAATATTTATAGGAATTGTATAAATATACCTTAAGAATTAAACGGAAAACTACATACAGGTTGATTGACCATTCATGGACTGAGATTAGGCATGTGTTCTATTTGAATCAGCATGGCAGTTGAAGCTATTGTGATGCACTTGAGAAGCAGAGCAAGGATGATTAGCACATCTGAGGAAATTGCACGGGCATGCAAATATCTTACTGTTATTAGATACACTTTTTTCCAACTAAAAGAAGTATTATAGTTGTGGAACTGTTATTGAAGTTTGTTAAACAAAATCAAGCCATTTCTGGATGAACATATGTCATTCCATTATACCTGTTTTACTCTGGTAATATTACATGCCAATCAATTTATGTTTCTGAAGGCAATGGAGAAAGTTGGCAAGGAAGGAGTCATAATTATAACGGTAAATCAAATACCCTTGTTGCTTGATGAATCGCAAAAATAGGACTGCAAGATTGTATTTGATGTTTTGGATTCTCGATTCACAGGTTACAACATTTGGTGGCTGTGTTTACATTGTTTTCTCATATCTTTATGTCACAATTATATTTATGTTGTCTTTGATAGTTATCGTTAATAGTTACAATTGCAATGACTATTCTAAAGTTAGAAGTTTTCTGATGTGATGTTAATTTTATGAATTCATTATGACGTTAATATTATTATATGATTAATTTTAACTATTATTATATGATTAATGTAAATAATTTGATGATTACTATAACTCAACATTTGTAAGAATATAACTTTCAGATTTTAAATAAAACTAGATATACTACATTTTCTTGTAGTATTACGGTATCAATTTGGCATTCCCTTTTATGGTTGCGTTTTGATGGAATTTGTTTATCCAATCTTCGCAGGTCTGAGAGATGCCAGTCATGGAGTTGACAAGTGTGTGCTTGTTGCTATTCACAACTTTCACTCGATTGTTCAGTTTCACTCAGTCAAATCCAGATGGTAACCTTATTTTTCTTCTCAGCTCATTTCGATCTTGCAATTTTAATTACACCTTGTGTCTTTTGTTTTCTGTGCAGGCTTTCTTAACATCAACTGTGGCGCCATTAGTAACGCAACAGACCACAACGACCTATATTGGATTTCCGATTCCCCTTTCATTAAAACACGCAACGCTTGGAGGACAAGTTCAACGACTCCCTTCCGCATGCAATTCTGGACACTCGCCTATTTTCCGAGTCTGTCAGTGAAGAAATATTGCTACCTGTTGCCTGTGAAGCCCCGTCGAAATTACCTAGTAAGAACATCTTTCGGTCCTGATTACACACTTCCTTTTGCAAGATTCTTTGATTTAGTTGTCGATGGAATCAAGTGGACGAATGTCGACCTGTCTAGTGTAGACAATGACAGTTACATATCTCACGAGATCATCTTGGCTGCCAAAAGTGATAGTCTGAGTTTATGCCTTGCGCGCAATTCTCAAACAGAACAAAATCATTATGTTTTCATTTCAAGCATTGAGCTACGGCCACTCGAATCTTCTATGTATAATTCAACGGATTTGCAGAAGAATGCGTTAGATCTCATAGATCGCATAAATTTTGGTGCATCTACTTGGTTACGGTAAGTGCTGCTATGAAAGACATTTTAACTTGATAACGAGAAATTTTGGTGCTCTAGACGTCTATCGATCAATTGTTGTCATTAGCTCACTTTTGCCCTAGTTAAATTTCGAAGAGAATGGTACCGATGTTATAACTTATCTAATACATTCAAAGTTGAGCTGTGATGGCAATTGGCAGGTACCCAGACGATCCATTTGACCGCAGATGGCGGTTCTCAGAAGCAACTAACGGCGAAGTGAATATTACGGCTGAGGAAAGCCAGACAAAATATTTAGGAAGCGAGTTAGTGAATAAACCGCCCGTGAACGTATCAAGGACTGCTATTGCGATGGAATTAGTGGCTAATATGACTATTTCAGACATATCTGTGGATATCTCTGACCCAGGAATTTACTCTTTCGCACTTTATTTCTGCAACATCAACCAGACAAACCTCACACAGAGCTTTGCTGCCTTCATTAACGAAAACCAAATGTCAGAGTTCGTAGAGCTTAATTTTTTGCAATGCTGTCAAGTAAATCAAGATTTGCAACTTAACCCTCTCGATCCTATAAACATAATTTTACGTCCCCGTCTTCAATCGGAATTGGGACCATTCATAAATGCAGCAGAAATGTATAGGAAATTGGACATAAACACAACCACATACTCCAGAGATGGTAACTTTCTGTATTCCGTGGAGATGTTCTAAAATGCTTTATATTTTTGTGTATATAAATTGCAAATTTCGTATACGCATTACGCTTAATGTTTTAACGAATTGTGTGAGCTCAGTGGCTGCTATCAGAAAAATAGCAGAGGCAATAAATGTTCCAGACGATTGGACAGGAGGAGATCCATGTTTGCCAGCTGAATATTCATCGACAGGGATAACCTGCAGCCAAGACGATCCTCCGCGAGTCATTATCATGTAAACTTCTTTGCTAGTTTCAATAACTTACAATTCATTGGATCATATATCTTGCCCTGCTAATATGTATGATTCCAATTTTTTTTGTCTTTTGCAGAAATCTAACAAGCATGCATCTCAACGGCACTATACCTACAAATATAGGGGACTTAACAGCACTAAAACAGCTGGTAAGAGTTTACATAACCGTGGACTAACTCGTTTAATACAGTGTTACTAACTGTAAGCCATCGATTACAGCTGCTAGGAAATAATAATTTGTCCGGAAATATCCCGGACCTCAGTTCATTGAAGAATCTTACTATACTGTAAGAGACCTCTGCCTTGCTACCATCTGAAATACATTCTATGAATGAGAATTGTAGTTTTTTCTATATCTTTGCTAATCTTTCCAGTATTGTTGGCCTGACAAAGGCAACTGCAAAGCAATCTACTTACTGGAGAAATTCCAAGATCATTGGAGAAGCTTCAAATGCTAAGTCAACTGTATGTCTATCTAATTTCATCCCATTATAAATTTTTATTATAAAGCTTGTCTATTTTCGTTCCCCACAACATATGATGGCATATACCATTTAAAATAGCCGTTTTTATTGAGCTTGTGTTTTATGGTTAAAAAGATATCTACAGGACAATATATTGGAGGGAACCGTCTCAAAAGGATTAGTGAAACCCAGCTTGGACCTTCGGTACACCGATTTTCCTTCCTCTTTCTATAAGCTTTTGGTTTTCAGCTGGATAATCCATCAATAGGATGGGTGTTTTATGCTCTTGTATGTTTATCTGCTTTTTAATATGCTACGTTATGTAACCGACTAACTTCCAAACAGAAATAGGACAAGAAAATCGAAATGTTATTATCTCACAAACATTCTTATTGTGAACTGTATCATGCAGCGTTGATCCTCAAAATGAGATTCCGGCAGGCAGCCGCACAATTAAAGTTTGGGTGATCGGACTTTTAATTGGGTGTTCGGTGGTGTTAGTTTTAGTCATTCTTTCTGGAATTTTGCTATGGAGGCACAAACACCCATCGCAACCATTTCCGACCACAGATGATCCAACTCTGTCAAAACAATATATATTTGCAGGTGTTTCCCCAATTTCTAGTTTGCGAGAAATAGCTCCACCATTAGTGTTTCCATTTTTAAGTAGGAAAGTTTTTCCTTTTTCCCCCTCCTTGGCAACTTGAAGAGTAATTTTTCTTTATTTCTTCTTTCTCAGATGAAAAAAATCAAAATTATCATCACAAGCTGGCTATAGAATACACAGAGGAAGATATTAAAACTTCTACCAATAACCTTTCCACACTTATTGGTAAGGGAAGCTTTGGATCTGTATTTTATGGCAGGCTTTCAGGATATGATGTTGCGGTTAAAATACTTCAGACTGATTCTAATCAAGGCAAGCAAGAATTCCAGAATGAGGTTGGTACTCTTAACACAGATTCAATAAATCATCTATTAAATAATTTTACTTGAATCTCTCAATTGTTATCCTCTCAACCCCAAATTCTCCAGTGACAAATGTTGTCTGTGGTTACAGGTAGCTATACTGTCAAGAATATATCATAAGAATCTTGTAAATCTTATTGGATATTGCAGACAATCCATAACTGCATTGGTTTATGAATACATGCCGTGTGGAACATTGACTGATCATCTACATGGTATTTGCATATATTAAATCTTGTGCTAAATTAACTTTATTTCACCTACATATCAAAGAAAAAAGCATATACTAGAATTTTTGCCATTTGCAGGCGTAGCCAAATTGGAAACGCCGCTTGATTGGCATACCAGACTGAATATTGCTCGACAAGCCGCTGAAGGTAAGCTGTTTGTGGCAGTAGCAGTTGATTTATATCTATTTGTTTTTGTAAAATAGTAAATCATGGTTGATCATTTATCGACCATTTTACATACATTTTGCAGGTTTGCTCTACCTGCATCAGGGTTGCTATCCTCCAATCATACACAGAGATATAAAGTGTAGTAATATATTGTTGGATAACAGAATGTCTGCCAAGCTAGCTGACTTTGGCATATCAAAACTGTTAGAGAGTTCCAATGGTTATGTTTCAACCGAAGTGAAAGGGACCATGGGTTATCTTGATCCTGAGTATTTCACTTAACGCCATAGCAGTTCTTTTTTCTTAAATATTCGTAGGCTAAGTACTCTTGAATATTTTTCAACTAATTATAAACATAGGGAACGATAAACTAGTACACTAAAATGTGGAAGCTCATGCAGATACTTTTCAACCTCATCATTAAATGAGAAGACCGATGTCTACAGTTTTGGAGTGGTTTTATTGGAAATTATTTCTGGAGTATCACCCAAGGAGGGAATAGTAAAATCGGTAATCCATCTAATTGTAGCCCAATTCAATGTTTTCTATCAGTTTTGGATATGTTCATTAACAACATAATGAGAAAATCACTGCATCAGGCACACAATCTGCTTTCATGTGGCAAACTAGCAGAACTTATGGATCCTTCACTGGGTGGCCGATATAACGTAGAATCAGCTTGGAAAGTTGCAGAGGTGGCATACATGTGCGTGGAAAATGAGTCAAAGAATAGACCCAAAGTCAGTGCAGTGGTGAAAGAATTGGAAGAAGCTGTGAAACTTGCATATGGTGATAAAAATTATTCTGCTTCACTTAGCGTGACCTCTTTTAATATTGGTAGCATGCCCAGCCTTAGGTAGTAAGATCTTATGATAACATGCTCGACAGTAATTAGTTGGTTTACACATCTTTAGCCGCAGTTTGTGTAATCGCAGAATGTTGTGTGACAAGAATAGATATTATTTAAAAGCTTATAATCTTCTGTTTCTGTCGAGCTATCGACAGTACTTGTAATATAATATTTTTTGTTCAGCGCTACGATATTTAGAGTCATCTGGGTAACGGCATGTTGCCCTTAGAATATCAACATTTCCTTCATTTGTATTAATCTATTTTCTATAGAACTTCTTACATTTAAATTTATTTTCTATGTGTACAATTAAGAAAATGCGTTGGTGATGAAACACTGCGGCATTTGAAGACATCTTAGGAGACTCATCTGCATTAATTTTATTTATTTCTCAGTTAGACCGGTTTTATCAAAAACAAATTATCATTTATGTATAAAGATGAAATAAGATATATCAGAAAAGTCAATATGTTGATATGGAGTAACATCAAGGAACAAACGACATAAATATGATTATACAACAACAAACTAACAACATCTAATTTGTAGGAGCAAGGAAGAACAAACAAGACTACCAAAAAATAATAAGAGAATCATAAATTTAAGGTTGTTTTAAGCTAAAACTTTAGAAGGAACTCTATATCCTACCAATAGCCTTACCCTTTGATTCAATTGAACCAAAATGCTTTCTAGTAGAATTTTCATTTTTAAGAGCCAAATATAAATTTGAAAGGAAAAAGAATACTTATCGACCTAAAGCATCCTCCTATTTTCTTTATTAAACTCCAACTTAATGAACAAGCACTCCAACCCAAGGAAAGGGCTAAGGATACAAATGTTATCCAGAAACTCTTGACAATCTCTTTGAATTTATAAAATTAATAATAATATTTGTAAATAAATATGAAAAGTCAACAATTATTAATAAATAAAATTTAATTTAAAAAATGGTAATTACTATATTCAAAATTCGATTACACAAAGCTCTATGAAAATTTAGGAATCCTTGTTCCAAGGGAATGATTAGTCAATAAATATTCTCTCAACATTATTGAATAATATCAATAAATAAGATTAAATCAAATCAAATTGTGATAAAAGGACACTAAGATAGATCACTAACTCAAAATTTAATATATGCAAATATTTTAGGTTGAAAGATAAATCCTCAACAGAACAAGATAGTAATGCAATCCTTGATAAAGATTTTATAATTAAGATTGTGTACTACTCCTAGTTGTAAAAGAAAAAATCAACCAACTAGAATATGTGATATGTGGTTCAATATATAATCTCATTAAATATTAAAAATATAAATCACATGCATTGTAATAAGGTATGTTCCTAATTTAACATTTAGAAACATTTAACCTATATCAACAATTTAAGAAAATGCACAAATTAGTTTTTATAATAGGAATAGTTTAAGCTAATTCAATAGAATGCACATGTGCTTAAGTATAATTAGCATAAACTAGTTATAAATGGGTAAGTGTACAATTTGTTAAAATAGAAATTGACTCTAAGCTAAGTCATGGAGCGAAAAATTGGGCTAACTACTAAAAAAATAGTAAATACATCAATTCAAGGTAGTTTGAAACCAAAATACTTCATGGAACTTTGTGTCCTACAAATAGGCTTGTCCTTTGAGCCAATCAAACCAAGATTATTTTTAATAGAATTCTCATTTTTATGAGCCAAATATAAATCTAGAAGTGAGAAGGGATTCCTAGAGTGCTTCTCAAACTAAGTCATCCCCCTATTTTCCTTATTAAACTCCAACTTAATGAAAAAACACTACAACCCAAGCAAAGGGCTAAGGGTATAAATCCTACCCAAACCATCCTTAAAAATCTCTTTGAATTTATTAAATTGATAATAATATTTGTAAATATTTATGAAAGTCAACAATTACTAATATATAAAATTTAATTTAGAAAAAAATACTTACAATATTTAGAATTCAATTACACAACCTCTATGAAAAATTTAGGAATCGTTGTTGTAATGGAATGATCAATCAATAAATATTATGTCAACATTATAAATAATTTATCAACAAATAAGATTAAGGAAAATCAATTTGTGATAAAGGGACACTAAGAAAGATCACTTACTCAAGATTTATAACATGCAAAATATTATAAGTTGGAAATCAAATCCATAGTATAACAAGATAGTATTGGAAATATTGATAAAGATTTTATAATTAAGATTGTGTGTAATATTCCTAATTTGAAAAGAAGAGATCAACCAACTAGTATAAATGTGATATCTAGTTTAATTTATAGAATCGTTAGGTATTGAAAATATAAATCACATGCATCTTAATAAGGCATGTTCCTAATGTAACATTTGGAAATATTTAGCATATAACAATAATTTAAATAAATGTACCTTATCTTTTATTAAAGGAGTAGTCTAGGATAATTCAATAGAATGCATATACTTAATTATAATTAGCTTAAACTAGTTATATATGTGGTTTGAATTGATGAGTGTAGAATTCATTAAAAATTAAAAATAATGAGGATAGGATCACTTAGCTAAATAATTGAAGAATGAGTGTTAAACGTATAAGAAACTAAAAACAATTTGTCTTGAAATTAGAAAATTATTGTAATAGTAAATATATGTGTAGACATGGAAAATATACAAATGTCGTTTTGGCACACTTGATCTTGATTACTAACAACATTCCTTCCTGAATCATACTCTCAGTATTTCATCATAATTTCGTCTCTTAATCTAATGACTCATTATTCATCTAATTAAGTCTTCCTCCTCTAGTGATTAAATCAATCAATTTAATTTAATCAACCTTACTTTGTTGTTTAATTAAATAAATCATTTTATTTGATTAAAATCCCTAAATTCCTCTTATTAAATTAAGTAAATTAAACCTTATTTTATTTAATCTAACATATTCCTTCTTGGTTAAATAAATCATTTCCTCTCAATTCTGATTTAAATAAATACATCAATTTAACTCAAAATTGTCAAATCATCTAATTCTTCATTAAATTAATCAAAACATTGATTAAGTTAATCCCCCTCACTAAAATTCTCTAGAGAATTCAACTTGCACAATAAATCAATTACTTTGATTTATTTAATTTTCTATTTTCCCTCACAAAGCATCAAAAGGGAATATTCTCTCATTTGAATTCAAAAAGGCCAAGTGGACTTGGTCCTTCCAACAAGGCATTTACGGCCTCTTACATGTCCTTGGCCTTGAGCCAAGTGACATTAACTCCATTTCCCTTCCCTCTTCAACAAGTCATTTCACAAATTCAAATTCAAACTAAATGCACTTATTGGCACTTTGGCCAAAATATGCACAAACATCAACCATTCACATCATGACATGTGGCATTCAACAATTGGATTGAAGGTTAGTCCCACATTGCTCAAATCTCTTCCATTCTTCCAAATTGAAATCTATAAAGTGGAGGCTTCTCTCCTCATTTCTCATCCACAATCTCACACAAAGTTACTCTCTTCACATTGAGAGCTAATTTTGCCCATTTCCACTCAATCATTCACCATTTTCACAAATTGTAGTAAGGTTATGCTCAAATCTCTTTGAGAGATTTGACCATTTCACAATCACTCACCATTGCAACTTAGGAGTTGGGAAAGGGCCAATTTCAACATTCAATTGGCACCAATTCCCCCATGGGATCACTATTCTATTTTCTTAATTAGTCCGATTAACACTCACTTATTTAAGTTTTGTTCTTCATCATTTCCTAGTCTAAGTTAAACAGATGGATTTTATGGGGAATCTCTCGTGCTTGTATCTTTTGATCTAACAATCTAACCTTGTTTGTTGTTCTTGTGCATTTGCAGGTTTAGGGGTTCACAATATGGATCAATATCAAAATCTTCTTCTATAATCCAATTTAATTAACTTCACCAATTTGGTATACATTTATGAGCTTGAACTAGACTTGCACTAGCAGAGTTAACCTTTAAAGTGCTATGACTTCTATCCTCTATACAATTTTATGGATGATTATTTGATCTCTCTTTAGAATTTTCAAACTAATGGTATTAAAGAGTATTTTTTCTATACATTATGTAATTGTCATGTGGGAAATTTACCTCAATCAACACTTTTTATACCATATTGTATTGAAGATAGTAGACAAGCCATAAAATTTAGATTATTTACTTACTTTTCATCATCAAATCCAAATGTGTTGTTATTGATTTATCTTCTAGAGTGAGAATTATATGTGAAGTTGAGAGAGATGTATTAACTAAATGCAACTAAAATATTTTAAATAGTGGCACATTACATCAAATTATAAAATTGTGTGCTTAGATAACTTTGGACTGAAATGGTAAAGGGGTTCAGTTTGCCGAATTTTAAATTTAGGAAAGTCAACTTGATGATCATGAGAATGACCTCATGACTATTGATATGAACTAGGATTAGAAGACATTTGTAGTATTGAAAATTGTCACCTTTGACAATTTCACAATAGGTTTAGCTCCCTCCTATGTGCTTCGACCCAATCATGGATTTAATTTGCTTTCCTTATAATAATATTGAAAAAAAAGAAGTAGAAATGGAAATAAAGACTAAATAATTATTTATCGATAATCAAGGCCCCAAAATAAAGACCTTTCATCTAGGGCACCCAACACCCTTGTCCAACCTATTTTGGCTCAATTTTGAATATGTCCGTGTCGTTATTTTAAAATTTTAAAATCCAAAATCATTTTTCAGCTATCAATATTTAATTTTCAAGAAATTAAAGAATTGCATATAAATACAAATGTTTTTCATCATTTGAAATGCTAGAAAATCTATTGAGAAATTTGAGCATCCTAAAATCAGCTAAGGTAGATTCAAGGGCAGAATCAGCAATATTATTAGAACACTTTCATTAATTAGGGTCATGCTTGTAAGGCATCAAGAAGGATGAAGAAATTATGTGCAAGAAGCTATTATGATAAATCATGTCATTTTGTGAAGATGAATTGATTTATCCTCTATATGCTAGTTAAAATAATCTATTATATTTTATGAACTAACCTTTTGCAGGTCTATCAAGCAATCAAGGCATCCATCAATAAATAATTGTGGCAAATTGTGGTATGGCATCACTTAATCAAAGATTTTATATCAGGGAAACATTGTCATTTATCATTTATCATTTTTTGTTAATTATTGGTTTAGCCTCTACCCAACTTAGGTTATGCCCTCTTGATCATCATCAATCACTATCTATGGAGGTAGAAATACCAAAACAGGGTTTGGCTAAGGCCAACCCCTATATAGTACAACCTTTCCCCCTCTTTTCATGTGTGCATATCAAATCTAGGAGTTTTAGAAAAAGACAATCATAGGGAACACAATATACATTGTAACCTTCATCTCAAAAAATTTAGATCCAAAAAAAAAGGCATCTCAATTTAGGGTTCTTAGTGTCCATGTCCTTGCAATTTAGGCTCAAATTTCATTCACATATTCCCTTTTGTTACTTTTTCAAAAAAATTGTGCGATAAAATGAATTTTCAGATCTAGGGTTATATGTAAAATAGGGTTCTTAAAACACACATCAAATTTATCATCCTCACAACAACAACAAAAAGACACAAGATCCTAGGATATTGGATCTCCATTGTGGTAGCAAGCTAATCATCAACCCTACTTAATTATGTGTCCAAATGTGGTGTTAAGTGAAAATAAGTTAATCTTAGTTGGATCTAGGATCCCTTTTCCTATATCATATTTTGGTGAATCCAAAATATCCTACACTTGTAAAAAAATTTATTTTCATAGCATAAATTCTAAAAATTGATTCAAAATTCTTGGTGCTTTGAAGGTCTTGTTGTTAATTTACATTTTTTGTATTTTCCAAGCTATGTGTTTGCATTCTTTGATCATTATATATTAAAGATAAAATTTAAAATATTTTTTAATTAAATTACATAATTTATATCTATTTTTTCTTATTTAAGGCTTAGATTTGAGTTATTTCATTATGAAATTTGAGTGTAATCCTAAGTTGCTTTCATTTGTCAAAATTGCATGCATATTTTAGTGAAATTTCTTCAATTCATGGAGGGAGGATAAGGTTAAGATTGGGAGAATAAGCTTTGAGGTTACCCCAAAGTTAATCACTGAACCAATGGGCTTGGAGTGTAGAGGCTTAAAGGTTTCCAAAGTTAGTAATGGAAATTATCAACATTTTTTTGATAAAATTATGGAAGGGGACAAGAAGATGAAAAGGTGCCAGAACGGTTATGACCACAAGAAAATATCACCACCTTATGGCTTGCTAAGCATCCACATTAGGAAATATTTTACATTAGAGGGTACATACACTATTGTGCATGGCTACAATTTATCATTTTTAAATCATATTAGGAGAAAGGAGAAAATCAACATTCCCTTTTTCTTTCTCTCTTCGTTGCAATAGCGCAAGGCTAAAGGGCCTTCTCCCCCTTTGCGTCAAGACTTGATTCTAAGACTCTACAATTATGTCTTTTCCCTTACCCCTTTTCTAGGCCCAACGAATTCTATGAGGCCTTTATAAATTGAAACCTTGAACAAGTAGCCTAGTTTTCTCCTTCATAACCCTAGCACTAGTAAGAAGTCGAAATTGGGCACCCAAAATCTTGTTGCTCTGTTTAAGGATGCTTCCTCTCATAATGATGATGTGCCTAAATCATCTGAGGAAAGAGTTAATTCTATCACCCCCTCTCAATTTAATAAATCCCAAGCTAAGCCCTCTAATTTTAAAAACCCCATTGTTGGGGAAGAACAATCTTGCCCCTATCAAGCTACTAAATCTTTGGTTAAGTCCCCTAGATCTAAATATAAAGGCTAGGAGCTAGTTGATTTTAGGACTATTGAGAAGGTTACTATATTGACATTCTAGATGAAGGGTGGAAATATTGGCTGAAGATTCTATCAGTGGTACAGTGGAAAGGAGGTCAGCTAGACTTGCAAGTTGCCACAGGGCTTCTAGTCCCTATCCTTTTTGGGTCTTCATCCTACTGACACTTCCAAAATTTTGTTGGGAGATAATAAGCTTTTGGATGTTGCGGGGGTAGGAAATGTTGAGATAGGTGATGGTTGTTTCAGGGATGTATTGTGTATACTAGAGTTGCACACAAATCTTTTGTCCATCTATCAAATCACTCATGGTGACATACCGAAGATTGTAGAATTCACTGCAAATTTTGTTTTTATCAGAGAGGTTGATACTAGAAAATTCATTGTAGTTGGTAATTTTGATCATGAGTCTCATTTGTATACCTTCTCTCACTTTGTTGATGATGATGACTATGTTCCTCGCACTACTCTTGCCAGTGTTGCCAGCAATTCTTTAGGAGAGATTGGTCTTTTGAAATTTGGAGTTATTTAGACTCATGTTGATACATCTCCTAGTTCTTCAGAGGTTGATCTTTTAGCATAGTAGGATATTTTTTTATCCCTCAAATCTTGTTTTATTGGATGAGTATTTCGCAGGCATCTCATATTTGTTTGTGGAGTCTCATCTTGCATATTTGGGAGATATACTTGAGGGGATTCCTCTCCTCTTTGATGACAATTGCAACATGGAAGTTGATACATCCAGATTGTCTTTGGAGGTTGATTTTGTTGAGCCTGAGCTTTCACTTGATTTGTCACATTTCTTGGTTGTTTTTTGTCATGATTGTGTGATGGATTATTCTATTTGGGGATTTCCATCCTCTTTTCAGTTGGATATGGAGTGGCTTCTTCAGCATCTGGTGGAACTATTTCTTCCTAAGGGAAGAAGTGTTGCTTGTAGGCATTGGATCATCTTTTGTTTTCAAGCACACTTCATCAGCATTGGAGCTTCTTCATTATGGGGGGGATATGATATCTCATTTATTCCTTCCTATGGGGGGGTCATTGATTGTATATATATGATGTATGTAGTCCTTGGGGGTGTGATTGAGTCCTCCATCCATGCATCTTGTTTTCTCTTTTCTCGTTTGGAGAGGGGTTTTTTCCCACATGTTTTTTCTCTTTTTCTCTAGTTGTGAGAGATTGCATTGTAAATGGGTACCTAACATGGTTGTGTAGCCAGGACCCATATTGCATTTTTTTTTTTTTGCATGTATCCATTCTCCCTAAGTTTGCACTTGGGGGTGTTAGTGTATTTAATTTTAACTTAGGGTAATTACTTCGGGTGGTTTTTCTCGTAGAGTAGTTTTCTCACCCATTTGATGTTTTCACGGATTTAAAATCTTGTACCAATATGTATTTCATGCATCTCATATTTTTCCCTCTTTCTAGTGAAATAGCTTGTATGCTTCTCTTGTTCTTCTGTGAAGGTTTATCATGCAAATGGTGATCTTGGGCTCCACCTACAAATATATTGTATTGCTTTCAAAATATAAAATTGTATGCATGTGTGTTCTTCATATAAGAAAATTAGGTTTTCATGCATTTCTAGAAATTTTTTCACTTTCAAACCTAAACCTATGTAATCTCAAACCCTCAAACACTACTATTGATTTCCAAATTTTGTAATTTTTAAAATCTTGTTCTTTAAACTAGGATGCCCAACACCCCTATCCAATCAGTTTGAGCCTAAATTTTTTTGTAGAACCTTGCATGTGGTCTTTTCTTAGATCTGGTTTTAGTTTATAAAAATAAATCCTACAATTGTTTGATTCTAATGTGCATTACTAGTTTGGTCCATAGGCCATAGCATAATGTTTTTCTTGCAAAAATATTGTTTTATCATAATCAATGTCTTATTGTCAAACCTTATTAAGAAATTTAATGAACTTTATTTCAAGCATTGTGAAAAGTAAGATTCCCTTTCCTTTTTTGTTATTTTTCTTTGACCCCGTCCATAGGCCATAGCATAATGTTTTTCTTGCAAAAATATTGTTTTATCGTAATCAATGTCTTATTGTCAAACCTTATTAAGAAATTTAATGAACTTTATTTCAAGCATTGTGAAAAGTAAGATTCCCTTTCCTTTTTTGTTATTTTTCTTTGACCCCTCTTCTAATATCTCTCCTACTTGTGAGGCTATATTGGTGTAAGAGGATCCAATCATTGACAATCATAATTTAATCATGTTTTTTTTTCTCTCCCAATACCTCTCCTACTTGGAAAGATATTGTGGCACAAGATGATGTAATCCTTGATACAAATGATATTAAGGTGGTTTGCATAGATAAAAATTCAAAATTGACACCAGGTCCTCCATCGATAGAAGATTATCAATAAGAAATTAACTTCTTTGAAATTATAAACTCACAATTTATAATGGGGCCTCTTGTTATTGGACCTCTCTCTAAACCACCTCTCATTATATGACCTCCAAAACATTATAGCCATATCCTAAACTTTAAAAAACAACTCACTCAAAGTAATCATGTGCATTAGGATGTGTTGCAGCAACCAAGTTATCATGCAGTCACTCACAAATATAACACTAGAAATAATAAGCAACCAAATAAAATGTAAACCTCCATTCCATGTCCTCAACTATATCTTCTCCCCACACCTATCCTTCCTCAACATAGTGGTAAAGAGTATGATCTTGTTGAGCAATTTCTTAATACTCCAGATAAGATCTTTGTTTAAGATTTAATTAAAAATCCTCCTACATACCATGGGATGCTCCAAGAGGATTTTAAAAAGATTGATATCTCACCTTTTGTCAACCAAATGATGTAGAAGACTTTTTTTATTGTATGTAGGCAAAAAAATTATTACATTCCCTCAACATGAGTTTCCTCCACTTGAGGTCCAAAACCAACATGAGGCTTTAATGATATTGGTTTCCATTAATAAAATTAGGATTAGATGTACTCTTATTGATAATGGATCAGGTCTTAATGCTTTTATCTTTGATCTTCTAGATAATCTTGGTGTGGATAAGAACCTCATACAAGTTGCTAATCTTTTTATTTGTGGATTTGATAATGTTGGTAGATAGCCATTGGGAATAATAGCATTACCTATTAAGGTAGGAACCATGGTTTTACCTACCCTTATCCATGTCATGTCGAATACTCTCTCATATAATATTCTCCTTGGTGGATCATGGATTCTTGTCATGAAGGGAGTCTCATCTACTCCCCACTGTGAGATGAAGTATGAACATAATAACAAGATACATATGGTTAAAGCGGATGCAAAAATTTATAATTTACAAGTCAAAGTCAAAAATAACACTTTCAACTCTCTTAGTACTTTGATTTCATCTTCAAAATTCGATCTATTACCTTGTAATGATAATTATACTACAAATACACTCTTAGATGATGATTGGGGTTCATTAGATTTTACATCCACTTTCATTGGGGAGTATAAAATATCAACATGAGAGTGTATAGATTTGAAGATTGTTCCAACACAATCTTATGATTCCTCTTCTCCAATCAGAACTAATAATCACAATATGGATTCCTCTTCAAATCCATGTTTTGATTGGGGTTCATTAGATTCTACACCATTTTTGTAGGCAAAAATAAAATCTCACAATCTACACCAAAGGAGCCTTCTATTTCATTTTCTTAATCTTGTTCTACATCAACAAATCTAAAAGTATCATCTCATGATTGTGATGGGGGCTCTTTAGCTTTTGTCCTTCATATGTTGGCGATGTCTAAAAGGGATTTGTATTCTTGTGAATGAATCAACTCTTCTCATAATCATTTAGAAAATACTTTTTCATCTAAGTTGGAAAAGTGTTATGGGCTTGGATTTAAAATTCTTTCTAAAAGTGGATATAATGAAAACATGAAAGAAGGAGTTAAGGACCATGTGAAGTCTACATTGTACCCTACGAAAAGGGATCTAGGTTTCCAATCCTCTCCTTTGTCTACATCACCTACTATATTTATAACATTTGATGGTAAGCGATCAAGTTTTTCTTTACAAGAGAAATAATTGTCTCGTACTCTTTTATCAAAGAAAGAGCATATTTTGTCAAGACTTCTCAAAGCTTGCTTGATTACTCTTACTCCTCCAACATGTAAGAAATATTATAAAAAATAACTATTTTGTGCATATCATCAAGTGCAAGGTCATTCCACAAATGAATGTGAAGCCTTGAGTAATAAAATACAACTTATTGATAGTGGTGCTCTTTCATGTGACGATGCACCTAATCATTCTAAATAATAAATGATCTCTCTTCTATGGTGTTTCTCATGTGTTTTCTCATTGCCATCATGGTGGTACAATCTTGTGTGCAACCATATTTAT
Source organism: Sequoiadendron giganteum (assembly GCA_007115665.2). Lineage (NCBI taxonomy): Eukaryota > Viridiplantae > Streptophyta > Pinopsida > Cupressales > Cupressaceae > Sequoiadendron > Sequoiadendron giganteum. Next base: position 158,594,071 of record CM021105.1, read on the forward strand.
TTCTATAATAGCAACATGTCAAGCATGGTTATTTTTTTCTTTACTCTTGGGAGGCAAAGATAACTAGTTTTTGGGAGTTGTGTATTCTTTTCAAGGATCACCTCTTCCCCTTGTTTTCCTTAAAATATCAATATAGCAAGTATATTGACATTTTAAGGGGGGCATATCACCCTATCCATTTCATTGGTGTCTTGTGAGCTTTGACTTATTAACATACCCCCTTGGTGATGGTGTTGTTTATAACACCCCCGGAGACATAGTTATCAATTTGTCCCCCACAATGTAAACTTTTGTGCACTCCTTGAAGCGTAATTGGAAAAATAGTCCATGGATTTAACATAATGGAGCTTGTTAATTCATGAACTTGAGCACTTTTATATGGCCACCTAGCATAACACAACTTGCTTGTCAATGGAGCCATGTGTTTCATGAGTGATCTAGCATAATGCAGCTTGCTAATCCTTATGAGAGAACTATATTGTCTAACATCATATTCAAGAGATGGCATTCGGTGTTTGAAAAAAATTTAAGACTGAGGTCTCTTTACCTTACTGAATTGAATCCTTTTTAGTACTAACCTTGTGCCTGTGTTTTATTATGTTTTTCTTTTGTTTGCATTGTGTTTACATCGTGTAGTGTTTAAATTTCATGTTTATGTTTGCATTATGTTATGTTTCTTCATCATATATGCTTGATGTTTATCATGCTGCATTGGATCTCATGTGTGTGTGATGTTAATGAATCGACACCATTCATATTCCACTCCTTTTCTGATGAAGTGGCCGATGAAGTGGCCGCCGAATTTTCCACAGTATTATATTTTACTGCTCAAATTTAATTACTCTCTTATTTAAATAAAAGCTAATATTTTCAGAAGAGGTGGGGTTGACATCCTGTTCTCCCTGAGAAGGCAGTCGACACCTAGACAGTTTACCGCACATTGCATGCGGAGGGAGGAAGGTGCGACAAAGGGAGGAAGATGAGTCGAAGAATAGTCAGAGAGATCTGCACCTCATCTTCATCGACATTTAAATTACACGAATGATCTTGATTTCATGTATTTCCAAAAGACTCTTGACTTCCAGGAAAGATGAGCAAGTATGTACTTGTGGAAAAGTCGTGTAAGATATTTCGATTTGTAATCTGCAGCCACAGGAAATAGTCAGAAAGATCTGCACCTCATCTTCATCGACATGACTGCATCGATATTCAAATTATATCAATTATCTTGATTTCAGGTATTTCCAAAAGACTCGACTTCGGTGAAAGTTCAAGCAATAAATAATAACAATTGACTTGTTAGCTACCCCTCACAAAGATCTGTACATCGTCTTTATTCTACACGTCATTGACTTGACTGCATCGATATTTAAGTTACATCAACTTTAATATTTAGTCGATCTTGTCCTAATGTATTTCCAAAAGACTCTTGACTTCCAGGGAACGTGAGCAATTTTAATTTTCAGTCAATCTTGTTCTAATGTATTCTTCACTTGATTGTTCTAATGTACGTCCTTGTGGAAAAATTTCGTCTTTAATGGAATACAGATCAGAAGGCACCAAGCAATTCATTTGAAAAGGAAAATCTGCAGCCACGGTAAACATTGTAAGTCATGGCAAAGGTTCTCGTTAACTGTCATCAATCAAATCAATCTTCATCGACAATTAAATTACATGAATTATCTTGTATTTCCAAAAGACGCTTGACTTCGAGGGAAGATGAGCAGGTACGTACTTGTGGAAAAGTCTTGAAAGATATTTCAATATGTAACTTCAGGTCAGAAGGAAATTTCGTCTTTAATGGAATACAGATCAGAAGGCACAAAGCAATTCATTTGAAAAGGAATCTGCAGTCACAGGAAGCATATTAAGTCGTTGAAAAGGTCATCGCTAACTGCCATCAATCAAATAACATTTTGGAATTTTCCATTGGAGAGCCTTGCCAAAAGACAACCTAAGACAGAGATTTGAAATTGATTTGGGCAGTACAATTATTGCAAGGGTATTTGTAATTTTATATATTAAATCGGTTTTTAATACTGTATTCTTTCTTATTCATTTTGAAATTAGTTTGGCTTTAAAGTATACACTTCATTTTTCTTCGCATCTTACATCAGTTTTCTTAGCCTATAAAATTCGGGTCTATCTATTCAATTAGTGTTTTTTGGTTGAAATTTCATTTGTAATTATGAATTTAAATTAGTTGGGTAATATTGATCTTAGATTTTTTGGTTTTTTTCTTAATTGAGTTTGACATCAAATTCTATCTACTATACCTAATTATTATGTGTCTCATTTGAATTAGATTTAACTATTTTGAATTTTTATTTATAGAAAAGAGATTTTCTCATTTTTAAAATATCATTACATCTGAAAAAATAAACTCATTAAACTATTTATAACAAAAAAAAATATACATATAAATCAAAACATTTTATGAATATATTAGCATTACTTTTATAATCTTATTCAAATACCATTGAGATGACTACAATGAAATCAATATAAAATTCCACTAGTTTAATGATAGGTCATAATAGTACTTATTAACACCACATTCACGTCATTGACATGACTGCATTGATATTTAAATTACATCAATTTTTAATTTTCCATCAATCTTGTTTTCATGTGTTAGCTAAAGAATCTTGACTTCGAGGGAAACTTGTGTGGAATTGGCTATGCAGCCCTCAAAAGAGCCTTGATTTGACCATTTCATTGTATTTATTAATTAAATCAAAAATAAAAAAATCAATATATTCTTTATTTTTGATTAATTAATAAATGTAATGAAATGGTGAAATCAAGGCCCTTTTGAGGGCTGCATAGACATCGCCAACTTGTATTACATAGAGCAGAAGGCACAACACAATTCATTTGAAAAGACATCTGCAGCCACAGGCCGCCATCAATCAAATCAATGTTGGAATTTTCAATTCAAGACCCTCAGCAAAAAGCAGCCTGAGAATGAGAGCCCAAACATATTTGGGTAGTACAATTATTGCAAAGGTATTTGTAACTTTATGTTACAAATTTGTTTTCAGTTTTGTATTTATCCTTACTTGTTTTGCAATTAATTTGCCTCTCTAAAGTATAGTATTCTAAAGTCTGGCTTGGCTTTATTTGTTCATGTGTTGGATATGACCTCATTTTTTTTTTTGGTATTAGATATCTTTTCTTGAGTCACAAAAGTTAAGTTGATGTATTCACTTAATTAACTATATTTTGGGTTGTGATTGTTTTGGTAATATTGGTCGTAGATTTTAATGTACTTATTTCTTTATTGAGTTTTATTTTATCAAATTCTATTCATTGTATTTAATCATCATGTGTATCATTTGAATTAGATCTGGGTATTGAAGGTTTGGTATATAGAAGAGATTTATTTTTTTATCATTTTCAGAATATCATTATAAGTGAAGAAAAAATAATTAAATCATTTAGACTATTTATAATAAAGAGCATAGAGATGAAATAATTTTATGACTACATTAGCACTCCATGAGTATTCATCATGTTTTCAATCTCATTCAAATACCATTGGATCTATATAATAAGAATGATTGCAATCAAAACAAGATAAAATTCTCCCACTTATATGCTTATTAGAACCATCATCTTTAGACAATATTAGTGCAACCAAGTGAGTAATTTAATAAGTCACCAAGAAAAAAAATAAGGACCACAAAAATTATCAAGGTTATACTTGTAGTCATGAACTAGGACACTCAATTATGATAGTAATAATTCCCATTACTTAGGTAATTTATACTCTCTTATAGACCAAAAAATGGATAATTCTTCCTATGGAACTAGCATAAAAACATTAAACATATCCTCCAAACCTTTATTTTGCTTAGTGCATTTATCTAATGATAACTTTATATTTATTTATTTTGGTAACCCAAGTGTCCCCACAACTCGGCCCAGCATCCCTAAGTGGTCTCTCTCGAGGTCAATTCAAAGGTACACTCTTGGAACGAGGCGAGCTGAGGCAAGACTAATCTTGGAGATGCACCAAACCATCCCCATTGGCTAGCTGCATCGAGCAAATTCCAAGCCTCAAAGTCGAACCCAAGACCTCGGGGAGAAAACCCAAGACTCAAGCCAACTCTGCTACCCGTGGGGGCTAATGATAAGTTTATATTGACAAGTAATGAAAATATCACATAAATCAAGGGACATAATTTACTATGCTTTTCTTAGGAAGGAGGATATTTTGGTGAGATTTCAAAATGGGTACAAGAATAAGGGACTACCAAGGTCATAGGATATGGTAAGCTGGAATATAATTAAGTATTTCACACTTGAAGGTCATTTTGGGGTTGTCCACACTTACCGTTTTCCTCTACTTGTACATTTGATAAATAAGAAGATAATTAGTTTCTCATTTTACATCTTAACATCCCTAGAAGATTCCATAAACAATGGGGATATACCTCCCCTGCATCAAGGTCTAATCCTTTGTTTATATTAATATAATTTGCATAAAACCCCTCCACATGTGTTAAATTTCCCTAGGCTTCAAGACTACATCTTCAAGGGTAAACTTGAGAAACTTCAAAGCCCCCTAGAAACTATGAAAAAATCCCATAAATAAAAATTTGGCTTTGAGATTGAGTCCCCCTCAAAAACCCCTAAAAGAGGTTAAAATAAATTCCCCTTATCGCACTCAAGAGTTAGGGCATCTAGTTGTGAAAACTAGAAAGGGGAAGGGGCCCTTAAGGGAACTGAGAATAGTGTGTAAAGAAGCCAAGCTAAAGATTATAAAGTCCTTGGAAGTTTACTTCTCTTTGGAATAACTTTCTAGCAGCACAGGAAAGGGAGAAGATGAAAGTTTGAAACAAACTAAAGAAATAATGAAGAGAATAGGAAAAACAAGAAAAAGAAGAGGTAAGAGGAGGAGGCTGAAGAGGTTCATAAGAACACCTTGAAACAAAGTATAAAAAGGAGATCTATGAGACTTGTTGCAGTCAACCAACAGAAAAAGGATGAAGAGAGATGGCAATTCTTTTAAGGTGATTTTGGATTCTGATGAAAAAAGAAATGATGAAGAAATTGATCCAACTTACAATAATCCTGAGGACCTATCTCCCAATTTTTACACTAAATCTATCTAATTCTTGTAGAGGAAGGCTTGAGATGGAGACCAACTCTATTTCTTTAGTCCTGGATTCTAACCCCCCTCTCAAGTGTCATAGAGTGATAAAAGTGCTAAGAAAATGTTTGAAGAGGATTGCAATGATCATACACAAGAAGAGCTTCAAATGGATATAAGCAAAAAAAAAGAATAGAAATTAGGCTTCTACAGAGGAAAAAATTGAATTAATGGGTAACAAAGACACTCGACTTGAGGACTTGATGGCCATTCCATTAGTAAAGACATAATGGAGTGCTTCACCATCTTCATGGATATTTTGTAGGCAGATCAAAATATATAGAAGAGAATATTGGAAGAGAAATAAGCAATGCAAAAAAGAAGTTGAACAAATTTGTGAGGCAAAAAGAACAATGAGGAAAATGAGTTGCACATGTGGAATGAGAGACTGAAACAAATTGCTAATGAGTGGAACACTCTTATGAGCCTCCACAAAATGAATGTCTCTTTGTTAGCTATTTCGTTTTTCTTTTTTCTTTTTTGTTCTAGGTTTTTTGGTGCATTTTGTTTTCTAGCTCCTCTTGATGTTGCATTGGTACAGCTTGTTTGTAATATTTTGTCAAAATTTGTGTTTAATTTTTTGATGTGACTTGTAGATGTGAGACCTTTTTGCTATCTTATCTAATAAAAAACATACTTTACTCTATATATTACTAATATTAAAATTGATCAACATGATTAACTCTAATAAGATATTTATTATTATTGTTTATTTAAAATTAATTAACGCAAATTTTTATGTGAGATGTGGCGTATTCCCTCACAATAGTAAATTAGGGGAAAACTTGTAAGAAGCATGCAATGAATCAACACTATTCATACTCCACTACTTTTCGGGTAAAGTGGTCATCAATTTTTACACAATATTATGTTTTACTGCTAAAATTTAGTTACTCTCTTTATTTTGAAAGGCATTCTTAAATGAAAGAAAACAGCCTATGTCAAAAGAAACTCTACAAACAAAAATTTACTTGCAAGTGCTAGTTTTTGAATTTGAAAGTGTTAAAGTGTAACTGACAAATAGGAGTTGGAATTGCATTGGGAGGGTAGTGGAAGAGTAGCATTGGCATTTCTAAATGGAAAGAATAAATGAAGATAGGGAGTGGTGGGAAGAGTTGTGACGTGTTTCCTTGTGAAAGTTAAGATGAGGCATTGAAATTCCCTACTTGTTCAAATAAGTCCACTTGTGCGTGTGTATCATTGGGGAGAGAGCTTTGTGTATCAAGATGGTATGTCAGTGTTGCAGAAAAAGTGGAGGGATTATTTGTATCATGGAAAATGAGTTGCACATATGGATGTTTATGGTCTTGTGGGATGGTGTAAGGCATACCCAAGATCATGTTTGCTTCCAAATTTTTATTTTTTGACAAGTGGATTCCCTTGAAGGGCTTGGAGTAATGAGCTTCCCTTGGTGATCATTGGTTGACTTGGGGCATGATATGATGATGGTTGTATGATTAGATGGATGATGTTTAGGAATGAAGGTGTAAATGATGTTTGGGGCATGTTTACCAAGGGTTATTAAATAATAGTGCTCACATCAAAAATTGAAGGGAGCTTAGCCCCTTCTTTTTCCAATGCCAGCATATATTGAGTGGTATTTAATAGCATAACTATGTTGACAAGCTTGTGATTTTCAGGATTTTGAACTAGCTCAAGTATTTCATCTTGGTACATCTCCTTGAGGTTATTTGTGATGTCCTCCACTTGGAAACCTCCCTCTTGAGGATCTTGAGGTAGTTGAGAGGGATTAAGTGGAGGATTGATGGATACCCTAGGGTTGAATTATGTTTGACTTAGATCACTTGAGGTTGATGTTTCCTTGTTTTTTTCATTATCTTCTTGTGTTTTGTGACCTTTTTTCGACCATAAAATTGAGATCAACTTTTAGGAATATGGGAAATGAATCTCTAACTCCTTTGGTTTATCTAAAATTTAGGTAAAAAAATATTATAGGATGTTAAGGATCAAATGATGATGATGTGATAAATGAAAGCTGAATGGTGTGGATGTTTGAACTTTTGAGAACCTTGGATCAATACTAGACCTTAGGATTTTGATTTGGATTAGTTTTATTTGGATAATGGACTTGTAGATCCCAAGATGTTAGATGTTATCTTGGGGTAAACTTTTCCAAAGGGGTGCCAATTTAACTAAATGTGTGAGAAAGGGTTCATCCTCACACATCTAGCCAAACAAGGTGATTTTGATTTTGATTTGAGGATTTACATAAAGTCTAGCATAGATGAATTTTCCAAGGTTCCAAAAGTTGTTTGTGAGATGGGTTTGAAAATTGTTATGATAAATGGAAGTGTTAGATTTGATCCTAGATGAACCTAAAAAGAATTTGTTTACAAGGCAAAGGTATTGAAGAACATGCTATATATCTAAAATGTTTCAAAAATCATCTAGGGTTCATATTAAGCATACATATCTAAATTGTTGAGTGGAATAAGTCTATTAAACCTTGTTACCTTCTTGATTATCTTGGTGTATTGTCTTAGGTTGCACTTTTGAATGTGTCTTATTATAACCTTTTGAGTATGACTCCTAAACTTGAAGTGATGGCATAAAGAATTTTCTTTTGGAATATTGATTTTCCGAGAAATCGTGAGAACAAACACATATGTGGGGTTCAATTGTCTTTTATCTTGATTAAATGGATTATTTTTTCCCACATCAACACATCTTGTTTAAGTTCCAAACTAAATGTATATGTCTTAGCTCTTTTTCATTCCACGATGTCCATTATATGTGAAAATCAAAGGGTCGAGGCCATAGTTTCCCTAGATTAACTTGGAGAGAGTAAATTGAGATATGAGCCCAAATATTTAGAAGCCTCTAAGGATAAAATCCCTAGGGACAATCAGTAATAATTGGACCCTTCAAGAATATTCACTCTTTCCAAAGGGTTTGAAATTTTGATGATTTGTTTAATGTTTGTTTCAATGTTTGAGATCTAGGAAATGTGTTTGACTAACTCACAAATTGCATAATCCTAGGTTTGTGGACATACTTGTTGAGTCCCCACTCAGATTTTTCCAAACACTAAGACAATGTGAACAGTTAGATATTTAGCAACATTGGCTCCTCTCCATGACACACACTTCTCGAGACCACCAAATCTCAAAATATTGAAGATCCTAAGATCTTAAGGATTTTTTTGTTTCAACAATGAATAGTACAAATGTGGGGCGGCTTCAGAATGATTGTTCTTGTACCAACAAGCATTAAGTATTTTTGGTAACTAAACAATTTGGTTCTTAGTAACAAATTGAGAACACCTAGCTATATATACACCCGCTTTCCCACTTAAGGCTCTTACTACAGTTCTCATTTCACTTAAGGCATGGTATTAGGTGTAGTGTGCTATACAATCTAGGATAGAAGGTACCTTCTCACAATTTCCTAATATTTAATATAGCCCACGGGTAAACGTGCTTGCAAGAAATTTCCTATGAGTTTCTCGTTGTGGGGTGTGTCTCATAGTAAGTCCTCTCTTAAGGATGACACAAATCATAAAATGAAACTTGGAGTGTTTCTCTTCACCCAAGATCACATGAAGTACAAGGGAAGAGGATACACACTCAAAATACGTCAAAGACAAGATCACACAATTCAAGAACTTATTCGTTTTAGCCTTCAAAGAAATGATGAATTCATTTTAAAGTGCTACCAACCTCAGTGTGAGTATTTCTTGTTCAATTTTAGTCCACAAAGTAAAGTCTAGTAAGTTTCTAATGTTCAAGTTTAGTCCAACTTTGAAAAACTTGAGTCGATTGTTAATTTTAAGCCCAAAGTAATGCTAGTTAGTCCTAAAATAGAAAATGAAAAATAGAATTGGAAAGCCTAAGCAATTACAATGAGCATTAAAAAATTATTTTTGTTTTCTAAGTCAATATTCTTCCTCTTTCTGCAAAGGTGACACTTTGGTGAAATGAAAAGGCGACACTCTACAGTAGACAAAGAGCACAAATATAATGTATGAATAAAAATGATGCAAAGCAAAGGCAGTGGTCTATCATAAAGTAGAAATTAAGCAGAAAAGTCGAGCAAACAGAAGCTACTCTCCTATAAAGGTGATGCAACAGCAATGTTCAAAGGTGATGTGACATGACAGAAGCAACGTTGAAGACAAAGGCAATGCTCTGTGAGAAACAAATTCATTGTTGTATGCAAAAGTGATGATGTATCGAGCAAAGGCGGTGTCGCCCTCCTATAGTTGCAAAAAATGGTATTTTCAAGCCAAATTTGTCAAAATAAAAAGGTTAGCCCTCCTTCTAACACCAAAATGTGAACACCAAATCTACAATTTGCTAACACAAGACCAACAAACACCAGTTAATCATGTTAGAAATATAAATCTATCATTCCTTATGAGATTCTTAGTGAAATCAAGATGAAAACATGAAAATGAAAACATAAGCAAACCAGATGAAATCATGTAATCAACTAGACAACTAAAACTTCATCCCATAGAGGGATTGGTGCTCCTTTGATGTTGAAGTAATCCCTTTCCCAATCCCTTTGATAAGCTCCAATGATGTAGATGATTCCAATTACCTAAGATGGTGAAAGAAGCTCAAAATATGGTGAAAATGGTGAATGTTATGAGTGAAAAATGCCTATAGTAAGAATGTTTCAAGTTGTGGATCCATATTGTGTAGAGGAAGCCTCTACTTATAGGACTCAAGGGTTGAAGAATGAGAGAAATTTTTGAATGTGGGATAAAAAGGGAACCAATAGGAATGTGGCACTTGTCACAATTCTATTGGATGAGGATGGATCACATTTTGGGGAATGTGAAGAGTAAAGGAGATGTAAGAGAAATAAATGAAAATGGTTGAGGATCCAAACGGTTGTAAGAAGACGCAAATGAATGTGATTGAAGATTTGAAAGGTTGTAAGAAGAATAAAAGAGGATGTAAGAGGTATTTATGGATGTGTAAGAGACTATTTAAAACCTTTGGAGGGATAGGTAGTTGAGAGGAATATTCTTAGGAATATGCCACTGTGAGAATAAATAGGGCAATTAGATAATTAAAAGAAATAAATTTCATGTGCAACTTAGTTAGTTGACCATGGGTTGACTCAACCAAGGTGGAGTTAAAAGCTAGAGGATTTATTAATGATGATTAACAAGTAGCTCAGGGTTAATTAATTCATAGTTAATTAATTTGGATGGGTTAGGGGATTGTGACATTTGATTTAAATAGTTTGATTTATTTAATCAAATGAGAGGACTTTTAGGAGGACTTAATTAAATGATTTGATTTAATTAAATATGATGAACATTATTCACAAAAAAAGTGAATTAATCTAATAAATTTAATTATTTGATTAATAGTAGAAAATGATGAATTTAACTAAGTAATGTTGATTATTTAATTAATTGGTTAGTGTAGAAGTGATTTAGGAGAAAGTGATGTTAATTTATTAGAAGCAGATGTATAATATCAATCAGGTTTATTTAAGTGTCTACATTAGGCTACACCTAAGTTTATTCCTATTGTTCCTTATTTAAAAATTAAAGGTTTATCAAACAAACATAATGAATGATACACGTTACCACTAAGCCCTAACAAAATCAATATTTAGTTCTCTGTAAAATTATGAATAAGATTTTATGATATTTGATATTTTATGATGATTGAATTTTCAAGAAAGTTGTATCTAGCAATTTAGAATCAAGGATTCATGATTGGATTTTTCACATCTTCAACATAATTGGGTATGGCTCAGTTAGTTCTCATATTTAGATTTTTGATCATCTTGATACCTTAAAGTAAGGTTTGGATGCAAAACTAGAGATTTTAGAGATCAACAAAGTAGAGCATCACCAAAAATTCCAACTTATAATTAGGGTTGTACGAAACCATGGGACATGGGTACCCTTTGCTAATGTCCTTCCCTTTCTACCCCTACTTTTGATGACAAATTCCCCTTTACCTACCTTGTTCAGGTTTATTTTTATTTTTATAAATTATCATATCAGTATGTGTAATTATTCACATTTTTTAGGTTAGGGTTTTATATCATATAGGTCAATTACATCACATTTGATATATTTTCCCTCTTTGCAACAAAGGAACATGACTCAAGTAGTTTGTCTCTCCTTTTGAGGAAGTTATCTAAGCAATGACGCTTCCATTGGTTTGTGATCCAATGTTTAGTGAAGAAATAATTGGTCCAGGTTAATTTGATTGTTAGTCTAGATCCCCTTTTCACACTTAACATATTAAAATAAGAGGGAAAAGGGATATAAGACATTCATGATCATTGAGATATCAAAAAATCATATATGGAGAGAAATTATTGAAAATACCATAGATGAAATAAAATAATTGGTTTTGGAAGGCTTTGCCATAATTATCCACATGGAGGAAAGGTTTGATAAGATATATTTCCTCAATTTATAATATAATAATCATTTATTGTTACCCTAGGTTGCCTCTACTAGTCATGATTACAATCTCGCGAAGACTTACGAAAATCAAAATATTGTAAAGAATAACATAGTATCTTTTAGCAAAGACGATCTCTTACTCAAAGATCTACAAGAGGAAAAAGGAAAAAATAAATATGGGAGGTGAAAAAAATTGGGTGAAACCCTCCACCTATGAGTTGCTAATGAAGAATAATGAAATTTGGAGGATATTTGAATAGGATGGAGTCACCAACTATTTCAAATCTATGAAAGGAAATGATGAGGTCCTTTCTAGAAATTTTATAGACTATTGGAACCTATAAGAGGTGAAAATTAGAGCAATGGAATTCATTTTTTTAAAGGAAATTAAATGGTGAAGGCCACGAGGATCAACTATTAAGGACACAAGATGAAATTATCGCATAAGTCAAGGGACACAGAGATCATTGATGATTTTCTTAGGAAGGAGGAAAATTTGGTGAGATTTAAGAATGTCTACAAATGTGAGGGTCTACCAAGGCCATTGGTTTAGGTAAACTAGTATATAATTAAGTATTTCACTCTTGAATTTTATTTTGTGGTTGTCCACACTTACGATTTTCCTTTGGTTGGCCATTTGAGAAATAAAATAATTGGTTTCTTATTTTACATCTTAACATCCCTACATGCTTCCATAGAAAATGGGGATATGTGTCCCCTACATCAAGATCTAATACTTTGTTTGTATCAATAAAATTTGCATAAAACCCCTCTACATACGTTAAACTAGCCTAGGATTGAATATTGTGTCTTTGAGGGTAAACTTGAGGAAATTCAAAACCCCCAAGCCACTATGAAAATACCATAAAGAAAATTTAATATTGAGATTAACTCCCCCTTTAAAATGCCTAAAATAATTCTAAACAAAATTCCCCTCGTCGCACTCAAGAGTTATAGCCTTTAGTTGTGGAAAATAAATAGGGGAAGGGGCCCGTAAGATAATAGAGAATAGTGTACAAAGAAGCCAACCTGAACATTAAAAATCCCTTGGAAGTTCACTTCCCTTTGGAAGAACTTTCCAATAGATAGAGAAAGGGAGAAGAAGAAATTTTGAAACAAACCAAAGAAATAATGAATAGAAGAAGAATACCAAAAAAATGGCGAAGAGTTAAAGAGGAGGAGGATGAAGAGGTTCATAGGAACACCTAGAAAGAAAGTATAACAAGAAGATTTGTGACACTTGTTGTGGCCAACAGACATAAAAATGATAATAATAAAAGGAATGAAGGAAGAGATATGGATGCAAGCTCCCTTAAGGTGATTTTGGATTCTAGTGATAGAATAAATTATGAGGAAACTAACCCAACCTGCAATATTCCCAAGGACTTGTCTCCCAAGGTTTACTCTAAATCTATCAAAAGTCTTGTAGAGGAAATATAGATGGAAACCAACATTTTTTCTTTAGTCATGGATTCTAACCCCCTCTCAACTATCATGGATTGATAAAAGGGTTGAAGAGGATTGTAGTGATCATCAACAGGAAGAGGTTCAAATGGAGAGAAGCAAAACAAATAAGCAATAAAATCAAGCTTTTGTAGAGGGAAAAAAATGAATTAATGGGTAAAAAAGTCACTCAACTTGAGGACTTGATGGTGAGGCTAATTTTCATCACTAAAGAACTGAATTTTTGCTCCTCCATCATTATGGGTATTTTTTAAGAAGATCACAATAGATGGAAGAGAAAACTGGAAGAGGAAAAAAAAAGAAAAAAAAAGTTGAAAAAAGTTTGAGGCAAAAAAATAATGAGGAAAATAAGTTGCACACATGAAACAAGAGGCTAAACCAAATTTCTAACAAGTAGAATGCTCTTATGAGCCTCCACAAAATGAACTTCTCTTAGTGATGCAGGAGCATCTAGGGTGTGAGCAATCTTGCATCCCAAAAAAAAAACCATTTTTAGTAGGTTTCAAGGACTAAAAATGGAAGGATTACTTACTATTTTTCGTAAGTTAGAAGGGTTAAAAATGACAAGTTTTTATTTTTAGTAAGTTTGCATTTATGAACGTATAAACATGAAATCTTACATAGGGCTCCAGAATGGTGAAATGAAGGTAATAGTGAAGAAATCATTGTAATACCATTTTTTATTTGTGAGATATTAATGTTTGGTCTCAAATATCCCTTTTAAAATATTCAATGTCAAATTTAAGGTACCTAGAGATTCCAGATGGGCCTAAAAATAAGTAAAAAATATGATATATTATAAATATACCATTACAAAGTTCGTGCTCAATGAGATCATTCTAATGGTGCAAACAATTTGTTAATTTGATGCCTGAGTTAAAAGTTATGGATCTTGGAAGTTAGACTGAAATTTAGGATTTTTTTTAATTCAGAAAAAAAAGGTAACTAAATATGTTAGGTGCAAAAAATAGAAGTGACGGTTCATTGGAAAGTAAGGGTGAAGCCACAATAGTGGTTTACAATTTGATAGAGGGAGGAAAACTAAGAAAAAATGACCCCATGGCAAAAAATTGGTTTTAGGGGTTTGAATGAACCTACAAGTTCGATCAAACCAAAAAGGGGTTCGACCAAACTAAGGTTCAAGCAAACCCATTAATTACTAGGCCAACATTTTCTAACCAAAAAAAAAAAAAATGCATATTGAAGGGGGTTTAAATGAACCCTAGTTCGCTCGAACCCCCCTTTTCCCACCTCCCTGCTCTCTGGCACAAAAAAAACTAGAATTTTTGCCCTTCGAAGCTTGGGTTGAGAATGAAAATGGAGACTTCACAAACCCAACTGGAATCAAGTAGTCCTCAGAACGAGTTATCCAACGAATATAATTTTATTATGTATTTTTTTTTTTAGTTTTATTAAACATAGGTTTTTCATCGAAAATGAAGGTCTTTGTTCTGCACATGTGGAAAAATAGCAAATTATCAACAACAAAAAATTAAAAAATATGAGTGTACCAGATATTGAAGTCCTTGATCCAACAAAAAAAAAAAAAATTTCGATATATAAAAAAAAAGTTACGTGTTATACGGTCGCACTATGTTTGAATTGTAATTGGTTTGACTTCGAAACTTGATTAAAGAAAAAGTATCTAACCAAGTGGAAGCACTAGATATTAGAGTTACAAATATAAATTTGAAAGAATTAGAATTTTATCCTTCATGGAAAGAAAGTTATGCGTTATACGGTGTGCGTCGCCTTTTAAAAATGATGTTTTCTAAAAAAAAAACCAGTTTTCGTAGGAGATGGAAAAAGAAGTGCAATTTGATTCCAAAATTTTTTTAAAATATATTTTTAGAATCTACAAACAAAATGTGACAAGACTTTATTTTGCATCATCTTCAAATTCCTCATGGTTTAGCCGTTATATGTGCTCAAATGTGAAGATATAGTTAAAAAAAATTATTTCAGTGTCCAGTTTGGCCAAAAATTGTAAACCACTATTGTGGGATCACCCATTAAAAAGTCTTATAAAGTGGTCACAAAGGAAAAGAGGTTCATTTTGGATGAGAATATGGACGAGATTCTTTTTTTTTAGTATAGAACAAAGGTTGGGGTTTTAGTGGTCATTATTGCCATTTGCAAACTTGCATGTCTGATTTTTTGCATGTATTTGTAGTCCAAATTTATGTACTAGTGGTCTTGTGACCAAATAGTTGTAATGCATTTGATTGCATGTATGTAGATTATTTCTTATTGTGAGCACAAAACCTGCACAAGCTAAAAATTGATCAACAAAACAATGTCAAATATGTTAGAAAAGCAAATCTAATGCTCCCTATGAAATTCTTGGAGATTCAACAAAATTGAAAACATGAAAATAAAGCAAGATCACAACATGAAATAAACTAAGCTAGCCAAACCTCAATCTCATAGGGGGATCGGTGTTTCTTTGATGTGGAAAGAAGCCCTTTCCCAATCCCTTGATAAGCTTTGTTGAAGTAGTGATGAACAAAGTATAGAATTGCCTAAAATCTAGCTAATTACTTGCTAAAATAGATGCAAAAAATGAAATGCTATGAACTCAAATGGCTATAGTGATTATGCTCTTAGTTGATGGATCCAAATACAATAGAGAAGACTTCTATTTATAATGGAGAAGGTTGGAAGAATGAAGAATAGGATGAATGTGGGATTAAGATTTGAACCAATGACATTATGCCACTTGTCAACATGCTAATGAAGGAGAGTGGAGCACATTTTGAACAATGTGCATGTTAAATGCATGTAGGTGAAATTTGAATTTGAAGAAATGACTTGTGTAAGAGGGGATGTAAGAAGAGTTAATGCCAAGTTGGCTCAAAGAGAGGACATGTAAGAGCCTTAAGTTGGAAGACAAAAGTCCTTTGGGAGAGAGAATTCAAATAAGTGGAATATTCCAAGAATATGCCATATTTGAATGAAAATAGGGTATTAATAAATCAAATAAATTGATTTAGTTGTGGAACTTGCAAAAGCTAGAGGAATGGAGGATTAATGTTAAGAGTTAATTAGGATTAATTAACTTAGATGAAGTTAGTTGATTTGACATTTGATTTAGATATTTGAGTTTATTTAAATCAAATGAGAAGATATTTTGAGATATTAGTAATTAAATAAAATGAGTTATTCAATTAAAAGAGGTGTCATTAGTATTTAATTAAATAAAGTTGATTTATTTAATTAAAAGAAGACATTATAATTTAATTAAATAAAGTTGATTTATTTAATTAAAAGATGAACATTAAGATTTAATTAAATAAAGTTGATTTATTTAATTAAAAGAAGAACATTAGAATTTAATTAAATAAAGTTGATTTATTTAATTAAAAGAAGACATTAGAATTTAATTAAATAAAGTTGATTTATTTAATTAAAACATGAACATTAAGATTTAATTAAATAAAGTTGATTTATTTAATAAATAAATAACATTAGGATTTAATTAAATAAAGTTGATTTATTTAATTAAAAAAAGACATTAGAATTTAATTAAATAAAGTTGATTTATTTAATTAAAAGATGAATATTAAGATTTAATTAAATAAAGTTGATTTATTTAATTAAAAGAAGAACATTAGGATTTAATTAAATAAAGTTGATTTAATTAAATAAAGTTGATTTATTTAATTAACAGAAGACATTAGAATTTAATTAAATAAAGTTGATTTATTTAATTAAAAGATGAACATTAAAATCTAATTTATTTAATAAAATTGATTTATTTAATTAAAAGAAGAACATTAGGATTTAATTAAATAAAATTGATTTATTTAATTAAAAGAAGACATTATAATTTAATTAAATAAAGTTGATTTATTTAATTTTAGGATTTAATTAAATAAAGTTGATTTATTTAATTAACAGAAGACATTAGAATTTAATTAAATAAAGTTGATTTATTTAATTAAAAGATGAACATTAAAATCTAATTAAATAAAATTGATTTATTTAATTAAAAGAAGAACATTAGGATTTAATTAAATAAAATTGATTTATTTAATTAAAAGAAGACATTATAATTTAATTAAATAAAGTTGATTTATTTAATTAAAAGATGAACATTAAGATTTAATTAAATAAAGTTGATTTATTTAATTAAAAGAAGACATTAGAATTTAATTAAATAAAGTTGATTTATTTAATTAAAAGATGAACATTAAAATTTAATTAAATAAAATTGATTTATTTAATTAAAAGAAGAACATTGTGATTTAATTAAATTAAATTGATTTATTTAATTAAAAGAAGACATTAGAATTTAAATAAATAAAATTGATTTATTTAATTAAAAGAAGAACATTAAGATTTAATTAAATAAATTTGATTTATTTAATTAAAAAAGAAATATTATGAAATAATCTGATAAGGTTCATTATCTAACTTTAAGAGGAATAAAGAAATGATTAAAGAAGAATTAGTGTTAGTGAATCATGATCAAGTGTATGATATCAATCAAGATATTTCAAGTGTCTACATTGATAATATATTAATTAAAGTTGCACATTTGATGTTCTTGAATGTTACTTTTTGTGAAAGATGTGTTTGAGGGAGAGTCTCCCTTCGTTACTTAGTTAGCTATTGTTTTTTTCTTGTTCTCAATTTTTTGTTGTGTTTTGTTTTCTAACTCCTCGTGATATTATATTGATGCAAATTATTTGTAATATTTTACTAAACTTTGTGTTTAAAATGCGGATGTGACTTGTAAATGTGAGACCTTTTTCCCACCTTATATAATAAAAAGCATACTTTACTCTAAATATTACTAATATTACAGTCGATCAACATGATTAACTCTAATAAGCCAATTATTATTATTTATGATTAAAATTAATTAACCAAAACTTATAAGAGGCATGCAATGTATCGACACCATTCATATTCCACTCATTTTCTGGCGAAGTGGCTGTCAAATTTTGCACAGTTTTATATTTTACTACTCAAATTTAATTCCTCTCTTAATTAAATAAAAGCTAATATTTTCATAAGCTCCGTGAGAAGGCAGTGAACACTTGACAGTTTTCCGCACATTGCATGCGTAGGGAGGAAGATTGAATAATCCGTGATATTCCCTTGCCTTGTGAGCTCCAACTTGAAGAATAGTCAGAAGATATACACGTCTTCTTCATCGACATTTTAGATTTCATGTATTTCCAAAAGACTCTTGACTTCCAGGGAACGTGAGCAATTTTAATTTTCAGTCAATCTTGTTCTAATGTATTCTTCACTTGATTGTTCTAATGTACGTCCTTGTGGAAAAATTTCGTCTTTAATGGAATACAGATCAGAAGGCACCAAGCAATTCATTTGAAAAGGAAATTCTGCAGCCACAATAAACATTGTAAGTCATGGCAAAGGTTCTCGTTAACTGTCATCAATCAAATCAATCTTCATCGACAAGTAAATTACATGAATTTATCTTATATCTCCCAAAGACACTTGACTTCGAGGGAAGATGAGCAGGTACGCACTTGTGGAAAAGTCGTGTAAGATATTTCAATCTGTAACTTCAGCTCGCAAGGAAATTTCGTCTTTAATACAGATCATATGGCACAAAACAATTCATTTGAAAAGGAATCTGCACCCACAGGAAGCATCGTAAGTCGTTGAAAAGTTCGTCGCTAACTTCCATCGATCAAATCAACGTTGGAATTTTCCATTGGAGAGCCTCGGTAAAAGACAACCTAAGTTTGAGATTTGAAACTTATTTGGGCAATACAATTATTGCAAGGGTATTTCTAATTTCATGTAGTAAATCATGGTATTTTTTCTTTGAATTTAGTTGATTTTTTTTTTAAGACTGTAGGAATCGGTCGGGTATTCATCTCTCTATAAATTACAATGATTTTTTAAATTTTTTCACGTACACACCCTCCAATATCATGGGTTTGGAGCAATACTAGACCTCGTGACCTTTTGCCTACAATAGGATCCTTTAACCAATTGAGCTAGACACCCCACCTCTATTTTGAACTTAATTTGGCTTTAAAATATGCACTTTATTTTTTCTTGGCATCTTACATCAATTTTCTTGACCTATTAAATTTGGGTCTATCTATTCAATTAGTTTTTTTTTCTTTTGTTGAGATTTCATTTGTAATTATGAATTTAGATTGTTTGGATGATATTGATCTTAGATTTTTTTGGTTTTTCTGTTAATTAAAATTGTCATCAAATTCTATCTATTATATCTAATTATCATGTGTCTCATTTCAATTAGATTTATATATTTAAATTTTTCCTTATATTAAAAAAAATCATCATTTTTAAAATATCATTATATCTGAAAAAAAAACCAATTCATTAAACAATTTATAAAAAAGAAAACATTTTATAACTACATTAACATTATATGATTACTCATTGTATTTATAGTCTTATTCAAATACCATTGAATCAATATAATAGAGGTAACTAAAATGAAACCAATAAAAAATTCCATTACTTTGATGATAGGTCATAACAATACTTATTAACACCACATTCACCTAAGTGACATGTCACATTGATATATAAATTACATCAATTTTAATTTTCTGTCAATCTTGTTTTCATGTATTACCCTAAAGAAATTTTTTTTTTATTGGAAAAAAGCTAAAAAAAAATCAAATTATAGAGCAAGAGTACACAATTGAAACAAAACAACAGCTAAAATTTTACAAAATAGAGGCTTGTAGCAACAACAAACTAGCTACAAAGCCTCCAAATAGTTGCATAACAACAACCAAACAACCGACATCATTATAGACAAGGACAACAATCTCAAGAAGAGATACAGAGAACAACAATAAGATGAAAGGACAGCAAGTGTTGGCAGAAAGAAGGAGTGGCCAGCACCATCCAAACATCAACATAGCCACCCTCATCCAAATGTGCCTACAATAAAGAGCAACAAGCACTGCAGTAGAAGCAATGAAGTTCCTCTCAGCTTTTGAACCTGTCATCTTTAGCAAATAAACACTAGCACCATAATTTTGTTCCGCACTATAAATTGCAAGCAATGCTTCAAGGTTTGACCACACCTTGCATAACAACCATCCGTTGTAATCAAGGCAACCTCAATAGAACAAGCATGATACACCTTGAGGCGGAGGGAGAATTTTGGCTTGGATTTGGGACAAAAGAGACTTCACTAGAAGATGAAGAACGTCACCAGTAGAGCCCTTCTTTTCCAGGTAAGAATCTATACTCAGCACAAGGGTATGCAAATTGGAATAAATAGCTTGAAGTTCAATCTCAAGGGGTAGGAAGGAGCGAGACAAAGCAGCTTGGCACCGCAACTTCCAAATGTTTTTGATAATGATAAGATGGCTCGAATTAGATATCAAATTATGAGCAACTGAGTAGCCAAGCAGAGCAGCTTTCCATGACCAATGAAAATAAAACAGGGCTGGAAGTGAAGCAAAAAGTGCATTCCACAACTTGTAGACGTGAGAGCAAAACCAAAAACAATGTTTAAATGTTTCAACCTTACCACAAAATGGGTAGGAGGGAGGTGGGTGAAGGAATTTGAGGCGAGATCCCACTGGGAGTTTAGCATGTAGCAGCTTCCAAGCAGTAAGTTGGGATTGCGCATCAGCTTTGGATTTCCAAATAAGCAAGCTAAGTTTGTTCCACTTTGATCTGCTGAGGTTGCACCGCCAATTAGAACTAAGTCGGCAAGACAAGGCCACAGAAGGAATAAGTTGTTTGTAGAGGGCCTTGAGTAGAAAATTTTTTATGTAGCCTCCATTTGGCCACCTCCAGTCCTTAAAAAAACTTCAATGACAGCTAGTGGACATGAGGATGGAGAGATTAGGGGGCACCATGTTTTGTATTTCCAACACGATGGGTTTATCTTTGTGATTTAAATTATAGCTGAGTCTAAGTTTTTGCCAAGATTTCCATGAAAAATTGGAGGGATCCCATAAGTCACTGAATACTTGAATACCTTTTTTGAAAAGACATTTTTCCTTCATCCTTGGAATTTTGGCAAGAGGCCGATTATTGTCTTGAATCAGACGATTCCACCAAATTGATGAAGTTGGGAAACTTAGCCCATGACTGAAGGACTAATCATACCAGGATAAATTTTGAGAGACCAGTTGCCATGCTTTCCATATGCAGTTTAAGGATGTCGATCCATGGAGTTTGAAGTAATGTGCTAGGATAATCTTGTCACTCCAATGGACTAAGTTCTAGGCTTTTCCTGAGGTAGTTGTTTGGACGCGGTATCTAATCATCACTTTCCAAGATGCATTACCAACTAGAGTTTTGCCTATCCATTTGTCTGAAAGACAAACTCCTTGAGTGAACGGGTCAATTATGCCCAATCCACCATTCTCCTTAGGGAGGATGAAATGAGACCAAGAAGTGATAGACCTTCCTTTTTTATTTCCCCAATTGGACCAAATAAAATTATGAATTAGCTGGGTGAGCTAGTTATAGCATGCTTTGGAGGGCAAGCAATAAGAGGAAGTGTAGACATGACTAGCCAAAAGGATTTTATTAGCCACTTGGATATGCCCAGCCATTAAGAGAAAACTATTAGCCCAAGCCAAGAGTTTGGATTTGAATTTGTTAAGGAACCATCTCCACATTTCTTTCAAAGAGACTCCTAACCCAAAAGGAATGCCAAGGTACCGAGTTACAGTTCCATGCTTGATTTCTTTCCATTTTGTAGGTATCCAAGGAGGAAGGGGGTTGGGTCTTGTCATCCAAAATTTAGTTTTATGCATAGCTATTTTGGAGCCCAAAACATTACAGTAGAAATCAAGGATATCTAATAAATTAGTGATATCTTCTACTGAATTATGAATGAATATCATGTTGTCATCAGCAAAGTGGGAGTTAAGTGCCATGCAATTACCAAGGAGAGAGGTGTCATGGATGAGCGAGTTAGATTGCACATGTTGGAAAAGATAGCCGAGAGCATCCGTAGTGAGCACATAAAGAAATGGAGCAAGAGGGCAGCCTTGACGAACTGATTTTTGGAGGGTAAATTGAGGGGAAAGGGCTCCATTAATAGACAATCTGGCATTAGCATCCATAAACAACATAGGAACATGAGCACAAAATTAGGACCAAATCCCAACCATTGGAGCATCTTGAGGATGAAAGACCATCGTATATGATCATAAGCTTTGTCAAAATCAAGTTTGAGGATCAAGGCATCTTGAGCTATTTGTTGGGCCCATTTAGTTGATTCCCAAGCAAGGATTAAATTATCAAGAATGAATCTTCCCCCTAGGAACCCAGTTTGCTCAGGTCTAGCAATTTCTTGTGTGATGGGTTTAATTCTTTTGGCAAGAGCTTTAGCAATGATCTTATAGGATGTGTTGAGAAGAGTGATGGGGTGCCAACCATTTACCAAGTCTTCTTGTTTCCCTTTGGGAATAAGTTTAATCAGCCCCTGATTAATAATTGCACCAAGGGATTCAGTTTCTATACCTTCCAAATAGACATTGTAGAAATCTTCCCTAATATGGGGCCAGAGGATGTGATAGAATTCCATAGGAAGACTATCTAACCCAGGACTCTTTTCCAAAGCCAAGTTATACATGGCTTCATCAATCTCCTCCAAAGAAAGGTTGTGGTCAAGAAATTTTCTATAGTCTTGTTGAATTTTCTAAGGAATAAAAGCAGCGAGAGTGTCTTCCAGGATGGGAATAAGAGGATCTTTAATTGAGTCATTTGTAAACAACTATTTATAATGTTCAAAAAAGGTTTTCATGATATTCTCATGACTGGTCTACAGTTCACCAGTTTAAAACTCTCCTCTCTAAATAATCCTGACTTTCGGGGAAACTTGTATTCCACTCCAAAGGGAAGAAGACTAGGTAATTCCTTGTGTAATACCCGTGTAATATATTTCAATGTGTAACTTAAAATCACAAGGAAATTTTGTCTTTACATAGAGCAGAAGGCACAAAGCAATTCATTTGAAAAAGAAATCTGCGGTGACAAGCTGGCATCAATCAAATCAATGTTGGAATTTTCCATTCAAGACCCTCAACCAAAAGCAGCCTGAGAATGAGATTTGAAACTTATTTGGGCAGTACAATTACTGCAAAGGTATTTGTAACTTTATGTTACAAATTTTTTTTCATCTTTGTATTTATCCTTACTTGTTTTGCAATTAATTTGGCACTCTCTAAAGTATAGTGTTCTAAAGTCTGGGTTGGATTTATTTTTTCATGTGTTGATATACCCTCATTTCTTTTGGTATTAGATAAAAAAAAATTGAGTTGGTATATTCACTTAATCAACTATTTTTTCATTGTGATTGTTTGCGTAATATTGGTCTTAGATTTTAATGTATTTATTTATTTACTGAGTTTGATTTTATCAAATTCTATCCATTATATTTAATTATTATGTGTGTCATTTTAGTTAGATTTGAGTATTGAAGGTTTGGTATATAGTAGAGAATTTTTTATCATTTTCAAAATATCCTTAGAAGTGAAAAAAAAAATTATTAGTCTATTTATAATAAAGAGCATAGAGATGAAAGAATTTTATGACTATGTTACCACTCCATGAGTATTCATCATGTTTTAAATCTCATTCAAATACCATTAGATCTCTATAAGAAGAATGATTGCAATCAAAACAAGATAGAATTATCCCACTTATATGCTTATTAGAACCAACATCTTTAGACAATATTAGTGCAATCAAGTGACTAATTTAATAAGTCACCAAGAAAAAATAAGGACCACAAAAATGATCAAGGTTATACTTGTAGTCATGAACTAGGACACTCAATTATGATAGTAATAATTCCCATTACATAGGTAATTATACTCTCTTATAGACCAAAAAATGGATAATTCTTCCTATGGAACTAGCATTAAAACATTAAACATATCCTCCAAACCTTTAGTTGACAGTGTGTTGGTGCACATTTATCCAATGATAACTCTGTATTAACAAGTAATGAAAATATCACATAAATCAAGGGACGTGATTTACTAATGCTTTTCTTAGGAATGAGGATATTTTGGTGAGATTTTAAAATGGATACAAGAATAAGGGACTACCAAGGTCATGGGATATGGTAAGCTAGCATATAATTATGTATTTCACACTTGGAGGTCATTTTGGGGTTGGCCACACTTACCATTTTCCTCTACTTTTGCATTTGAGAAATAAGAAGATAATTAGTTTCCCATTTTACATCCTAACATCCCTAGAAGATTCCATAAACAATGGGGATATGCCTACCCTAGATCAACATCTAATCCTTTGTTTATATTAATATAATTTGCATAAAACCCCTCCACATGTGTTAAATTACCCTAGGCTTGAAGACTATATCTTCAAGGGTAAACTTGAAAAACTTCAAAGCCCCCTTGCAACTATGAAAAAATTCCATAAAGAAAAATTTGGCATTGAGATTGAGTCCCCCTCGAAAACCCCTAAAATAGGTTAAAATAAATTCCCCTTATCACACTCAAGAGCTAGGGCCTCAAGCTGTGGAAACTAGAAAGGGTAAGGGGCCCTTAAGGGAACTAAGAATAGTGTGTAAAGCAGCCAAGTTAAACAATATAAAGTCCTTGGAAGTTCACTTCCCTTTGGAAGAACTTTCTAGCAACATGGGAAAGGGGGAAGACAAAAGTTTGAAACAAACTAAAGAAACAATGAAGAGAATAGGAAGAACAAGAAAAAGAAGAGGTAAGAGGAGGAATTTGAAGAGGTTCATAAGAACACCTTGAAACAAAGTATAAAAAGGAGATCTATGAGACTTGTTGTTGTCAGCCAACAATAAAAGGATGAAGAGAGATGGATGGGAATTCTTTTAAGGTGATTTTGGATTCTGATGAAAAAAGAAATGATGAAGAAATTGACCCAACCTACAATAGTCTTGAGGACCTATCTCCCATGTTCTATTATGAATCTATCCAAAGTCTTGCAGAGGAAGACTTGAGATGGAGACCAACTTTGTTTCTTTAGTCCTAGATTCTAACCCCCCTCTCAACCATCATAGAGTGATAAAAGTGCTAAGAAAATATTTGAAGAGGATTACAGTGACCATACATAGGAAGAGCTTCAAATGGAGATAAGCAAAAAAAACAAATAGAAATTAAGCTTCTACAAAGGAAAATTTTGAATTAATGGGTAACAAAGACACTCGGCTTGAGGACTCGATGGCCATTCCATTATTAAAGACATAATGAAGTGCTTCACCATCTTCATGGTTATTTTGCAGGAGGATCAAAATAGATAGAAGAGAAAAAAGACAATGCAAAAAAGAAGTTGAACAAATTTTTGAGGCAAAAAGAACAATGAGGAAAATGAGTTGCACACGTGGAATGAGAGGCTGAAACAAATTGCTAATGAGTGGAACACTCTTATGAGCCTCCACAAAAAATGAACTTTTCTTAGTTAGCTATTGTTTTTTTCCTTTTTTTATTTTTTGTTCTAGGTTTATTGTTGTTTTTTGTTTTCTAGCTCCTCTTGATGTTGTGTTGGTATAGCTTGTTTGTAATATTTTGTTGAACTTTGTGTTTAAATTGTTTTTTATTAAGGTAAAAACACGTTTTGAAGGGACACTGAAACCCTTTACAAATAGATTTTGAATGGATTTGGAACCCACAACCAAAAGGTTGTCTAAACATAAAGACATGAAAGCATAGACAACCCAGGATAAAAAGACAACCAAGGCCAAAGAACCACAACCGACTACAAATCTGCAAAACAACTAGCAGCCAGCTAAAAACCAGCCCCCAAACAAGAACCATCAAGATTTACATTTATAATTACTCTTGTGGGAGCAGAGATTCATGTCAAAATGAGACTTAAAGGACTTTTCTTTCTTTCCCTTTACAGTAATCCAGCCCTCTTCCACTTGCACTGCCTTATCAAGCCAAGCCAGCGCACCATCATCCTAAAGAAGGTAGCCTGCAACTGCTATCTTAGAGATTTGATCTGTATTCCTCCCTACAAGTGTGGCCAAATCAAGAGAGCCACTTGAAATGATAGCCATAGCACTATCACCAGAAGTGGTAGCCATAGGCCCACTCTCTCTCTCATTAGGGGTTTCAACATTGTAGTTTTGCATAGCATCAACAACCCCACCATTAGAGACATCCGAAGAGGATGCCCCAAGTTCCTGTGATTCCAAAGCAACCACCTCATAAAAACTCCTAGGTTGCTCAACTTTCTTCTCAACCATATAATGTTGTTGAGAAGCACCTTTCCACCATGTAGTCTTTGTGGCTTTTTTCTCAAAACCACATTGTGTAGCAGCATGACCTATTTTAAAACATCTTCTACATCGGAAGGGAATCCCTTCGTAGTCCAAGGCTTGGACCCAAGAACTCTTAGAAGTTTTAAGTAAAATCTAGGCAGGCAACCCTTTTGAAACATCCATTTCAACCAATATGTAGGCAAAGGTAGAGTGAAACATATCAGAGGATGCATCATCCACCAACAAAAAATCTCCAAGAGCCTCACCCACTTCCTCCAAAAGGGGATCAGTCCATAAATGAAGAGGAAGATTAGGAAGCCGAACCCAAATTGGGATCTTATTGAAAGTTTTAGAAGAAGGGTTGAAATCAACATGCCAAGGCTTAATCATCAGCATAAATTTATCCTCCCAGCTAAAAAAGTGATCACATAAAATTTTGTTTCTATCTTGATCAATGTCAAATTTAGCAACAAAAAACCCCTTGGCCATGGGGAAAATATGAACTTTACCAGTAATTAAAGGCTCCCATTCTTTTGAGATCCAAGAGTGCAGCTGAGGGAGGGAAGGCTAAAAACCCTTAAACTAGCAGATCACCCCATGTGAGGAGAAGGCAGAAGCATTATACTCAATTTCCTCTTCTATCTTAGCCTTCAAATCAACAAAGATAGCATTAGCCATAGAAATAAACCCACCAATCAGCGGTCCCCTCTGTGCCATAGTTTTTTGCATCGGGTTCACCTCGTCCTTGCCACTAGCGCAACAAAACCCTTGTTCTCCTTGCCGGTGGCCATTTAGGCCCTTCTGCCCAGCATTTTCTATTTGGTCGATTGTGGCCTTCGCACCACACACAACCATTGCCGCCGTGTTCTCCATTGCACACCCCTTTGAGCCCTCTAAGCCCTGCGTCGCTGGGAACTTGGTCCCATTCATGTCCTGGCCATTGGCCTTACCAACCTTCGTTGCCTTCCCCTGCAGCTTCGCCTCGCCATGGAGGTCTCCTCCCACGCCAATGCCATTTCTATAGTATTCATTATAAGGCCTATTGTGTTTAAATTGTTGATGTGACTTGTAGATGTGAGACATTTTTGCCATCTTATCTAATAAAAAATTTATTTTACACTAAATATTACTAATAGTACAATCGATCAACATGATTAACTCTAATAAGCCATTTATTATTGTTGTTTATTTAAAATTAATTAATGTGAATTTTTATGTGGGATGTGGCTTATTCCCTAACAATAGTAAATTAGGGGAAAACTTATAAGAAGCATGCAATGAATCGACATTATTCATACTCCACTACTTTTCAAGTAAAGTGGCCATCAATTTTTACACAGTATTATATTTTACTGCTAAAATTTAGTACTCTCTTTATGCTAAGAGGTGTTCTTAAATGAAAGCAAATGACCTATGTCAAAAAAAACTCTCCAATGCTATGTTATGTTTTAAACAAAAAGGAAGGCAACTTTATGTGGCCCCCGTTTTTTAAACCTTGAATATTTACCATTTTCAAAAAAAAAAAATAGTAGTTTAGAAAGTAGATTTGGAGCACTAGAACTCTTGTTTTCATTGCATCTTCAAATTTTTTATTATAACTATCTTCAATTTATTATCCAACATTAGTCTTTTTTTATTTCAAAAATAAATAAATAAATAATGTCCACTTAAGATCTCTTTTTGGTCCCCCATCTTTGTGCACTTACCCTTAGGGACATTTTATGTATTATCCCACATTGTTTGTTTTTCTAATATCCTAGATGATATATCCTATATATTCACCAATAGTATATTTGTAATCACTCATTTTGAATTGATCTACTTTTTTTATTGACTAGAATATAGTTTATTCTTTCAATCCTAGATTCTTGCTCTTGCTTTCCTTCAATAATTTAAATTTTGGGTGGTTTCATATTCAAATCTTACACTTGTTATAGTTGATGCAAGAACACGTTAGATAACATTACTCTCTTTAAACTGTGAGGTTGAGCCTATTGATTGGTATACATTACTTAAATTTATTACAATATTTTTTTCACAATTAATGTTAGATGGTTTTAAACCAAGAGTCTCTAGTGTTCCTAAAATTAATATTTTTTTATCATTTCAATAACTAATTGATATCATGTTGTTTTATTTAAATTTTAAAAAATTATTCATATTTTATTAACAGTTCTCTTAAGTGCATTATTTAAATTTTAAAAAATTATTCATATTTTATTAACAGTTCTCTTAAGTGCATTATGAAATTTTCTTAACATTTTAGTTGCTTATGAATTATTTTAGGTGATATTTTTATTGACATGTTTTTAGCTTTTTATATTATGTAAATTTTGACCATTTTCAATGTTTTCTTCAATTGGTGTATATTCTTGAAGTTTTATAGTAAAGTATATTTTGATTTATTAAAGATTAAATATTTAGTTTGATTTCTAAAATAAGAATCAAAATATTGTTAAGAATTTGATATTTCATTATCAATTATAATTTCATTATTTCTTATATTTATAGGTGATTTGGGACTTGTTTCTACACGCAAATCAATTGGTAACAATGATGTACCTTCAACTCCAACTTTTCCCATTCGAAAAAACATTTTCATATGCTCTCTTTGTATTGTATTCAACTTCGATTTTTCTCAAAAGTTCCCCACTTTTTATTTACAATCATAATTGTCAAGTCTTTCTTTCTACACAAAATTATTAATATAGTTTCATTCAAATTGTTAATTAAATGAAAAGAATATAGAAACCACTCAAAATAAGCATAATAAATATAACTAAATTCTTAAAATAAAAGTGGTTGTTAGTCATAAATACCTACAAAATAACAAATTTATATTAATAGTAACCAAAATTGGCAATTAAAACTCACAAGAAAACAAGAAAAAACATATAATGATTAAACAATTATTGATTTCTAATAATAAGTTATTTGTATTGATATAAATTAAAAAACTCATAAAATTTCATTAAAAAAAAAATGAAAAACGATGTGCTAATTGTATTGTAGGACCAAATCATGAGTACCATTGTTTTTTTCTTGTTTGTGATTCATTTTACTTCATTTCGGTATCCATTTTCAAAGGGTTTCAAGGCATATCTTACCTGTGAGTTCATAAATTGTAACTCCTAGATTTTCTGGGTATTGTTGTTTTAGATAATAGGGGACATTTTATGAATTGGGTTGTCAATATTTTGTGAAAATACTAAGTATCTAAACTGATATAAAAATCTGGAATTTTCAGCTGTGTATTCCCTATGTAATGTTCAGTTTTTGAGTTGAAAATTATTATTGCAATATCTTTTATTTTGCTGCATTATATTGTCTACATAATTTTCTTTACATGGTGTTCTCGTATTACTTATTTAAACATGTATTCCCTCTACTTTAGATATGGATTCACTTAAGAATTGGACATCCATTTTGTGTCTAAGAAACATATTTTTCTTGTTCTCTAACATTTTTGAACTTCAATGTCACCATAAAATTGTCACTAATATGTGATCATTCTTCCTAGATTTTTATCTTTTGAATACGTCAACATTTTTATTTTTATTTCCTTTTACTAGTGTCTTTATATTCTTCTAATATACATGTATTAATTTTTCTTTAAACGTTTTGAGTCCCTTATTTACATTTGAAATTAAAAAAATGATTTCCATGCACTTCATTCTATACACATTCAAACAAATTGATTTTTTTTGCAAATTATGTGATGTGTATACATAGTAATGCAAAATTTTAGAAAGCATTCACTTTCAAAAAAACATTAAAAATATTTAATTAAAAAAATACACAACTTTTAGTACTCTTTTAGGTGTATTTTTTGTCAAATGACTTTTTAAAATTCTCGATGCAACAAAAATTAAGAGAATGCAAACCAAACAATTTATATTTTATTGATAAAAATAAGAATACTTTTGTGTGCACTCAACATTTCAACCCCTTAACTTGAACAATTTCTTTAAAATTCTTAGTAATTTAAAAACAGCTTTCAAAGTTCTACAACTCTTGTTCTTGATATATCTTCAAATTTTGAGCATACATATCTTGAATTACTCCTCCAATTTTAGATTTCTCATTTCAAAAGAAGAAAAATGTCCACTTTTGACCCCCTTTCTTCTCTGTCATTTTGTGCACTTACTCAAATAGAAAATCTCTTGTAATGTACATTTTGTGCTCTAATTCAAATTTTGACTATTATTTGTTTTGATCCTCACACTAGCAGGATCAAAGCTCTGATACCAATTGCTTGGATTGTTATCGATTTTCATATACTTACAGTATGGTATGTACAAATTGCTTAGATTGCTATCGATTCACATGTACTTATAGTATGGTATGTACAAAGTGCTTAGATTGCTATCAATTCACATGTACTTACAATATGGTATGTACAAATTGCTTGGATTGTTATCGATTCTCAAGTACTTATAGTATGGTAT
Organism: Sequoiadendron giganteum; assembly: GCA_007115665.2. Taxonomy (NCBI): domain Eukaryota; kingdom Viridiplantae; phylum Streptophyta; class Pinopsida; order Cupressales; family Cupressaceae; genus Sequoiadendron; species Sequoiadendron giganteum. The sequence continues at coordinate 158,624,751 of CM021105.1, forward strand.
GTACAAATTTCTTGGATTTCTATCGATTCTCATGTACTTACAGTATGGTATGTACAAATTGCTTATCGTGATACTCTCTTATTTTTATCAAGTAACTACAATGATGGTCATGGAGGCATGATTGAATTATTAGATCAACCAAACTATTCTTAGATCAAATGCATACTTGATTTTTATAAGAATGTATACTCATATCTACACATAAGCTTGCTCATGAATATATATGTATATACATACATACATGAGCTATACCTTCTTTATTTAATATTATATACTTATTTCCATTCTTTTGAACATGCATGTTCTCATGGTTGGATCACTACATTCTTGATATACATTTATGAAAAGATTATAGAAATGATGCACATTTTACTTCCATGTTCTCTACTTGTATGTCTTTATATTGGATTGACTACATTATTTTAGGCACATATTGGAAGTATATTGAAAAGGTTGATTGCATATAGACATGATATCATCTTAGCAAACTAGAACTTGCAGAGATTTATCAGTTGCTTAAGAAATGTTGGACTAAGCAACATTGATGGTAAACTATTAAGTCGCACTCAAGGTTGACTTTGTTCATGAGCATAAAGTATGGTGTCATTTGATGTAATTTGTGTGATGATGTGTAATTAGTGTATTTAACTAAGCTTAATTTACGGAGGTTGTTACATTTACTATGAGGCTCCAATAAATTAGGAAATGACCTTCATTTTTTTATAGTTCAATCATGCACTTATAATTTTGATCATGTTTATGTGATTTTCAACCTACTTTGTAGCCTTAACCTTTATACTTTTAGTTTATAGAATAATGATTGCTTGTGATATCTAAAAATGGTGGTTCTTAGTAGAACTATTAGAGCTTGTTATCTTAGGAAAGTAAAATCAACAAGCTTCCCTCCTTGAAACTTGATCGAACACTTCAATCAATTTAAAGATTTTAAACAAATTTGTAAACATGCCAAGCAAAATGCAAATGCTTGTGTTTGTCCTTAATGCAATGGTCTTTGTGTTTAGCTTTTTATTTTGTTTGAATATATAAGTTTTAGCTCTTTTATAAGTTGCCACTTATTACCTCAACAACATATTTACCATAAGTAGAGTGCCAAAAAGGAATTTTGACAGTCACCACCTACTACAGATATTTTAGTAAAAAAGGATGCTATTTGTTCATTTGCATTCTTATTTAATGTTTCTCTTATACTCATCGCTAGAAAAACATTCAAAAAATATAGTCTATGAATTTTCTATAAGTCCAAAAGCATATTTTAAAGTGGCAAAGATTATTTCCACTAGCTGAAATGTTCCCACCAAGTATCAAAAATCTCTACAACTCTATTTATTCCATCTATCACCATAGAAACCATAAACAAAGCCACACATTAATCATCAAAACATGTTAGAAATGGTTAGTTGTGCAAAATATCTCCAAATCCTAACCTTTATAAGGATGTTTTCCATCTAAAACCAGTAAAATATCATATTTGGTCGATAGGCTATTTATTGTGGGCACAACCCATCAGAATTGTCTCACGCCAGCAAATAAACTTTCAGGAAACATGAAAATCCACTGAGTTTAACCAAAAGAGTGGGCATACACTAAAATAACAATTTTTAGCCTCCCATGGAAAAAACCCTAAAACTCAAATTCTTCTCATTATCTAAATAAACAATGGCACCGACTCTTTGACAGATATTTCTTTCCTTTTTTCCTCCCTCATATCTCTATAAAAATGGCTTTGAGATTTGTAGTCACCATTTAATGTTTGCAAGTTCGGTAGTTTATGTAGATTATTTTAATGGTGAGTCTACTATTGTTGGTATCTAAGTTTCTGAGAAAAGATCATGGTGATCCTCTTCTTGCTTCTACTTCAACTAATGGAAATTGAACGGTCCAGTGATTGAATCTGGTGGAGTGTAGTTTTAAGAGAAAAGAGGGCTCACATAAGGAAAAAATAGATGAAGAAGAGGATGATACTCTAATAATGATATTCAAGTTTTATATTGCTCTGCTTCTGTGTTAGCACCAATTCAATCCATTTTAACATTTTGTGACTTTCTCCATCTAAAATGGGGGTTACGATTATACAGAGAAAATGAAAGTTAATCCTCTTCAACATCCTTTCTTAAATGGTGAACAAATCAATACAATTTGCAGGCACGATTTGATGCTTTACATTTGTGGATGTTCTTTCGAAACTGTTATTTTTGCTCATTTTATAAAAATTTGCCATGGTAGTGTTTCATAATTTTTCCTACAAATTCTACCTATTTTATCTCATCATCATTGTTGATAGCACTACACAATTTGTGTAGAATCTCAAGATGAGTCACTTTCCATGGTTTTAGTGAGTGTTTTTTTTTGGAATCTATTCACTATTGGATCATTTTTTTATGTGTTGTATTTCATTATAAAATAGTTTTGTTGTTATTTGTTAAGTGAAGGAATTGGTTTTATGGAAATTTATCTCGTGTCAGGAAACACAACTTTTTGTTAGTCATTGTCATGTCCTATCAAATGTAGGGGCGAAACACATATGTAAGCAGACATAATTATACATTTCAATAATAAATACATTTTGAATATGCTTGAAAGGGAGTTGGCTAAATAAGCAATTGATATAACAAATTCTAAATTAACAATTATTTGGTAAACTAAACAAAACCCCTCAAATCACACCCCTTGGCAAATAGACATGTCTTGGTAAAAGGACGCCTCAGTTCAATCCTATTAAAAGGGGGCTAAGGAAAGCTGAATAAGAAAGATATCAAGAAAAGAAACAACAAAAAGAAGCAACAAGAGGACATTTACTCAACTAGCGAATAGGTGAGAGTTTTCTTCACTTAGCAATTAATCATTCTAGTGTTCAAAATATCAATCTCTCATCTTTATACATGTATTTAAAATATTTTTTGTCGGTTTGTTTTATGTGTATGATAGCAGCACTTTAGGAACCGATCCAAGTAGACTCCATAACGATGAATGATATACCACTCTATCTTGCCAATGTAAACCCGATTTACTAGTTCAGCCCAGACTACAAACCCAACCCCTGAAACTAGTCCTTCAATTCAAACACCAATGTATCTCCTTCATGTTATTGTATATATTGTAGATATTCTTATACAATTATGTTTTGATATTATGTGATATCCATACTTGTATTGTTGCTAAAGTTAATCTTCTTTAAATAGAAAATTTGTATATTGTAGGTTTTTGCCTATGATGATTACATTCACTAATGAGAATAATTGATATATATTACAAGAAGATATATTTTGTATATGATCAGACTCTTTTTAATCATATAGATTAGGATTTCTTCATTATGCCTTATTATAATGCATTGTAAATAAATAATCATAAAGGAATCCAAATGTATACTAAATCTAAACAAAGATTGTTTTCTAAGTGTTTGAAATCCTACTTGGGCAACCTGAGCATGTGGTGCCTAAAAATCCCATTCTGCCCCTAGGACCCTAGGCAAGGGTTGGGCCATAGAGGAATTGGCAGTCCCACCTAAGTCTGTTACAGCCATGAAGGGGTGGTACGCCTAGGCCACTAAGTGCTCCAAGGGTTTTCCCCAAGTGGGAAATGTATTTTCCAAGGAGATGGTCATGGATGAAGAATGCAGTTACAAGTCCCCTAGAGTGGGAGGTTGTAGGCTACAACCCCTTGAACTTAGCCAAGGACTTCAAGCGGATTTATCCACAAGGATAGAGAATGCAAATATAAGTTTCTAAGAGGGGAGGGTTATAGGTTACCACATTTGTACTAGGGATCACAGCTTCGAGCGGATCCGTCCATGTCATCCCTCATGTGTTGTATTGATTGCTTTAGTGGATATGTTTATTTTGGATGCCTATAATTTAATGCTAATGAACATATGTATGTATGGAATCTCTCTCTGTGGATACAAGTGATCAACCAAGAATTCCCCATCTGAGAGCGTCCATTTGGCCAACCTTAATCTTAAAACCAGCAAGTTCCAAGATAGGACTAGGTAAGGGACATTACAATGGTATCAAAGCCCTCATCCTACCATCCTGTGAAACCCTAGCAAATGCTAACCTACCAAAGGAGAAACTCTAAGAGGAACCCCACCCCAAACAAAAACATGGAAGCATCCATGAATAATGAAATGAGAGCATTTATGGAACAAACCACCCAAGTGCTTAAAGACCAAAATGAAAGGAATGAGAAGACTTCACAACTCCTCCTTTAGGCTATTCACAATATGAATGGAAATAACATAAGAGATACAAACTCCAATCACTTAGAAAATAATGGTTGCACACCCTCAAAAGCCACAAAATGAAGACCCACTAGACCTACCTTCTTAGACGAAAACATGGAGGGGGGGGAACGAATGAACCACCCACAAAAAATGTGGAGGATATTGCCATGGCCTATTATAGACTTGAGCCTGAAGTTAAGGAGATTATCCCCTTTAAAGATTTTTGTGATGTTAGGCTTAAGGCTAATCCTAGAAAAGAGAGAAACCCTCAAAGCGACAAAGATCTCAAAACTAGAGTAAGCAAACTAACCCTCCCCACCTTTGACGGAGGAGGAAAAAATACTACACGATCATGGGTTCAAAAGCTAGACACCTATCTATCCTTAAGCCCCATGATCGAAGAAAATGCCATCAAATTTGTTGCATTACACCTAATCGAGATGGCCCATGATTGGTGGCATCACAGCCTCATAACCCAGGGTCATCAACAAGTGTCTACCTATGATGATTTCACCCATAGGTTGAACAAAAGATTCAACCAAAGTGAGGCAACAAGGAACCATCGAAAGCTACACCACAGAGTTTCAAAAACTAGCCATTATAGTGCCTGAAATCTCCCAAGAAAGGCTCACCTACTTATTCATATGAGAATTAAAATGATCAATCAAAAGCATGGTGAGTGCACTTGAACCCACCCGCTTAGACAAAGCCATCCAAAAAATCCATGAAATTTGAGGAAAACTTATCAAGAGAAAGGCCTAGTGACTTTACTAAACCACCTCGTTGAGAAGAAAGACCAAGAAGAGAGGCAGCAATTAGAATTTGCACATATTGCAATGAAAAGAGAGATCGATTCCACTTGTGCAAAACAATGGAGGACCTAAAAAGGAAAGGATTATGTTTCATTTGCCAACAACCTTGGAGAATAGATCACAAATGTCAAAGTCGAGCTCACCAAATGGAAGCACACCTGAACAAGGAGTACCGAAACAAAAGGGCAAGATTTGAGGACAAGAGTCATGTAGCACTAGCTACCATCTCCCAAGCCTCTAAACATTGCCCATTTAGGATCAAAAGAATACTTAGGGGATAAAAGGTCATCACCTTAGTGGATAGTGGTGCATCCCACAATTTCATTGATGAAAGAATAGTGAAACAAAGGAAGTTGGGAACCATACCCTTCAAAGGATTCAAAGCAACAATTACCACGGGAGCTAGAGTGCAATCCACAAGAATAGTCCCCAACTTGAAACTTACCTTAGGAAAGCATCCCATCAAGGAAGACTTCTATGTAGTCCCCCTAGATGCAAATATTATCTTGGGAACACCATGGATTTACTCATTAGGGTGTTTTATGTTTGATCTTCCAAATTTAACAATCTGGTTTCAGCATGAAGGGAAAGAAGTCACCCTAAAAGGACTACCCGATGGTGCCCCAAAAGTGATTTCATGCAAAAGGATGGAGATAATCTTCTGAAGAGGACAAGGGGAGTGGGTCACCCAATGTATGATCCTTGATAAAAGCACCACACAGGGAAAGACAATCCACGTGGATATCCAGCCCATCATAGAGGAATATAAGAAGGTTTTTGAAGAAATTCCCTCAGGCCTACCCCCCAAGAGAGAATTCGAGCACACCATAGAATTAGAAGAAGGGGCAAAACCCATCATAACCACCCCTTACCACCATCCTCATAAGTTCAAGGAAGAAATTGAGAAAACCATAAAAGAATTGCTAGAAATGGGACACATTCAGCCAAGCTCCAACCCATTTGCATCATCAGTAGTCCTACTAAAAAAGAAAGATGGCACCCTAAGAGTGTGCATAGATTATAGATCCCTCAACAAAAAAACCATCAAGAACCGATATCTGATTCCCCGAATCGATGAACTCATTGATGAACTCCATGGGGCAAGGTACTTTTCTAAGATTGACCTTCGGTCAGGGTATCACCAAATAAGAATGTGAAAAGATGTGCCCAAAACAACTTTCCATTGCCACTATGGGCACTTTGAATTCCCAGTTCTACCATTTGGACTCACGAATGCCCCAGCCACCTTTCAGTCATGTATGAACCACATCTTCCACAAGCAACTAAGAAGCTTCCTTCTAATATTTTTTGATGACATCCTAATCTATAGTAAAACATGGAAAGAACATCTCAAACACATTGAAGAAACCTTAAAGATTCTAGAGCAGGAATCCTTATATGCCAAAGCATCAAAATGTGAATTTGGTATGGAAGAAATATTGTACTTGGGCCATAAAATCAATGCCCAAGGGGTTAGCATGGATAAAGAGAAAATTGCAGCCATCAAGGAATGGCCAAAACCCAAGTCCCTCACACAACTAAGGGGTTGTGTTGGTTTGTGCAACTATTATAGGTGTTTTGTGAAGGGATTTGCAAAGATAGTTGCCCCACTCACAGACCTAACCAAGAAAGGGGCCTTTGCATGGAATGAGGTAGCCCAAAAAGCCTTTAAAAAACTAAAAGAAGCCATGAGTTCTTGCCCAGTATTGACCATCCCATATTTCACCCTTCCCTTTGAGTTGCAATGTGATGCATCCGAGGAGGGGATTGGTGCAGTCTTCATGCAAAATAAACATCCTATAGCTTTTGAAAGTCGTAAGCTTACCGAAGAAAAAAGACACTATCCCATCTATGATAAAGAGATGTTGGCAATAATGCATGCCTTGGCCAAATTCTGCCAATACTTAGTTTGCACAAAGTTCCATGTGAAAACCGATCATAACAGCCTAAGATACTTCGTGAATCAAAAAGATCTGAACGATAGACAAAAAAAATGGGTTAGCTGGATACAAGCCTATGACTTTGATATTGAGTATGCGAAGGGAACAAACAATGTGGTGGCAGATGCCCTATCTAGGCAACCTTACTTGAACACAATAACCTATGTATCTGCGGATTGGAAAGGTGACATCATTGTAGAATATGCGAAGGATCCCCAAGCCAATGAGATTTTGCAAGGCCACCTACCCCATGAAGAGTATAAGGTAGTTGAGGATCTCATCCTATATAAGGATAGAGTGTTTCTAACACCACATTCCAAGATCAAGGAAAAGATACTTAAAGAATATCATGACAATCCATTAGTAGGGCACCAGGGATATTACAAAACATACAAGCAAATAAGGGAGAAGTAAATTCATGGAAAGGACTCAAGCAAGATGTGTTAAGGCATGTACAAGAATGTATGGTTTGTCAAAGGAATAAATTCAAACAAAGCCATCCAATAGGTCTCTTACAACCCCTGCCCATTCCCAACCAAAAATGGGAAAGTATCTCAATGGATTTTATCACCGGATTGCCCAAGACTCAAGGAAAAGATTGCATATACGTGGTCGTCGTTCGACTCACCAAGTATGGACACTTTTTGCCATATCCAAAGAGTATAGGGCACCCCAAGTAGCTGAAGTATTCTTCAAGGAAATCTTTAGGCTCCATGGTCTTCCAAGAAATACTGTCAGCGATCGGGACAATCGATTCATGAGCCAATTTTGGAAAGAACTCTTCTGATTGGCTAGGACCAGTCTTACACCCAGCACTAGCTATCATCCCTAGATGGATGGTCAAACCAAAATCATCAACAAATGGATAGAAGGGTACTTGAGGAACTATGTCACTGGTCAACTAAGTGCATGGGCCAAGTGGTTACATCTAGGAGAGTATTGCTACAATACAACACATCACATGTCCATCCAAATGACCCCCTTCAAAGCACTATATGGATATGAACCCACCACATTTGGAAGTTTGATTTCCCAAGAAATCCAAGTGCCTTGAGCTAAGGACTTTGTACAAGAGAGCATGGACATCTTGAACACCCTCAAGGACAATTTACACCAAGCCCAGAACCAACAAAAGATGTACACAGATAAGAACTGCATCAAAAGAACTTTTGAAGTAGGAGCTCTGGTTTTCCTACGGTTACAACCATATAAGCAATCATCCCTCAAATCTAATGGAGCAGAAAAACTAAGACCCCGATTCTATAGGCCTTACAAGATCATGAAAAGGATTGGTGAAGTAGCATATGAACTTGAGCTACCCAAGGACAACCGCATCCATAATGTCTTCCATGTATCTAGGTTGAAAAAAGTATTGTGCCAACAAGTGACTCCCTGTACCGAGTTACCCCCTCTTGATGATGAGGGTAAGTCAATCCTTGAACCTGAAGCAATTCTCAATATAAGGGAGAAAAGACTAAGAAATAAGACTATCCCGAAATTTTTGATCAAAATGGAAGAATCTACCTGAAGAAGATGTTGCATGGGAAAATGAAGAAATCTCCAACCACCCGAACCTCAAGTTGCTTGAGGGCAAGCAATTTTAGGGGGGGGAGGACTGTCATGTCCCTCTATCAAATGTAGGGGTGAAACACATATGTAAGCAATACTAATTATGCATTTCAATAATAAATACATTCTAAATATGCTTGAAAGGGAGCTAGCTAAATAAGCAATTGATATAACAAATTCTGAATTAACAATTATTTGGTAAACTAAACAAAACCCCTCAAATCACACCCCTTGGCAAATAGACGTGTCTTGGTAAAAGGACACCTCAGTTTGATCCTATTAAAAGGGGGCTGAGGAAAGTTGAATAAAAAATATATCAAGAAAAGAAACAACAAAAAGAAGTAACAAGAGGATGTTTACTCAGCCAGCGAACAGGTGAGAGTTTTCTCCACTTAGCAATTAATCATTCTTGTGTTCAAAATATCAATCTCTCATCTTTATACGTGTATTTAAAAGAATTTATGTCAGTTCGTTTTATGCATGTATGATAGTAGCACTTTAGGAACCGATCCAAGTAGACTCCATAACGATGAATGATATACCACTCTATCTTGCCAATGCAAACCCGATTTACTGGTTCGGCCCAAACTACAAACCCAACCCCTGAAACTAGTCCTTCAATTCAAACACCAATGTATCTCCTTCATGTTATTGTGTATATTGCAAATATTCTTATACAATTTTGTTATGAGATTATGTGATATCCATACTTGTATTGTTGCTAAAGTTAATCTTCTTTAAATAACAAATATGCATATTGTAGGTTATTGCCTGTGATGATTACATTCACTAATAAGAATAATTGATATATTACAAGAAGATATATTTTGTATATGATCAGAGTCTTTATAATCATACAGATCAGGATTTCTTCATTATGACTTATTATAATGCATTGTAAATAAATAATCATAAAGGAATCCAAATGTATATTGAATTTGAATAGAGATTGTTTTCAAGTGTTTGAAATCCTACTTGGGCAACCTAAGCATGTGGTGCCTAAAAACCCCATTTTGCCCCTAGGACCCTAGGCGAGGGTTGGGCCATGGAGGAATTGGGGGTCCCACCTAAGTCTATTACAGCCATGGAGGGGTGGTAGGCCTAGGCCACGAAGTGCTCTAAGGGTTTTCCCCAAGTGGGTCATGTATTTTCCGAGGAGATGGTCATGGATGGAGAATGCAGTTACAAGTCCCCTAGAGTGGGAGGTTGTAGGCTACAACCCCTTGAACTTAGCCAAGGACTTCAAGCGGATCTATCGATAAGGATAGAGAATGCAAATATAAGTCGCTAAGAGGGGAGGGTTGTAGGTTACCACCTTTGTACTAGGAATTACGGCTTTGGGCGGATCCATCCATGCCATCCCTCATGTGTTGTCTTGATTGCTTTAGTGAATATGTTTATTTTGGATGCCTAGAATTTAATGCTAATGAACATATGTATGTATGGAATCTCGCTCACTTTGTGGATGCAAGTGATTAGCCAAGAATTCCCCATCTGAGAGTGTCCATTTGGCCAACCTTAATCTTAAAACCAACAAGTTCCAAGATAGGACCGGGTATGGGATATTACAATCACCCCTAGAAACAAACTTAAAATCATGACCAATATTTTTGTTTAAAAGACTAGAAAAATATTGTCTAGAGCTCGGGTGATTATATAGATTTGTGAATTTTCTTTTAAAACTAGCTACAATGAGGAAAAGTTAGATAAAAATAAACTTGAGAGAAAGAGTATAAACTTTTATAAGGCATTGATTCTAAGGACATAAAATATGAAGAAATGGATTACATGTTCATTGTTTGGATTGCCTCAACCATATAAAGCACAAACCTATTAATGCACTAATTGGATTGTTCATCACTTCATCTGGTAGCCTAAAGATGAAATCTGGAATATCACAGCCAACCAAAAACTGTGCAACCTCATTACTGAAATTATTACAGTTATGGTGCAATAAATGGACCTATTTCCTGCAAATACTCTTCGAACATTTCTATAGGTATATGAGTGATGCCCAATTCCACTACTTTATAAGGCTTTTCATAAGGAGTTTGCTCTACAGGGCTATTTTGTATACCTCCCCCAAAATAATATTCTTTCCCATATACAACCACACCTATATGCCTTGCCAAAACAGGTAATATATACTACTTTTGTAAGTAAAAATATGTCCAGCACAAAGACAAAATAATCAATACTTGCTACAAAAGTTAAAAAATAAATTAAAACAAACAAACATTTCACTCCACTTAGAATTACATATCATTGGATAATTCTTACGGAGAGTAGAAGCAATTGGCTATCGTCAATTTTTGAGGTCTAGATGAACTCCTCTACTTTAACGGAATCTTTATGAACTCCTATACTTTAATGGGAGGCTATCTGAGGTCTAGAATCTGCTATAAATCTCAAAAATTCTCTACAGCAAACCATCAATCAAGAGACATGGATTAATACATCCCTAAACAGGCCATAGGCTAACCCCATGTACCGTCTACTATAACATGCAAGCCCAAGAGTTTAACGCGGTCAGCAAAATTAAGATGAATAATATGCACAGTAGAACTAAAATGCCATAAAATATATTGCACTGAAATATTGCTCTTACAAGTAAGACAGGGAAGTGTGTAGTGCAAGATTTTAGTCTTCATCGTGTCTTCCTAAAATTTTATCAAGATATACCCCTCAAATAACACCAGACATTTCTAGAGCCTTCAGAAGAAGCTTGCATGGTGATCAGAACAAGGAGGTTATGGATCTACTGCTGTCAGCTCCCTCCCAGGTGTTTGCTGCATGTGCAGTTTTCAATTTGTTTTTCTTAAATTTGCTTTAACAAAATATCTATGTGGTTTTTTAAGGAAGCATTCACACAGATATTAAATTGCGTGTAATGTTTTAAAACAGAAAAAACATGGTAAATTAAAAACTATAATGATAATAATATTCATGAAAGTAGAAAAAAAACACCAAATACATTACACATAAATCAAAATGAACATGTAATGTACTACAAGGAAAATGTCTGTAGGCATTTCAATTTTCAATCCCATAAAAGTTTCAAACACCAATCCTCAACACATTTTAACTATATTTTATAACTGATAAACTTGCCATGTTATTTTCCATAAATCATCATTATTTTGTTTACATGTTCAAAAATACTGCTTGTTTGACTGGTGGATTCCTCAGTTTGACTGCTGCATAATAAAAAAAATTTAAATGCTGCTTGATTTGAAGAAACCGATTCCACCTTTCAATGGCTTCATGTGCATATATTTAAAAATTTCATTAATTTAGGAGTTCTATTCTTTGGTGATTTCCGCACTATTTGAAGACGTGGTCGTGGTATTTGGATTATGAAGTCATCTAGATACTTATTTTTGTCCTGAACTTTGCATTATAACTATAGCTGTGGCACTTGCAAGTTTGCAGCTGCTTTATAAATAGTAATATAAAGACTATTTATAGTTAATTTAACGATTGTATTTTAATGGGTGAAATTGATGGCAGTTTTTCATTTATAGTATTTATTATAACAATTTAATCTATTTTTAAATGACATTATATTATAATAATTTTTAAAAAAAATTAAAAGTAAAATTTATGTTTACTATTTTATGGAGAGTTTCAATTCATAAATTCCAAAATTATTTTTATGAGATGATTTTATGACTAATGGTGTATAAGAATTTATCCATCTGAATAATGATTATGATGAAATGTAAAAAATGTCAAATAAAATTTTATAAGAATTGAACATTTCATATTATATATATATATATGCTCACAGCAAATATGAGTATTTAATCTACTGAAAAAGCATAGTCAACATTAGAACTAGAGTAGAGATGGAACATACAAATGCAATAATGTCTGTAGATTATTCAAACTAAGCCTTTTAAAATAAGATATACAGATTAACATATCTGCCCCATCAATGCAAGCAAAAATTTTCAACCCCCTCATGAAATACTATTCAAAATCATATAAAATAATTTATAAAATACAATCGACTAACTATTACACCTTCTTTCAGTGCAAGTGCTAGTACAAATATGCAACTTACTATTATTATTTTTGCCCTAGCTCTAATGAGAGGAAAAAAGAAAGAAAAAAAGGTCAACGTAGTTTTTGTGTTTACTCAATCTACATTGTCCCTCTATCTAGACTGCTCTTCTTAACTATCAAAGAGTGCAACAATAGTAATTTTTGTGTGAGATTGAGATAATTGATAGAATGGTAAGCTATCTTTCAACGTTACAAGTTGTGTTTTCAAACATTAGCAGTTTACTAATTAAAAAACTCAAACCATTTGATCGCTGTGCAGAGCAATTCATGTGTAGAATTCAATCCATAAACAAACATTGAGATGTAGTGTAAGCTAAGAGTTGGGATATTGAATTCAACTATTTCATATCATTGTGGATCATGGTTTGTTGCCTTTGATAGACTAAGAGAGAGATATTCAATGGATTTCTTCGTGAATAGTATAGATTTGAGGCTTTTCTTCCTATTTTATTTCTTTTAGAGTAGATGCACAGAGTGATCTCTTATTCAAATCACACTTATGCCTAGCGTTTGGAATGTTTTGGATGATTGGTTTTTAGTGATCTGCTTTATGTTTTGGAACTTGTTTAGAAAATGGCAACTTGAAGTGACTGGATTATTCTTCAAGTTCATTCAACATCTAGAGTTTCATTTCACTCGTATTGTATTTAGGAGCATTGCGTTATAATTTTCTTAGTTGAAGACTCTTCAAAAGACGATCATTGTACTTCAATCTTTGGGCATCAAATTCATATTTTGACTGATGAGAATGGATTTTTCAATATTTTAAATAAGAATGTTCTCATCCATCGTATTAATCCAACATTTTATAGTATTACCTTTTGGGGGAATAAGATTGATTTGCCATTAGTCGTGTGATGGGTTTAAATTTATTTTTCTTTAGCGATTGGATTATCAAATTATAAGGTGAAAATGTGATAGTTAAGGATCAGACTTTTTTAGAGCCGCAAAAATAATTACCTTTAAAAAATGAGGATGGAGATTCCACATTTAAATGAGAAAATTAACAGGGGGGGTGAGATTGACTCGTCATGGGTCTAATTTGGGGATTGGATTGTAAGGAATAGTGTACAAGATGTGGTAGTTTAAGGATCGCATATTTCATAGCAAGCAAAGAAAATAGTTGCAGTTAAATTTATGGAAACATATGGGAAGTTTTCTAGATTATGAGTATTACATAAGATATCTTTACATATTCAACAGAATGTTAGAACCTCTTTTTTAAAGCTTGCATTCCATTTTTTTTAACCCTTCCAAGTTAAGTTTTAGGGGGTGTGTTTAAAAATATAAAACTCATTTTTAAGTTCTATTGAATTACTCATTATTGCAATACAGCTTGAAGTTGTGTTCATTTTATTGGAATCTAACTTTTTTAATGAAGATGGCAGATGTTAGTGAGCTCACTTAAATAAGAGGCCTACAAACATAAGGTGTTTTTTTAATTAAAACTAATGCTTAAATTGTGCTTGCATGTCTTTATATCAAATTTATTAATAATCTATTGATACAAGTAATGCTCCTAACTATTTCATTCAATTCATATGTACAAATTATGTTTGATTAAACCCACTTTTATAATATGGAATTCACTTATTAGTGTCAAGCAATGTAAAAATCTTGTTATCCATTCAAAAAATTGTATTCTTAATGGATAGATTTAAATAGACAAAATTATTTTGATGAAATAGAATGCCATGGCTCCTTAAGAACAATAAATTTTTTGAAAAGAGTTCAAGATAAATATAAGGATCTTTTTCCGCTCCCCAAATAGAGAGCTAAGAAATCTAGGAATAATCCATGATGTTGATATGATTCTAGAATTAGCTATTCCTAATGTGTTCCTCTATTGTTGTTCATTCCTAAAGAATAAAATATATAAAATAACTGATCAAGACACATGTTAATAAAGGACACATCAAACCCATCTCCTCAACTTGTGGTAATCCAATAGTTTTGGACCAAGGAAAGCACAACTGTATGTCCCATTCTTGGGCCACAAGCAAAAAGGTGGAACAAAATCTACAACAAACACACGAGGGGTTTGATTGAACATGGTGTTCGGGTCAATTGAATTTATTCCCTACCTCCGCATAGAAAGGTGTTTAATAAACCTCTAATTGATCAAATACATGTATGCCTATATAAATGCATCCATACCCCCTTTGTTTCCACCTTAGTCAATCAAATTGCTTCAAATAGTTATCATCCCTCCATCCAAGTAAGTGATTTTTCGGTGTTCTATGTTTTCAAAATAAGTGTAATTTATATCAAATAATGTAGGTTTTTTTAAGTTGATAAGCATTTGTAGAATACATCATGTAAAGTTAATTAAGCCCCTCTATAGTTGATCTCTAAAACTTTATTGGAGATACTCTAATAAACTCACCAACATGCAAATTTTTCCCCCTCATACAATTTCCGACTATAGAATCAAGTTTTTTGTTGATTCATTATTTCCCAGCATGTTTATTTCTAAACTTTTCAACAAACTTCATGCCTCTTTAAAGTACTAAAATTTGTTGCAGCAAGTAGAACAGTGGAAATCAATTTTTTATTCTTAAATTCTACTATTTTGAGAGTTTATGGATCACTAATGAATATGCAAGGTGAGGGTAGGGGGACTTGAAGGCAATGCCGAAACATGGATTTTGATACACCTCGTTTCTCTCCTTCTAATCTTAAACAAGTTGTGTGTTAACAAAGAAGCCTCTAATAGTCTGTTATTATCACAAATAATATTTTGGGTAGTACTAAACATGCAATTTTACATTTATGTATGTGTAGGCATGCATCAATTTGATTGAACTAAAGAATACAGTGGGGCTTTTGCTTCAGTATGGGGGGAGAATGTTGCAAAACAATCCCTACAATCGAAAATCAGTTCTGTAATGAGTTAATGAAGGTTACTTCAGTTACAAGTCCAATAAATAATCTTTTCGAATAAAAGATACAAAAAACATCTAAATAGAGCTAATTTGAGAAATTTCAAATTAGCTTAATATGCATGTTAAAACATGTCAATTTGTAATTTCTAAATTAATCGGGGTATGATATAATCCGATCACCAAGCCAATGAATTAATCTGTTGAAAATAGATAGCATCGGTCAGATAAATGATGATTGCAGATTATGCATTATCATCATTTATATCGAACTCTCGAAATTATAAGTAGAGATTTTTTATTTGCATTGAAAGATATAAATAAATAAAATTGAATATCATTGTTCAGATCGTATTTTACCATTTCCGATTTATTTATATATTTCAGATCAAACTTCTAAAAGATGATCGATGATTAAGAAGACTAACACCGATTGGAAGCGGACTGTTAGTTAGAGATAGAATATTAAATAAAGGGACACGTCCGCTCATGGGACGTGTCTCCCAAATTGATACTTATATCAACTCTTTCTTCATTTGGGAAATATTGAAATCTATATATGTTTACCTATGAGGATCGACATTCAAGTGAGGAACATTTATCTTAGAAATTTAGAAAGACTTTCAACCAAAACAGTATTGACATCACACACTCCAGAATTTAAAGATCTTTCTCTAATAAATCTGATAGGATTAATTCTAACATTTACATGGTATTAGAGCCAAGTTGAGAAAATCCAAATCAAATCTAGATATCAGATTACTTGGAAAAATCATAACTTTAAGAAATCGAATTCACATCACATTCTTCATAATGTCAAGTGTGATCAGATTTGAAGACCATCTTGAAGGAGCAAACAACTTCATATCATGGAAATTTAGAATCATGACGATTCTACAAGAAAATAAGTTACTCATTTGTGAAAGAAAACAAGAGAGAACCAGAGGATGATCCAGAGAAAACTCAATGGATTGAGAACAATGAAAAAGCCATGAAAATTTTAGTAGATGCAGTTAGGGACCATATAGTACCCATTCTAGCAAAACATGAAACTGCATATCTAATATTCAAATCCCTTTAGAGCACCTTTGAAATAAACAACACCAGTAGGACTCTTGCATTAAAAAGGCAACTCAACAATGTTCAAATAAACAAAGGAGAATATATTAATGCATACTTCATGAGGATCACTGAACTAAGGGATCAATTATCAACAATTGGATATCAAATTGATAGCAAAGAGTTAACACTAATAGCCCTAGAAGGCCTACCAAACTCATGGGAGTCATTTGTTCAAGGAATAAGTGTGAGATCTAAACTCCCCAAATTTGATAGGCTGAGAACAGACTGCTTACAAGAGGAAACAAGACTCTCAACAAAAGAAAACAAACAAAAATCCATAGATGAGGACATTCATGTGCTCAACACAACATCTAATAAAAGGGGTAAGAAGAACTCTTATGGGAAAGGAAAGAGAAAGAGAAAATCCTATGGAAAAGGATCATTCAAGAAGAGGAAAGACATCTCTCAAGTACAATGTTTTAGATGTGATCAATATGGGCACTATGCAATGAAGTGCCCTGATAGAACAAAACAACAAGCATCTTTTGCTAAAGTAGGAAAATCAAATACAGACTATGACTCTGAGAAATTTGTATTCTACTCAACATTATCAAGTCAAGTATCTAACAATATCAACAACTGGGTAATTGATAGTGGTTCATCAAGGCACATCACAGGGTTCAAAGAACACCTAGACACTATGACTGAAGAAACTGATGAAGAAGTAACTATTGGGGATGATTATGCACATCCTGTAAGAGGGGTGGGAACTTGCTCCATCAAACTAAAATCTGGTCTCTCCCTACAACTCTCTGGAGTCCTATTTGTGCCAGGAATAGAGAGGAATCTAATATCCATCTCTGCTCTTGAAGACAATGGATATAGGGTTACCTTTATGGACGGGAAAGTTCTGGCATGGCCTAAAAACTCCACTATAAAGAAAGCTCAAACCATAGGTTTAAGACAAGGGTATATTTACAAACTATGCACGAACATCAAGCAAGCCCTTACCCTTGAAACTTCTGATTCAAATGAAATTTGGCATCGAAGATTAGGACACCTTCATTTCTGTGCCCTACCATCTATGCAAAAACTAGTAACAAGATTGCCTAAGTTCAAACCAACTCATGAAGGAGCTTGTAAAGGGTGTTCCCTAGGAAATAATACAAAGGGATCCTTTCACAATAGCTTGAGTAAAACCAAAAAATGTGCTAGAACCGGTTCACTCTGATTTATGTGGACCCATGTCAGTACCCTCCATGGCAGGCTTCCTATACTATGTTATATTTATAGATGACTTCTCTAGGAAGACTTGGATTTATTTTCTTAAGTGTAAAGAGTCAATAGAAATCCTTAAAAGGTTCAAGGAGTTCAAAGCTCTTACTGAAAACTTCTCTGGGAAGAAAATCAAAATTCTAAAGACAAACAATGGGAAAGAATACACCTCTGAAATCTTTAAGGAATTCAACATGAATGCAGGGATTAAGAGGGAGTTTACAGTAGCCTACAACCCTCAACAAAATGGTGTTGCTGAAAGAAAAAATAGAACCATTGTAGAAGTTGCAAAAGCAATGTTACTTGACCAAAACATAGAAACCTCATTTTGGGCAGAAGCCTCTAGAACTGTTGTCTACATCCAAAATAGATGTCCACATTCTCATCTAGATAACAAAACTCCTTAAGAAGCATTTACTGGCATAAAACCTGACATTAGTTACTTAAGGATTTTTGGTTGCCCAGTCTATATTCATGTGCCTAAAGAAAAGAGATTCAAATTAGAACCTTCCGGAAAGAAAGGGGTATTTGTGGGATATAGTGAAACCTCTAAAGCCTACAGGATATTCATACCCAAGCATAAACAAATTGAATTAAACAGAGATGTCATCTTTGAAGAAGACATTGCATTCAAAAGGGCAAGGAATTCAAGTGAGATAGAAATTCATAATTCCCCTAGAGTCTCAAAAGTGGAACCTACTCCTGAGATTCAGAGGGAGTATCTTGAAGAAATAACAAGTGAATTTCAATTTACTTCAGAAGAGAATCCAAATGACAATGGCAAGAAGAGGCCACTTTGGGCTAGGAAGCTAATCAAAGAAGCTGAGAATCATGCAGCACCCAAAGGATCCTTTAGGGAAAGTAAGAGACCCAAAAGGTTCTCAAGCTATGTTGCTCTAATGAATTATATCATAAATTCAGAACCCACCAGTGTTACAAAAGCTTTCAGACATCAAGTATGGAAGGATGCAATGACGGAAGAGTATCAGTCCATTTTAAAAAATGATGTATGGGATATAGTGCCTAGACCAAAAGAGAAATTTGTTGTCTCTTCTAAATGGCTCTTCAAAATCAAACATGTTGTTGATGGAAATATAGAAAAACATAAGGAACGTTTTGTGGCCAGAGGTTTTTCACAAAAGGAAGGCATTGATTATGAAGAAACATTTGCACCTGTTGCCCGATACACATCTATGAGAGCAGTGATAGCCATTGCAGCAGCTAAAGGCTGGAAGATCCATCAAATGGATGTGAAAACTGACTTCTTGAATGGGACCATTGAAGAGGAAGTCTATCTAGAACAGCCTGAAGGTTTTGTGATACATAAACCAGACTCACATGTATGCTGACTAAAGAAAGCACTATATGGACTTAAACAAGCCCCCAGGGCCTGGTATGAAAGAATTGACAGCTATCTCTTGGGACTAAGATTTTCCAAAAATGATGCAGACCCAAATCTTTATTTTAAAGTAATTAAAGGTGATATGCTAATAATTATTTTATATGTTGATGACCTGCTGATAATAGGAGAAGATCACCTCATTGCTCAAGGCAAGAAGGATCTAACTTCAAAATTTGACATGAAAGACTTGGGCATTCTACATTACTTCCTGGGTTTAGAAGTCTGGCAGAAATCAGATGGCATCATACTAAATCAAGGGAAGTATACTGTTGATATTCTAAAAAGATTTGGGATGTTGGATTGTAGACCCATGTCTACACCTATGGAAACCAACCTACACAAACTAAAAGAAGCACCAACAGAGTCTAAGTTTGCAGATCCCACTCTTTATAGACAGATAATTGGATCATTGATGTACCTGGTTAACACCAGACCTGATATTTGCTATGCAGTGAATGCTCTAAGTCAATTCATGTGTGAACCAAAAGAAATTCACCTTGTTGTTGTGAAGCACATATTGAGATATCTTCAAGGCACTATTGGATATGGTCTTCATTACAAAAATGACCAACTAGATTTACATGGATACTCTGATTCAGATTGGGCTAGAAGTATAACCGATCGGAAAAGCACATCAAGATGTTGCTTCAGTTTTGGATCGGCTATGATCTCTTGGATTAGCAGAAAATAGTCTTCAGTAGCACAAATCTCGATAGAAGCTTAATACATTGCAGCCTCTATGGGGGCAAGAGAAGCAGTATGGCTCCAGAAATTGCTTGTGGGACTCTTTGGTGAACCCTTGGATCCTACTATCATCCATTGTGATAATCAGAACTGCATTAAACTTTCTATAAATCCAGTATTCCATGATAGATCTAAGAATATTGAGATCCCCTACCATTATGTAAGAGACATGGTAGAAAGGAATGTGATCCAGTTGGAGTATATTAGTACAAATGATCAAACAACAAACATTCTCAACAAACCTCTCTCCAGAGTCAAGGTTGAACACTTCAGGAAGAAACTTGGTATGGTTGAAATGTAATTTGATATTATGATTAAAATTCAAATTGTTTAAAAGTTGTACTAATATAGTTAAAGATGTTTAATTGTAAACTCGTTTGTCATGTGTGTGACTCCATGACTTTATGGGCCCTCTCCCCCTGTGTACATTATTTAAAGGTGACGATCTTTCTAATAATGAACACTTGTATGTGACATTGTAAAATGACGACTCTACAATGATGAATTGAACTATTATGATAGATATCATGTGACTTGATATCTGTGGACATGTCATGATAGTATCTCTTGGACATTTTTGATAGATATCATGAGACTTGATATCGGTTGAAGATCATTATGATCCTTATGAGAGAATCATGGTGGATAAATATATTCGTGGATATGCCATGAATTATTATGGTAGACATCATGAGACTTGATGTCAGTGCACATACCATAATGATGTGTTATGAAGAATGTCATGTGACTTGACATTTTTTGAAGCATTCCATATTTTCTGATATCACAAGTAGGGTGATATCACTATATACCAAGGTTACCCCAAGTTTCCGGGACGGGGACGGCAGGGGACGATGGGACGAGTCCCCAAGTTTCCGATTTTTGAGGCAAAAATTAGGGACGGCAGGGGACAACAGGACGAGTCCCCAAGTTTCCGATTTTTGAGGCAAAAATTAGGGACAGCAGGGGATGGCTATATAAAATATAGGGAAAATTTAAAATATTCATATGGAAACATGGATAAAGCATACATAATATACATTATAGAACCCTAACATATAGCATTTGTGTTCAATATTCTTTGTCAATACTCAATACACATTGAAAATTCAGAATTAACAATACATGAATCATAATACAACCTCCAAGTTATACTTTATAAACTTATATCAAATTACATAAGGTTATTTCCAGCTCACAAATTGTTGCACTCAAGGAGTTTTGGGCATCAAATTGCCTTAATATTCAGCCTATTTCCAATTGTGAAGAATTGTTTAAAAAGGTCAAAATCCTAAGTCTTTGTCTCTAAAACCTGTTAGTGAACAGCAAGCAAATAAATTCAAGTTTACACACTTTTGGAATAACTTTTTGTTATTTTTATATATCTCTAATAGAGCATCAAATATTTATCTTGTGAGTGTTCCAAATATTGTGAAAGATATATGAAAATAATTTAAATGAACTCCTCAAAAACTGAAAACTATATATATATATATATTTTATTTTTAAAACATGTTTTGACGTGAGGGACTGCTGGGGGAGGGTTGGGGGACAGCTCAGGCGTCCCCTGGCCGTCCCCTGGCTGTCCCCTACCGTCCCCGGGACTGGTCAGCCGTCCCTCTTTTGGTCAACCCCGTCCCCTCGTCCTTGGGACGTTTCCTGAGATTTCTGCAAAAAGAGGGACGGTCCCCTGCCGTCCCCCAGTACCTGGGACGTCCCAGGAATGGGTACGGGGCATTTTTTCGAGGGGACACGTCCCCAGGTTTCCCTGCTATATACTTGATTAAAGTTATCTTCCCTAGCTAAGAGGGAGTGTTAAAAATAGATAGCATCGGTCAGATAAATGATGATTGCAGATTATGCATTATCATCATTTATATCGAACTCTCGAAATCATAAGTAGAGATTTTTGATCTGCATTGAAAGATATAGATAAATAAAATCGAATATCATTGCTCAGATCGTACTTTACCATTTCTGATTTATTTATATATTTCAGATCAAACTTCTAAAAGATGATCGATGATTAAGAAGACTAACACCGATTGGAAGAGGACTGTTAGTTAGAGATAGAATATTAAATAAAGGGACACGTCCACTCATGGGACGTGTCTCCCAAATTGATACTTATATCAACTCTTTCTTCATTTGGGAAATATTGAAATCTATATATGTTTACCTGTGAGGATCGACATTCAAGTGAGGAACATTTATCTTAGAAATTTAGAAAAACTTTCAACCAAAACAGTATTGACATCACACTTCAGAATTTAAAGATCTTTCTCTAATAAATCTGATAGGATTAATTCTAGCATTTACATAATCAATGTAGCTTTTGACCAAATATCAAGGCCAACAACAATAGGCTCTTAAAAAGGATTCAGTGAGATGTCCATGCTTCTAAATGTACTATGTATTTTACTTTTGTGAATTGTACTTAAATGTCTATTCATAGGAATAGTGAGACAATGAGTAATAACTTGCGAAGTGCGTGTAATCAAACTTTTCTCATTTTTACTCTAATAGAATGGAGTATCTAATAGAATGGAGTATAAGGCATTTAACTAGAAAAAGATCATAAATGGATTCAATCACAGCTCTTACTGCCCTCTTCAAGATCATCTCTATCAATACTACTAGCATGAATGGTCAAGATTTTCTATTTGGAATCGTTGTGAGAGTTATTAGAAACAGCAGAGCGCAAGACCCATTTTTTGCTCCAATCCGGCTGCCTGCTGTAGCCACAGCCAACCCATGTCAAACAAGGCACTGCCAAAGAATAGTTTGAAATATGATACAATGCATTATTTCACTTTTTAATGTTAATAATTAAATGAATTTAATTTGAGCTTCACACCTAGCATGTCTCACAAGCGTATCCTTGAAAAATAACTACTGCTCAAACTTTACCCATGGCACATATTTTTCATGTGTTTTTAGACATGAAAGCATTAGAGAATTACGGGCAGACCAAAAATACAATATGAAAATTGCACTTCCAAATAAAGAACATGTCAACCACAAGGTTCTTCTATGCATAAACTTCTGTGAATTTGAATCACAAAGCGAAACAGATTGCTTCAAACATGCCCACATGCTAAAAAAAAAAAAATTACACACAAAAGTGTCCTCAGACTGTATAAAAGGCATGGAACATTTAAGAAGTGTAGGATTTTATTTGCATGTTATCTATTAACATTTTATCATGTATACGGTATATTTTCTTGACTTCTATAGATGTAAGATTTTAATTACTCTGTTATCTATAGTCAACATTTATCGTACATGTGCCATGAAGGGCATAGTGCAATGGTTAAGGCCTGTCATTGTTTCAACACCCACCCAGGTTAAAATCTCTGATGGGCTGGTGCACTTGTTCCGTTTGTGCCCCTGCTGGGCAGTTATGTTCGAAAGTTTGAATCTTGCCACTCTCAGGGATGGACCCCCCATGTGTGATCCCACCATTGCTGGGGTCAGATAATGCTCAGACTGAGGCCAGCGGTCTATTGACACCCTCAATGTAATGATTTTTTTTAAAAAAATTATCATGCATACACTATATTTTCTAGAATTCTATATATTTAGAATTTGAATGTAATTTAATCATTTAAAAACTTATGAAATCATTAAAGATCCATTTACAAAATAATAAATCTCCACAAAAATTAGCCTCCGAAGAATGTCACTGATAAGTGAAATTTCTGATGTCAGTTGCTTTCCATTTTAATGGCTGTGTGGATATTCAAATGAGTTCAAAGAGAGTAAAAGACAACGATATACTTAAATTCATTGGTTCAGGGAAGTTGTAATCCATATCCGAACTCATTATTCACATATTTGTGTTATTAAGATTGGCAACTATAAATCTCTAAAATAAATGCAACATCGTTGTCTTAGAAGCAAATATTCCAAAGGAACTTGCTTTAAAATACAAAGTACTTCAAATCTCCGTTAAGTTTCAAATCAGTTCAAAGAGTAAGAAAATAGATAGCATTGAATTCATTGGATCTTAGAAATGTAACCAATACTCTTGACTTATACTTTGATATTGTATCATAAAGATTGATATTAATGAAATTCGATAATTTTCCTAGGCATATGCCATATTAATATCAAGTACACAAATTGAAACATGTGAATCTAAGGAGACTTATTTCAAATGTTTACATATTACCACATGAAATCTCAGACCTTAATCAACTAGATGATTTTTTGATGTACAATTGATCCACCGAACTCACCCATCTACCCTTCAAAGATTTTGTTCGATATCTTTCCACATCTGCTCAATTCCATCCATATGAGCCATGCCCACCACAGCAACTACCTTCCCTTCGCATTTCCTGAGATTCTCAAACATCATTTGGTCTCTATGAGTTATAAACTCCCTCACCTACAAATGCCCAAGAGCATGCGATGAGAAATCAATAAAAAAATCAAATTTTCCAGAGTGCCAAACTGTCAAAAGTACACAGCAATACCTTCACTAAGTTGAGAAAACTGTATACTCAATTTTATTTCCTTTGTAGCACAGTGGACATTAATAATAAGGCCGAATAGATCTTACAAGAGTAAAGAAAGAAACCAGTGATAAGTTTTCTTCACTGATGCAAAAGAAACCAATGGGATAAAGACCAACAAACGCATGCAGTTTAGTACAAATTATTGAGGCCTCACATCAAATCACTACACTTCCTAAACATGAATATAGTTGAATGCTGAAAAAATTGCTGTTCAGACTACCAAATTGAAGACAACTCTTATAGAAGTCATTCAATATAGCAAAGCCGCTAATTATGAATTGCAATTTTGTAATAAAAGCAATAGACCTTCCAACATACCAAGATTGCTGAAGGAACACATGATATAAATTTTTAGCAAAAAGAACAATGGAAAAATAACTTTATAACACTAAAAATTACTAATCTGAATTTATAAAAACAACATAATCAACCGTTTTAGCTAAATCTGAATTAATAAAAACAATATAGTAGACCTTCCAGCATACCAAGATTGCAGAAGGAACACTTGATATAAATTTTTAGCAAAAAGAACAATAGAAAAATAACTTTATAACACTAAAAATTACTAATCTGAATTTATAAAAACAATAAAATCGACCATTTTAGCTAAGTCTGAATATAAAAACAATATAATCAACCATTTTAGCTTTATAGGATTCTAAAGCACTCAGACACCAGCATAATATTGTATTTCTGCATTTCACACAGATTTAACAGATGTATACCCATGTTTCATAATCTGAGCCTTGAATCAATACTTATGCTAAACCTTTTTCAAAGCATAAGAAGTCAATATCTTTCTAACTTTTCATGTATGCCAAACTGAATCTTCTTTGATTTTTAACAATTTTCCACGGTGATCAAATGCATGAAATCTTATCACCTTTTGATCACTGAGATCATGATGTGGGCATGGTGAGAGCATACAGTGAAAGAATATGAATAATATTAAATTATTACACTTGTTGGTAGCAAGCTGCACAACTTCAATGTATGTGAATCAAAGATACAATGTTGGTTCTAACAGCAAGCCTTTCAAAATGAGTACAAAATCAATATCAAACCTAGTGGCCATACCTTCCAAATTAAATATCTAATAATAATTGTAAATATCAAATTTGGCAAAGAACCGCTCAAATTTAACAATTAATCGCACAAATCTTTTATGCTCAGCTGTAATATACACCCTATTTTTTATTTTTTTGAAAACCAATATGAAGCTACAGCCAACTGAAACTTAGCCAAACAACCACATTCACTAATCAAACTGTTGTTTCAAGGGTTCTCAATGATAAATACAACAGTTATTAACAATTTAGAGCAAGAATATTGAATATGCAGGTGAGCAAATCAATTTTACTTCATCAAAGCAATACATTTTTCAGTCTGACATAATTTATAACAGCAAGTTTATGGGCTGTTTTACACTCAGAATTTCATGAACAGATATACAAATATGAATGATATTAAACAAGCTCCCAAAGGTTGCATTACATAAACTAACACATTTTTAAACATACCCAGAAGCTGCACCTCAGAACAGGTCTACAAATAAATTTGGTACAGGGAACAGAGGTCTTGAAAATAGCTTCACAATACCTCAAATCTGCACTTCTCCACCCAGAACTTAATGCCAAAGAGTTTAGCAACCCTAGGCACCTCAAAACCAACAAATAGTCCCTCCAAACCCTAGGAACTTGGACCCACAAACTCCCATGCCTAAGTCTGAGTTGTATGGCCATCAAAAGGGAATGAACAGCCAGCAAATGAGGGCGAAAATCTACAATTGGTTGCTGCTCTAATCTTCTGTTAATCCTCTCACAAATCTGCCTATAATACCCTCTTCAAATTTGGCACTGTAACAAAGAAATCTTAAACAATTAAGCTCCTGCGTAGTTCCTATGTAGAACCACTTGCAAATCTCTTTCCCATGCAATCTGTAACTCTGAATGAGCTACACCGAATTAACTAAGGAGGATCTTTCACCACCGAGGCTAATCTTCTCCAAGAGAGTTTTTGTCCTTAAGAAGGCTGAGATGAATAGAGTTCAATCTCCCAAACCACAAGGGTCTCATCAAAGAGAAAGTAATAATCTGCATAATCCCAAATGGGCTCTCAAATTCAATCCCCTATTTTATATGCTTTTTAGGGAACTTTCCAAAAACTCCCTTTTAAAAACAATTTATTAATTTATTAAGCCTCCAAAAAGTGATTTATTAATTTATTAAACAGTACTGGGATGGGTGACCTCCCAAGACGGCCCAGTGCTTCACCTCTGTGAGCATCACCTAGATGCAATGAGTGCTAAGTGGACCATTCATTATCAGGAGAGATGGGTTCTTGTGAACCATTACTCATGAAACATGGGTCAATGAGTTTGACTCGAAGACTACACGGTTGAATCCTGATAGCAATATCATGATTTATTTTACTTTTAAAACATTGTCGGCACTAAAAGTCACTTTTAAGCATCCCATCATTTAAATCTTTTCATTCTCTTTCCAACAAGCTATAATACTGAGGTGCCCAATTAAGTATTTTAATTAAAATGGCAACCTTAGTAAAATAAATCAAATATAGCTCAATATTACACCCAATTAACGAAAATGGCCGAAATGAATCGGAACTGGAAACTAACTGCATATAAGTGCTCCCGATGAAAGTCTGAAAGATGATAAACGGACCTAACCAAGTGACTTACTAAAAATAGACGCTCCCTCTAAGAATTTGGGGACCACATCAAAAGCCAGAAATCATATCTAAAAGTGGCACATGAATCCTCCAAACCACTTGAGCTCACTGGAAACATCAAATAACTCATTTGATAACGCTGACAAGGACCTAGAAGGTCAATGCCAATTGCAATGCAAGAGAAACCGAAAATGAGGACATTACAGTTCACCCTCCCCAAAAGATTGATTGTCCTCAAGCAATGCTAATACAACCCCACAATCATCATACTGATCCAAACTGAAACCAAAAAAGATCCCAAGGTCCCAAGTCAATCTAAGAACAAAACCACCATGCTAACGCTGCACCACTCTAATAAAAACTGTAAAAACATCGTGCCACAATAGCACTCTCCTCTCCTGGAACCTAGGAAGGTAATAAACATCAAATCCCAAGTTGAGACACCGGTAAAGGCTGAAACCTATACCATGAAACATCCTATACTAAAGCATCCCAGAAGGTCCATAACTGCAATCCCTATACCTAACATGATCTTGGGCAACTAGATGAAATATCTACTCAACCCAAAACCATACTCAATATACCTCCTCAAGGTGTCTTGCAAAGTCATAACTGCAAATGCAAACTCCTCCAATCTTCTTGCAAAAAGGAAAGCAGTCCTTTGCAAGAGTA
This sequence comes from Sequoiadendron giganteum, assembly GCA_007115665.2. Classification (NCBI taxonomy): domain Eukaryota; kingdom Viridiplantae; phylum Streptophyta; class Pinopsida; order Cupressales; family Cupressaceae; genus Sequoiadendron; species Sequoiadendron giganteum. The sequence continues at coordinate 158,652,634 of CM021105.1, forward strand.
CAACAAACTCACCAACATTACACCATATGGATCTGACATGTCTCCTTTGTGCTAATCTATTACAACCATGAAGACTAGCAAAAATCTTACTATATCAACTCTAAGGGTCACTGAATGATGAAACAAAGCATGCAAAAGTTCGCTATCCTAAACCCACACCGAGAGTAAACTATCAAAGTTTACATCACAAACCTTCATAAGATGATCTCCCAGAGTTAAGAAGGTCTAAAGTAAACAATAACGTCTGCTGTTCAAAACTGAAATCAATGGAGTACAATCTCATTTTAGTGCTCTACACAAAGGACAATAGCAGCATCAATGAATTTTCCAAGTATAAGCATGCGTGAAAAACATTGTGTTGCACATAACTTAGAAGTGGTTCAGAAACACCTCCAAGCAATCTCTAACTGAAATCTATTACTTCCTTGACAAAAAAGAAAGTGTAATGTCCCACCCCAAATCGAGTTTGGACTTGTGATTTTGCTCGATTGATTTTCAGTTTGACAGATGGAACATTTTGTCAAACACTTTGCAATCTTGATTTCATGTGTTTTTAGACTTTCACATTACATTTCTCATATTTTGATTTGCACAAAGAATGAGCGGAACTTATATTCAATGCAATATAATGAATGAACAATTACGATACATGCAAGTGTAATATCCTCATACAATCTTGAAATAACTAAGCAGCTTGCTTTAACAGCCTGAAAAGAACACAGTAAATATATTAATTGCATATGCAGTCCTTGTAACAGTGGAGGAATATATAGGGTGCCACTTACAGTCTTCAGGTATATTCTTGGACAGCAGATAGCTCTAAAAATTCCAACGTATTTCCTTCCCAAGTGACCACAGCTACTCTTAGACTGTCTTCCAAGCTAGACGCCGCTACTTGGACCCTGCAACCAACTACTAAACCCCCTCACGCTACCCCTTAATGCTGCTACTAGAGTTATATGATGATTAACAAAGGTTTGATGTCTGTGATTCCCTTCACTCAGCACTCACACTACCTTTCCCACGGTTGCAAATGAAAATAGCAACCAAGGTAAATGCACTCCACCCCACGGGATGTGAATGTTCCTTGCCCATGTCCCACTCACTCTGATTTTCCACGACCAACAATGCATCAATTTCCCCTCACGTCTAGGAAAGGAGAGTTAGAGCTACACAAATAATACACCAACTCTATAACCCACGTCCAGCAATATAGCTTGAAGCCACGTTTGCTATTTGAGAACACCACACCCTTGTGTAAAACCCTTCACGGATTCCTAGCTGGAAACTCACGACTTCAATAAATAATACTCGCCTCCACAATAGCAAAAAAATGAGCCACGATAAAGCTACAACAGCCACGTCTCCTTTGAATACATTAACTAAATCAGAGATTTGGACACCAAGGAAAATGTCAACCAATGACTAGAATCTCTTCAATCCGAATCGACCAGCTCAACAGGAACAAATGCAAACGTCCAACATAAGATATGAGCAACAATATAAAAACCTAAAACCCAACGCCAATCTTTCCTAGCAACAACATGCCTACAACTACTTTGATAATTCTTTGGAAACCTCCATAAATACCTTGCTTTGACAATGATGATCAATACACTTGCAATCTCCTAACAAATTGTTCAAACCTTGAATAATGAATCTTCCTATAATTTTTGAACAATCTCTAAAAGCACAATGCACAACCCTTGAAATGGAGTTATCCGCAAGCAAGCTTGGGAGATCTTTCACTCCTGTACCATGTTGTTCCTCATGAGGGTTTTCGTCCTCAATGAAATTGAGATTTTCAGACTCTCCAATCTTTCCTGCAAAACCCTTAACAATTTTCTTCTTTCAAGATGATTGTGCAAATGAGCTCTCAAAGGGCTTTTATATTTTTCCCAAACTCCCACGCCCAAATTGGCATTTGAAATATATTCCATTTAATTTCAAATTCCTGCCTTATAACCCCTTTTTAAATTGGGCGCTCAACTTTATATTATAAACTATTCTCTTAAACATCACTTATATGCCCTTTTTATAAAGTCCTTTAAAATATATTAATAACGCATAAAGTTAAATATTTTAATTTAACTTTATAATTGACATTATTAAAACTTAATACATAGGACCATAATAAGACCAAGATAAATCAAGGATATAAATCCGCCATCATGCCCAATATAACAATACTGCCAACTGACCATACCAATGATCCCCTATGACTTACTATAAATAATAAGTAAGGACAAAGTGTCCAAATAATGCTCAGAAGGAAGACTGAACCAGTCCGCAAACGCCCTCAAAGGGCCCCCTAACCACTCTATTAGTCCACGGGGACCAAGTGATGGACTAACCTTTGCAACAAATCACTGCCTAGGAAAAGGGGACATTACAAAAAGTGCCAACTCCCTTGAATGAGAGCACACCAAAAAGTGAAGTGAGTGACCTGCCACCCAAAAACAAGCTCAACACTGAAATTTTGATCCATCCTTTGCCAAGTAACACTCCACAAAATAACCATTTGTTCATTACTCCAATCTTTACTTAAAATCTCTCTCCAACCTATTTGTAGATAAGCAAATGGAATCACCAAATGGCTGGTAAAGAAAGGAACAACATCGTTAATTCTGAAATTTTCATCCTTATACATTCAAAGGTCCTCCCTTCCATTCCCAATTAACTTCATCAATCCTTATTCAAGATCCCAAGCATGGGTACCCAACCAAGAATGATCTCTAGCATGCCTAGAAAGGTGCACAACATAACTCCAGGTGCCATCTGAATCAACATGCACATCATGGAAATTTGTGACTTCTATAGTAATCCCTTGTAGCCCATCCATGAAAGCATCAACAACTGAAATGCAAGGAGCAACTGTTGTCATCAAAAACCTCCCCGCAGACAAATTAATATAATATATAACATCACTCAATCCAAAGGATAGATTGTCAAGCATGTAGATGTCATGTTTAAATCCTTCTTTCTCCAAAGCTACATAAGTAAAAAGCTTTAAACCACCTTTCCCTGATGTTGTTCTAAAAGTTCTAGAAAGCTCTAGAGCATTGTTTGGAAACTTTTCAAAATATGAAATGTTAAAGTCTCCATGAGTCAATACATCCCATGAAGATACTGCATCTCCTAGTGTCATAACACTCACTATGCAATCTTCATTTGTCTCCTCATTTGCACATTTCATATCTGGTGGTCTCCTAGGAGGGTAACCAATCACCTCATAATGTGAACCTAAATCAAAACCAAGTTGAAAACCGCACTCCAACTCAAGTTTTGAATCTTCTCTTGGGTCTCATACCTTGCTATTTTCACCAAGTGCAATGCTACAACCAAGAGTAGTCCCATTATCCAACTCGAAGGGTGGATTATAAAATGCCAAATTAGCACTCATTTCGAAAAGAGGATTACTCATCAACTGAAAATCATCATTATCCACATGCTCCACCCACACGTCATGTTGATCCAAACTCCTATTTTCAAAAATTTTGGAACAATGTACAAGATCAAACTCCTCCTAAATGTAATCAAGCTCCTCCATTACCTATTTGATCTGTGTGGCCCTTTCTCTATTCTCCTACTCTTGACTGATATCCTTTAGACTCTCTATGTCACCCAATTGGTTCTCGACCGCTTGTATGTTTGAGCTACTTGCCCATGTGCTTGAGCTACTTACCTGTGTGCCTAAACTACTTGCCTGTGAGCTTGAGTTGGTTGCTTGCTTACTTGAGCTGCTTTCCTGCTTGGTTGAGCTACTTGGTTGTCTACTTTAGTTTCTGATTCAGGTGGATCTCATCATTGTGTTTACTCTATGCTTAAAACCATGGAAATATTAAGGTTGCCTGCCACAATGCTTATGGGGATTGGGAGGCACTAACAAATTAACTTATCTAAAACTGGATTATTATCCAAATACAATAATAAAGAGTTGTGACTATTTGTGACTCCCTCAAATTTGTGATACAAAAGGAGAGCATTTCAACGAGAGAATCCAATTAAGAATACAACCTTAGTTAACCTTGCAAGAGACTTAAATTAGGTGATGATGAGAAAGACTACGACCCCTTGTAACGAAGGGTGGTAACTCATTAACTATGAAGAGTGGTGACCCCTCCAAGAAAAGAATATAAGGGATGAATCAACTCATTGGCATTCAATAAGCGTTCATCACTCATCAATCCCTCAAAGAATCAGGCAATCATCACTTATAAAAAAATCAAACAATCAAAATATCGAAAGATTTTCCAAGACAAGAACACGACTATTATAAATGAAGAGTAATTTGTACAATCAAGTCTTGTGTATTTCAATTTTTTTGTGATTGCTTGAGGACAAGCAATCTTGGGCGGGGTGTCATGACCCCGAAATTGTAACACTAAAATATAAAGCATTGAAATACAGATGAATAAATAAAACCAATAACAAAATATATTAAAAATATAAAAAGAGATATTAACAATTTAATATTATTATAATTACAATTATCATAAAATAATATTATAATTATAATTATCGAATATAAATATTAATAATACAAAAATAAATATTAACCATTTAACATTATTATAATTATAACTATTATAATAATATAAATTATATAGATAAAACATTGAGATAAAATAATAATAATATATTGGTAAATTATTGGAATACAAATAACTTAAAAATAATAATAATAAATAAAATAAATATAATTAAAAGACAATCTGAAATATCATTATTATTATTATAATTGTTAAGTATCATTATCAAAAACAAATATCAATATATAGGTTTATAAGCATCCAATAAGTAACCAAACATAAGCAAGCGGTGCCTTTAAAACAGTGATCACTAAAGTTAATCGCAAAATGAAACGTTGCAATGATAAGCCAACAGATTTAAGGAAAAGCAGCAATCATCATCTATTATGAATCGGTTCAATAAGGGAAGTCACGTCTTCCCAGGAAGACACGAACTTCCATATTGGCTGCACCTCTTCTCCAAAATGGGAAGACATAAAAGAAGAACGAATGAGAAAAGAGAAGGGAGATCAGCAAATGGTGGAAAGCAGATTACATCTGCATATCGGGTGAAAAAAGGAAAAGAAAAAGGCATTAGTAACAAAAACAGATCAGTCAAGCACAATCAGAAATATTTATCAGGTGGCTGTTAAAGGTCATAAATCAGAATACTACTGGTAATATTATTTATCATTGTGAGTAAGATAAACTTATGTTGATTAGGGAAGCATAGGGGTTAGGTAATATTTAATATTTTTATGATATCATTATGATTACTTAATGACTATGTTATGAATAAAGATAATTAGGTGATCATAAGGAATCATAAGTGTAAAATAATGCATAATGTTATTTAGAATATCATTATTGTTACCTAGATGCAAAGTAATGTTGTTGATATTAATGCGTCTAGGAGTAACAACTTATAGATAGCATTTTATTGCTACTACTTAGGGATATTTAGGTGTGATAATTTTATGTTATATATAGATAGTCTTGTTGATGCTAGTTCTTCATTTGTGTTATTTAAGGAAAATGATCCATGTGTGATATTGGTAGTCCTTACTTGATGATATACTTATTTAAGAATTCCATCATTGTGTCTATGCTTCCACCATGGTGGGGAAGAGGGATTACAAAGGGGAATTCAGCGATGGAGTCTCCTAGATACGCCACACGGGTGGGGGACGTAATGAGCCCTCGTGGGCCAGGGGGGTTCTGCCTTTGGGATCAAAGGGTGCTGCCTTTGGGTCTAGGTCGATCTCCATTAGATATGCCACCCAGGTGGGGGACGTAATGAGCCCCCGTGGGCCAGGGGGGCTCTGCCTTTGGGATCAAAGAGTGTTGCCTCTGGGTCTAGTTTGATCACGGGATTAACCATTGTAATCTTACCTCCCTACCATGGTGTAACAAGGGGGAAAAGTCATTTATGGGAGATGATACAAGGATGATGACAAGGAGGTTAAGAGGCTCACCAGGTCATATGGAAGGCATGTGCCACATGAAGAGGGGAGAGACCGAGACATCCTATCATCATCCTTGTTTCATATGATCCATAATTGAGCAAACGCAAAGTAGGACTAGTTAGTTCATTATGAAGTTGCTAATGTTAATGATGTGGTTTAAAATAGAGTTACTCATGCTTAATCCTAATGTTCGATGTGGAGTACTAATATCCTGATTGTTAGGCTATTTGAGTGATGGATCTCTAACTTATTTGCAGGGACTAAACCAATTCAAAGTATCCTCTAGGACCCATTGCTTGGGGAATCGATAAATTAGAATAGATTTGGTATAACTCCTATTAGGGACATTACATGTACTCTACTAGCACTATTGCCTCTTGACCATATATCAGTTGGAAAAATGTGTGCCTAGTCGTCACCTTGTACATTGTACGATATGCCCATAGTAAGACAGGTAGTATTTCCTCCCAATCAGCTTCTTCCACCCCACACAACTTGTGAATAATGGAGACTAGTACTTTGTTTGTAGACTCCACTCGGTCGTTGGCTCTCAGGTAGTACGGACTCAACAAGTTATGAAATATCCAAAACTCTGTTGTCATCAACCAAATGACTTGGTTGACGAAATGCCCTCCTTGGTCACTAGTGATTTGAATTGGAATGTCGTACCGTGTCACTATCTGCTCATAGATGAATCTTGTCGTACTTTGTGCAGTGTTGTTTGGTAACGCTTGAGCCTTGGCCCAATTTGTCAAGTACTCAATGGTGATGACTATGTATCGACACCAATGTAACTGGCTCACTTTCAAGGGCCCAATAAAATCTAGTCCTCATTGTTCAAACAGCTCCTGGGGTTGGGATGAAAGCTATGGCATATAGTCTCGCTTGAGAGGCTTTTCCACTCCTTGGCATGTGTCACAGTCGGTCACCCACTCTCGAGCATCTATGTGTATCATCGGCCACCACAATCCTGCAAGGAGAACTTTTTGTGTCGTGGAGTCCGGTCCCATGTGTCCTCCAGCCAAACCTTCATGTGCCTCTTCTAGTACATTGGGAATCTCTTCCTCCATAACACATCGCCTTGGGATTTGATCTTACCCCATCTTATACAACAGCTCGTTGATAAGCTAGAAGGTTTTTCTTTTTAGTATGAGCTTCCTCTATTCGGCTAGCGACATCTCTTTTGGAAATGTCAATGTCAACAAATACTCTCCAGTCTGCTCATACCATGAAGGAAGTGTTGCAGTCTGGAACAAGTGAACGTCCGAAAAGTCTTCGTTAACTCCACCTTTAGCAGGTTCGCCAAATAGGATTCTTGACAACTAGTCAACAATCACATGATAGTGCAATCACGGATGGAGGGTCCAAAAAGAAATGTCCAACCGTGTAACTTAGAGTTCAACACAGTGGAATAACACAAGAAATACTCAGCAAACAAAGATCTTTATTGATTCAATAACTTGCAAGCTTACATGCCTCATATGCAGATTGACTAACGGCTCACAAGCCTGTCGCAAGGGCATTATAAACATTACAATTGGCACAAAGGCCTTATTATAGTCCAACAACTAGACAACTTGAAATATCTAATTTCTAAATCCTAATTGCTAACTAACTGCCTTCCAATGAATTACAAATGATCTTAAATATGAATCTCCAACTCCAATTATGGTTTGCATTGGCCTCAAGGGTTTACAAACCCCAATGTATGATCAAACGTGTAGGTCAGCCAAAACATATGAGAAGGTATCTATCATGAGGGGAAATGTATTACGGATCTCCAAGAAAGTTCCCTTGGACCCAAAATGTCATGAATGATGTTCCATTAAGCTCTGCACACTCCAAAATAGGTCTGCACAACAAGCCTAAGCCATCTAGGCCCCAAATGCTCTAACTGTGAATTGACGGTGAAATTTTGAGAGCAATAGCTTTCTACAAATGAATGCAAATAACCTAAAATCTGGATATGATGAAGATAACCTTGTGTACAACGTATATCTTGCTTTCCGGGCTGAGAAATGACAATGCGGTAAAATGTGGAAGAAACTGTTGAGATAGCTATGAACTGAATTGCAAGAAAGAAATGTTTTTGGTTGATACAAGATTGCTTTAAAACCAGGGATGCTCTTGCATCAAACACCCAAGGTTGGAAGAAACATGAGTCCCTCACTTTCTAGGGGCTAGAGGAAAACCAAAGTGGTCCACCTCAGCCTAATAAATCCATGATGAATCCTCCACTAGTCGACCTTTCCACTTCACCAAGTATTCCTTGTACTGCTTGTTCCTAGTGCTCCTTCCAATTCTGATGTCCAAGATTTGCGCAATCTGCTCTGGTGGTTGATGTGGTAATTGCTCCTTTAAATCAACTTCTTGGTCACTGTCACTTGACTGTCCTTCATGATACTCATAGATTCCTGCAATGTTGAAATAAGGTGATATACCAAGTGCCTCCAGTAACTCCACTTCATATGCATTTCCGAAATCAAACTTCTTGAGAATCTTACATGGTCCAAACTTCCTCATCTTTAGCTAATTGTACGCTTCTACTGGAAACCTTTCCATCTTGAGATATAGTGTAACTAAATCGCCAACTACAAACCCCTTATGTCTCCTTTTCTCACCTACCTACTCCTTGTACTTATGGTTCATGTCTTCCAAGTGTTTTTGAACCTGACTATGTACTGTTTCCATGAATCCTGCAAACGCTTTTGCTTTTGCACTCCTCTTATTCTCCATACTGATGTCTATGAGCTTCGCAACTCCTCTGGGATGTACTCCTATCACAATCTCAAATGGTGTCTTCCTTGTGCTTCGGTTTACTGAATTATTGTTATCAAACTCTGCTTGCAGTAGAACTATATCCCAATTTCCTGCCTTATCTCTAACCAAACATCTTAACAAGTTACCCAGACTCTTGTTTACTACTTTTGTTTGTCCATCTATTTGTGGATGGTATATTGAACTAAATTTCAGATTTGTCTTCATCTTCTTCCACAATGTCCTCCAAAAGTATCCAATGAACTTGGTGTCTCTGTTTGAAACTATACTCTTAGGTAATCCATGCAATCTTACAATCTCTTTGAAAAATAGGTCAACAACATGCACAACATCATTAGTCTTCTTGCAAGGCATGAAATGTGCCATTTTAGAAAATTTGTCCACTACTACCATTATAGAACATATTTCCTCGATGTTCTTGGTAATCCCAATATGAAATCCATACTTATATCTTCCCAAGGTCTCTTCGGTATTGCCAAAGGTTTATACAATCTAGTATTCTAACTACTCCCTTTTGCTACTTGACAAATTATGCAACTCTGAACATACTTCCTAACATCCTTATATATCTACAAACAAAAATAGTGTTCAATCACCAAAGCTAGTCTTGCAAGTCCTCCACTATGCTTCTCCTTGATCAGATTCTCCCTCATTTAACTCTTTGGAATGCACAACTGATTTCCTTTAAACAACATATCTTCCTGAATGAAATAATCCAACCACTGACTCATATCAGTCACCACGGGTTCCTTACATGCTCTCCAAGCTTCAATAAAATCTAGATCATCCTTATACATGTGCTTTGATTCTTCAAAACCCAATACTTCTATCCTCAACTTTGTCAACAAATTCCTTCTCCTGCTCAATGCATCTACAACTTTGTTTGACTTACCACTCCTATGCTTCAACACAAATGTATAACTCTGCAAGAACTCAACCCATCTCATGTCTTTGGTTCAACTTTCCTTGACTATTCAAATACTGCAAAGGTTGATGATCAGTATACAGCACAAACTCCTTAGACAACAAGTAATGTCCCCACTTCTTCAAGGCTTGAACTATGGCATAGAATTCTTGATCATAAACTTAATATCTCCTTATAGCATCATTCAACTTGTCACTGAAATAAGCTATTAGTCTCCCTTCTTGACTCAACACTACTCCTATTGCATTTCCACTAGCATCACAATCAACTTGAAATACTTTATCAAAATTAGGCAATGCTAACACTGGTTGCTCTGTCACCTTTTGTTTCAACAGTTCAAAGCTTCTTTGTGCTCTGGATGTCCACTTAAAGTCCTTCCTATCTCCTCTCATTGCCTTTGTCATGGGTGTACAAATGCTACTAAAGCTCCTAATGAATTTCCGGTAGAAACTAGCCAATCCATGAAATGATCTTACCTCTCCAATGTTCACCGATGTTGGCCATTCAACAATTGCTTTAACCTTCTCAAGATCCATCTTCAATCCTTCAGCAGAAATGACACAACCCAAATACACTAACTTTGTCTTCATAAAGATACACTTCTTCACATTTATCAACAACTTCTCTTCTCTCAGCCTCTATAATACTTGTCTGATGTGCCACAAATGTTCTTCTCTAGTTTCACTGAAAATTAGAATGTCATCCAAATAGACAATAACTTACCCAAGAATTGCTTCATTACTTCATTCATCAATCTCATGAAAGTGCTAGGTGCATTAGTCAATCCAAAAGGCATCACTAACCACTCATACAATCTTTCATTAGTCTTGAATGCAGTCTTCCACTCATCTCCTTCTCTGATTCTGATTTGATGGTATCCACTCTTTAGATCAATCTTTGTGAAATACTTTGCTCCACTCAAATAGTCCATAATGTCATCCATCCTTGGCAATGGGAATCTATACTTGACTATGATCCTATTGATTGCTCTTGAATCTATACACATCCTCTATTCTCCATCTTTCTTTGGTGCCAGTATAGCAAGTACCGCACATGGAATTAGGCTCTCTTTGATCAACCCCTCCTTCAACAACTCCTGTATCTACCTATTCAATTCTACATTCTCTACAAGTGTCATCTTGTGTGCCACTTTGTTTGGCAAACTTGCTCCAAGTATTAGATCTATATGATGACTAATGCTTCGGACCGGTGGACATCTATCTGGTACATTCTCTAAAATGATATCCTAATACTTTGTCAACAACTCTGCTACTTCTTCATTCTTCGCGGTAGAATTCTCTGCCTCTAGTTTACCACCCTTCTTTGGAATCAAGGCAAAACACATGTTCTCATGTCTCAGTCCTTCTAGAAACTTTCTTCCATCTACCAAACATAATCTGGTCGTGCCACAAGCTTCAGTCTTCTCCTCTTCTTCCAGGGGTATCAAAAGATTTCTCTTACCATTTGAAGTCACAGTATAGGAATTCTTCCTCCCATCATGAATTGCTTTCCTATCATATTGTCATGGTCTTCCTAACAGTAAATGACATGCATCTATATGCATAATATCACACAGTACTTCATCATTATATAAACCTATATGGAATTTCACCAGACACTGCTCACTTACCGATATCTTATGTTCATCTTGAATCCATGCTATCTTATAGGGGTTTGGGTGTTCCAATCTTTTCAAATTCAACTTGGTTACCATCTCTTTCGAAACTAAATTATCAGTACTACCACTATCAATGATAACTCTACATACCTCTCCTCTGGGTTTACATCTTGTACTAAACAAATTCTTCCTTTGCAATGGTTCTTTAGTCACTTCTTCATGCATCAAAGCTCTGCTCACTACCAATGACTCACCCTTCTTTGGTTTCCCAACCAAATTAGGGGATCCAACAGGTTCTTCTACATATGTTGTCCTTCCTGTACGCTCAGTTCTTTTGCCAATGCTTCCTTGACGACATTCAAATGCTCTATGTCCACCTCCACACTTGAAACAGGTTCCTCTTAACGGTCTCTTCCCAGATCTTCCTTCATCTCTCCTATATCCATCATTGCGGTAAGACTTATGACCTCCTTTGTCACTGCGGTAGAAATTTTTGTCTTCTCTTCCTCTACGGTATGAATTATAGTCCTTTTCTTCACTGGAGTAGGGTTTTCCATCCTTGTTTTGCTCTGCATATGGCCTTCTCTCTCCGGATTGTGATCCACTTCTTTGGAATCTTCCTCTTCCACTTATCTACCTTTGTTCAAACTTTGTGTTCATCTTCTCCTCCAGCTTTAGTGCAAACTAGTATGCTTCATCAACTGTTGTCATCTTTACCAAGCTCAACTCTTCTTGGATGTTTGTTCTTAGCCCATTGATGTACCACACAACCTTCTCTTTGCTTGCTTCACTAGGTCAAGTTATGATGATCTTGTAGAATTCTTCAATATACTCCTTCACAGATTTCTCCTTTTGCCTCAAATTCTACAATCTTTTTAACAGTTCAAGCTCATAATCAGCAGATATGAAGTGATTCTTCAACATTGTCACCATTCTATCCCACTTTGTGATTTTCTCTTTTCCTCTTCTATTTCTATCCAATTGAACTTCTTTCCACCAGATAGCAACATGTCTCTTCAACTTAGTTTTTGCAAATCTCACTCTTTTTGGATCTTCAATTTCTTCATATTCAAAGTGTTCTTCCATATCATTGATCTAATCAATCAACTCCTTAGGATTTAAATTTCCCAAGTAATTTTCAATTTCAATCCTAGGTCTCTTACCAATCTTACAAATAGCTTTCAACATCTTTACCTGATCTGATTCTTCTTTTTCTTCTAGGTTTTCTTCAAATTGATTTGCAGCATGATCTAACTCATCATCACTTTCGTCCACATGTCTAGGGTTCAAACCTCTTCTTCTATCTTCTTCTACAACATCCAATCGGACTCTCATTGCTCTCATCATCTCTAGCATTTCATCCATTCTTCCAACAACATTGGCCATACTAGGCACTCTCCTTGGCAGCATCTCTTCCTTGGATCCAATGCAACACAGCCGGATCCAAGGAAGAGAATCTAGCTACAACGGTTTCAACTGCCTCATAGTCGTCTATCAGTTGAAAACACATGCAATCCACCTCAGGTCGATGATTTGTTCACCACAAGGAATGCCTTCTCTCCCAAAGGGCTCGCAACTTGCTCTAATACCACTTGGTGTAGTCATGGATGGACGGTCCAAAAAGAACTGTCCAACTGTGCAGCTTAGAGTTCAACATAGCGGAATAACACAAGAAATACTCAGCAAACATAGATCTTTATTGATTCAATAACTTGCAAGCTTGCATGCCTCATATGCGGAATGACGAAAGGCTCATAGGGTTGCCGCAAGGGCATTACAAACATTACAATTGGCACAAAGGCCTTATTACAACCCAACAATTGGACAACTTGAAATATCTGACTTCTAAACCCTAAATGTTAACTAACTGCCTTCCAATGAATTACAAATGATCTTAAATATGAATCTCCAACTCCAATTATGGTTTGTGTTGACCTCAAGGGTTTACAAACCCCAATGTATGATCAAACATGAAGGTCGGTCGAAACATATGAGAAGGTATCCATCGTGAGGGGAAACGTATTACGGATCTCCAAGAAAGTTCCCTTGGACCCAAAATGTCATGAATGATGTTCCATTAAGCTCCGCACTCCAGAATAGGTCCACACAACAAGCCTGATCCAGCTAGACCCCAAATGCTCTAACTGGGAATTGACAGTGAAATTTTGAGAGCGATTACTTTCTGCAAATGAATGCAAATAACCTAAAATTTGGATATGATGAAGATAACCTCGTGTAGAATGTATATCCTACTCCGCAAGATGAGAAATGACAATGCGGAAGAAACTACTGAGACAATTACGAAATAATTGCAAGAAAGAAATGTTTTTGGTTGATACAAGATTGCTTTACAATCAAGGATGCTCCTGCATCACGACTTTTTCCAGGACATACGATTATTGTGAACGTGAATTCTTGCAACAACAGCAACCATCGACTTACTCTCCCTTGTATTATAGGTTTATTGACAAACTACATCAAGGCTTGATGGTCCACATAAAACGTGAGCGGTGTCGCCAATAGGTAGTGTCTAAACTTTTGTACTACATATGCCATCTTGAGGGCTTCCCGAATGGTTGTATTATAGTTTTTCTCTACCTTCAACAACAACTGACTTGTGAAGAAAATCGGGTGATCCAACGCTTGTACTCCTTGCGCTAGTGTTGCTTCGATTGCATAATTGGAGGCATCAACATGTACGTGAAACTCCTTTTTCCAATCTGGGTATGCCAATATTGGTGAACCGATCAATCGTATCTTCAACTCTTTGAATGTTTTCTCTTGGTCATCCGCCCACACAAAGGGTTGACCCTTCCTCATGAGTATGTTGAGTGGGTAGGAAATCTATGCAAAGTTCTTAATGAACCTTCAGTAGTACCCCAAGTGTCCAAGAAAGGATTTTATGCCAGTGACATTCTGCGGAGCCTCCATCTGTACAATGACACTTATCTTATCTGGGTCTGTCTTTAGTTCAACTTTACAAACAATGTGTCCCAACAGCTTTCCTTGTGGTACTATAAATCTACACTTCTTCAGACTCAGTGCTAGTTGGGCTGCCCTGCACCTCTCGATACATTCTCCCAATTCTTTCAAGTGCTTCTCCTTGTCACTATAAATTGACCAATCGTTCAAAACTGCCTTGAAGGTGTCGACTGACATTTTGTCAAAAATAAGCAAAATTATTCTTTGGAAAGTAGTCAGCGTGTTGCATAACCCGAACAACATTTGGTTGTATGCATAAACTCCATCTTCAACTACGAACATTATCTTCAATTTGTCTTCTTCGGCAATGCTTATCTAGTTATATCCAGAGAACCCATCCATGAACGATTACATCTCATGTGCCACTACTTGTTCAAGGATTGTGTCGGTGAAGGGCATTGGCAATGGGTCTTTAATTTTTATTGCATTCAAGCACCAAAAGTCCACACATCTGAATCTGCTCGGATTCCTTCTTCAATGAAATGACTATCGGTGACACCCAATCATTGACTTCCACCTTGAATATGATGCCCACTTCCAACATTTGCTCGATCTTGTCTTGTACCTTGGCTATGTAGTTCTTGTTCATTCTATAGGGTCTCTTCCATACGGGTTGTGCTCCCGGTACGAGAGGGATCCTATGTACGCACAATTCCGATGGTATTCCCTTCAAATCTTTGTACATTCACGCAAATGCATCCTTGTACTCCATGAAGATTTTGAACACAACCGCCTTTCGTACGAGATCCCAATCATCACCGACGAGGATTATCTTTGAATTTTTTTCCTCTCCCAGATTCGCTTTCTTTAATTTTGCTTTCTCATACTTGATTAATTTGTCCCGTTTGAACTCATGGGCGGGTGTATTGTCCAATTCTACTACCCCTTCCTTGTATTCTTCATAACCAAATGGAAATGGCTAGCTAGTCATACCCTTGTCTTCTTCTTCCTCTATTTCTCTGACTTGTAGCATGTTGCATTCTGGGTGGAACACCTCGTAATCCTCCATTTTTCAATGAAATATGCCATTTAGCGAGCTTGTCTCGTCCTCCGAGCAAATCTCGAGTTCAAGTACACCCTCATCATTCAGCTCCATAGCCTTTCTTCGTCCACCTCTAACTCTCCCCCATCAAATTCCAATCCGGAGGATGCCAATTCTTCACTCACAACTTGGTTCTTTAGATCGATGACGTACTTTCTCTCATTGCTCTCGATTGAGAGTGTGTTCCACTTCCAGTTGTGATCTGCCTTAGCGGTAATCAACCATCCTCTCCCAAGTAATGCGTCGTACGCCTTCTTCTGCAATAGGATGACGACAAAGTTCAACAAGAACTGTTGTGTGCTGATCATTACTTTTTGTGCAATCAATGTACCGAGAGGTTTGATGCCATGTTGATCTGCGCCTACCAAGTGAAATGTTGGGAGCCAGAGAGTTGGCTTCCCCAAACACTTCCATGTTTCTTCTGGTAGTACGTTTAATCCAAAGCCCCTATCGACGATGATGTTGGGCAATTTCCTCCCCATGATTTCCATATGTACAATGGCAGGCTTCCTCCTGATGTTCACTGCAAGCAGCATTGGGTCTGTGGCCTCTCATGTTGGTTGATTCATACTCTCAGTTGGAACCTCTTAATGGTTTTTGTTGTCTTCAACGAAATTAGTGAGTGCTACTCTCAGTTGGGGCATCGTTTGCAGAAGGTCTGTTACCTTGATCGATACGGTTGTGTGGAGCACCTACCATAATATGTTCTTTTCCAACTCCGACTACAACGACGTACCAGTTACCTTGTTGAAGGTTCTCTGTTCCTTGGCCATTGCCTCTTCCACTTCTGCCCTAGCCTCTCAGAGCCTTTCTTTCTCTGTACGAGGGTCTAGATAGATAGCTTTCTTCATCTATGCTCTTGTGATCGCCAGGACCTCCAGCATATTTATGCCTTTTTGTTTCAAGTAGACGATGTCTTCATGATCACCCAGTCCACACCACTTACAGAGCCTTCCACTCGTACCTTGATTATTTTGGCATTTCCTGGTGAAATGACCCCATTCATTGCACTTTCGGCAATGTATCATGGGTCTGCCCTTGTTGTCATATTGTATTTTGCTTCTTGGTGCATTGTTATTGCCTCTTTGATTGTTACGGTAACCTCCAAGGGATGCATTATTATTTTGAGGCTTTGGTAGTGTGGTCAAAGGGGTTGATTGTTCCCCTTGTGTGAATAATACTTGTGTAATTCTCGTCTTCAGATTGTACGGGCACTCCTTGATGGAGTGTCCCATAACTTGACAGATGTCACAGAAAAGTTTCTTAGGGCAATTCACCTTGGTATAGCATGTTTTTCATTTGGTACACCATAATTCCTTGGGCTCCTTCAAACTCTCCTTTTCGGCCTTCAACTCCATCAGTCTCATCATATCCCATCAAAGAGCTTGTATGGTTTTTTATTTGTCCTCATTGCTCTCCTCTGTACTTTCATCGTCATCTATTTTCTTCCCCCGAGAGGATGTCTTGTTCTCACTCTCGATGTCCATCACCTGATCATAGGCTTTAGCATACGAGGATGGAGGTAACACCTTCATTTTCTTTCGCACGAAGGGTGGAGGTAACACCTTCATTTTCTTTCGCAGGGAGGGAAGTAACCCTTCAATAAACCATCGCTTCTTCAAGTCGTCTACTGGTTGTGCCTTTAGTTTCACTAGCAACTCCTTGAGCCTACAATTATAGGCTCATATTTTTTCATGCTTTCCCTGCTTCGTGTTGTAAATCTTGGCTATGATCTCATTTTCATCTCTCAAAATTTTGAATTCTTCCTCGAATGCTCTCCTCAATGCTTTCCATGAAACTTTATGTGCTGCTTCGTGTTCAGTGTACCAGTCTATGGCTATGCCTCTCAGCATTGTTGGGAAGGCTCTTAGCCAGTAATCCACGTTGTCCTACCCATTCGCTATCCATATCATCTCACATGTCTTACAATGACATATTGGATCCTTTGAATCGTTCCTCATGAACTTTGGCAACTTCTGCTTTTCCACACTCAGACTGGTTGGTGAAGTTACCATTTTTCTCCCCCAATGTCCTTGTGCGTTGGACCTAATTCGACTACTTCTCTTGAAATGTTTTGGTGCCTCTGTTGCACTATGGGCCACGTACGGGTCTTCCACATGTCCCCTCTCAGTATCCTCTGCACATTGAGTCTCTTGAGGTTCGTCCTTGTACTCCCTCCGTTTGAGGGTCTTTGGCTCGGATCTTACAATTCTCAGTTCCTCGTCATCCGATATAGACAACTCTCGAATGCGGTGTATGTTGTTTTCAAGTACTCTTGTTAATTCATTTTCATCATTTTTATATTTTCTTGTTTGTTATGGACGGTGTCCTAAAAGTGTCTTTGTTTTGTTCATCGTCAAGGTTTTTGTTCAGTTCAATAATGTCTTGGTTTATTTCATTAAGGTGTTTCTTGTCCGCTTGGTGTTCGGTTTTTATCCTTATTGGGTCGTATGAGCATTAATTGCCAAGAGTATGCCTATGACTGGTGTCGCGTTCTTCCTCACCTCGTTTGATTATTTCCTCATACCATTGCAGTATTTGTTGCCTTGGTCATTCTTGGTCGCTCTCAGCTTGAAGGTCTTCAAATATGTAGTGACGAATGATCAACCTTGGTAGTCGGTTGAGGAGGTGGTCGACCTCTAAGTTGACGTGTTGTCTGTCCTAGATGATGCCTATGGGATCTCTCTCTTGAGAGCCTCCCTCCGTACATGATCCCTCAACGAGATGTCCCACAGGTTTATGAGATCTTCCATCAAAGTGTCTTCCCTATCTTCGTTCGCTTGCACCGACTCTTTGGTTGGCTAACCCATTACAATGACATTCTCTTGTCGAGGTGATGTTTACTGAAATATCCCCTTATAATTTTTTCCATTTTTTAGCACAAGATTTCACCTATTAACGTTAGATAAATGAAACCAACTGAAAGCAACCCTTCACTTTTTGATCACCCAGATCCCGACGAGGCAAGGTGAGAGCATAGGATGGAAAGGGGATCGTTAGATGAAATCCAAACTGGAGATACAATACTGAAATCAACCCTTCACTTTTTGATCACCAAGTTCCTAGTGTGGGCGAGGTGAGAGCATATGGTGGAAAGGGGATCGTTAGCTGAAATAAACTGAAAACTAGAATTACAATATGAAGACGGCTCAAACGATCAGCTAGAAATGCAATGCAACTCGACCACTTATTCAGCGGGAGTGGAATGCAAAGTACTAAAAATGGAAATGTCTGGGCGGCAAGCCGACCCCTTTCGCTTTTTAGAGGGCAAAATAAAAAATTGAAGTGCTGAAAGGAAATAGAGGGCGAGGCCTGTCTCTTCCACCAAACAGTGGGAATGAAAGAACGAGCAAAACTGAAATATAAAGACGGCAAGGCCAATCTCTTCCACTAAAAGTGGGAATACAAAAGTAAAGTGCAGAAATGAAATGACTGAACCAGTACTACTGATAACAACCTTTTACAAAGTCAAGCAATCTGCAAATTACATGATATAGAGATGTCCAATATGCTCCAAAAATGATAAGAAATGAACTCCAAAATTAAGCAAGCTAATCTACTATGAAAATAAGCCAAAACTGGAACTTATTACCAATTTGATATGAAGAAGCAGCGCACAGAAAACCCAAACCAGCAGGCTCCAAACTCACAGAAATGCTCACAATTCCACCAATACTTCTCCAAATGACATGAAACAAAGCGCAAATGAAGCATAGAGGTGGGCCGACCAAGAACCAACCAAGAAATGGCACCAATCAGCTCCCAAGTATTTTGCATGTTTCCCAATGCTCAAAATGAAGATGGTATGACTTCCTAGAGAGGGCGACCAGCAAGATAAAATCCAAATCACCACAATAAAATCTGAAAACTTGTAAAAAGGGTCGCCTAGGGTAGAGGAGAAGATAGAGCAAACACCCAAAAACAAACAAAAATCGTACAAAGAGCTATGATCGAAAATGTGCTTCAGCCAAGCACCACACCAGCACACCAAAAACTGAGAAAACACACCAAACTCATAAAACATCAAAGAACTTCATCGCCAATATGCTCAATCTGCTCTTCAATGTAAAGAACAGTCTCAAACTCAGCTAGGTGTTATCTTGCAAGCACGAAACTAAGTGACCTAGGAGGTATGCATTCCTCAAAGCAAGGGTCTGAAGAAATTTCAGCAACACTTCGTTATATTTTCAATGGATAGTCACAAATGAAGTCAAAGACTCATATTTATAACTTCTCTTCAAGTTCAAATCCTTTTCCCTCCAATTAGGGCACCCAAGCTAAGATTCACATTCACCTTTCTTAATTTGCATTTGAGTTTCCTTTGCCTCCTTTACCAAGTCGTCCCACTTTATGAGAGAGATATAACTTTACAAAATGCAAATAAAACATAGAAAGGGCATCCAAAGTATTTAAGTGAAAAACATTATAATATAACTTAAATATTTCTCCAAATAAGTCATCCAATTTGCTGAAGTTATATTTTCACTTAAAGCATCATTTTCACCAAGTGTTGAACTTGCCAAAACAAGCTCCAAAAGTGTTGGAGACCAAACTGCTTAAACTGACCTGCCTGATATAACCACTGTACTGAACTATTGAACCCTGCCAAAAATAGCACTGCTAAAAATAGTACGTACTATAAATAGCATACTACTAAAAATAGTAAGTGACTTCAAATGCATTTTAACCACAAACTGAGTAGCTGACATAACTTCCTAAAAATAGTAAGTCCAGAAAAGTTACCTGACACAAATGCATGTCATACCACCCTAAAGCTCTCTGAAAACCCATAAGGAATTCAGAAACCAATCTGCAAAACTCCAACATGCAAACCCCTGAAAGCACAAAAGAAACCTCCAAGCAACAGGAAACCCTAATTTCCACTTTTGACTAGCCTACGGGTCTCCAAAAATAGGCTAACAATCACTGGAAAGCATAGGGCTAAAATGGGGACATTACAGTCCGCCCTTCTGAAAGATTGTTTGTCCTCGAGCAATGCCACCACAACTCCAGAAATATTAGACTAATCCACACAAAACCAAGTAGGATCCCAGGGTCCCACGTCCATCTCAAGTAGGACCCACCATGTCGATGTTGCACCACTCTGATCACATCAGTGAAACCATCGTGCCAAATCTGCACTATCCTCCCTTGTAACCCCGACATGTTACCTTCTACAAGACTCAAGCTGAAAAAATTAGGGGGCCTGACATCAATACCATGCAGCATCTCTTGCCCAAACAACTCTAAGAAGTCCATATCTACAATGTCACTATCTATCACAATCCTAGGCAATAAGAAGGAAGGTCTACTCAACCCAAAACCGTACTCCTCAGCATATCTCCACACGGTGTCAAGCAAAGCCACAATTGCAAAAGTGACTCTCCAATCTTCTTTCCAAGAGGAAATCCATCCTTAGCAAGAGCTCAACCAACTCATCAGCACAATACCACACACCACCATGAAGACTTCTGAAAACTCTGATTGATCCAACCCCAAGAGTCTCAAAATAATGAACCAAGGTATGTGGGGGTTCACTGTCTTGAACCAACACTGTGAAAAAGCTATCAAAATTTGCATCACAAACCTTCATAAAATGAACCCCCTAACTTTAGAAGGTTTAAAGTAACCAATAGTCATTGTTGATTAGAGTTGGAGACAACAAGTACAATCTGAGTTTAGTGCTCTGCTCAAGTGATAACAGTAATGCCCATGAAATTCCCAAGCACTAGCTTGTGAGATGAACATAGTGTTACATAATAACACCTCGAAAGTGGCTGGGAAGCACTTCAAAACAACCTCCAACTGAAACCTTGTACCTCCTTGATAAGAAATAGTGTGCCAACTCTCCTGAATGAGAGTAACTCCAAGTGTAAGGTGGCTGGTCTGCAACCAATCAGCAAACTCAAGGCTCAAAATCTGCCCCTGTCTAAGCCAAAGAACACTCCCAAGAGTAACCACCCGTTCATCTCTCCAACCCATACTTAAAATTTCTCTCCAATCCATTTGTTGATGAACAAATGGAACCATCAAGTGGCTGGTAAGGAAGGGAACAACACCGTTAATTCTGAAATTTTGATCTTGATCCCTCCACAGGTCCTCCTTACCATACCATATAAGCTTTGTCATACCATGTTGAGGATGCCAAACAAGGATACCCAACCAAGAATGATCCCCAACACACCAGAAAGAATACACAACACATCTCCAAGTGCCAATCAAAACCAAATGCACACTCAAGAAATTAGTGTCTTCTTTGGTAGACCTATATAGCCCATCCAGGAAAACATCTGCAATTATGGAGCATGGAGCAAATGTTGTCTTCAATCCCAATTCCCCAAAAGGACTAATATGAACTAAAGCATCACTCAACCCAAGGAATGGATTGTTAAACCAATAGACAACCTGTTTTTGCCCTTCTCTATCCCATACTTCATAAGTAACAAGTCTGAAACCTTCTCTCTTTGCTGCTGTCATGTAATTACCAGCAGCTACCAAGACTTGCTTTGTTAACGCCTTGATGTCAAAATCATGGAAGTCACCAAGATTCAACACTTCCCAAGCGAAAACTACATCCTCAATCCCACTTAAGCATTCTTGATCAAACAATCTTCTTGGAAGATTATCAATTGCAAGGATCGGATCTCCCTCAAGATTTGCTTGCAAATCATCAATAAGCTGAAAACCATGTTCCATATTGTGCTTGGAAACTTCATCAAGGTCACATTTCTTGCTGTTGTCATGTGATGTTACATTTCCCATCTCAAAGAGGGGATTATCATAAGTTTCCTTGGCACTTACTTCAAAGACAGGATTATCCATAATTTGAAAATATTTTCCTATCTCACATTCAAGCCCAGCTTGTTGGTCCAAATCTGCACATGCAACTTCTGATTTACTTGGGAAACTTCCTGGATTGAACTCCTCTCGAAGACTATCAAGCTCACTAATTACTTGCTTGATTTCTTCAGCTCTTTGCTCATTCTCATGCTCCCTATAATGCTTGAAATCAGCAAGCTGATCCTTGTCCTCCTCTAGTGCTATCGAGGTATCTTCTAACATATTCTTTGTTGATTCGAGCTCAAGAGTAAGCTCATCAAGCTTTCTCTCTTTTCCTTGGAATGCACTAAAGGTCTTCTTTGCAAATTTGATGGCATGGTCACGATCTTCAATCAAGTGTATGTACTTTGATTAAAATGTCTCCAAAGAGTCTTTGATAAGTTGCAAACTAGGGAGAGTGACTCCATCCCTAACCCCTTTCTGTCTCTCATCCACCTGAGCCTTCCAATAGAGCTCTTCAATCAAACTGTGTGTACAGTCAAATCAAGATAGAGCTCACACCTCATTTTCAAAGGAGCCCATGAGTTGATCTTCCCACTCATGAATATGCATAGGTGGTATACTGCTGATAGGCTGCAACTGAAAATCAAAACTTTGTTTCTTGTCTTTGTTTCCCTCATAGCTGCTCCAAGACTCCTTTTCTTTACCACCCACTAGCTGAAATTGATCAACATCATAAAGAGGATCAGATTCTACTAATTCTTCAAACCTTTGCTTACAACCAGCTTCATGAATAGGTAAATCAGATTTGTATTTAAGAACCTAAAATATCCCCTTACAATTTTTTCAATTTTTTCACAACAGTTTCACCCATTAATGTTAGATAAACAAGATAATCCAGCTGAAAGTAACCCTTCACTTTCTGATCACCCACATCCCAGTGAGGGCAAGGTGAGAGCAAACGGTGGAAAGGGGATCGTTAGATGAAACTGAACTGAAATGCTTGAAGTGCAAAAGAGAGACGGCTCAATCGATCAGAATGCATGCAAATGCAACTCGACCACTTATTCAGCAAGAGTGTATTGACGGCTCAACCGATCAGCATGATGTGAAATTACAAAGTACCGAAAAGTAAAGTATGGGCAGCTAGCTGACCGCTTCCGCTTTTCAACGGGCAATACAGGAAAGTAAAATACTGAAAGAAATGGACGGCGAGACCAGTCCCTTCCACTAATTGTGGGAATTACAAAAGGTAAATTGGAGAAACAAAGTGACTGAATCAGTACTACTGATAATAGCCTTACAATATGGTATAATCTACAAATTACAATGAGAGTTAGATGTCCAATTAGCTCCAATATGAAAGTAGTTGATCTCCAAAAATAAGCCAGCTATTCTACTAAGCCAAAAACTGAACTTTACCAAATCTGATATGAATTTGCAGCTTCAAAAATATCAAACCAGCAAGCTCCAAACTCAGTAAAATGTTCACAACTCAACCCATACTCCTCCGATTGACATGAAACTGAGTACAAATGAAGCATAGGAGGTAGGCACCCAAATCTAAAACAAGAAACAACAGCAAACACCCTCAAATATTTTATGCACGCATCCTAAGGCACTGCAGGAGAGGTACGACCTTCAAGGAGAGGGTGACCAACAAGAATAAATTCATTCCTCCATTATAAAATCTGAAACTCAACAAAGAGAGGCACCCAAGGAAGACTCAAACATGGGATCAATACCCAGAATCAACAAAAAATCACCAAGTGAGCGACAAGAAAAAACGTGCTTCTGCTAGCACCAAACCAGCAAACAGAAACTTCAGAAATCTTCAAATATCTTCATCACAATAAGCTCAATCTGCTCTTCAGTGTGAAGAACAACCACAAAACTCAAATAGGTGTTGTTTTGCAAGCACAAAACCAAGGTTGCTAGGAGGCATGCATTCCTCAAAGCAAGTCTGTAGACATTTCGACAGTACTTCGTTATAATTTTCAATGGATAATCCAAAATGAAGGCAAGAGTCATATTTATAACTTTTCTCCTCAAATTAGGGAGCCAAAGTGAAATTCACATTCACCATCCAAATTGCATTTGAGTTGCATCTTTGACTTCTTGACTTAGGTGTCCAAAACATATGAGGAATAATACTTTATCAAAAATGCAAATATATCTCATCATAGGTGTCCCAATATAATTAAGTGATACTTTATAAATAATCAAATATTCCTCCAAACTAGGCGTCCATTTTGCTTAAGTCAATATTTTACTTAAAACATTATAATTCACCAAATAAGGCCTCCAAAATGACTTAATTAATAAACTTTATTAAAATCACTTATCTCTCCAAAAGTGGCGTCCCATTTAACCTTAGTAAATATTTAACTTAAAACATTATAATTTCCAACTAAGGCGTCCATATCTGAAAATCACTTAAGCCATGACCTGCCAAAACAAGCTCCAAGAATGCTAGAGACCAAACTGCCAATACTGCCCTACCAGAATTAGACATTGCACTGAGCCACTAAGTTGTTGCTAAAAATAGCACTGCCAAAAATAAAACTTACTATAAATAGCATACTGCTAAAAATAGAAAGTGACTTCAAACGCATTTTAACCACATTCTGAGCAACGGTCATAACTTACAAAAAATAGTAAGTTCAGAAAAGTTACCCGATTCAATTGCATGTCATACCACTACGAAGCTCTCTAAAAACCCAGAAGGAATCCAAAATCAAATTTGCAAAACTCCAACATACAAACCCCAAAACTACCAATGTATCCTCCTAGAAAATAGAAAACCCTAATTTTGCCTCTGACTACCCTACGAGCATCCTACGAGCATCCGGGAATAGGCTATCAGTCACTGGAAAGTGTAATGCTAAAAATGGGGACATTACAAAACCTCTTTAAAATTTCCATCTTCAAGAGCCATATGGTCCTCTAGCTCTACTTCCTCCTCACTGTCTCCTTGATCAAAGGATATGGCAGCCCCCAACTCGATCAATGAATCATTATTGATCGTTGTTCTGAAAGTTTCAGTAGCAACATACCCTTCCTTAGTGGCTGCAACCACTTCAAAGGGTTCATTATGGAGCTTTGCCAAACAAACTTCTTCTTCAAAGACACCTTCTCCTCCAATGGCCACCTCATAGCTTGCAATGCAATCTGAATTTTGAGCTTCATCAGGATCAAAGGGAAATTCATCCCACACACGTTCTTTGTCGGCCTTAGGTGCCATCACACCCAAATCCCAAATGCTAAGGGGCTGATTGTTTTGATCAAAAGGAAAGTTCTCATTGCACTCCTCTTGGAGTGTTGACTCTTTGAATAAATCACCTCCCAACTCACTTAAACTGATATCTTCATAAGTATCTCTCTCCAAGTGCTTAGTTTGATAATCAAATCCAAGACCACCTATGTCACCAACATTATAATGAAGCAAAGAATCATCAATGCTAGTTGTTTGGAAAACTCTTATCATTTTTGCCTTCAATGGGCCCATCATCTATAGGTATATTTCTGATCTCATCATAAGTAGTCACATGCATTCCAAAAAGGTCTTCTTGATCACTTGTCATAAATTCTTTATGTGAAAACTCTTGAGAAGTTGGGTCAGCAACAAGAGGAGAACCATTTATCACCAAATATTCAACATGATTAGATACAAACTCATTGGAAACATCACCAACATCATTGCTATGGTCATGGTCATAAGCTGGTTCAATGACACCACCCAAATTATCCTTAACATGCTCTTCTTTAGTGAACTCAACCCACACCATAGTTCTACTAACATCTTCTGTGAAGTCATTAGTCTCAAGACCTTCATTGGATGAATCCACATTAGGATTCAAGACTATTGTTTTGTTCTTTTCACCAAACCAATCTTCATTATCTCCAGCCACATGCAAGTCCAAGAGAGTATTTTGGGGCTCTAACACACTCCTCATGTGTCAAGGTTTCTCCTTCAAACTCACGACCATTTTGATGTGACATGTGCACCTTGCTTGTGCCTTCTTATATTATTGTTGACTGAATTTTCTCTCCAACATGCTTACTTGTGCGCTGCAACCCACACACAGGCACTTCTTCTACCTTCCCTGACCCTTCATCCATGGCATGTTCAACTTCCTTTTTAATTATTTTCTTGATGTAGTCGACCTTAACCAGTTTTTCAAGTTTCAAAACCACCACACAATTCAAGGATTCAAAAGGAATTGTGTTCTTAAACTCTTTTGTCATGTTCTAATATTCTGCATGGAATGGGGAAACCTCGTGTTCATATTGTCTCTTGAACTGTTCGACATCTCTATTGAATTCCATTATGGCAACTCTAATTTTTTTTGTTCTCCCAACAGGATGGCAGCAACTTGGGCTCTGATACCACTGAAATATCCCCTTATAATTTTTTCAATTTTTGAGCACAAGATTTCACCCATTCATGTTACATAAATCAAACCAACTGAAAGAAACCCTTCACTTTTTGATCACCCAAAACCCGATGAGGGCAAGGTGAGAGCATACAGTGGAAAGGGGATCGTTAGATGAAATCCAAACTAAAGATACAATACTGAAATCAACCCTTCACTTTATGATCACCAAGTTCCTAGTGTGGGCGAGGTGAGAGCATACGGTGGAAAGTGGACCGTTAGAAGAAATAAACTGAAAGTTGGAATTACAATATGAAGACGGCTCAGCCGATCAACTAGAAATGCAATGCAACTCGACCACTTATTCAACGAGAGTGGAATACAAAGTACTAAAAATGGATATGTCTAGGCGGCAACCCCGACCCCTTCCGCTTTTCAACGGGCAGTATAGAAAAGTAAAGTGCTAAAAAGAAATAGACGGCGAGGCCTATCTCTTCCACCAAACGGTGGGAATGAAAGAAAGAGCAAAACTGAAATATAAAGATGGCAAGGCTAGTCTCTTCCACTAAAATTTGGAATACAAAAGTAAAGTGTAGAAATGAAATGACAGAACTAGTACTGATAACAACCTTACAAAGTGAAGCAATCAACAAATTACAATGATATAGATATGTCCAATATGCTCCAAAAATGATAAGAAATGAACTCCAAAATTAAGCAAGCTAATCTACTATGAAAATAAGCCAAAATTGGAACTTATTACCAATCTGATATGAAGAAGCAGCGCTTAGAAAACTCAGACCAGCAAGCTCCAAACTTACAGAAATGCTCACAATTCCACCAATTCTCCAAAAGACAGGAAACAAAGTGCAAATGAAGCATAAAAGTGGGGCAACCAAGAACCAACCAAGAAATGGCACCAATCAACTCCCAAGTATTTTGCACATTTCCCAATGCTCAGAATGAAGTGGTACGGCCTCCTAGAGAGGACGACCAGCAAGATAAAATCCAAATCACCACAGTAAAATCTGAAAACTTGCAAGAAGGGTCACCTAGGGTAGAGAAGATAGAGCAAACACCTAGAACCAAACAAAAATCGTACAAGAAGCTACAATTGAAAATGTGCTTCAGCCAAGCACCACACCAGCACACCAAAAATTGAAAAGACACACCAAACTCAGAAAACATCAAAGAACTTCATCGCCAATATGCTCAATCTGCTCTTCAGTGTAAAGAATAGTCTCAAACTCAGCTAGGTGCTATCTTGCAAGCACAAAATTGAGGGAGCTAGGAGTTATACATTCGTCGAAGCAAGGGTCTGAAGAAATTTTAGCAGCACTTCGTTATACTTTCAATGGATAGTCACAAATGAAGCCCAAGACTCATATTTATAACTTCTCTTCAAGTTCAAATCTTTTTCCCCCCAATTAGGGTGCCCAAATTGAGATTCACATTCACCTTTCTTAATTTGCATTTGAGTTTCCTTTGCCTCCTTTACCGAGTCGTCCCACTTTATGAGAGAGATATAACTTTACAAAATGCAAATAAAACATAGAAAGGGTGTCCAAAGTATTTAAGTGAAAAACATTATAATATAACTAAAATATTTCTCCAAATAAGTTGTCTAATTTGCTTAAGTTATATTTTCACTTAAAGCATCATTTTCACCAAGTGTTGAACTTGCCAAAACAAGCTCCAAAAGTGTTGGAAACCAAACTACTAAAACTGACATGCCTGATATAACCACTATACTGAACTATTGAACCCTTGCCAAAAATAGCACTACTAAAAATAGTACTTAATATAAATAGCATACTGCTAAAAATAGTAAGTGACTTCAAATGCATTTTAACTACAAACTGAGTAGCAGTCGTAACTTACTAAAAATAGTAAGTCTGTAAAAATTACCTGATGCAGATGCATGTCATACCACCCTGAAGCTCTCTGAAAACCCAGAAGGAAACCAAAAACCAATCTGTAAAACTCCAACATGCAAACCCCTAGAAGCACAAAAGAAGCCTCCAAGCAACAGGAAACCCTAATTTCCACTTCTGACTAGCCTACGGGTCTCCGGAAATAAGCTAATAGTCATTGAAAAGCGTAGGGCTAAAATGGGGACATTACATTTACCAGGTTCACTTCTGCAACGGCGCCAAATGTTTACTCACAGGATTAGACTCAACGTACTCAAAGAGTAAAATAAATATCACATATAGAACATGTAAAGGAAACATTCATGTACGGATAATGTGCACAAAATAGTACTTTTGTCATGCCCCAAATTTTACACAACCACCAATTTTTTTTACAAATATGTATAATCACTAATAATTGTTCAACTACACATGATCATAGCAACACCAAAGATAAGGTAAACATTCAATATTCCTAATAACAATGATTTTAATAACACTTATATTGGTATCATTATTACCATTATTCTTACCATTCCTATTTAATATTTATATTCACTAACATTATCAATATTGACATTATTATTTTCTTGATAAGTAATGATTATAATAATTTAATACTCAATATTAATATTTCATTTCTTGATACCACCTTCATTAAGAATCCAATTTAATGATTATGTCACTCACAATATTTATATTTAATATTGCCATTGCTTATATTACTAAAGGTATTATTACCAAGTGGATCATCTAGAAAACCCATTTGCCTAAATAAAACCCCTTAAAAGAAAGTACATTCCTTGATTACTTACACGATGTCTATAAGACTTATTGAGTGCACAAAATATCAAATCTTACTACAAAAGAATAGTTATTTGTGTACTTGATTTTTTTTCTAGACTTTATAATAAATTAACATGATTCCAACATTAATTACTATCTTAACTAAGGGTAACAATAGTTAATCGTTGATATTCCAATTTATTATCAGAATCCAAATAATTAAATTAACCTAGAAAAAAATCAATTAAATAGAACACTTAGAAAACTAATCACACTTAATTTAAGGAATCGTTTCCTTTTTAGAATTACTGCAAACCAAAAAGTAAAAAGAGAGAAGCCAAGGCAAAAGAGAGAGCCTCTTCTCCTCACAAGAAGAAAGAATAAATAGGAGGGGAATGGCAACCACCTTTCCATAACTTCCCAACCACCCAACCAACTCCAATTTTCGCCACTTTTCATAAGTGGGTAATTAGAGTGGGTTCCTAAGTCTATTAAAGGGGTTTTATGGGATAAAGAAACCCCTAACCCATAGACCTACCACCCAGGGAACTTTTTAATCAATTAAGACCACATAAGGACTTCATAAAACACAAATAAATAATCACATTAAAATAGGTAGCTCAAGGGACTAATAAAACAACCTCACATACACACAACCCCTTCCACACACAACAAGGTTAAATCACATGTTCTTGACAAGCCCAAAAATTCACAAGAGTAACATAAAGGAAGTAGATATGTAAAAGAAGTTATATGTACACTGAATCTTACCCAAGAGAACATCATACACCAACACATATCTCTATCATCGTCCGTGTAATTTTGTAGCCCAAGAAATGTCATAATATTCCATTGTCCAAAGTCTTGAATTTTGTACTTTATATTCTTTCAACAAATATTGGATAATAAAAATTAAACAATTGCATTCTTCTCCATCTACTTCCAACACTGCTCACAGACCATGACTAGTTGAACCATTACTTGTATGTGAATAGACCAATAATGATATCACAAGAACACTACATCTAATACCCATGTCTCTGAATATCCAATATTTGTAGCATCTGTAGCCCAAGTGGAAGCTCATCCAAAGTTTGGCACACAAGATCCATCCTCAACCCATGGGATACAACTCCAAGAAAAAGGTTTTGCACTATGGACCAACAAATGTGGTCCTCAAAGGGGGAGCAATATCCAGCTTAACGTTCCAAAGGGGAACATAATCTCCGACAACTGTCCACTGGCTAGCACAGGGACGCATCAAGAATCACAATGTTCCAATGAACGGGGGGACACCCTCAACCCCTAATACACTAGTGGAACTCTTCTCCGAATGGAGTGGTCATCACTAGGGGAATTCGAACACACCTAAGTTACTGGTTCATTTTTTGGGTTCGGGTATAGGTACGAGATTCCGGTACACGGGTTTGGTCAGAAATTTTTATGGGGTTGGGTACCTTTTGGGTACATTAATAAAAAAACATATAAAAATCAGAAATATATACATATTTGCAGCAGTAATTAAGTTCAAAATACACCACCATATTAATAGTCAAATAACATAGCAAAAATACACCACCACTTTATACTCAAATATCATGATATAGAATTATAAATTAAAGTTCAAACATAAAAATGTCAAGTGTTTACAATCAGCCATTATTGATCATTAATCAATCTGAATCATATGGGTCATCAAAAAAAGCATCATTAGATGCTACATTTTGTGTAGAACCACAAATAGCATCAGTGGCACTCGCACAAGCACTGCCACTAGCACTGACACTACCACTCTCATGCTCAGTAGTTGCTTCAAGCTAATAGTCATCATCAATATCAAGCGCAGCTAAGTGACTTGTGGAAGTATCCAAGTCAAGATGCTCTGGCTAAATATCCCACCTCCTTGTATCTCCTTCTTTGTAGGAACTTTGCTTGTGTGTAAAGAGGCAAAAGTTTGAATGCACATACACCAAGTCCTCTGCCTTATTTGAATGTAGCCTATTGCACTTTATTGAGTGGATGAAGGAGTATGTGCTCCAATTCCTCTCATAAGAAGATGAACTAGCAACCTATTAAGACCAAATTAAATAGTTAAGAGTTACAAAATTTAACTAAACAAAATTATTAATTAATATAAATTAAAATTAAAATTACCAAATATAAAACTTACTTGGGATAAAAAAATTATTGCAATAGGTTGGAGGTGCTTGTATTCTTGCCCATGGAAGTACCACCAACTATGAGCATCCACCTTGTACTTGTCTCGAA
Source organism: Sequoiadendron giganteum (assembly GCA_007115665.2). Classification (NCBI taxonomy): domain Eukaryota; kingdom Viridiplantae; phylum Streptophyta; class Pinopsida; order Cupressales; family Cupressaceae; genus Sequoiadendron; species Sequoiadendron giganteum. Next base: position 158,684,079 of record CM021105.1, read on the forward strand.
GAGCATCAAGATTCTAATCAACACTACCGGAGCATGCAAAAGCCATGAACTCAGCCCTCACTCGATCACGTTGTTCACGATCACTAAAGAGTCTACGAAGTGCCGCCATGTACCCTTGAGCCACTTCAACATCTCTATATGGAGCAACTCTTGATGAAGCAGAAAGTATCTCAACACTATAATATTTGGGACTCAATGCAAAAGTGAGAAGATGCAACGGAGTGGTCATTTTGTTCCATCTATCAACAATGATTTCATGTAGCTCTTTGAAGAACTTTTCTTCAAGATCTTCCTCTTTTGCATTGAAGATGGTTTTTATCTTCTCAATCATTGAGTTGATACCATCATATACTTTGCCCAAACAAGGTCTATCCATGTCAGTGTAACAGATCATGCTCAATATGGGCTCAGTGAAACTGACGAGATACTCAACACGATCCCACCAACTATCATCTAGGATCCTTTGCTTGACCCTATTTTCCCTTTTGGTGCTAGATTGCCTCCATATGGACCAATTAGGGTTGATTACCATATTACAAAGTGCCTCATGAACCTTTATATGTCATCTCAACACAATCGTGTTGGAGGAAAAACGGGTCTCAGCAACCTATTTGAAAATCAAAATTAAAATTAAAATATAATTTAAATTTATAAAATCAAAATTTAAAATTAAAAGAAAATTAAAAATATTGAGAATTAACTTACCTTCAACAACTCCAATTTTGAGAATTGTCTAAATATTCCTTGTGTCATATGGTGGTTGGTGACAAACATTTGGATGTCTTCGCCCTCAGCATACACCTGTTTGATCCACTCAATTTTGGATCCAATTTTTTGTAGCATTAGATTGAGGGAGTGGACAACACAAGGTGTCCAAAAAATGTCTGAATACTTCTCCTCAATCAATAACCCAAAAGCCCTACAATTTTTGGCATTGTTAGTTACAACTTGCACAACATTTTGATGGCCCACTTCTTCAATAGCTTGACAAAGGATGTTAGCAATAAATGGGCCATCCTTCACCTGTCTTTCACAATCCACTGCTCTCAAAAACATTGCCCATTTAGAGGACACGGCAATAACATTGATCAATGGGTGATCTTTTGCATCTTTCCATCCATCAGAAACGATGGCCACCCCTGTTTCGATCCACGAATCCCTTATGGGCTTCAAAGAGTCCGCTACATGTTTCACCTCTTTCTCCAATAAGGTGCAACGCACCTTCTCAAAACCTAGGCCCTTATACCCCTTTGGAGACTCATTAATAGATCTCACCATTTTTTGCCAATATGGTGAACGAACTGTTGGCTTTCAGTTGTTTATGATTTGTGGTTTGTCCTTGATGACAAAACTGGTTCTCTAATTTGGAATTCTCAGCTTGGTTGGTGATATGATATTCAATTACATTGGTTTATTCACATATGGTTGGTGAATGATATGCAGTTACATGATATGCAGTTACAAGATTTTGATATATGATGATGCTAACAGTGTTTATCATTTTGACAGGATGATTTTGAGTTTGATCCTTCAAGGTTACAAGTCACAGGTATATTCAGTTGATTATTATCATTTTGTCTTTGAATGATATATTAGTACATTATTAATCTCATATTATTGCACTATTGTATTGTTTTAAGGCATTTATGATATTATACTTGATTTGTATAATGGTGTTTACATCTGGCTTCTTGAGATGACTTTTGGCTCAATTTGGTTGCATTGGCATCATTGACATCACTGTGGTCTTTGCACTTGAAGTATTTCAGATTGATCAGATAAGGAGATTCAAGTATATTAATTTTTTTGCTAAGGATTCCTAAGCTTCCTTGTTACATTCAAATGTAATGATATTGTTTTAAGGAAGTTGATACTCACATTTCTTTGTGGCATTGTCAATACATACTTCCATGGTTTTGCTAGGGTAATCGGCATCTTATATGGTTATGAGATCTTTGATTTACTATATGGTTTATATTTTATAAGTTATGGCATTGCTAGCAATCACCTTGTAAAGTGATAAAGGTATCGGGCAGCATTGTTATTGACTTATGTGATTGGCATTTTGGTTTGATGCTAAGTTTAATCACATTAAACATGTGATATTGGGCTCTTTATCATTGCAGTGGGCGATATGATTTAGATGTCGGTAGCTATCTTTGACTTTGGTGCTGTTATGATTTTTGGTATTATAGTTGTTGGCACTTTTGGCAGAATTATTATTGGTTATTTTGGCAGTATTGGTTGAAAAGCATTCGGATCTCAAATGATTATTATTGTTTGTAAAGTCTTCGAAAAGACTAGAAGTATGTTTAGGGCAAAAGATATTTTGATTCATTCATCTTGTTTAAGAATGGAACCCTAGCCGCCATGGGCATTTTGTTTGTCTGCAGTTTTGAGTCCTCTCTCAATCAACATATTAAGAATATGCGATAGTGATTACTGTGTGAGCTAGTTGGCAGTGAGGATGGTCCAACATATTGCCATTTTGGTTAAGAGTTTGAGTGTTGATTGTGAACTAATGGAAGCTTGACTGTGAAAGTTGGACAGAGAAGAATTGTTGTCATCTTTCAGCTGGGAAGTTATGTAACTCCTCAATAGATCTTTATGGTATTTGTTCAGTTTTCTTCCACCGTAATCAGGTAATGCAAAAACCCTCTTGATGCTTACGGGCCTTGAGACAATTTGTTAAGGAAGTTGTTAAGAATGATAAAAGGATTTTTTACAAAGGCATGAAACTGTTTTTATGCTCACTCAAATCTGTATGGGTTTTGTGAGTAAAATCTTTGGTTTTGAAATATTATTGTTAAGGATATTTAAGGGCTTAATTTTTGTTGATTGTGATTAAAACCCTTTAGGGTTTCTAGATGATTCTTCTTGGGTTGTAACAAAATATACTCTCATTTGCTACGAAGTTAATGTACTCTTTAGGGTTTCTCACCTATAACCCTAACTCGAGTTGGTTTACAGTTATTGAAACTGCATACAGAGGTTATTTCATACTATGACTTGAAAAGATAACCTTCAAACATTTTTCTAGGTTACCTAGAAGAAGAATATGAGACTTCAGACTTACCCAGAAGTTGTATTGCATTGAAAATCTTTATAACAGTGATTCCCAAATTATTGTATTTAAGGAAGATGTTGTCATTCTCATACAACATTCTTCAATGTGCTTATTGAAAATATTCATAGTCTTCTATTGAGACACTAGGACTGCAAATTGCACTTCTAGGGCATTGATAGTATACTATAATTGTTATGCATTGTAAAGGAGTTGGTGCTCCTATATCTTGTGAAGTTGGTGCTTCTGAACTTTGTGGAGTTGGTACTCCTGAACTTTGAAGAGTTGGTGCTCTAAGTGAATAAAGAGACAGATTTTTCAAGTGGTTTTTATTCCCCAAGAGGGTTTTCCACTCAGGACATATATTGTGTTATGTGATGATTTTATGTGTGATTTTTCTTATCTATCTGATCTTAATGTGTTATCAAATGCATTGAATGGTTGTTAATTATCAGTCTTTCATCTCTGCCAGTTTTTATGTCAAAATATCATGCATAAAAGGTTTTGTTATTAATGTCGGCTCTAATACATGTGAAAGTGTAAAACATCTTAAGTTCAACCTATGTTAATGTTATGTCTATATTTTTAATTCATGGTTGATGCAAACACAATACTGTTCATGCACAAGTCAAATATGTTCTACAAACTGTCATTTGATCTTTTGGTTCGAAAGTCAATTAAATCCTTGGATTTGTAAAAAGTTTGTGACTTAAATGAATCAGTGATTCACCACCCCCCGCCCCCCTCTCAGTGATTCTAGTCTTCCAACATGAACAACGTTGAATGCCAATCCATTGGCATAGACACATCTTGCTATGTCTTGATCAGCAATCTCCCTTGCCTCATTGTGAAATGAAGCTTCCAACAGTCCCTTGGATCTTTTATTTGAAAAGGGCACGGTTTGCTCTTGAGGGATGGACATAAATGGATGGCTATCTGCAGGTGGCATATAGGAAGGCGATGTAGGGAGCTTCATCAATCGAGATCCTTTCTTCAAAGGATGACTTGTTTTAAGATTGCTTGATTTTTGTTCTGCTTTTTCTTGCTCAGCAATATATTTCAACACTAAGCCATCTAAAAGGCCATTGCCATCTTCACCTGGACAAGCTTTGATGCCTAGTTCAGGGATCTTACACAAGTGCCCTTTCACTCGACTATATGAGCTCGTATATAGAACTTTGCAATGACCACAAATCCAAACATATACTCCACCACTTGGAACTTGTTGAACCATTTCTACATATTTCCAAAGGGAGAGGTTGGGTTTATTTTGAAACGAGATTGGCCTGAGGAGTTAGAAGCAGATTCCATTGTAATACCTAAGGCACAATAGATTGAAAAAATTTTGGTAATTGAAATTTGAAACTAAAAGACTTAGAATAATGAAAACAAAAAAAAAACTTAAAACAAAACAAAATAGTTCATTTGTTTAAAAAAAAAATGTAAGAAAAAAATCAAAAAACTTCAAAGAAACCTACCTCTTTTGAACAAATCTTGCTCTACGATCTTCTTGGCAACAAATGAATGCTTGCAAGTGTTTAAGAATAGCACAACAATCAACTTTGAACAACCAACGATCAACCTTCAAGTCTATTCAAGCTTGTGCAAGCAAGAGAGAAATTTCAGCAATGGAGGCAAAAAAACTTGTTTTTCATTCACAAATTGTTAAATGAGAGTGTTTTTACCTATTTGATGTGTTTGGAGGCAAATATTAGGGTTGGAGTCAATATTTTATTATTTAGAAGTCAACTTTAAGTCAAAAAAAAATGTAAAAATGTAAAAAACGTGACTTTTTCAACGGCCTGGGCATTTAAGCAGTCGAATTAGGTTTGGGTACGAACCAGAAATGTTTTTTTCATACCCACAGGGTGGGTTTCGTTTCCTGCCCATACACACAAGCCAAAAATCGTTTCCTGGTCAAATTTGTATCGAACCAGTATCGTATCTCGTTTCCAAACCATACCGTATCATTTCTAGGGCCTATTATGGACGAATCGGTAACTTAGCAACACACAATCACACATAAATTAACACAAGGGTATACACAAGTAGATCATCTCAGATGTCCACACCCTTATCCCAAGTTGAATACTCAGAATCTCAAACTTGAGTCATAACATTCACTAGTTTCTCACAACACATAAAATAATGCACTTTCTTAGCCTTCGAAGACACTAAACAACCTTAATTTTATTGAAAAACACTTGGCCACCTTGGAACACATCAAGACCACTTAGCACCAACAATGAACAGATGATTTACACTTCATACAGTTACCAACACCCAAGCACATCACTATCACATTGGATTTCCATGAAGGAATTCCACATAAGGGGAGTAGGGACTCTACCTAGTAAGGGAAAAATATATATATATGTGTGTCACATTTATCCAAAAGCCAATCTCACATCAACACCTCCATAGTCCACAATGTACCATCCAACACCCTTATACCTCCAAACCAAGCCAATATGCACATGGATACTGGATACTCTTATCCCTAAATAAGTCTGGGTACTCTTACCCAGAAAGTAAGGATGCCCCTATTTGTGGGAGCCATGCCCACTCAAACCCCTTGCACATGGAGGACCCAAAATCTCCTCTTCACCAGAGAGGGGTCAACTCCCCCAAAAGGTGCATAAGAAACAACACATAACACAAGGGACCACATAATTCTCAATCCCCAACACGACACTCAAAACAAACAATAAAGAATTTCACCATAGACCAAAACACAATATACCACTAAGGATAAACTCCTTGTTTACAAGCTAGTATACATGATTCAACTTATAGTTCCATTGTACCAAATTTAAACATGATTATTATTAAAAGGATAATTAATAATAACTGAGTCTAAATTTCTTCACGCATAACTATTGCTTTTCAATTTTCTACTTAAATGACTATGATAAAAATTTGCATATTATTTAGCAATACTAGTCTCCTTCTTAAAACATCAAATCCTTTGAACTAGACAACTTTTAAACTTCGACTTACTATCAACAAGTAAGAAATTAAGAGTTCATCCATAGCTGAGCTTTTCATTTTCAACCCTCAACATCAATATTTCCAAATGTCCAAGCATGTCATCAAAAATGTGAAAAACATTGCATTCAATTCATAACAAAAAGTTACACTTGTTTAAAACCAACAACTCAGCTAGACAACTTTCATAATCAATTGGTGACAATAAACAAATACTATCAAAAATCTATTGAAAGCAATTTCCTTAATAATTAGCCCACGTGACTTTATGGTGGATTTGCTAGATTGTATTAAATTGTAATGCCCAACCAAGAAAACATTCAATTATCATTACCCACTTTACAGCAACAATCGTCAAATAATTACTCAAAGAAATAACTCTATATAATTAGCATCCCTCTATTATGAAACAAGGAAATTAGAGTGAAAACATAGGTAGCTTTGATTAACTACCTCAAGAATGAAATTTCCCATAACAAGACTAATAATTCTTGAAAAAACAAAATCAAATTCATATGAATCCCTTTTTCCTTCTTATAATTTATAAATTTTCTCCAATGGTGCTAACTAATTCTACTTGAATTCAGGAATATTCCCATCCATATCTATGCTCAACTAAGAACCCATATGAAGAAAAACACTAGAGAAGAACATTTAGAGATAGAAACAAAATTTCTTCAAATAGCTCTTATGGCATTCATCTTTCATAAAACTTGAATGATTCAAAAGAACCACAAGACAACAAACTTGCTCCTAGCATGGAAAAGGAGATAATAACCACAACCAACCTTGTTATGAATCTAAGAAGTTTAAGGATAAGATAATATAACTCTTAAGTGTTTTTTAACAAGTTATAATTAACATACTACTTTTAACCTTTTTTAATGCAAGGCTGAGGATAAAATCACTTAATAATCCTATTTTCAAACTTCACCCCAAAATATCAATAATTCAATCTTTACTCACTAATTAACACATTGCACATAATGGGACCCTAAGCAAAATAAGTTAATTAACACTTGAAAACAAGTTCAATAAACAACATATTCAAAGACTTGAAACAAATGAAAACAAAAATATATAAATACAAGTTAATTCAATTTAAAAAATTAAGCATGTGCTATAGATACCTAGAAGAATGAAAAAAAAACAAGAGAATCCATTTCTAAAATAAAATGTAGGAAAAAAAAAACCAAAAACTTAAAAAAAATCTACCTCTTTTAAAGAAATCTTCCTCTAGGATCTCCTTGGCAGCGAATGAACTCTTGCAAGTGTGTAGGAATAGCAAAACAACCAACTTGGGATGTTCAATGATCAATCTTCAACTCTATTCGTGAGATGGCAAGCAAGAAAAAAAATTCAGCAATATATGATAATATTTTTGTTTTTCATTGACAATATGAGAAATGGGTTTGCTTTCCCTTTTTTGGATGTTTTCTATACCACGTTTTAGGGTTTCGAGGGCGAATTGCACTTTTTAGTTGCTCTCCTTGGACAAACCCGCTAGTGATGCATGAGACCCTACCCGAACCTACAAGCAAACCAAATCTGGACCCACACCTAAGTCGAACCAAACCGAAACCCAAGTTTTGCAAGGGTTCGACCGGTAACATAGTATTATTATGTTATTATATGGTTAGTATTTTATGTTTTTATTAGTCTTTTCTTTGTATCCTCCCTTTTATTAAAAATTTCTCTGAAGTCTTATCTTTCCCTCTTAATCTTGTCATATCTATTAACTTAAAGGTCCCAGTAGAAGTTTTTTAGCTCTTATTGATACAAGATCTACTATAATTCTAACTAAGAGTTATGTCCTTCCCTTCTTATATTGGAGTCAGGAAAAAAATTTAAGATATCAAGCTAGTTTCTATACCAATTTTTTTTGCACTTTTCCCAATGTTTGCTAGATAGGCATTTGGTCAAAAAGTTTGAAATTCATTAAGTTACATTTAGCTACTGCTATAACAATTTGTAAGGACTGAAATGTATTTTCTTTGTCAAAATTATACATTAACTCCTAGAACACATTTTATCAAACACTTTTCGTACACTTCATGTGCCATTTAAGACCAGATTTCAAAATGGATATTGAGGTACAAACAGATTACAAAGGCAATATATATTAAATTTCTATTACTCACAGTTTACCAAACTCCAACACCTGACTGGTTGTTGGTCCACGTCCAAGTTAATGACTCCTCCAGTTACCACACACTTCCTCCAACCACCTGGTAATCCTCACAAATACTATGCCAGCAATACTCCTCACACCACTACCATTGATGATGGCACCTGAACAAATTAACTCCCAATCACCTTATATCTACTAGAATAGATTACGCCCAGCCAAGAACAACTTAGCGCCCAACTCATGAATATCCCAAAGCTATGATTCACCTTTATTATCACAAATGGCCCACTGAATAACAGAATTAATTACTGTAGGTTTCATACTCTTCCACTACCCATAGCTCACTGTTTGGTCACGCCTAGCTTAGACAGAATGATTCAATGGGCTCAATCTTCTCATTACGCAAGGACACCTCTTCACTCTTACTAATCCTTAAGCCACATATCCTTAAGTTTGTTCTTCATCCATTCACCTAACTTGTTATGGTCATGGTGTCCATCTTATAATGATTAAATCGCCCCAAACTGCTATGGAGCCCCCCACCACTTCTCAATTATTATTATCAACACAAATCAAGAATGACAACCAACATAGGATTATTAATTCACCAAAAACAATAAATATAGCACTCAACTTAGGAAACTTTGAATAAACCCGGATAAATTGTCCTGCCTACAAGACTTCACAATTTATTTGAATATCCAATTGTACCTGCAACTTGTCCTCCAAAATCATTTATCAAAAGATTTTGCAAATAAACCCCTTTTGATCAAATCTGACAATCACCACAATTAAGCACTAGCATAGACTCAAAATGAATCTATCAGCAGTCAACCAAAGAAGATATTTCACCACTGTGGATGATATTCCTCATGAGGGTTTTTGTCCTCAAAAAGTTTTTGGAGAAAATCCAACAACATAACATTAATTAAAATTGCCACATAATGCAAATGAGCTCCAAAAAGTTATTTCATTTCCTTCCCAAAACCCAACTCACCTCTTTGAGAAATAAAATAATACTTTTTAATTAAATCCCTTATGTCACCTTTTTCAATGCCTCAATTGGGATAAATTAATATTTTTTAAATATTTCCCCTTGGCCGCTCATATTTCATAAAGTGAGTCACTTTTTAATATTCAAATAAACACTTAAAGTATAACTTTATAATAAAATATTATAACTTAAGCATTTATTTAAAATGATCCATTTGACTTGCAGAAAGCACTGCAGGAGCATTGAATATTGAAATTGAATGTGCCAAGGTGAAACTGTCACCAAAAGACGAAGCTGGTGCCGAAAAGATGACTTTCTAAAAATAGAAATGGGCTCCAAAAAATGTGGAGCATGGACCAGATGTTCAGAAATGCTTCTAAAAGTGTCATCATAAATCATACTGACAACTGAGCTCAATGCCACAAATAAAACTAGAATTATGTCAAACTACACCACTCCAAGAATTGTGGAGCTCCCTTAACAACCCAATTAGCCTACAAGAACCCATGGAATAAGCTAATGATCAACAAAGTTGGCTAAGCTCAAGAAGGGGACACTACAAAAATCTATGTGCAAGGTCTTCATGTAATCAAAATGATGAAACAAAAGGCCTGCAATGTCTTAGTAAATCTAGGAGAGTTTAGTTTTCTATGGTCTTGTTGTGACCTATTTCACACATCGCCCCATCGCAAATGGGGACCCCCAAGTTTGGTTCCGCCCTCTGCGCAACGTCTTTGAGAGTCTTGAATTTGGATAAAATTTTGAAAGTCAGTCTGGCTAAGTTGAGATTTTGAACTCGTTTTTGGGCCTTAACGTCATGGAAGTGCTTAGAAGACCCGGTGGACGAAGATCGCCATTGCTTTCGGTCGTTTCTGACACTTCCTATTTTTTAGGGAATCTGCTTTTTTGCTTTTTGCTTTTTTGATTTTTGGCATTTTTAGGCCATTCCGGAGTCCCTATTTTTTAGGGATGCTTTTTGCTTTTTCTATTTTTGGAAAGTTTCTATTTTGGGAAAAAGTTTCTATTTTTGGATCCCACAGAGCAGAAAATCAATATGTCTTCGGAAAACAAGAAAATCAAGGCAAAATGTAAAAAGTTTGAAAATTGGCAAGGAATTTTTGAAAAATGTCTAAGTCTGAGAATGGCGCCATCAAGAGAGGAATGGCATGGAAAAGTCAAGGTCCGCCCTACCTTTGGCATGCCAAAGGTAGGCACTGGCAAGAAATTCATCAAGTCCGCCATGGCATGAGGAAGCCAAAGTCCGCCCAAGATGATAGGGAGAGGCGCATGGCACAAAGAAGCTGAAGTCCGCCATAAGCATGAAGTTTGCCAAGTCCGCCATAAGCATGAAGGTTGCAAAGTCCGCCCTTGGCACAAGGAACTCAAAGTCCGCCCAGCAAGGTAGGAAGTGCGCCATATGGAAAGTGGCATAGAGAAGTCAAAGTCCGCCCCTAGTGAAATTGGCATAAAACTCATGAAGTCCGCCCAGCCTTAGAGGAAATGGCATGAAAAACACAAAGTCCGCCCCCAAGAAGTGTGGAGAAGGGTAAAACATGAAGGGGTGCACTCCAAGGTGTTTGGAAAGGGGTAAAATTGCAAGATAATTCATTGAAAATTGAAATAAATGATGGAAACAAGTGAAATTTTCCGTTGGACAAGGCACAAATAAAATTCGCCATGGCAAGGAAAATCTAAGACCAATGGATGATAAAATACGCCATAGGCAAGGAATTATAAGACATTCGCCCAACTCTTGAAGAGAAAATTATCCTAAGGCATGAAAAACGGAGAAATGTCTAGAAGAAGAAGAGGTTTTGGCCGGCATAAAAATCACGCCCCAGCACAACGGAGTGAAATTTTTTGGCACAAAATGAAGAGTGCTTGGCAGAGCAAACATGAAGTCCGCCCCTCTCAGCTTGGAAAATTCCTAAAGCGCTAGTAAAAAAATGGCAAAGTGGCAGAGGTCTCCAGGTTCGCCCAACCCAGAAGATGAATCATTCGGCTAAAATAAAAATGTCCAGAAAGGTCAGAACTCCGCCTAGAGAATTAAAATTTGGCAGATGAGCTATTGAGCACATTTTGGCTAGGCAGACAATTTAAAAAAGAGATATTTTGCCTCTGACGAACGAAATTAGCCATGTATCAAGATTGAACGGGTTGGAATTTAATATTTTAATATTTTTAATTATTTCCCTGACACTTAGGGAATTTTAATTAAAAATTCAAAATCCGGAGATTATTTGGAAGATTAAACTAGTCTGCCTTAGATAAGTTTAAACTTTGCCACGTTCGGAGGATTTAAAACGCGTTGGAAAAATAATTTTTGGACAATTAATTTAATATATTTTCCAACACTTAGTCAATTTTCCTTGAGAAAATTCGAAAATCTCAGCAGAGATGGCACAAAGACGAAAGTTAGAAACTTGCCTCGATAACTGAAAGTGAAATTAGAAGTTTGCTAATCCGAGGAGAAAACGTTTCTAAAAATTGGAAGAAAATCAAAAGAAAGAAAGCAATGCCTTGAGGAAAATCGCACTTCTCAGCCATAAAATGAGTTTCAGCAACTCATTTCTTCACAAATTCCGGCTGAGAAGCAACTATCTCTCTCGAATCTTCAGGAAAACATTCTCGAAGGAGAAGTTTGTGAGAATAACATCATTGTGAGAATCGAGATAGCATTCTCTTATTGAAAGGCGTGATTTTTGAGAGAAGTAATTTATTTCTTGGCTGAAATCGTACTTCCAGCATAGTGGCGCACTTCTTCTGGCAGATTTCTTTGAATTTTTAAATTCATTTGCAGCCACAACGTGATCTTTGAGGTTTGGAAGTTAATCGACAACGCATTTGCGCTGTGTTTCTATCTTCTACTTCGTTTCCGGCACAAATTTCATTCATGATAGGCGAATTTAATTACTTTCAGCTTGCTTTTTGACAGAAATTTTAATTTAATAAGGCTGAAAGTGCGATTTTGTCTAGGCTATACCCCGAAACTCATTAATTCTTAAATGATATTGTATTAATGTTAAGTATCTTGTGCTTGCAGGCTGCCGATCGATCAAAGCGAAATATCCAGGCAGGCACAGATGAAGTTTGCAAGTAAAGGATCGCAGCCAGAGACCAGAATAAAGTCTAAGTGGAAAAATGTCTCAGACACTGATCTTGGCCACATCGATCTCGTGGAATTTAAAAAGAGGATATATGGACACAACGGACCCTTACCAACGCCTGCAGCTAGAAGGATAGTGAGGAATGGCATATTTCAAGCTGCCGGATTCCAGCCTGCACTTTGCTGTGCTGAACTGATGGTGGAGTGTGCACTTCACTATGATGCTGAGTCAAGGCGGATTGTGGCGCCTGATGGGAGAGTGTTGGCACATCTGACAGAGGTGGCCATTCAGGAAGCCTTCGGCATTCCGGCATATCCTAAAACTGTCTACAAGACCAAGGAAGATGCTCAGAAGCTATATGACAAAAATCCTGATCTTTGTGCCGCCAACCTTAACAAATCTTGGCTGGACAAGCCTAGACCGTCCTTTAAGAAGATGCCCAAGAAGTTGATGCGCACGGACTTCAAGGAGGACTATGGAGATATTATTATCTTGCTGAACAGAGTGGCAGGCAGTCCCTCGGGAGCACCCTTTGAGCCGTGGATGTATTACTTCATTGAGGACCTCACAGAAGGTGTCAAAATGTTCAACTGGGCTAGGATGATAAGCAATAATCTTCACCACCAGCTTATCAATCTAGAGAAGACCAAAACATTTTATATGGGTTCTTACGTCGTCTATATGTTGGCCAGAACTTACAGATATGCAGGCTTGATCTGCAAAGGCACAGTTGGCAGTAAGGAGAACGAGCTAAAACCTTATGACTGTTACCCACAACTCCAGCTGAGGGAGAAGGCGCATTTTAGACGAGCCCACGACGCGTTCCTGATGTACATCACCAGGATACTCCAGGGAGGGACGCATCAGCGGCTGACACATGAAGCCAAAAGCCTAATCGGTAAATACGGGTCTTGGTTTATCCAGTATCCAAGATTTACGTATATCAGAATTCAAGGATTCACTGGAAGCCCGTACCGTCTGCCCATCTTCCCCACGAATAAGATGGTCCTGCTCGAAGTGTTGAGGCAGTTAGAAGATTTTCAGGGTCTTCAAAGAGCAAAGCAAAAGGCGGCAGTTACTTTTCCCTTCTTTATAGGGAACATGCTGGAGTCGTGTCCGTCATCACAGGCAGCTGACAGTGCCAGAATCGAGATACAGCATTACCCTTTCTCTCCATATCCGGCCAGAAATCACTACGACCCCCATCACCACATCAAAATGGTGGATGGAAGGAGGTACAAGCATAGGGTCGAACTGGAGGACTATTGGGCAAATGCTGCGGATGAATTTGAGGTCAGACGGAGGATGTGGTCCAGATTACCTCTCAGCTTGATCAGGGCAACAGAATTTTGTCACGTGCCAGATCAGTTGGAAGAGGACGAGAATCAGACGCAACCGCGCTTCGATGAGAATTCAGCTTTGCCCGCTGTCCAGTGGTCAGAAGCAGAGCATGCTGACTTGAACGTCTTGATGAGGCCTGTCATCAAGTTTACTCAGTGGTGGGTTGATCAACGAGTTCAAGAATTAAGGCGCCAGAAGATAACCCTGACCTATGATATGCTAAGCGAGGCAGAGTCTTATTCTTCCAACGCGGGAGCATCACAGGACCTCCCAGTGATAGAGGCCACCACATCTAGGAAAAGAAAAGAAATAGCTGCAGGCAAAGAGCCGGTCCAGAAACAGGTAAAGATGAAACCTTCTCAATCGGCCGCCTCCAGAAATATTGAGGAGATACTGGCTACCGCCGATGCTTCACTGGCAGATATGAGGGATCCTTCTCCGATTCCTGAAAACAACGCGGAGCTTCAGCCAGATGAGGATGCGCCACCTTCTCCCACGGGCACCGAAATATTGGAGTCGGATGACGACAATGTGGGCACCCAAGATGAGGATTTTCAGGAAGGGATGATTTCAGCCCTTAGGGGAATTGTAGACGTTCCTGATAGAGAAGGCGTGCCGGAAGAAGACGGTGTTGAGCAGCTTACGATACCGGATTGGCTGAAGGAGAGGCTAAAGGTACAAGTGCCGGCAGATGAACCAGAAGAGGATGATACGGCAGACTTTTTGGCCAGACTGTCTCAAACCGTGCCCAAAAAGTCGGCAAAGAAATTCTCCAGCATACATAGAGACGAGGCCGGCAACAGGACAGTGCAAATCGCCATGCCTACAGTGGACAAGCCACAGGAGGATATGGCTCCACAGGATTACGCCATCACGACCATTGACTTGGGTCCAACCACTAAGGGCCAAGAAATGGAAGATTTGGACAATTCTGTGTCCGCCATCAAATCAAGGTTGGCGAAGGAGGTAGCCAGAAGGAAGGAGTGCCAATTAGAGATTGAGCGCTTAAGGGAATATATTCAGCACTTGATCAAGCCACTTGATCAGGACACTACGGCAGCTCCTCTACTTCCGAACTCTTCGCAGGAGGCCATTAAAGAGATGGAAGAAAACAGGCTCACGGTTCAAGAGGCCAAAGAATGGATAGCCGTAAAGGGGACTGAAGCTGAGACATTTGTGGAGCGGCTAACTTTGGTTTATGGCCAGGCCACTGCCTTGCTTTCTAGGTTCGCTTCTTTGGCAGAAGTATGGGACAGCCTTCCAGACGTGCAGGACAGAATAATCCCTTGCCTTAGGATTCTGAAAGGAGTTCCTAAGCAAGAATTGATAGAGGGAGGCGTCATCGCAGCGGGAGCAGCCTATGACTTCCACACTTGGTATTGGACCTTGACGGCACGAGGTGAAGTCTTGGAGAGGGTTAAGATTGACGGCATCAGACTGGAGGAACAGGTCAAGGAAGTTCAGGCCAAAATCCTCAACATAATTGCCGATGTCCTGGATAAAGAGGCACTGCGAGAGAATGACCTGCAGTTGGAAGTTTTGAAGAAAAGTGTCCAGGAAAATATCTTCTACATCACTGGGCCCATCTTGAGGCAGGACTGGGCCAAATTGGCGAACTTCTTGAGCATCAGAGAGTCCTTTGAGAAGACTGAACCAGAGTGGGAGGAGACCTTCGCCAGATGCGCCGAGAGCATGGATGGGCTTGAATTCAGAATCGGCATGCTTCCGCAGGTTACCATGGACGAGGTTGCCTCGATCGTGTCCAGATTCGGCGAATACACGGCAGCTCGAGAGGATCGGGATACAGTCCCTTGAAAATAGCTCCTATTGCCAACTCATTGCTGTTCATTGCCAGTTAACTGAAGTTATTTTGGGAAACCCTAATTAGGGTTTCGTTTGTTAAATCTTGACCGTCGGCTCATTTTTAATCTGAGCCATTTATTCCATTTATGAAACTCTATATAAACTCATTGGCCCTCATTTGTATTGTGTGAAGTGAGTAATAAAAGATTGTTGCGACGAAACTATTTCCGTTTATAAAAGCTCTTGTGCATGATTTGCTAAGAACAACTTTTATTTTCAAGTAGTATGCAAGGTTGAATATTTCTCCTTCAACACTTAGAGTAGAATTAGAATAGCATTTCATTACATGTTGGTTAGATGAATGATAGATTTGATCGCAGTGGCGGATAAAATTTTGCTCATACTTTTGTCGAGTGGATGATTTGCATTTGACGTGTAAAGTTAGTCTGAGCCATTAAATCGTGGATGCTTAACTTCTGTTTGTTTCAATTACCGATTCAAATATGAAAATTCTTATCACTTCCGTTGAAGATTGCACCTGCTTCGCGTAGTTGTCCAAAGGTGGCGAAACGAAGTGTGGTTACCCATTTTGTCTACTCACTGCTGTCTCTTGAATTCTTAGGCGTAGTTTAGATCTCTAAACCCTTATCCTTTTTTTATTTTTTTTGGAAAATCTGAAGATACCCACCGAAAGAGCCTTCAAGGATAAAACCGTCTAAGTTTTCAACCCGCAAAAAGAGAATTTCATGTAAGTCCCCTTGTGATTACCAGCAATCACAACGCCCACTGGCCTTATCCACATGTCAAGACCTGACCAAAGAAACCTTGGAGTTATTGTATTGCCTACTGGATTTTTGCAAGCACTTTTCAAGAGAGGATAAGAGTGTCCTTTGGGCATTTTTATTCTGTGTTCGGTGGCGTACTCAAAACACGCACCAACAGGTCTTTTCGGTAAAATGTGAACATAGAAATTGATCTAGTTTTAGGTTGGGATTTTTTTGAAACTTCTTAAATCCTTTTCTTTTTATAAGTCTAGTATTGTCTTGGGAAATAACAAAGAAATAAATTCCATCATCTTCCTCTGAAAAAACATTTATTTTATATGATTGGAAGATTTGATGCAAAAGGAAATCTTCTCCTTGAAGATCCCCAATCTTTAGCGATAAGAAAAATAAAGGAACTTCCAAAAGAATGTCAAAGGAAAAAATTGGAACATTACCTCTTTACAAATACCCATGGCCTTTTATAACAATCATGTTCGCAACAAGTTCCTACATACACGAGATCAAATATTTTCTATAATAATGGTGGATTTTCCATACCTTTATAACTTTGACTATTGTCAATGTACACTCCTCTTTGCTATTACCATTTCACTTCATCCCTCTCAACTGTTGGTGGTGCCATTGGATTATGTATTGCATGCCATAGCCCGTTAGAGGTTAGTAACGAAGGTGGTTCTATGTTATGTTCTATCGCCCACTGAATTATATCCTCGTTGTATCCGTCATGTTTTGCTAAGAAGTAATGTCCGGCCATGAACACTTGTTGTAGGCTAGGGCCTTCTTCTCGATCTTTTGAATACTCTTTTATATGCCATTCTTCGGCAATCTTCCTCTCCTTTTGCTCTTCATCTAGCTCGTATGTGATGTATCCTCTTCAAGTGCCATCCGCTATGTAGTTTAATCCATTATGCAGGTGGCCCAAAGAGTGCATTTGTTAAATGTTGATGAATTCTAGGTACTACCACACCTTCAAGCTCTCACAAAATAGGTTTTACTACTATGCCCTCAAGTCCTCCAAGTCTTTCTAGTACTTGCATGGTAGGTTTCTCGTCTATCATCCAGTCCACCATGTTAATTGCAGTCGATCTCTCCTTATATGGCTTTAGTTTAGATCCATTGATACTATCTTTCAGTATATTGTCATCCAAAGTCTCCAGTTTGATAGATACATTATCTGAGATTTCTCTAATTTCAAAGAGACCGAGCCATCTCACTTTGAACTTACCAAGTTCTAATTCATTACAACCGCCATATTTCAAAACTAAATGTCTTGGCTAGAAGTTTGCTCATCGGAGGTGTTTGTCGTGCCAATATTTCCTTCTTTTCTACATTGCCTTTGTTGCCCATTGGGCGAGTATTCTTTGTTCATCCAATTTGTTTAATTGGAATAGTCATTCCTTCAAGCTCTATGTGTCACCTAGTCAATTCTCAACAACAATCCTAAGACTCGACACCATATACTCGACAATAACTACAACTTCTTGACTGTACATCAATTGGAATGGCGTGTGGCCTATTGTCACCTTATATGTCATACAGTAAGCCCATACTACGACTGGCAACTTCTCTTCCCAATTAACTTTTTTGATGCCGCATGACTTATGAATGACCCAGATGAGCATTTTGTGGATTATGCATGTTTGTTCGCTCTCGAGTAGTACAAGCTTGATAAGTTGTGAAAATTTTGGAACTCCGTCATCATCAGGCGAATGACATGGTTGACAAAGTGACCTCCCCTACTGCTGGTGATCTATATTGGGATGTCGTACCTCCTAACAATCTATTCATATATGAATCTCGTCGTACTGACTACAGTGTTGTCTCGCAGTGCCCAAACCTCTGCCCATTATGTTAGGTACTTCGTGGCAACAACTATGTATCTACACCGGTGTAGTTGGCTGAATTTCAACGGACAGATGAAGTCAAGTCCCCACCTCTTGAAAAGTTCTTGAGGTTGAGATGGAAACAACGGCATGTAATCCCTCTTCAGTGGTTTTCCCACTCTCTGGCAAGTGTCACATTCCACCAACCATTCTCGGGCGTCGTGCAATGTTGGCCACCATCAACCCGCCAATAGGATTTTATGAGTTGTAGCATCCAGTCCCATATGCCCTCCAGCCAGTCCTTTGTGTGCTTCTTTAAGTACTCCTAGAATTTCCTCTTCCATGATGCATCAGTGTAGTACCTAGTTTGACCTCTTTTATATAGTAGTCCATTGATGAGTTAGAATGTTTTACTCTTCAATACTAGTTTTCTTCACTCTCTCTGTGACATCTCCTTCAAAAATGTGGAAGTAGAAAGGTATTCTTTGATGCTTTTGTATCATGGGGATAGTGCTGCAATTTGAAATAAGTGTGTCTAGAAATCTTCATTTACTCCCTCTAGAGGTTCGCCTGACTTGATCTTGGACAATTGGTCGGCGATGACATGGTTCTTCCTCGATTGGACAATAATAGTGAATGTGAATTCTTGTAATAGCAAGAGCCATCTACTTACCCTTCCTTGAATTATCAGCTTCCTCACCAGGTACATAAGGGTCTGATGATCAATGTAGAATGTGAAGGGGGTAGCCAACAAGTAGTGTCTGAACTTTTGTACGACATAAACCATTTCAAGCACTAGCCTCCCTATCGTACTATAGTTCTTTTTTCCCTTTGACAATAGCTGACTAGCAAAGAATATTGGGTGTTCTAACCCTTGTGGTCCCACTTGTGCCAATGTTCCTCTAATTGCATAGTTTGATGCGTCAATGTGTACGTGGAAATCTTTACTCTAGTCTGGATATGCAAGGATTGACAAACTTATCAATTGTACCTTCAGTTCATTGAATGCCTTCTCTTGGTCTTTTGTCCACATGAATGGTTGACCCTTTTGAGTACGTCCAACGAGTATGATATCTAGGCAAATTTTTTGATAAATCTTTTGTAGTAACTGACATGACCCAAGAATGACTTTACTTTGATGATGGTTTGAGATGGTTCCATCACTCGTATTTTGTCTAGGTCGATCTTAAATCCAACTTTGCAGACTATGTGTCTGAGTAGTTTTCCTTGAGGCACCATGAAACAACACTTCTTCAGATTTAATGTCGGTTGTGTTGCTCTGCACCGTTCCATACATTCTCACAGAGCCTTGAAATGTGTATCTTCGTCACTGAAGATTGATTAGTCATCCAAGAATTCCTTAAATTTTCCCATTGACATTTTATCAAATCTATGCAAAATGATTATTTGGAAAGTCGTCAGAGCATTCCATAGATCGAATGGCATCCAGTTTTATGCATACACTTTGTCTTCAACCACAAATGTCGTTTTCAATTTATCCTCTTCGGTTATGCTTATCTAGTTATAACCAGAGAATCCATCCATGAATGAATAAATTTTGTGGCCAACCACCTCTTCTAATATGGAGTCAGTGAGTGGGATCGGGAATGGATCTTTTATAATTATTGCATTCAAGCTTCAAAAATCCACACATCTGAATTTTTTTTATTCTTTCTTTAGTGATATGACAATTGGAGAGACCCAATCGCTGACTTCAACCTTGAAGATTATTCCTGCTTCCAACATCTTTTCAATTTCTTCTTGCACCTTTGCAACATAATTTTTGTTCATTCAGTAGGGCTTCTTCCGTATGGGTTGTGCTCTCGATTCCAAGGGGATTCTATGTAGGCATAGTTCTAGAGTTACGCCTTTCAAGTCTTTATATGTCCATGCAAAGGCATCCTTGTATTCCATGAAGATCTTGAATGCTACCAATTTCAACACCGAATTCCAATCATCTTTGACTAGGATTATTTGTGGGTTATCCTCTTCTCCTAAGTTCATCTTCTTTATTCTTGGTTCTTTGTACTTGATCACCTTGTCTAGTTCAAAGTTATGCGTTGGCATGTCATCCACCCTGGCCACTCCCTCCTTGTATTCTTCATACCCCGGAGGAAATGCTCCACTTGTCAAGGCTTTGTCCTATTCTTTTCCTTCAATCTCCCCAACTTGCAACATATTGCAATCTTGTTGGAATACTTCATAGTCCTTCATTTGCACGTGGAAGAGTCCATTGAGTGAGCTTGTTTCGTCCTCCGACCAATGTTGGAGGTCAAGGACGCCTTCGTCATTTGGTTTCATGAATCTCCTTTCTTCATCTATTCCTGATCCTCCTTCGAACTCTGAGTCGGACGATGCCATTTCTTCGCTCATTGCTTGATTTCTCAAATCAATCATCTACTTCCTCCTACTATTTTCTATGGATAGTGTATTTTGTTTCCAATTGTGGTTTGCCTTGGCTGCAATCAACCATCCTCTCTCGAGTAATGCATCGTATACCTTTTTCTCCAATGGAATGACTGCGAAGTTTAATAGGAACAGTTGGGTCCTGATCACCTTCTACGCCATCAACATTCTAAATGGCTTGATGCCATGCTTGTCGACACCCACCAATTGGAATGTCGATGGCCAGAGTGTTGGCTTCCCGAGGCACTTCCCTATATCTTCAGGCAATACATTGAATCTCAATCCTCCGTTGACAATCATGTTTGTTAGGATCTTTCCTTTGATCTCCATTTGTACAACAGTTGGCTTCTTCCCTATGTTCATCATCAGCAACATTGGGTCGATGACTTGTTCACCTTCGAGTGGCAGCTCCACTATCATTCCTTTTCTTCGACCTTCCTGTTGCTGACTTTGATCATCACCAACCATGTTTGTGATTGCCACTCCCAATTGTGGCATTGTTTGGAGAAGGTTTGTCACTTTGATTGATATGGACGTTTGTGGCATCTACCGTGCAATGTTCCTTTCAGACTCTGACCGCAATGAGGTACTTGCAGTTGTTGGAAAATTAGTGTTCACATAAGTTAATAATGTGAGTTGTTAACACAACACATATGGCTATTACATATGTGAACATAATTGTTTGTTGAGGTTTGTTTATTTGTTTACGAGTTGTTAGAAACATAGTTTACATACTCGAACTCAGAGAGTACTCGGCAAGCCCAAAATTTTTGACTCGGCAAATACTTGGCAACTTAAAAAGTAGTAAAATTTCTTATAAAACACTTTTTTTTTGCAAAATTCAATTACAAAATGTATCAAATGAGTCTACAAACCATCAGGAAGTGTTTTCCATCAAATTTCATTGTTGAACACATATGGATTACAAAATGGCATCATCATACAAAGCCGCATAGTGAAACTGGATACAATAGCTAGCTACTAACAAATAACTATAATGAATTTATGATTGTATTTGAAAATCATCATCATAAATTTCATATCTACGCAATTTTACAATTTCCTCTTCCCCAACCTAGTGAAAAATTGGGAGGTACAGGGTAAGGTCCTCGCACTCGATTTTGGCTTCGTGCTTGCTGCAGAAGATTGTGGCAGTGGCTCCACCATGCTGATAGGTGGTAGTGGCTCCTCCTCCACCTCATCAATGTAATCCAATCCAATCTCGCTTGCTTCTATTGTAGGCAAATCCTCCATAGCTTGCCTCTCGAAATCAGCAATCTCATCCTCTATAAACAAGGAGGCCTCATCATCCTACACAATCCATTTACTGTATGGATCAATGTCATCCAAATCAATGAGTTCGTCTAACAGGTCTTGCACCTTTCTTGTGTGAAGCCGAAGGTTATATTGCACAAAAACAAGATCATTGATTTGTTGTTGAGTCAACTTATTACGCTTCTTCGTGTGAATGGCATCAAACAAACTCCACTTTCGTTCACAACCAGAAGCACTACAAGGTTGAGACAAGTTTGAAGGGCTAGCCTTTGCAAATTTGGGGTATTTTCACCCCAATCTTCCAACCAAGAACCTAAAAATAAGATATTCAAGTTTTTGTAAATAAACAATATTCTAATAAGTAATAATAATTGTAATTCATAACTTGCAAGATATAAGGCTTCACTTTCTCTTGGTGTTTGGATCTCTCTTCTTCATATACATAATTTGGAAGAAAACAAAGGCCCCCTAGCTACCTTATAATGTTTCAACTCTAAAAGGATGAGGTCTTTCACTTCAAATACAGGTGTCATCCTGTCAATACATGTGAATAGACCCTCCATAACCTCCCCATTAGCATCCGTGAAGCCATCCGAGAAGTAGAACTTGGGGTTGAGAAGTACCCCACTGCATGAATGGGTTGGTGGAGTTGATTGTTCCACCTTCGATCAATGATCTCCCAAATAGGGGTAAATCAATTTGCATCCCCCATGTAATAGTGTTGGATGGCTTCTTTGGCCCTATCCATTGCCTCATAAAGATATCCCATCACATTTTTCACGCCATCCACCAAGTGCAAGACCCTCAACAATGGCTCAGTCACATATAAAGTACAAAGTAGAACCAAATTTAAATTACACCTTACAATGAAACAAAATTAAGAATAAAGGATTAAATTTGAAAATTAATTAGAGTTGAAGTTACCTTGATAGTCTCTAATGCTCTAGTTGCAAATTGACCATCAAATATTATTTTTACAATCTTCTTCTCCATCAACCTTCTTTGGGTAAGTTGAGTCTACCCATGGTTGACTCACAAACATCTACTTCAAGTAAGTCAATAAACTAGTGATACTTTGCAACATTTTTAGAAAATTAGTTGCAAACCTTGTAGCACTCGATCGCACAAGCTCTTTCCCCTTGGTCTGATCTCTCATCAATTGAAGAACCCATGGGTGATATATATATTGTTATGTCTCTTGCTTCTTCTACAATTGGTTTCACCCAATCAATTTTGCCTATGTCCTCCAAAAAAAGGTCGGAAATGAACTGCACAAGGGGTCCAAAAAGTGTTGGATGCCTTGCTTGAAGCAATCTACCAACTGCCACATATGTCGTTGCATTATCAGTAACAACTTGGACAACATTTTCTATGCCCACCTCTAAAAAAACTCGCTCCGACATCAAGCTCAAATATTTTGGATTCTTTATTATGTTGGAGGCATCAATTGACTTTAGAGAAACCATCACACCATTTGAAACCACTATAAAATTGATAAGAGTGTGGTTTCTTCCATCTGTCCAGCCATCTGAAAGGATTGAGCATCCATAGTTTTTCCATTGCTTCATTTCAACTTCCACAATTCCTTTTGCATCTACAATAGCATCTTCAAGTAACCTACCACTTATATCTTTTGGACTAGGGGCCGTGTACCCTTTCCCTACAACAGTCAATGTTGTCACCGAACACTCCCAATATGGACTCCCTACCACGTTGAAGGGAAGGTTGTTATAAAACCAAAAGTTTGCACAAGCCTTGTCTGCTTCTTTGTGCACCTCCCTATTCCACCCAGTACCTTCCAATGAAGGTTGTGATCCTTGAACATTTCTAGGCACAAAAAACTGGAATTTGCTCGAAGTGGATGAAGTGGATGGGGTACGTATGTTGGGAGTTGAGCTAGCCGTTATTCCCAAAAGGTCGACCTGTCAAGAATCTACTACTATCCCAGATTAAGGATTCACGGGAGGTTGTTAAACCATGTCGTGAATCACATGGTCAACACTGACCGAGGGGTGGAAGCGTCGAGCTTCCAACAATCCCCCCCCCCCCCAAACGCGACCATGAGATTCGAACCCGCAACCCCCGCTCTAATGCCACTTGTTGGGAGTTGAGCTAGCCATTATTCCCAAAAGGATGGCCTGTTAGGAATCCGCTATTATCCCAGATTAAGGATCCATGGGAGGCTATTAAACCATGTCGCGAATCACGTGGTCAACTGGCTAAGGGGTGGAAGCGCCAAGCTTCCAACAACGTATATGTGGACCGCAACTAGAGCCCACAATCCCTTACATATTCACCTCAGAATCTTCAACCGAATTAGGAGCAATGGCTTCTTGTATGGTTGCTTGTGTCTTTTCCCTCTCCATTTTTTTTCATCAAGTGTTGCAAGAACAGTTGCCATCTCTCTTTTCATGAAGTATCCTCCTTAGTTTGTTTTCAAATTTTCTCACATAAACTTTCACCTGTTAGCATTAGCCCAATGCAATAATCAACAAACTAAAAGCAACCCTTCACTTTCTAATCACCCAAATCCTGAAATGAGCAAGGTGAGAGCATATAGTGCAAGGGGATTTGAATATAATTTCAATGCTCAATGTACAAGTAAACTATTGGCAGCAAGCCATCCAATAGAGAAAGGAAAAGTAAAGTAAAGTAAAGCAATGAACTTGGCGGCATAGCCAACCACTTCCACTTTTCAGCGGGTAACAAGAAAAGTAAAGCAACTCAATCACTTATTCAGTCGGAGTGAAGTACAATAAAACTGAGAAGTAGAAGGCTGATTGGTACTACCAAATCAGCATTACAATGATTATCAAATACATGGAAAAAATGTCATGAGCTACTCAAATGAAAGCTTATTACAATATAAATTAGTTCTTTCTTCAATGAACCATAAGGCAACATAAAACAAGAAAATACTGAGAATATACCAGGTCTGATATGAAGGGGCAATAGTCTGATTTTCTAAATAGCGAACCTGATACATCAACCCACACACCGTCAAATGCTCATAACTCTCTAACAACACCTCCGAATCACCTCAAATCTATTGCAAATGATGCCTAAGAGCTAGGCATCTAAGTCCTAGCAAACAAACTCCACAAACCAACTCAGAAATCTCAAGCATGCATCCCAATGTACATGCTGCAAATGGTACGACCTCCCTAGTTGGTCGACCTCATGCCAAAAATCAGATTCTCATCTAAAAATCACCAAAACTGGAGCAAGGGGGTGCCCCAATGAGAGGAAAACCCACCAACAATACCCACAAAAATATCTCAAATCCTCAAAACAATGCAAGTTAAAATGTGGGTCAGCTAGGTCCATTTTGAACACTTCCAAGAAACTCCAACAGCAAGAGAACACACCAAAATAATTACTAGAAAACATCAGAGCTACTCAAAACTGAAGCAAATAGGAAATCCATCACCAATGAAGCTCAATATGCAAACTCTAAATGAAGAAGCACCCAATATTCAGCTAGGAGTTATCTTCCAAAATCGAAACTAATGAAGAACTAGGAGGTGTACCAACCTCGAAGCAAGAGTCCGAAATGATTTCAGCAACACTTCCTTATGATAAAAATGAGATAACCAAATGAGAAGGAGAGAGGCTTATTTATAAGCTCAAAACCTAGAAGTTTTAATTTGATTTTCCCTCCAAAAAGGGATGCCCAAATGAAGAATATCGTATTATTTATTAGAACCCCTTTATCTTGTCAACTAGGGCGTCCACTTTATCCTTGGCATAAAAATCATTTAAATTTGCAAAGTCTCCAAAAAGGGCGTCCAACTCATGAGTCCATTTTTTAAAACAACTTAAGTCATAAGCCTAGGCATGGGGACCAAAAAGCAACATTAGAAAATAATATAACTTAAGTTATTAAACTTTCCTTTTTCTGAACTCCAAGAACGTTGGGGAAGCCACTGCCTCACTGCCAGAAGTAGAAGCCAAGTGTTCAACTACTGCCAAACCACATTGCCAGAAATAGCACTTACTGAAAATAGCATACTGCTAAAAATAGTAAGTGACTCCAAACATCATTCAAGCACATTCTGAATAGCCATCCTATCTTACTAAAAATAGTAAGTCCAAAATAGTCACTGATGAAAATGCATGTGACACCTCTTTGGAGCTCTCTGAAAACCCAGAAAGACCCGGAAAACAAACTAGCAAACTCTCGCAACCATCCCCTGAAAACTCAAAAAGATACCTCCTAGAAAATAGGAAACCCTAATTTTGCCTCCAACTAGCCTACAGGATTCCGGAAATAGGCTAACGACCACTAAAAAGCATAGGGCTAAAAAGGGGACATTACATTTCACCTCTTCAGGGGCTTCTTTACATGGCCTTGCATCACAACAAGGAATACCAGCAAGATGGTATTTGAGGCGATTGATGCCTCCACTAACCCTCCTCTTGCACCAGGTACAAATAACATTCCCTGGTACTAGCCCGTAATAACCATGTTTCCAAGCAGGATCACGACTACCAAGGGGTCTCCTTTCAATGGGCTGACTTGTAGCTGCTAAGTCTGAACCAGATGCAGAGGCGGATGCCATTGTGATTAAATATTAACCTACAATATTAGAAGTTGAATAATATTTATATTATAAGTTGTAACAGATCCAATACAAAAGAACAATCAACTAATTGTTTAACTTTATTCAATCAAAGTCAAACTATCAAAGAGAAAGACATTTCATTTAGAATGCTATATGTTCTAATTTCAGTTTTTTCATTGTTATATTTGTATTTTTTGTTGGATGCACATTGATTTTCTTTACTTGTATGCAAATTGGCATTGCAGTCCTAAGTAGTTAGTCCTAACTCCTAACCCTGTTGGGTGTTGCAAATTTGTGGGTGGGAGCAACAGATTATCATTACATAGCAATTGCTCAAAATTTCCATTCCGTATTTAATAATTTATTACAGATATTCCACTATAAAAGTAAAACTTTGAGACTTCAATCATAATTCGCAAATGGGTGAGTAATCTATGTGGATGAACACAAGTTGTGTGTATGTGTGTGGATATATATGTAGGCAGTATGTGTATGCATGCAAGTTTGCAACATGTGTGTGTAACTTGTAATATGATGTGTGTGTGTATGTAGGTATGAATGTATACAGAGTGCACACATACATATCTATACACATACACAGGATGCCAAGTTTGCATACATATACACACAAACAGATATATACACACATAGTCACACAATTTCTTGTTTCAACTTTCGCTTATCAGTGTATCGTGATATCATATTAGCATCAATCATTTTAGAAGTTGAACTTTGAGCATGTTTACTCATTATAGATTAAATTATATATGATAGGGTATGAGTTTTAATTGTTCATCATCATTTTAGAAGTTGAAATTTGATTATTTGAGCATGTTTACTCATGCGGAGACATCTACCTCAACCCGTAGATGTTGAGGTAGATGTCTCCACATGAGTAAACATGCTCAAATTTCAACTTCTAAAATGATGAAAAATTAAAAATTTAAAACTAAACTATCATACTACATACATATGAGCTCTGTTTAAATTTACATACTCTACGATAATGTGCATACATATGAGTGAACATGCTCAAATTTCAACTTCTAAAATGATGATGAAGTACTTCATCATCATTTTAGAAGTTGAAATTTGAGCATGTTCACTCATATGTATGCACTTTATAGCAAAGTATGTAAACAGAGCTCATATCATCATACACTTTGTTTACATACTCTGCTATAATGTGCATACATATGAGTAAAGGTTAAAACTGTAAAATTGTAAACATGCTCAACTTTGAACTTGTAAAATGATGATGAAGTATGAACAATTAAAAATTTAGAGCTAAAATTTCATACATATGAGCTATGTTTACATACTCTACAATAATGTGCATACATATGACTCTCATATGTATGCACATTATCGCAAAGTATGTAAACAGAGCTCAAGCATTGTGTATCATGGATGATGGAAGTTTGGAACTATCCTATAGCTGTAGCGGTGTAGCCTGTAGCAGTCCAAACTCCAAATCATGCAAAAAGACACTCCAAATCGCAGAAATAAGCACTCCAAATCGCAAAAATAATGCAGTCAAAATCGTGGGGTGACTACAAGTAGATAAAACGAGGGTTTTATAAGCAAAAAACTGCATCCACAATGCAGGAAAATCGAGTGAAAAATCGCATGAAATAGGTAAAAAAATGCATCAAAAATGCAAGAGGGTTTTTGTCGAAATTGGTAAAAAAACACTTCAAAAAAGCAAGAGGGTTTTTGGTGAATATGCTATGATTTTTTTGGAGATTAATCGGTGAGTAATTGGCCAAAAATCGGCCCATGAAATCTTGAGAGTTAAAGTAGAGATTAATCGCCCAACTAAAAAAACGCGATTACTCGTCTGCTCGTCAAGTAATCACCGAGTATGTAAACAAAGGTTAGAACAACTCATCTATGTAAAGGAAGTTGTTATAGGAGGTATAACAACATTCCTTTAATATAGGATATGAAAAATCCTATATATATGTTTGTAATCTGTATCATATGAGATAGAGAAGCAATATTATTTTGTGTAGAAAATTTTTGTGTTTGGCTTCTATGACTGCCCATATTCCTAATGTGGTATCAAAGCGTTGATCTCTTGTCGGTTATTGTTTTCACAGCATCGAAACTTTGCAAACGAAGAGAAAATCCATATTGCAAGGCGCAACGTGATTTTTTTTTAAGGAAGGATGCCATGAGTTGTAGAGTTCTAATCTTTCTCACACGGTGATCTCTGAATGATCTATGCAAAGTAATCAATGGCATGTGGAGGCCAGTTCATCTTCTTTTGGTGGCGTGACTCAAGTTGTCACTCGACCAAATTCCCCAATCTATCATCGCACTCTTGGACTTTGTCTTCTTGCAACATACTTGGCCAAGCAAACCTCCAAACTTGGAAATCTACATGCAGATTTGTGTCTGATCCAATGCTATTGCAAGTTGATTGGAGGATGCGAGTCTATCTTCATACCCTTCCTTGGTGTTCAATCTCCATGTGTGGTCTTTTCCCTTGGTGTGGAAAGTATCAACTCTAATCTGCATATATAGAGCAGCAAAGGCTGATTCTAGTCTGTACTTGGCGTGGGAGCGCATGCTAGACACCAAAGACTTCATGACAGAAAGTTGGTGCGCCCAAACAGTTTAATTTTTCTTAGTCTACATTTGTAAATTGAGTGTCTATTGATAGCTTTTAGATTGGAGTTAAGTTTTAATAGTTTCATGGTGATAGGTTGTTATTATAAGCTATTGTTGGTTTAGAGTCTCAAAATTTATTATTAGTTCTTACAAAGATATTTTCTATCATAGTCTAGAAGTCCAGTAAAAAAATTATTTGTTGCCAAAGCAAGTCAAAGTTGAGTTGTAACTTTTTAGAATAGGTCCATTTTCACAAGTCGTTGATTGTTGTGTCATTAAAAGTATTTGAGCAGAGACCACTGTGGGAAGTAGTATTTCAAGCGTTTTGTGGGCATTGTCATGGATAAATTATGTTTCATAGAGAAATTTGAAGGTCAAGACTTTCACACATAGCAAATACAGATGCAGTTACACTTGATTGAAAAAGATCTTTGGGATGTTGTCAAACCAAACTCAGTCATACCAACTAATGCAAATGAACTTGCTAAGTGGAATATCAAAAATCAAAACGCTTTGGGAACCATTGGCCTAGGCTTGTCAAGAGCATACTTACACCATGTGGATTTTACGAAGTCTGCAAAGGAAATTTGGAAGTCATTAAACAAGATCTTCAGACCTGAAGCAAGTGCCAAGACGACATTGAAGCAGAGATTGTATGGATTGAAGATGGATAAAGGTGCAAAAATGGCAGATCATATAAGTTTGTTTCACTCTCTCCTAAATCAGCTAGCTAGCATTAATGAAAAAGTAAAAGATGATGATGCCAAAGCAATACTTTTGAATAGTTTTCCTAAGCATATGTTTGGTATGGTGTTTACATTAAGCAAGGTAGACATTAGTCTTGAAGGAGTAATATCTACTCTACTTGACCATAATGAAGACCCAAAATCTGAAGAAGTCTTATATGTACATAACAAAGCAATTTCTCTTTCGAGAAAGGAAAGTACAAATTCAAGCATTTCTCTTCAAAAAGGAAAATAAAATGCTTTTGTTGTAATAAAGGACATATAATATTGAAATTGTAAGAAGAGGGCACAAGATGTACTAGATGACAAACTAGATCAACATGCTTCCTTGGCTGAAGAAACTAATTGGAAAAGTTATGCCAATGATGAAGAGCTATCATGTCCTAGTAATGAAGAATATGTGTTTTAGATAAATTCAAGCTTGGAGGTAGGAGGAAAAGGAAGGAGGACACTCAACGTCTTCCCGTAAGTCACCAACGATGGAACCACTTATCGGCTTTGGTGGCATTTTGTTTTGTGATGTGTGCTTATATTTTCTATGTTTCTAATAATTGGAAATTTCACAATCATGGGGAGAATATAACATCAATTTTTCATCTCTAGTGATAGTGAAAATTTCCTTTGTTGTTGGAGATCAAGTGGCACGATCAACAATAGTTGTTATTTCTAGTCATGTGTGTTATTTCCTTATGTAACCTCCTAGTGTAAAATATTATAATAAACAAAAGCACTAATGTAATGCAGTTCATGGATCTTGAAAAGGTTAGTGGTGATCCAGAAAACCATATGAGGTGAACAAATCAGTGCAGTCCTATTCTTGTCCAGGTTTGTGGTAAACCTGTGTGAAAACCATGAAAGTTTGATGAGAGGTGCCTTCCATTTGAATCAAGATCATGAACCACAAGAGTTGGGGATACTACAGTTGTTAGTGTGAGTTTTTACCATGTTCACACTAAGGGGGGAATGTTGGAAAATTCATTGTTAGTGTTCACATAAGTTAATAATGTAAGTTGTTAACACAACTCACGTGGCTATTACATATGTGAACATAATTGTTTGTTGAGGTTTGTTTATTTGTTTATGAGTTGTTAGAACTCGTCTATGTAAAGGGAGTTGTTATAGGAGGTATAACAACACTCCTTTAATATAGGATATGAAAAATCCTATATATATGTTTGTAACCCATATCATATGAGATAGAGAAGCAACACTATTTTGTGTAGAAAATTTTCATGTTTGGCTTCGATGATTGCCCTTATTCCTAATGGCAGTTTCATGGGAGGTTTTTCGTTCTTTTGCCATTGCCTGTTCTACTTTAGCTTTGGCTTCTCGTAGTCATTCCTTTTTCATGCGAGGATCTAGGTATATTGCCTTCTTTGTTTGTGCTCTGGTAATTGCCAACACTTCTTTGTCTTGTTTCCCAACATCTAGCATGTTGATACCTTTTTGTTTTGGAAATTCGGTGTCCTCATGGTCACCCGATCCACACCACTTACACAACATCCCCATTTTGTTTTGGTTACTCTAGCATTCTCAGGCAAAGTGACCCCATTCGTTACATTTTTACACTAGATCATCAGTCTTCCCTTTGCATCGTATTGGATTCTACTCCTTGGTTCATTGTTATTGAATCGATTATTATTCCCCCATCTGTTCCAATATCCGCTAGGAGATGCATTAGTATTAGTATTCTGTGTTTTTGGAGGTGGGATCGGAGGGGTGGATTGTTCCCCTTGACTGAAGAGCAAATGTTTGTTTCTTGTATTCAAATTGTACGGGCATTCTGATGGAATGTCCCATTACTTGGCAAATGTCGCAAAATAGCTTCTTCAGACAGTTTGTTTTTGTGTGACCCACCTTGCATTTAGTAAACCACAATTCCTTGCTTTCCCTTGTACTTTCCTTCTCGGCTTTCAACTCCATCATTCTCATCATATGATTTCTTAAAACTTGAACAGTCTTTGATTCACTGTCGTTGTTGTCTTTTGTGTTGTCCTCATCGTTTATCCTCTTTCCCCGAAAAGATGTCTTATCTTCACTTTCTATATCCATTGCTCGATTGTAAGCATCAGTGTACAATGACAACGGTATGACCTTCATCTTCTTCCTCAGCGAAGGAATCAATCCTTTGATGAACCATCTCTTTTTCAGTCCATCGGCTGGCTGGATTTCCAGTTTGACCAACGATTATTTGAGTCTACGTTGTAGGCTCATACATTTTCATGCTTTCCTTGTTTGGTATTATATATCTCTACTAAAATTTCATTGTCATCTCTCAGGAGTTTCAATTCCTCCCAGAATGCTCTTTTCAATGCATCCCATGTGTTCTTATGAACGGCTCCCAATTCAATGTACCAGTCAATGACTATTCCTCTAAGAGTTGTTGGAAATGCTCTCAAATAATACGCTCTATTGTCCTAACCATTCGCTACCCAGATTGTCTCACATGTTTTACAATGTCTTACAAGGTCCTCTAACTCGTTTCCAATGAACTTTGGGAGTTTCTGCCACTCCACATTCAGATTGACTGGGGAAGTCACCGTCTTACTCCTTTTTTGCACCTTTTATGACAATAACCTATTTGGAGAGTTTTGATTCATATGTTCTGGTGTGTTCCCTGCACTCTCAGACATGCCGCAATCCTCTATCCACCCCTCTTCAATGTTCACCACCCTCGAGCTACCTTTGGGGTCCTTTTGATGCTCCCTTTGTCCTAGTGTTTTTGGCTCCGATCTTCCAATGTTTGCTTCTCTCATCAATGTCAAGTCTTCAATCTAGCGTATGGTCTCTATCAAACCATCAGTAGGTTTTCTCTAGCCTTCTTCTTCAGCCAATTTAATTGGTACGAATTGTTCTTGGATGGTCGGGTTGGCAGTTCCCTCCTTGCCTTGCCCTTCGCCCGACAGTGGACCTTCTTTATCACTTGGCGATGCTTCTTCATCTACCAATGATGGTTTGTACAATTCTCTGGCGATGTTCTCTTCTTTACTTTCCCCTTCATCCGACACTGATGGTATGGAAGTTTTTTGGTTTGGTCGACAAGGTCAATGTATGTTTCGTCAGGAAGTGGTAAGTGTCTAGCTATTTCTACCCGCTCTCCTTCATACGTTCTCTTGTCGTGAAGGTTATTTTCCTCTCCTAAATATGGCTTTTGCTTATGCTTTAGCTTCTGCTCTTGGGTGGGCTCGGGCTTTCCCTCATGAACCCTTCACCTTCTTCAGCTTCACCCCTCAGTTGTCATCGTTCTCTTTGTTCTTTTATCCTTAAGGATCTTATTTTCTGGTCAATTGATTTGTGACCACTTTGTATTAATTTCCCATTTTTATTTAAGGTTAATGGAATTAATTCGGCATACGTCATCGATCATTATTACGCTCTTCTCCTTCCCTTTTGTTCTATTCTTCATACCGTTGCAATATTTGTTGCCTTCATTGTTCTTTGTCTTTCTCAGCCCAAAGATCTTGCAATATGATGTACTGATGTGCAATTAATCTTGGCAATCTATCAAGAAGACAATCAACCTCTAGGTTGACAGTTTGGTTGTCCCAGATGGCAGCCTGAGGGACTTCTCTCCTGAGAGCTTCCCTCCATACATGGTCTTCTAACGAAATGTTCCACAAGTTTACCAAGTCTTTTGTCAATGCGTCTTCTCTTTCGTCGTTTGCTTGCACAAGTTCTTCAACTGGCTCTCCCATTACATTGCCATGATTCCTGTCTATGAGTTGTGTATCGCTAGGGTTAATATCGGCAATAGCGCCAAATATTTACTCGATAATGCTAATTGAACAATTAACAAAGAGTAAATAGAAATATATAACAGCAGTAATAAAACATATCAATTACTCAAAACAATGCACAGAATATATGGCATTCATTTGATAGACAATCATTACAGAATAAAAAATGTATGCGGTACCTGACTACAAGTGCAAACATATAGTATATAGCAAGCCGACGTTGGTTGAAAATGCCAACTATCGACAACTACCAAGTAACAACCATCCAACCATTAGGGACTAATTACACATTAACACATTTATTTATTTATTTGTTTCTTTGTTTCTTTCTTGCTGACTACAATATCCTTAACATCTTCATTTTTGTGACTCAAAACTCTCAGCTTAGGGCTAACCAAAATATTCTCCTCCAAAGCACATTCATTAATCAATGGCTCATCATTTGGTATGGCATAGGATAGTGCATGATTTGGTGTATCTTCCTTCAACTTGGACTCTTTGCATCTGATAAGTGATGCCTTTTCTGTCTTGACTTCATCACTATTTTGTTGACACATGCAATCATTAGAAGTCAATAAAACATCTTCTATTACCAAAGAACTTTTACCTTCAACTTGTATCTTGGGTCCCTTTTGTTCTTGCTCAATGGTGTCTTGTGACTCTGAATTTGACTGTTCTTTTTGCATCCTTCTACAAATTTTTCCAAACATATTTTCATTTGTGCCTCACTATCTTTCAAACATTGTTCTGTTCTTCTGTCCATTCACTCTAGAATCGCAGAATATGATTAGAGATATCCTCAAGTGAATCTGTAGATCTTCCTCTCTACTTTTTCATTAAGTAGAATTAAAAGTTAACCCAACAGGCTGGCAAGATCCAGGCTCTGATACCAATGAAATGTTCCATTGTTGCCCTGGTTTTCTGATCTAGGGTTTGTAACTAAATATGACCATATGAGTTATCAGTCTAAGCAAATATAAAATTCATACACAAACCATAACTTCTGTTGTCTCAACTCTAATATGATTAAATGAACAGATCAGGTCATATTAACTACCTCACTACTGCTAGAAGACAATAGATATCCAAATCACCCAGTCTCAATTACATAAACCGCATCATAAACAATTTAAGGAGACAAAATAAAATGTTTTGATAGTACCAGTTGCTTCCCAACAGCAATCAGTTTACATACAGCAGCTATAGAAAGTAAATTTTCATATTTAAAAGTTGTAAATGTAAACAAATCTTTATCAGATAGGATCCTAACATATCTAAGGAATTACTTAGGTCAAAAATTCTGTGTAAGAATTCTAAGTCAAGATTCTAATTTCCAGATTTATTCTCTTTGTGCTGAATGCGCTGATTTGTAGAACATTTTATATATTTCAATGTCTGCATATCAATGAGGGAACTATGTCATATACCTTGGAGACCCGCCTCTAAGAGACGTGTCTCATGAGAGGACGTGTCTCCACAAGTGGAGACATGTCCACTCATGGGACGTGTCCCCTTGGGCACGCGGGTTTCAAAGACAACCGACTAACACTCGGTTTAACAAACTTAACACATATACCCTCAATACATGGCAGATATATATTGTATGAGTTCCGATTTTATTCAATGCAGAATTTGAACATCATTTATTATTTCGAATTTATGCATGCTTATAAATTCGATTTACTTATTTTTCCAGAAATATGTTAAGGATTAATTTCGATCACATATAAATGATGATGATGCTATTTAGAAATCATCATTTATATCTGACCAAAGCTATATTTCATTAACACTCCCTCTTAGCTAGGGAAGATGTTTCAAATCAAATAAGTGGAGATATCACCTTCACACGTGATATCGAAGATATGATATGTTTTATCAATATTGTCAAGTCACATGACATTCTTCATAACACATCTTCATTATGGTATGTGCACTGACATCAAGTCACATGATGTCTACCATAATTCATGGCATATCCACGGATATATAATTATCCACCATGATTATCTCTTAAGGATCACAATGATCTTCAAATGATATCAAGTCCCATGATATTCATCAAAGCATCCAAGAGATACTATCATGACATGTCCACAGATATCAAGTCACATGAAATCTATCATGATAGTTCAACTCATCATTGTAGAGTCGTCACTTTACAATGTCAAATACAAGTGTTCATTATTAAAAGATCGTCACCTTTCAATAATGTACACAGGGGGAGAATGCCCATAAGGTCATGGAGTCAAACACATGACAAAAGAGTTTACACATGAAACATCTCTATATATTAGTACAATTTATAAACAATTTGAATTTCAAACATAAATATCAAATTACATTTCAACCATACCAAGTTTCTTCCTTAAGTGCTCTACATTGATTCGGGAGAGAGGCTTGGTGAGAATGTCTGCAGTTTGATCATTTGAACTAACATACTCCAACTAGTTCACTTTCCTTTCCACCATATCTCTCACATAATGATAGGGGATCTCAATGTGTTTAGATCTGTCATGAAAGACAGGATTCACAAAGAGCTTTATACAACTCTGATTATCACAATGAATAATCATAGGATTCAAGGGCTCACCAAAGAGTCCCACAATCAATTTACAAAGCCACACTACTTCTCTTGCCCCCATTGAGGCTGCAATATATTCAACTTTTGTTGAGCTCTGTGCAATTGATGATTTTTTTCTACAAATCCAGGATATCATAGCTGATCCCAAACTAAAACAGCATCCTGATGTACTTTTTCGATCAGTTACACTTCCAGCCCAATCTGAATCTGAGTACCCATGTAGATCTAATGGATCATTCTTGTAATGAAGCCCATATCCAATGGTACCTTGAAGATATCTAAAGATATGTTTTACAGCCATCAAGTGAATTTCTTTGGGTTCACACATGAATTGGCTGAGGGCATTTACAGCATAGCAAATGTCAAGTCTGGTGTTAACTAGATACATCAAGGATCCAATCATCTGTCTGTAAAGGGTCAGATCTGCACATTTGGATTCTGCTGCTGTTTCTTTCAATTTGTGAAGGTTGGTTTCCATGGGTGTGGACATTGGTCTACAGTGCAACATTCCAAATCTTTTCAGAATGTCAATAGTATACTTCCCTTGATTTAGTATAATACCTTCTGATTTCTACCATACTTCCAAACTGAGGAAGTAGTGAAGAATACACAAGTCTTTCATGTCAAATTCAGAGATGAGATCTTGTTTCCCTTGAGTAATGAGGTGATCTTCCCCTGTTATTAGCAGGGCATCAACATATAAAATAATTATAATCATATCACCTTTGATTACCTTGAAGTATAGATTGGAGTCAGCATCATTCTTGGAAAATCCTAATCCCAAGAGATAGCTGTCAATTCTCTCATACCGGACCCTGGGAGCCTGTTTAAGTCCATAGAGAGCTTTCTTGAGCCTACACACATGAGAGTTAGATTTATGTATCACAAATCCTTCAGGCTGTTCCAGGTAGACTTCCTCTTCAATGGTTCCATTCAGGGAGGCAGTTTTCACATCCATTTGGTGGACCTTCCAACCTTTAGTTGCTGCAATGGCTAACACTGTTCTTACTGATGTATAGCGGGCAACAGGTGCAAATGTTTCTTCGTAATCAATGCCTTCCTTTTGAGAAAAACCCCTAGCCACGAAACGTGCTTTATATTTTTCTATGCTGCCATCAGCAGCATGCTTGATTTTGAAGAGCCATTTAGAGGAAACAACAGATTTCTCTTTTGGTCTAGGCACTATGTCCCATACATCATTCTTTAGTATGGACTGGTACTCCTCTGTCATTGCATCCTTCCAAGCTTGATGTCTGAAGGCTTCTGTAACACTGGTAGGTTCAGAGTTTATGATGTTGTTCATCAAAGCAACATAGCTAGAGAATCGTTTGGGTCTTTTACTCTCCCTAAACGCTCCTTTAGGTGCTGCAAGATCCTCTGCTTCTTTGATCATCTTCCTGGCCCAAAGTGGTCTCTTTCTACCAATGTCATTTGTGTCCTCATTTGAAGTGGTAGGAGGTTCAAGTGACATTTCCTCAGGATGCTCCCTTTGAATCTCAGGAGCAAGTTCCATTTCAGGTATCCTAGGGAAATAGGTTTCTGTTTCACTTGTACTTCTTGCCCTCTTGAAAGCAATGTCTTCTTCGAAGATGACATCTCTGCTCAACTCAATTTGTTTCTGCCCGGGTATGAATATTCTGTAAGCTTTGGAGGTTTCACTATAACCCACAAATACTCCCTTCTTTCCAGAAGGTTCTAGTTTGGATCTCTTCTCTTTGGGTACATGAATATAGACAGGGCAGCCAAAAATCCTAAGATGGCTAATGTCAGGTTTTAAGCCGGTAAAGGTTTCTTCAAGAGTTTTGTTATCAAGATGAGAATGAGGACATCTATTTTGTATATAGACAGCAATCCTAGAGGCTTCTGCCCAAAAAGATGTTTCAATGTTTTGGTCCAGTAACATTGCCTTGGCAGCTTCTACAATGGTTTTGTTTTTCCTTTCAGCAACCCCATTTTGTTGAGGGTTGTAGGCAACAGTGAACTCCCTCTTAATTCCTGCACTCATGCAGAATTCTTTAAAAATCTCAGAGGTATATTCTTTCCCATTGTCTGTCCTTAGGGTTTTTATTTTCTTTCCGGAGAAGTTTTCAGTGAGGGCTTTAAACTCTTCGAACCTTTTGAGGATTTCTATTGACTCTTTGCATTTAAGGAAATAGATCCAAGTTTTCCTAGAGAAGTCATCTACAAATATGACATAGTATAGAAATCCTGCTTTAGAAGGTACAGACATGGGTCCACAAAGATCAAAGTGAACTAGTTCTAATACATTAAGGGTTTTACTTAAGCTATTTTGAAAGGATCCTTTAGTATTCTTTCCTAGGGCACAGCCTTTACAGGTTCCCTCATGAGATAGTTTTAGCTTGGGTAAGCCAATAACATGTTCTACCATAGAAGGTAGGGCACGGAAATGAAGGTGACCTAGTCTTCTATGCTAGATTTCATTTGAGTCAATAGTGTCAAGGGTAAGGGCTTGCTTAACCTCAGTGTAAAGTTTGTAAAGGTACCCTTGCCTTATGCCTATGGTATGAGCTTTCTTGATAGTTGAGTTTTTAGGCCACACTGGAACTTTACCATCCATAAATGTAACTCTGTAGCCATTGTCTTCAAGGGCAGAGATGGATATAAGATTTCTCTTAATTCCAGGTACAAATAGGACTCCAGTGAGTTGTAGAGAAATCCCAGATTTCAATTTGATAGAGCATGTTCCAACCCCTTTTACAGGGTATGCAGAATCATCTCCGATGGTTACTTCTTCATCAAATTTTTCAGTTATGGAGTCTAGGTGTTCTCTGAACCCTATGATGTGTCAGGATGAACCGCTATCAATTACCCAATTTTGAGTGTTGTCAGAAACTTGATTAGAAAGGGCTGTGTAGAACACAAGGTTCTCAATTTTCTTAGGTTCAGCCTCTGGTTTCCTAATAGTTTCACTCATAAGTGATACTAGATTATTTGCTCTTGTGAGATGTTTTTCCAATCTGATCACAATAGACATTATGAAGAATGTGATGTGAATTTGATTTAGAAAATACGAATTTCTTTGAGCAATCTGATTTTAGATTTGATTTGGATTCGCACAACCTGGCTCTGATACCATGTAAATGTAAACAAATCTTTCCTATGAATGGGATTCTAATAACTAAGAGCAAAACTAAGTTTCAAATTTCTGTGTAAGGCAATTATGAATAAGAATGATATTTCCAGAATTTTCTTCTAACTGCGATTTCCAGATTTCCTTCTAACTTCGATTTCCAAATTTTAGATTAAATGTGAATGTGCTGATTGCAGAACATTATCTGATTTCTATGTTTGCATATCAAAGACGTAACTTCTATTTGTAAGAGGAGAGACCCGCCTACAAGGGATGCGTCCCTTGAGAGGACGTGTCTCTTTGCGCGCGGGCTTCCTCAACAGTCATTTACCATTTGTTAAGTGTGTATTAACATACACGCCCTTCTACATGATGGCGTATGAACTTAAGAGAATTCCAATTTCACATGAATACAGAAAAATCACGGGAATGATAGAATTTAATATGACTGTTCATAATTTCGATTTTAA
This sequence comes from Sequoiadendron giganteum, assembly GCA_007115665.2. NCBI lineage: Eukaryota > Viridiplantae > Streptophyta > Pinopsida > Cupressales > Cupressaceae > Sequoiadendron > Sequoiadendron giganteum. The sequence goes on from CM021105.1 coordinate 158,723,605, forward strand.
TTGATCTTTATAGAAATATCATAACATGTATGTTAATTTCGATCACTTATGAATGACAATGATACTTGCATCACTGTCATTCATATCTGACCGAAGCTATCACACATTAACACTCCCTCTTAGCTAGGGAAGATATTTCAAATCAAATAAGTCAAGATATTACCTTCACATGTGATATGATATGTTTTCTCAAAGTTGTCAAGTCACATGACATTCTTCATAACACATTTTAACATTTCTCCACTCCCTCTTTAACTAGGAAAAATAACTTCCAAAAGTGATATCACCTAACTCGTGATATCAGAAGATATGATATGCTTCTAAAAGTGTCAAGTTACATGACATTCTTCATACATATCTTCATTATGGTATGTGCACTGACATCAAGCCACATGATGTCTACCATAGATCATGGCATATCCACGGATATACTCATCCACCATGATCATCTCTTATGGGTCACAATGACCTTCAGATATCAAGTCTCTTGATATCCATCAAGGTGTCTAAGAGATACTATCATGACATGTCCATAGATATCAAGCCATATGATATCTATTATGATAGTTTTATCATTGTAGAGTCGTCACTTTACAATGTCAAATACAAGTGTTCATTATCAGAAAGATCGTCACCTTTCGATAATGTACACAGGAGGGGTAGGCCCATAAAGTCATGGAGTCACACACATGACACAAGAGTTTACACATTGAACATCTTTATATATTAGTACAATTTATAAACAATTTGCATTTCAAACATAAATAACAAATTACATTTCAACCATACCAAGTTTCTTCCTTAAGTGCTCTACCTTGATCTAGGAGAGAGGTTTGGTGAGAATGTCTGCAATTTGATCATTTGTACTAATGTACTCCAATTGAATCACTTTCCTTTCCACCATATCTCTTACATAATGATAGGGGATCTCAATGTGTTTAGATCTGTCATGAAAGACAGGATTCACAGAGAGCTTTATACAACTCTGTTTATCACAATGAATAATCGTAGGGTTGAAGGGCTCACAAAAGAGTCCCACAATCAATTTACGAAGCCATACTGCTTCTCTTGCACCCATTGAGGCTGCAATATATTCAGCTTCTGTTGAGCTCTGTGCAATCGATGATTGTTTTCTACAAATCCAGGAGATCATAGCTGATCCCAAACTAAAACAGCATCCTGATGTGCTTTTTCGATCAGTTACACTTCCAGCCCAATCTCAATCTGAGTACCCATGTAGATCTAATGGATCATTCTTGTAATGAAGCCCATATCCAATGGTGCCTTGAAGATATCTAAAGATATGTTTTACAGCCATCAAGTGAATTTCTTTGGGTTCACACATGAACTGGCTGAGTGTATTTACAGCATAGCAAATATCAGGTCTGGTGTTAACCAGATACATCAAGGATCCAATCATCTGTCTGTAAAGGGTCGGATCTGCACATTTGGATTTTGCTGCTGCTTTTTTCAATTTGTGACGGTTGGTTTCCATGGGTGTGGACATTGGTCTACAGTCCAACATTCCAAATCTTTTCAAAAATGTCAATAGTATACTTCCTTGATTTAGTATGATACCTTCTGATTTCTGCCATACTTCCAAACCAAGGAAGTAGTGAAGAATACCCAAGTCTTTCATGTCAAATTCAGAGATTAGATTTTTTTTCCCTTGAGTAATGAGGTGATCTTCCCCTGTTATTAGCAGGTCATCAACATATAAAATAATTATAAGCATATCACCTTTGATTACCTTGAAGTATAGATTGGAGTCAGCATCATTCTTGGAAAATCCTAATCCCAAGAGATAGCTGTCAATTCTTTCATACTAGATCCTGGGAGCCTGTTTAAGTCCATAGGGAGCTTTCTTGATCCTGCACACATGTGAGGTAGATTTATGTATCACAAATCCTTCAGGCTGTTCCAGGTAGACTTCCTCTTCAATGGTTCCATTCAGGAAGGCAGTTTTCACATCCATTTGGTGGACCTTCCAACCTTTAGCTGCTGCAATGGCTAACACTGTTCTTACTGATGTATAGCGGGTAACAGGTGCAAATGTTTCTTCGTAATCAATGCTTTCCTTTTGAGAGAAGCCCCTAGCCACGAAACGTGCTTTATGTTTTTCTATACTGCCATCAGCAACATGCTTGATTTTAAGAGTCATTTAGAAACGACAACAAATTTCTCTTTTGGTCTGGGAATTATGTCCCATACATCATTCTTTAGGATGGATTGATATTCCTCCGTTATTGCGTCCTTCCAAGCTTGATGTCGGAAGACTTTCTCCCTGAATGATCCTTTAGGTGCTACATGATCCTCTGCTTCTTTGATCATCTTCCTTGCCCAAAGTGGTCTCTTTCTACCAATGTCATTTGTGTCCTCATTTGAAGTGGTAGGAGATTTAAGTGGCATTCCCTTAGAATGCTCCCTATGAATCTCAAGAGCAGTTTCCATTTCAGGTATCCTAGGGAAATAGATCTCTGTCTTACTTCAACTTTATGACCTTTTGAATGGTTTTAATGTTTAGGTCAAACAACTTGTGAACTCCCTCTTAATTCCAGCACTCATGCAGAGTTCCTTAAGATGTAGGTTTCTATTATACATTTTTAAGGTTTTATATTTTATTTTTATTTTTTATTTGTTAAATAGTTGAGTTTTAGACCATACTTAGAGTTTTCCCATCCATAAGGGTAACTCTAAGTCCATTTGTCCTTTTAAAACACAAGATCTTCAGATTCATGATCTGAGTTTGTCTTTCCTATTTTGGCAAAGGATGCTTGTTGTTTAGATCTGTCAGGGCACTTCATTGCGTAGTGACCATATTGATCACATCTAAAGCATTGTACTTGAGAGATGTCTTTCTTTTTAAAAAATTCCTTTCCATTGGAATTTCTCTTTCTTTTAAAATATCCTTTCTTGTAGGAGTTTTTCTTGTTCCTTTTATTAGACGTTGTGTTGAGTACATGAATGTCTTCATCTATGTTCTTTTGTTTATTTTCCTTAGAGGAGAGTCTTGTTTCTTCTTGAAGGAAATCAGTTCTTAGCCTATCAAATTTAGGGAGTTTAGATCTCGCACTTACTCCTTGAACAAATGACTCCCATGAGTTTGGTAGGCCTCCTAGTGCAATTAGGGTTAACTCTTTGTTGTCAATCTGATATCCAATTGTGGATAATTGATCCCTAAGTTCAATAATCCTCATGAAGTATGCATTAATGGACTCCCCTTTATTCATTTGGGCATTGTTGATTTGTCGTTTTAATCCTAAAGTCCTACAGGTGTTGTTGATCTCATAAGTACTCTCAAGAGATTTGTACATAAGGTAAGCAGTTTCATGTTTTGCTAAGATAGGCACTATATGATCCCTTATTGCATCTACAAGGATTTTCATGGCCCTTTCATTGCTTTCAATCCATTGACTTTTCTCAGGTTCAGACTCAGGTTCCCTTTTATTTTCTCTCACAAGTGAGTCTAGTTTATTCTCTTTTAGGATCATCATGATTCTAAATTTCCATGATGTAAAGTTATTTGCTCCTGCAAGACGATCTTCAAATCTGATCATAGTTGACATTATGAAGAATGTGAATTTGATGATTTTTTAAAAAATACGAATTTGTTTTGAGCAATCTGATTTAGATTTGATTTGGATTCGCACAACGTGGCTCTGATACCATGTAAATGTAATCAAATCTTTCCAATCATTGGGATTCTAATATCTAAGAGCAAAACTAAGTTTCAAATTTCTGTGTAAGGCAATTATAAATAAGAATGATATTTCCAGAATTTTCTTCTAACTGTGATTTCCAGATTTCCTTCTAACTTTGATTTCCAAATTTTAGATTAAATGTGAATGTGTTGATTGCAGAACATTATCTAATTTCTATGTTTGCATATCAAAGAAGTAACTTCTATTTGTAAGAGGAGAGACCCGCCTACAAGGGATGCGTCCCTTGATGGAGACACGTCCTCTCAAGGGACGTGTCCCTTTGAGTGCGGGCTTCCTCAACAGTCATTTACCATTTTTTAAGTGTGTATTAACATACACACCCTTCTACATGATGGCGTATGAACTTAAGAGAATTCTGATTTCACATGAATACAGAAAAATCACGGGAATGATAGAATTTAATATGACTGTTCATAATTTCGATTTTAATTGATCTTTATAGAAATATCATAACGTGTATGATAATTTCGATCACTTATGAATGACAATGATACTTGCATCATTGTCATTCATATTTGACCGAAGCTATCACACATTAACACTTTCCACCATATCTCTTACATAATGATAGGGGATCTCAATGTGCTTAGATCTATCATGGAAGACAGGATTTACAGAGACTTTGATGCAGCTTTGATTATCACAATGAATAATTATAGGATTCAAGGGCTCACCAAAGAGTCTCACAAGCAATTTACAAAGCCAAACTGCTTATCTTGCCCCCATAGAGGCTACAATGTATTCAGCTTCTGTTGAGCTCTATGCAACTGAAGACTGTTTTCTACAAATCCAGGAGATCATAGCCAATCCTAAACTGAAGCAACATCCTGATGTGCTTTTTCGATCGGTTACACTTCCAGCCCAATCTAAATCAGAGTATCCATATAGATCTAATTGGTCATTTCTGTAAAGAAGACCATATCCAATAGTGCCTTGAAGATATCTCAAAATATGTTTCACAGCCATTAGGTGAATTTACTTTGGCTCACACATGAACTGGCTGAGAACATTCACTGCATAGCAAATATCAGATCTGGTGTTAACCAGATACATCAAGGATCCAATCATTTGTCTATAAAGGGTTGGATCTGCACACTTGGATTTTGCTGCTGCTTCTTTCAGTTTGTGAAGGTTGGTTTCCATAGGTGTAGACATTGGTCTACAGTCCAACATTCCAAATCTCTTTAGAATATCAATAGTATACTTTCCTTGGTTTAGTATAATGCCCTCTGATTTCTGCCATACTTCCAAACCTAGGAAGTAGTGTAGAATGCCCAAGTCTTTCATGTCAAATTCAGAAATTAGATCCTTCTTTCCTTGAGCAATGAGGTGATCTTCTCCTGTTATCAACAGGTCATCAACATATAAAATAATTATTAGCATATCACCTTTGATTACCTTGAAGTAGAGATTAGAGTCAGCATCATTCTTGGAAAATCCTAATCCCAAGAGATAGCTGTCAATTCTTTCATACCAGACCCTAGGAGCCTGTTTAAGTCCATAGAGGGCTTTCTTCAGTCTGCACACATGTGAGTCAGGTTTATGTATCACAAAACCTTCAAGCTGTTCCAGATAGACTTCCTCTTCAATGGTTCCATTTAGGAAGGCAGTTTTCACATCCATTTGATGGATCTTCCAGCCTTTAGCTGCAACAATGGCTAACACTGCTCTCACAGATATGTAACGGGCAACAGGTGCAAATGTTTCTTCATAATCAATGCCTTCCTTTTGAGAAAAACCTCTTGCTACAAAACGTGCCTTATGTTTTTCTATATTGCCATCAGTAGCATGCTTGATTTTGAAGAGCCATTTGGAAGAGACAACAGATTTCTCTTTTAGTCTAGGCACTATATCGCATACATCATTCTTTAGAATGGACTAATATTCCTCCGTCATTGCATCCTTCCATGCTTGATGTCTGAAGGCTTCTGTAACACTAACAGATTCTGAGTTTATGATGTTGTTCATTAGAGCAACATAGCTAGAGAACCGTTTGGGTCTTTTACTTTCCCTAAACGTTCCTTTGGGTGTTGCATGATCCTCGGCTTCTTTGATCATCTTTCTAGCCCAAAGTGGCCTCTTTCTATCGTTGTCATTTGTATTCTCATCTGAAGTAGATTGAGGTTCATTTGGCATTTCTTCAGGATACTCCCTCTGAATCTCAGGAACAGGTTCCATTTCAGGTACTCTAGGGGAATAGGTTTCTATCTCACTAGAACTTCTTGCCCTTTTGAATGCAATGTCTTCTTCAAAGATGACATCTCTGCTCAATTCAATTTGTTTATGCTCGGGTACGAATATTCTGTAGGCTTTGGAGGTTTCACTATATTCCACAAATACCCCTTTCTTTCTGGAAGGTTCTAGTTTGAATCTCTTCTCTTTGGGCACATGAATATACATAGGACAACCAAAAATCCTAAAATGACTAATGTTAGGTTTTATGCCAGTAAAGGCTTCTTTAGGAGTTTTGTTATCAAGATGAGAATGAGGACATCTATTTTGGATGTAGACAGCAGTCTTAGAGGCTTCTGCCCAAAAAGAAGTTTCAATGTTTTGGTCAAGCAACATTGTTTTAGCAGCTTCTACAATGGTTCTATTTTTTCTTTCAGCAACCCCATTTTGTTGAGGGTTGTAGGCAACTATGAACTCCCTCTTAATTCCAGCACTCATGCAGAATTCCTTAAAAATTTCAGAGGTGTATTCTTTCTCATTGTCTATCCTTAAGGTTTTTATTTTCTTCTCAGAGAAGTTTTCAGTAAGGGCTTTGAACTCTTTGAACCTTTTGAGGATTTCTATCGACTCTTTACACTTAAGGAAATAGATCCAAGTTTTTCGAGAGAAGTCATCTATAAATATGACATAGTATAGAAATCCTGCTTTAGAGGGTACAGACATGGGTCCACATAAGTCTGAGTGAACCAGTTCTAACACATTTAGGGTTTTGCTCAAGCTATTGTGAAAGGATCCCTTTGTATTCTTTCCTAGGGCACAACCTTTACAAGTTCCTTCATGAGATGGTTTTAACTTAGGTAAGCCTGTTACAAGTTTTTCCACAGAAGGTAAGGCACGGAAATGAAGGTGTCCTAATCTTCTATGCCAAATCTCATTTGAATCAAAGGTGTCAAGGGTAAGGGCTTGTTTAACTTCAGTGCAAAGTTTGTAAAGGTACCCTTGTCTTAAACCTATGGTTTGGGCTTTCTTAATAGTTGAGTTTTTAGGCCATGCTAGAACTTTCCCATCCATAAAGGTAACTCTATATCCATTGTCTTCAAGGGCAGAGATGGATATTAGATTCCTCTTTATTCCAGGTACAAATAAGACTCCAGTGAGTTGAAGAGAAAGACCAGATTTCAGTTTGATGGGGCAAGTTCCAACCCCTTTTACAGGGTGTGCAGAATCATCCCCAATGGTTACTTCTTCATTAGTCTTTTCAGTTATAGTGTCTAGGTGTTCTCTGAATCCTGTGATATGTCTAGAGGAACCACTATCAATTACCCAGTTGTGGGTGTTGTTAGATACTTGACTAGATAAGAATGTATAGAACACAAAGTTCTCATATTCATGATCTGAATTTGTCTTTCCTACTTTGGCAAAAGATGCTTGTTGCTTTGATCTGTCAGGGCACTTCATTGCATAGTGGCCATATTGATCACATCTAAAGCATTGAACTTGAGAGATGTCTTTCTTCTTAGAATATCCCTTTCCATTGGAATTTCTCTTTCTTTTAAAAGATCCTCTCTTGTAGGAGTTTTTCTTATTCCTTTTATTAGACGTTGTGTTGAGTACATGAATGTCTTCATCTATGTTCTTATGTTTATTTTCTTTTGTGGAGAGTCTTGTTTCCTCTTGAAGGCAGTCTGTTTTTAGCCTATCAAATTTGGGGAGTTTAGATCTCACACTTATTCCTTGAACAAATGACTCCCATGAGTTTGGTAGGCCTCCTAGTGCAATTAGAGTTAACTCTTTGCTATCAACTTGATATCCAATTGTGGATAATTGATCCCTTAGTTCAATGATCCTCATGAAGTATGCATTAATTGTTTCTCCTTTGTTTATTTGCCTCTTTAATGCAAGAGTCCTACTGGTATTGTTGATCTCATAGGTGCTCTCAAGAGATTTGAACATCTGATATGCAGTTTCATGTTTTGCTAGGATGGGCACTATATGATCCCTAACTGCATCTACTAAGATTTTCATGGCCTTTTCATTGTTTTCAATCCATTGAGTTTTCTCAGGATCAGCCTCTGGTTCCTTTTTGTTTTCTCTCACAAGTGAGTCTAATCTGTTCTCCTTGAGAATCATCATTATTCTAAACTTTCATGATGTGAAGTTGTTTGCTCCTGCAAGACGATCTTCAAATCTGATCACACTTGACATTATGAAGAATGTGATGTGAATTCGATTTTAAAAAAATACGAATTTTCTAGAGCAATCTGATATCTAGATTTGATTTGGATTCACACAACTTGGCTCTGATACCATGTAAATATAAACAAATCTTTATCAGATAGGATCCTAAGATATCTAAGGAATTACTAAGGTCAGAAATTCTGTGTAAGAATTCTAAGTCAAGATTCTAATTTCCAGATTTATTCTCTTTATGCTGAATGCGCTGATTTGCAGAACATTTTATATATTTCAATGTTTGCATATCAATGAGGGAGCTATGTCATATACCTTGGAGACCCGCCTCTAAGAGACGCGTCTCATGAGAGGATGTGTCTCCACAAGTGGAGATACGTCCGCTCATGGGACGTGTCCCTTTGGGTGTGCGGGTTTCAAAGACAACCGACTAACACTCGGTTTAACAAACTTAACACATATACCCTCACATACATGGCAGATATATATTGTATGAGTTTTGATTTTATTCAATGCAGAATTTGAACATCATTTATTATTTTGAATTTATGCATGCTTATAAATTCGATTTACTTATTTTTCCAGAAATATGTTAAGGATTAATTTCGATCACATATAAATGATGATGATGCTATTTAGCAATCATCATTTATATCTGACCGAAGCTATATTTCATTAACACAAGTGACATTATAATCTTGCCTCTCTTGCTGTCACAAGGCCAATCACACCTGGTATATCACCACCAGGGTCCTCTACAAGGTCTTTTCTAGGGATATTTTACTGGCAACTGGGATAAACTTATAAACCCTTGGATCACCCCCCAAAATGACTCCAAACCCTCACAATGTTGGCACTTCCTCCACAGGATCTCCTGTAGGTTTCTTGTGCTTGCGGCTGGGTCAAAACTCTTGGGTTGCCTCCTATAATGCTTCCAGCCTTCCACAGTGACAGGTGCTGGGTCTGATCTGACTCCAAATCTCTCCTAATAACATGCACTGGATCTGAAACTGGGTTTAAAAAATCCTTCACAGTGGTGTGCACCAAGGCTGGACATGTAATCGCCTCCTTTCTGCTATCTCTGTCTGAGCGCTGGACCTCAAGAAATTCGCCCAATGACAGGGGTTTCTGTCCCTGCAGAGCAGATTGCAAACTGCAACAATAAAAAATGTCAAAATGTTTCTTCCAAATGGCACCTTCATCACCCTTCATACTAACTTGCAAGGTAGGTTTAGATGGGCCCAAAACTAGGCACCAGAAATTTGAATTTAAAGTTTAACTTTAATTTAATTTAATTTATATTTATTATTATTATTTTATTTTTAACTATTAATTATGGTGTTACACCTTTAATTAGTTTCTAGGCTGACCCAGCTAAGGAAGGGGCAAGACAACATTCAATATTCACAACAAAAACCAAGAAACACAGTGCCTTTAGTAGCCTACAACATTTATTGCAGCCAATAGTATTTATTACAATCAGACATAGCAGTTATAACACTACAATTCATTTTAGTCAAACGCATCAAAATTCAGTTGAAGACTAACCCTTCTAATGTCGCAGTCCCATTTGCCTATGTTGGCTTTTATATAACACAAAATATGCTTGCAAGTTGTTCGTAACCACATCAAGCAGACCTCACCATTCAGATTTGTTGATGTTCAATTTGACAATGGGGTTCTCTAAAGGAGATCAAGTAACTGGACAATGTGAGGTGCAGATTCATTCCTAAGAGCTTGGAATACATTCCAAATAGCTTGAATTGCATGTACACCATCACTTATGAGAGTTATTTGAGCCTCTTTATGCAATTCTTTTGATAACAGCATCCCAGAATTATCTTCTAATAGCCTATTATATGACTAGGAGAGAGCCTAACTAATGATTGATAGGGAAACAAAGTGATAGGTTGTGCATTTATAGATATTTTTATTTATGAATTCCAATGCTAATAGGGAAGACAAATATAGCAGGAAGACAAATATAGCAAGAAGACCTAGCTTATAAGGGGGGAAAATCGAAAAAACTTTATTTTATTGGTATGCATGCCAAAGTAACGCATTGATGCAATCATTATTTGTAATGTTGTCAAGGCTGATGTTATTACTATGCCCTAATATTGGGTCATGAGGTCATAATAATATTTTTGATGATATCACTATAGATTAGAGAGCTTAATGTGCCTCAAATTGCAGAAATTTATCCCAAAACTAGCAGTGGGTGAAATGAGAGAAGCATAATGTTTTTATTATCTTCGCAGCACCACTTCAAGGGGGCAACCTCTAGATGCCTTCTATGTGATAAGGCGTTACAATATATTAAGTTTTGCCAAAGGCACCCACTACCATCCCATTCATATGGGATAATTACTTTATTCTAACTAGTGGGATGACATGCAAAACATATGCCTCTACCTCTATTGATACTACCAAGGGAGTGACTTAGAAAGCATATGTGTCCAACTAATACTAGCTAACAAATAGTACAATGGGGTTCATAACATTGCCTTCCCCTTTGAAAAGCTTTGTCCTCAAACCATGAGATAAGGAAACCTAAAGAGAATGTTAGCAGGTTCCCATGTGGCATCTTTAGGTTGCAGATACTTCCAATATACTATGAACTCCTCAATAGAACATTTGTGAAGCTGTTTGTGCATTTACAAGTGGTATCAGAACATGGTGGGCCATAACCCCACATGTTCCAAGATCGAAACCTAGCCCTGATACCACTTGTAATTGTTAGAATATTATATTCCTATTGTTAATTGTTAATGGTCATTGTTTTTAGTTAGCTTAGATTACTACTGTTTCTACAGTATTCAGTAGGTAGGTAGATATCTTATCTTTAATATCTACAGTATTATGTCTCTTCTATATATTGTAATCATCTTTTTCTATTAATAGAAGAAGCATTTTACCATTTCATGGTATCAGAGCCATAAGAAAAAACACCCTAAAAATCACGTGTGAAGGGTTTCTGCCGTTTTTTTTTGGCATTTTTTACGAAACGCATTTTCGAGGGTTTTCTTCCTGTCATGGATTCAAAGCCTTCTCTGTGATTTTCGGCGGGGATTTTTTTGTGTCAATACTGTGATTCACGTTTTTCTCCAAACTTTTTTTGGTCGCGGTTTTCTTTTGTTTGCCTGCGCGACCTTTGTTTTTTAATTTCTGGGCGTACTTTGTCTCTAAAAAATCCTGACTCTGAAGATGCATTTTTCAGTGAGGTCGCGTTTTTTTTTTGCTGGGCGCATTTTTTAAAATCTTCTAGCCGCGATTTGAAGCCTTCTCTGTGCATTTTTTGCAGACGCGTTTTTTCTTCTAATTTTCACGCGTGCTTTTCTCTGGTTCATGGATTTCTTTGGACACGATTTCCAGTCTCTGTTGGACGTGTTTTTCAATCTGAAGGTTGCGATTTTCTCCAGTTTAGATGTATTTTTAGGCGCGATTCTTCGGTGCATCCTGAACGATTGTGTGTGCCCTAGCTCTCATACTGGTCGCCTCTCTGTGGGCTATGATTTTGTGGAGTTTCAAACAACTTTCTGCAATTTTTTGGAGCTCTAATGGTGGCTAGGGTTTCCAAAAAGGTCGACTAGGGTTTTGACCAGTCAACTCACTTCGAAAAAAAAATCGATTACAGATTCCTTTTGGGTTTTTCGAGAGCTCAACTGGGTTATCGTTTGTTTTTTTTGGGTGTCTCGAAATTTGTGCAACTGGTTATTGACAAAATTTTCTGGGTATTCAGAAAATTTTCTTGGTTTTCAGCATCCTTTTTTGGGTACTCTTCAATTCTTCTGGGTTTTGTCTTCAAAGTGCCTCGAAATTTGTGCTAGGGTTTCGTCTTTGATTTGGTGCAGTTTTTGTTTTTTGTTTTGCCTTCACCAGTTTGACCTCAGGGTACGTGATGGCATCTTTGACAAATATCATGCTCGAAAGCAGCGAGAAGTTTAACGGGAAAAATTACAACACTTGGAAGCAACGCATGATTACGATCTTTGAATATCGTTGCCTCGATCAAATCGTTTTGGGGAACTCACCTCGTCCCACTGTAGTCGGAAAGGACCAAGACAAATGGGATGAACGTAACTGAAAATCCGTCATACTCATCAAACTCTCAATCACAGATGAGCAGCTACCTCAGGTACCATCTGGCAAAACTACTTCAGAAATTTGGGATCATTTGAAGGCCCTTCATGAAACCTCTGACAAGAGCAGAGCGTTCTTTCTCAAGAACATGCTTTTTTCCATCATGATGGATGAGAAAATTTCCTTACAGGAACATCTCATGAAGATTAAGGACATTTGTGATCGATTGGAGGCGATTGGTCTAACAATGGAGGAAGAAGACATGGTCGTCATTACTCTGAAGAGTCTCCCGCGTTCGTATGAGCATTTCATCGAGACACTGAATATCACCTCCACCAATGTTGATCTCAAATTTGAATATCTTTGCAACAAGCTCTTGCAGCAGGATCACTGGCGACGACAATTTGGAAGCAGTACCAGTTCCACCTCCACAGAGCAAGCGTTCTCTACCAAATCTTCTACTAAGAACAAAGGGAAGACTCCATCTTCTCAGCCGAAAGGCTCTGGTTCTTCTCAGGACAGCAAGAAGAAAAAGAATGTTCAGTGCAATTATTGCCATAAATATCGTCACATGAAGGCTGATTGTCAAATTCGGATGGCTTTTGAACAAAAGAAGCAGGGAGGGTCTCAACAAAAGGCAAATGTCGCAGAGCACATTGAGCAGAAAGAGTCTGCATTCTATGCTTTTATGGCCAAGAGAACTGCAGATCCAATCCAATCTTCTGCCTGGTACATTGATTTAGGGGCTTCTCGGCATTTTACTCATCGTCGAGATTGGTTCACCAAATATGAACCATTCACGGATTCAGTGATCTTTGGAGGCAACGAAGAGTACACAGTTGCCGGTAAGGGCAATGTTCAGATTCACTCTGGAGGAAGAAATTTACTCTTTCTTGATGTCTACTATGTTCCACGCATGGAACATAATCTTCTCTCTATCAACCAGATCATGAAGCATTCTCCCCAGTTGGATGGCATTTTCAGTTCGTCCACTTGTAACATTGTTGATAAGGCGACACACACTATGATTGCTATGGGACTTGAAGATCATGGTCTATATAGACTTGTTGATTCGGGTGATTCTCAGGAGCACGCTCTGGTAGCAAGGAGTACTTCCCTCAACAAACTTTGGCATCAACGTTATGGGCACTTGAACGTGCACTATCTCTCTCAACTATCTCGGGAGGGTTTGGTTGCTGGTCTACCTGAGATCCAAACTCAAAATCATGGAGTTTGTGGAGCCTGTCAAGCTGGAAAGCAACATCAGACACCATTCTCGGATGGTGATTCTTGGCGAGCCTCCAAGGTACTTCAATTGGTTCAAGCTGATGTATGTGGACCAATGAACACTCCATTTGTTATGGGGTCCAGGTACTTTTTACTATTTGTTGATGATTTCAGTCGGAAAATGTGGGTGTATTTTTTGAAAAACAAATCAAATGTGTTCAGTACATTTCAGCAGTATAAGGCCTTGGTTGAGAAAGAATCAGGTTCTCACATTGTTACTCTAAGGTCCGATAATGTGGGGGAGTTTTGTTCAACTGAATTCTCTACTTTTTGTGCTAAACACGGCATCAAACGACAACTCACCGCACCATACACCCCTCAGCAGAATGGTGTCGTTGAATGTAGGAATCGCACCATTACCGAAATGGCTCGTTCTATGCTAGAGTACAAGAATGTACCCAAGAAATACTGGGCTGAAGCAATTTATACTGCAGTCTACCTCCTGAATCGGTCACCTACACAGGCCGTTAAGAAGATGACTCCAGAAGAAGCCTGGTCAGGACGTAAGCCTAAGGTGGGCCATCTGAAAGTCTTTGGTTCTACTACTCATGTATGGATCCCAGACGCCAAGCGTGCCAAGTTGGACTCCAAGAGCCAGAAGCTTATGTTTACTGGTTACAGCAACAATCACAAGGCATACAGGTTGATTGATGTGGAGACGGATCGTCTCATATTCAATCGTGATGTTGTGATTGATGAGACTACTGGTCCATTTGTTCCTACTGTTAGCCTTGAGGATCAGCCTATGCAGGTTCCTGATGACGGTGTTCGTCTTCCTCTTGGTTCCCCTGATGGGAGGCCTTTAGAGCATTCTGACTCTGAAGATGAGGAGTCTACCAATCATGATATAGCACCACCTGATCTTCCTCAGGATTCATATCCAGATGACATTGTTCAAGACATCCCAATAGATGTTGTTTCTCCTCCTCCATATGTTGGTACTTCTACTCGTCGGCCTAAGTGGTGGCTCAAGACTATCAGTGATCTTCATAATGATGAACTCGTTGAGGGTAGATCAGCTCGCAGAAAGAGCAAGCAACAAAACATAGTCAATTATGCTCTTATGGCCAACATCCACAGCATCTATGAGCCTCAGACATATTCTGAGGCTAAAGGAATTCCAGAGTGGGAAAAGGCTATGCAAACAGAATACCATAGTCTTTTGAAGAATCACACTTGGGTTCTCTCTGATCTTCCTCCTGGGAAGAAACCTATCAGCTGCAAATGGGTTTATAAGGTCAAGTATCACGCAAATGGCACTTTGGATAAATACAAGGCAAGGTTAGTTGCTCGGGGTTTCACACAACGGGAGGGCATTGACTATGAGGAGACTTTTGCTCCTACTGCCAAGATGAGCACAATTCGTCTTCTTCTCGCTATTGCAGCCCAATTCGGATGGACAGTTCATCAGATGGATGTCAAGAGTGCCTTTCTCAATGATGAGTTGCAAGAAGAGGTCTACATGATGCAGCCTCCTGGTTTCAAGGTTGTCGGCAAAGAACATCAGGTATGTAGGCTCGTGAAAGCACTCTATGGACTGAAACAGGCTCCCCGTGCATGGTATATCAAGATTGATCAGTACTTGGTTGATCATGGTTTTCAGTGTAGCCCTTCTGACACTAATCTGTATGTCAAACACTCTGGTGATGATATTCTCTTTCTTGTTGTCTATGTTGATGACTTGATCATTACTGGCAATTCAACAAATTTGATTGTAGCAATCAAACAAGACTTGTGTCAGGCTTTTGACATGAAAAATTTGGGGCTTCTCCATTATTGTTTGGGTATTGAAGTTTGGCAGACCGCTGATGGTATCTTTATCTCTTAGTCTAAATACGCTTGGAGTCTGCTTGACAAATTTCGAATGCAGGATTGCAAACTTGCCTCCACACCTATGGAGAAGGGGCTGAAATTATCAGCCAATTTTGATTCACCTCCGGTTGATGAAACAACCTTCAGGCAACTAGTGGGCAGTCTCATCTACCTCACTGCCACTAGACCTGACATCAGTTTTGCGGTGAGCTACATTTCTCGCTTCATGAAAGCTCCCAAAGTTGATCATTGGCTTGCAGCGAAGCGAGTGCTGAGATATGTTAAAGGCACTTCAGATTTTGGCATACTGTATGGCAAATGCAAGGATCCAAAGCTGATTGGTTATACAGATTCAGATTTGGCAGGCTCAGTGGATGACCAGAAACCTACTTCTGGATATGTATTCAGTTTGGGTACAGGTGCTGTAACATGGACCAGCAAGAAGCAACAGGCCATGGCTCTTTCCTTGACCGAAGCAGAATATCGAGGAATAGTTAAGGCAGCATGTGAGGCAGTTTGGCTCCGCAGGATGCTTTCTAACATGCACATGTCACAAGCAGGACCTTCTCCCTTGTACACTGACAATCAAGGAGTGCTCAAACTCGCCAAAAATCCAATTTTCCATGAACGTACAAAGCACGTCGAGCTTCATTGTCACTACATCCGCAAGCTGGTAGAAGACGGATTAGTTCAGCTGCAATATGTTCCGACAGAGGATCAAACTGCAGATATTCTCACCAAGTCTTTGAGCCTAGATAAATTTGTAAAATTCAGGGGGCAACTTGGTGTTTTTGACAGATTGACCATTAAGGGAGGGTGTTAGAATATTATATTCCTATCGTTAATTGTTAATGGTCATTGTTTTTAGTTAGCTTAGATTACTACTGTTTCTACAGTATTCAGTAGGTAGGTAGATATCTTATCTTTAATATCTATAGTATTATGTCTCTTCTATATATTGTAATCATCTTTTTCTGTTAATAGAAGAAGCTTTTTACCATTTCAGTAATGAACCTACTAGACAAAATATGTTGAACAAAGAAATATTGCAAAAATAAGAAACAAAATGCTTTTATCATCTTTAAAATGCCACTTGGAGGAGGCAACCTCTAAATAGAGCATACACTCCAATTATAATTATCTGAGGTGCCTTCTAATTGAGAAGTCAATACAATATATAGAGTTCTGCCAAAGGTAACTACTACCATCCCATTCATGTGAGATGACTATTTTATTCTAAATAGTGGGGATGACTTACAAAGCATATGCATCCACCTTTATTAATACTACCTAGGGGGCAACTTACAAAGAATATGCACCCAACTAACACTAGCTAACAAATAGTAGGATGGGTTACACAAAAGTGGATAGTATTCAAGTGTAGCATTTTATTGTTAGTTAAAACGGTCCCCCTTTCTATCTGAAATTTACTCAGACGTTTCTGTAGAAAATAGTGGATACAAGAACAAGTTGAGGATGAATACTTACAATTTCAGGAGATTCACGTATCCAGTTCTCTGTAAGTTTTCTGGCAAAATTCCTCTGAGTCATATTCTCAATCAGTTTTCTGATAAAATCCTCCAGAGTCATATTCTCAATAAGCTCTTCTATTTCTATTTCTCCAGCCAATTGCTCGAGCACCTTTTTATCCTTAATTCCCCTTGGAAAAGGTTTTGATGATAGTACATCACCCAATTTTCTTACTGTTACCTATAGACAATGCAAATGAGTTTTTAGTAAACAGTAATATGTAATCGAATATCTTCCACAAAGAAATATGTCGAGAAAGAAATCTGATAAAATGGTCAGCCTTGACCTAGTAACTATATCTGTAAAACAGTGATAAAATAGATTTCAACTATCTAAACTAAGAAAAAATACATAAATATCTTCATCAATGAGAATAAGTTGTGCTTCCAGTCTTTTGCACTCCTCCAATGCAACCTGCAAAATGACAATCACAGTTACGATGAACTAAATATATCAGCAGTAATGAGTTCCAACATGAATACAATAAAGATTTGGCCAGAGAATGAAGCATCCAAGAGCCTCTCAAGCAATTATGATGCCTACGTAATAAACACAGAAAAGACACTAAAAGATTGCATATGTTTTTTAAAATAAATAAATCTTCCCACAAGTAACAAGAAACGCCAGAAATTGATTTTATCTCTTTGGCCAAATTAATTCAATGTATATTAGAAATGCTTAAAATCACATCAATCATTCCATCTTGTACAAGATAGAGATCCTAGTAATGTAGAAATGGTTTCTTTATATGAATACGCTTACAACTACTGTATGCAACAGTAATTCCCAGTTACAAGTCGTGAACCTGAAATATTCTTATGCAGATCGAAGCCTTCTACTATAGTAATAAATACATGTATTTGTATTCGAACCTCTAATTTGGAGTTCGAATCCTCATTCCCTAGCATCCCATTAAGTTTAATAAGCTCAAATTTTACGGAAGATCTAGAAGAGAAAAGGGCTAAAATGGGCATACTCTGTGTACACATTTGATTTAGTTTTCAGGCAGTAATTTAGAGTGCCTACGCCAAATTGACCAATCACATATACACTCAATAGTCACTGAGTCAGTCTAGAAGGCATTTCCATGAGCTGAATCATGAGTTTGTGTTAATATCATAAAAACGATATATACAAATACCATCTTCAAAGATTCTGATTATGTTATCAATGATTATTTAAGCATGAAAATAAAAATATAGAACACCCACCAGATCAAGATTAAAAACATTTAATAAAGCAGGAAGCCTTTAAGGTTCTGACCTTGAACTCTTTTCCAGGCTCAATATCAATAGCACGTAGCATACGATATAGAAAATGAATAGAAAAGTAAAGCAGTTTCACACGTGGAGTGCCAGGAAAGTGCCATGAGTTTAAAAGAAGCTTAAGCAAGCTTGGTTGGTAAGGCTTAAGTCGCTGATAAGATTGTACTCGCCTCTTGCATAGCTCAACCTGCAGTACGAAAAAAGAAAATACAATAGCTTTGAGAAATAATCAGAAAGCATGACTTTGGCCTGAGGAATAAATGTTTATCCAAAATCAAAAATATTGTTGATAAATTGCACTCCCTTTTAAGTTTATATAAGGCATAATGTTCTTCATTATGGTGATCTATCAATTGGCTTTTACTGTTAAACAAGTTACTACTAATGACTTCCACTGAAATGAACAACCAAAGTTGCAGCCTCATTTAAAAGATGAACTAATATGATATATGTTCCCCCTATTTTCTGTACACAACTTCACAAAACAAAATGTTCCATGATCCATGATCTCAGAATGCAATTATATAATTGAGACATGAGTTACATTTAATACTTTATTTTGTGCATTTAACTGTATTATGTACCATCATAGAAGCAGTCTAAAATCAAAAATACTTGTTGATAAATAGCACTTGCTTTTAAATTTGGATATGGCATGATGTTCTTTATTATGGTGATCTACCAATTGGCTGTAATGTCCCCATTTTTTATGTCCTTCTTTGAGCTAGTTTGGTCCTGACTCACTATTTTTAGTGAGTATTGTATTTAGTAACTGGTCCTAGCGGCAGTGCAGTGTAGGGTTTCTTGTTTGGGCAGAGTGTGGAAGTTGTCTGGTGAGCTTAATGTTTTGTGCCAGTTTAATATTTGGTGAGTACTTACTATTTTTAGCAAATGATATTTATAGTAAGTCAATTTCAGGAAATTGGTCTCAGGCCCATGGTGTCCTCAACAGTGTTATTTCTATAGTGGCGTTGGAGAGCCTAAGGTTGGATTATTTAATATTTGCTTTTAATCATTCACTTAAGTTATTTTTTATAAAATAACTTTATAACTTAAGTGAGGAGGGTAGGTGGTCATCGAAAAGTACCTTCGTGCCTAATGAGATAACTTAACGTTGTTTTAAGAGGCTGAATGAGGCAAAATAGTTTCCTTATGAGCAAGGACGCCCCTTTGAGGAATATTTGATTATGTTTTAAAGTATAAAGCAAATTTTTAAAAAAGCAACCAGAGAAGGGGGTTGCTTTTGGAGGGAAAGCATTTTCAAACTTGAGTTGCCCTAATTTCTCATTGACTCATTATATAATCTCATTTTGAGTCTCATCTGTTCATGTCTAAGTTAGTTGCATAACCGGATGCTTCTGGATTTTCTCTAGAGGTCTATAGTTTGGTGTTGGGGACGAAAACCCTCTTCATTCAAGAGCTGGTTTCAGTAGTGAAAGACCTACCCTAGTCCGTTGGGTGTGATTCCACTCAGGGGTCACTTTGGTGCTTAACAGATATTCAAGTTTTCAGTATTTTGGTATTAAAAGATGAAGATTTTTGAATATTTTTGAAGTGTTGCTTATTGGGTTTGGTGTGAATGAGCTTGGCTTTGAAGGGTCTGATTATGGCAATGATTTTTAAGGAGTTTTTTGAGGGTTTGAAGCTGTTTACAGTGATTTTCTGAGCATTACATTTCTAGGGCAGAAGTTGGAGATTTAAACATAACTCCATATCGGTTAGGGGTTTCATTCTGGGTGTTGGTTCATCAGAAGCTTCTCATCAAGGCGCCCTAGATCATATATTCATTGGAAATTATTGAAATAAATCTGAATTAATAGAGCTGGTCGCCCTTCTCCAGGTGGCACCCTATTTGAGGTGACTTTCCAGTTTTCAGGTCTGCTGTGTTTGAGAATTATTTCTGCCATCAATTTAGGCTGAAGGTGTGGTCATTGGCGTTGAGGATTGCAAGGGTTTGCTGGTCCATTTCGTTGGTGAAGAATATTGCAAGTTAGAAGACTTAATGTTGCTGTTTGAACCTCTTTTCCAGGTCTGAACTGTTATTTTTTGAATCTGATATACTTTGTAAAAGTCAGAAAATTTCTGATATGAATATCAATGATATATATTTCTGGAAGTCAGCTTGCAAGCTAGTTTCCTCTTGTTTCAGTACTTTATGTTATATTCATATCATGTATGCAAAAACATTTAATGGCATTTGAAACACAAGCAAACATCATCAAACAAAACTCAATCAGCAAATCAGAACCAAAAAAAAATCAGGGGCAGACATTACATTGGCTTTTAACGTTAAACAGGTTACTGATGATGATTTCCACTGACATGAACAATCAAAATTGCAGCCCCATTTAAAAGATGAACTAATATGGTTTATGTTCCTTCTATTTTCTGTTTGCAAAACTTAAAAAATAAAATGCTCTATGATCCATTTTGTCAGAATGTAATTGTATAATTGAGACTCAAGTTACATTTAACACTTTATTTGTGCATTTACTTGTATTTTGTACCATCATAAGCAGATATCACGATATCTCAGAAAATATTGGATCTTGGACTGCATACTGGTATTTTCATGAAAAAAATTGCAATATTTTTTAAATAATCATTGATCAATATTTTCATGATGTAATCCAATTTTTTCCCTTTCAAGGCTGTGAACTGTGATTATTTTGTTCATCTTGACTTTATTCTGCTCTGACTTTTTCTGCAACAAAAGAGACTAGTTTTTAGGGTTTCTAAAGTGCTAAATGATTTTGATGTCTTTAGACTGGCCAAGGTATTTGATGAAGAGCAGCTGAATCAAATTAGGCATGATCAGAACGTTTGAGCTTCAACATTAGTAACTATATTGTATTCATTTATGAGATTGTTTGGTGCTCTTTGTAAGCTTTGCATCTTGTGTTATGGTGATACTAAGGGCACCTCTTTTACTTTTTCCATTGCTTTCTTAGAATTCATGGTTGGGAATAGGAAGATAGCTCTGTTTGGGAGGACATATGGCCATAGTTCCTTTGATTCCCTTAAACTTTGAGTTTAAATTCTGATGTACTCAGTGGAAGTAAGAATGTGCGAGTTATGACAGTACCCCTGTACATCCCTTGGGAAAAGTATTATGATGATGGCAACATAGGATGTTCTTAACACCACAGAAACCAGATCTCTGTTGTAAGTAATGGTTTAGGATATGGAGATAGTGATGTGTCTGGTCTTCATGAGAAACGTGGTCCCGCACTATTCCTCCTATCTACAGATTTACAATATTGAACCATAGCATAAGGATTGAGTAAACATCAACAGATCCCTTTGTACTGGCTTTAAATCAAGATTGGGCAGATGAAGGCCCTTGTATTGTATTATTTATCAGTGAATAGCAGTATAACTCAGTGCATGACTGAACTAAGTGATTGTAAGCAATCTGGTTAATATTGCACATGATAACATCCAGCTAGTATAAGACAATCTAATCTATTGACCTTTTTTGTATAAAAAAGCTTGAAAATCTAACTTAATTTCATTATTTATAACCCATTGCAATCAGTAAGGTAGCCCCATAGTTGATTGTACTTCATAGCAGCTAGCCTCATTGGCTCTGCCCACTTTGTGTTAGTTTATAGCTTGGCATTTGTAGTTTGTAGTGTGTGATTGGTTTTGAGGGTTCAAATTTTAAGGTCGAACTATATAGTCATGCGCTATGTAGGGTGCACTGTAATCAGCAATATCAAAATCAGTGAGGAAAATCCATATTTCAATATTCATGGTATGCACTCTCATTTACTTTCACTCGCACTCTCTATGCAATTAGAATGGCTTTAAATGTTAAAAACATCAGTTATTTTTCATCTTTGTTTTAATTTATCTGCATTTTTTAGGGTTTCCAATATTTTCACAAATTTTTTGATTTTTCCAATAACACTATGTTGCTGGTTCGTCCATGTTACCTTGTTGATTCAGGTACAATCTGTTTCAGCTCCAAATACAGGTCCAGTGCGAGCAGCGGTGCAGCTAGGGCTTGGGATTTGGCTTGTGGGTTCATCCCAAATGAACCCAAGAGAACCCACAAAGACTTTTGATTTTTTTCTAAATACCTTCACATTTTTTTCCTAATGACTTTCACATTACTTGTGTTCATTAACCTAAAATATATCTATCCAATTACACAAGTGGGAAGGAGGTTGATGTGGGATATTGAACCAAATCCTGCGCTACAACTTCAGCCCCTACTCACTTTGTAATACTCCATACATCCCTACTCCCATAGGTGTTTAGATTGCCGTTTATTGGAGTCATAGGTTACCTTACTATGTTGGTGGAACTTTGATCTGAGTTATACTCTTCAAAGTGTTCCCTTTTGTTATTGTAATGTCCTTTTTTGATCCATTCCAACATTCTTGAAAAGTTCCAAAATTCTTGAAGAACATCAACTTATTCAGAAAATAATTCTAAGAATGGCAATGAGATCAAGAGACCAAGAGGAGTCCAATTGTTCTCTCTGGATGTAGTTTCAACATTCTTGGAGCATTCCACAATTCTTGGAGATTTTCAACCAAGAGGAGTCCAATGGTTCTCTCTAGATGTAGTTTTGACATTCTTGGAGCATTCCACAGTTCTTGGAGATTTTCAACATCCTTGGAGGTTCCAACTTTTCCAAGACCTTGGGATGTATGGATAAAAGTTATTAAATAAATAATTTAGGTTGTCCTAAGGTGATTTTTATTTTTAAAAGGCAACTTATGTTTATTTATTTATTTATTTTAAAGAAGGGTGGCCTATGTCATAAAGTGTTCTTAAAAAAGGGCCAAAAAGAGTTAACACTAGGCATGGGGTACAAGTGACTTACAACGTTATTATTTAAAAGTGACATTGAAATAGAGAAATAAAAGTGATATTTAATTTAAAGTTCTTGAAAAGTCACTTTATTTTATTATTGAGAGGAAAAGTGAACTTTTAAAAGAGAAATTATTTGGTTGCCTTAAAGTTGCCCTAAAAGTGTCTATTTAAGAGGGAGTTGTTGGAATTGATTGTCATTGATGTCAAAAGAGTATGAGAGATTGTTAGAATATTGTCATTGATGTCAAAGGTGAGAAGAGCACTTTGTCAATAGAATAAATCATATGATGGACATAGGCCAAAGGCCACTAATCAATGTTCGAAGACAAGTAAAATCAGATTGAGAAGAGTGGATAAAAGATGAAGTGTGTGAGTGGAGCAACAAAAGATATATCGATAATGAAATGAATCATATATCAATGATGAAGTAAATCGAACTCAATAAAGGATTGAACCAAATATCAATAAAGGAATGAATAGAAGATATATTATGAAGCACTTCTTACATGATAAAAAAATTAATTAATTCAATAAAGATTAGTTTTAACCAAAAGTCGCAAGCGTACGATGAAAGGTTTTGTCTCATGCAGATGATGAGCACACGAATATATTGAGAGGGGGGGGTGAATCAGTATAATACAAATCTTTTCAATTTAAAACTTAATCAACCATAATAATAACCATGCAAGATCTAACAATTATGCAACACAAGAGGAACACACAATTTATGTGGAAACCCTTACAGGAGAAAACCATGGCAAAATATTGCTTTTATATAAATCTCTTTTACAAACTTTTTTCTACAAATTTTGTAGGCACCAACCTACTAGAGGCCTAACCCTTATAATATGAGGCACCAACCTCATCAATATGATATCACCTTCACAATGTTGCTTCTTCATTGGATGATGAGTTTATTTTATTTTCTTTCATTTATTCATTCCATGATTCCCCTCTTCCCATATACCATAACATAAATATATTTGTATGCTTGAATGTTCTCATCTTATACTCTTTTTATCATTTCAACATTGAATGATCTTCATATATGTTTTATTCATCCTCCCATACTCATATCTTCTTCATTCAATCTTCCTTATGGTTGTATAATATACCAATCAATTCTCCATACTCTTTTCTTTAATGAATCTTCCTTTCTATTCACATATTTTACTCTTCTACACATCTGCTCAAAAGGTCTTCATAAACCTGCTCATAAAGCCTTCACAAATCTGCTCTATTCTCCTTCTTAAATCCGCTTAAATACTCTCTCCAATATGCTTCATGAATCTGTTCAATCTTCCTCAAAAAGTTTGTTCAAATCTGCCTCATGTGTCCTCAAATTTGTCTTGAATATTATTGCATAACTACCATATACTTTCCTTCAAATCAGTATGTTCTTCCCTTCATAAATCTGTTTATTATGCATCCATAAGTCTGTTCATAAACTCTCATAAGTCTGCTCATAAATCCTCCATTATAATTCTTCTATACATCTGTTCAAATTCAAATAATCTTCATTGCTCTATTCACTTGCTTCTTCTCCTTAATGTTTATTCTTCATATATTTCACATCTACTTTTCCACCTTCTTCAAACTTTATTTATATCTCTATAAAGAGAGACATCCTTTTGAAGAGAGATGGCTTTTTGAATGAACATGTCTTTTTGTTAATATATTCCACTATGCTGCCTTTCTCTTTAATCGATGCCTTATGAAGTGCCCATTCATAACTTTCAATATTGCTTTAAACAAAACTTAACCACTGCCTTAATATACTTGAGCGCTGCCTTATAATGACACGCAGCCCCTTAGTGAAACTTCCAATTGCTCACCTCTTAATGATAATCTTTGCTTTGTGCGACTTGCTTCTCCTTAGGAAAATCGCTGCTTCTTTTTAACTTATGTTAATCGATGTTCATTGTTTGCTCCTCTTAACACTTTTAATTGCTGCCTTTTTATTTGTCTTATATGACTTTTGCCTTTTGCCTAATTTTGTCTTTTGTGACTTTGTCTTTTCCTTATAATCCATCGCACCCTTTGAAACCTTTAATTGTTACCTTTAAATATCTTTTAATTGCTGTCCTTTAAACAAATATAAAATGCTGCCTTAATTAAATCATTGTATCTTAATGTCTTCTATAATATAGATCGCTGCATCTTAATATCTCCTTCATTAATCTTGGTCAAGAAAACAATTTTGGGCTAGAAATTGCTTAAATTAACAAAGAGAACAAATTACAATATATAGAGGAGGTAGAGCACTGTAGACATTTAAGATGTCTAACTACCTTAGCTACTGACTACTGTAGCACTAATTGACCATTATACAATAGAGAATTTAATATTCTAACACCCTCCCTTAATGCTCAATCTAATAACTAGCCTACAAAAAACAATCTGCAGGTTGATTGGTCACAAATTCTTCAGAACACTCTGCTGCTGCAGAGACCCTCCCTGGATCTGCAGAATGTGAATGACCAAGAGAACCAAAAAACATCCAAAAAATGCTTTGCAACAAGAGACAAGAGCCTGCCACTGACTCTGCCACCGAGACGAGTTTGCCACCAACCCTCCCAGAAACTGCAGAACTGCTAACCAGATGTCAGCACAAATGTCCAACCTGATGTTGGATAACAGAGTTGTTCCTCCCTGAAACCAGAGACACACCGAGAACAACGGACACGATTTTGAGGATAAATCGGCAAACCGTCGAAACCTTTTGCAGAGGAGCATGATGCCTGAGAACTGACTGCAAGAAGCTAGTTGTGTAGATGTTCACCTCAGCAACTCCAAGTGCGACCAAAACAGACTGCAACAAACCACGATTTTTAAGGAAAAAATCGCCAAACCCAAGATTACAAATCATCGTTTTTTCGAAAAAAATGGTAAAAACCAGATATCAGAGAGCCCTCCCAAACAACAGAAACCCCCACTAGGGTTTACAGGAAAAACTCTTAATTTTTGAGGAGAAAATTATAAACCCTCCCTGAATTTTTTAAGGGAAAAAATTATGAAAACCCATCCAGATTACAGATATTGTAAGGGAAAAAACTTTAAAACCCACCCAGATTTTTGCCGTTGAATCGCTGACTGTCGGCCATCAGAATGTTGTTCAAACTGGCCATCTTCACACTTTTCGAGGCACGAAAAACGAGGTACTGAGAAGAGGCTTAATCAAAAGCTCGAGGCATGAGCTTCAAAACACTTAAGCAGATTCAGGCACAGAAAATGATGCAAATCTGCTGGCACAAAATTCGAGGCATGGAAAACGATGCACCCAGAAAAATCGGAGACCAACCCAATTGAGATCTCGAAAAAGCCACAAGGAATTTGCAAGGAAAATAATTTTTCGCCTTGAAACAGAGGGTCAAAACCCTAGACGAAATTTCCAAAAACCCTTGGCGGCCATGAGAGCTTCAAAAGAAAATTTGCAGGAACTCCACGAACTCGCAGCACAAATAGGGCAAAAACCCTAGGCGACGTGGGTAGAAGCAGAAACGTCAATAAAGACACGGATTTTTGCAAAAACCACGTCCAAACAAGGACAAAAATCGTGCCTGAAAACACGGGCAAAAATAAAGACAAATTCGCACCCAATAGCAAAGAGATTTCGTGCTCAAAATGAGCAAAAAATTGTGTGCCCAGGTCTGTAAATCACGACGCCCAGCAACTAGAGGGAAAAGGCGTCTTGAGGAAAACGCACGCTAGACAATCACGCGAAACCCTTGCATGAATTCGCGCACCAGAAGTCGCGCGCGGGCCAGAACAAAAACGCATGACCAAAGCTAGAAGAAGATCACGGCCAGGAGCGTCTGAAACACATGCCCTCAAAACAATACACGGCCAAGAGCTTTGTTCAAAACGCGATGTACAAAGGGAAAAAATCGTGCCCAGGATTTGCAGAAAAATATGCCACGAAACCCTTTCGAAGTCTGCAAATCTTGATTTTTCCAGAAAAAAAGTGACGCCAAAGACAGTTGCAGAAGATGCATCAAAAGGCTACAAACCCACATGGCATGAAGAGATTTTACAAAAACGTGCTCAAGCAGAGACACAAAACCCTAGCATGAGTAGAACGAATCACATCCAAAAATGCCACGAATACACGCGGCCCTCAGACGGACGAATTCTCAGCAAGCAAGACCCTCAGACATGCACCCATAGGCACACTAAAAAATTTTGAATTACAAGTTAAAAAACCCAAGAAAATTGCAGACAAAATCCGCCCAGAAGATAGGTCAAAACCCTTCACGGGTTTGAACCCAAAAACCGGTCTTGGCAAATTGGTACCAAAACAAAGAGCCCTCCCGTGAGAGAAACAATCTCAGACCAGCTCTGATACCATGAAAATAATTTTGGGCTAGAAATTGCTTAAATTAACAAAGAGAACAAATTACAATATATAGAGGAGGTAGAGCACTGTAGACATTTAAGATGTCTAACTACCTCAGCTACTGACTACTGTAGCACTAATTGACCATTATAAAATAGAGAATTTAATATTCTAACAAGTCGAACTATATTCTTGGTCGGCCCATTAACATATAAATTTAATTTAATTTTAATTTATCTTTACATTATTTAGCACTGTCTTTTTATTAGTTTTTATCGTAGCCTTCAATAGTCTTTAATAGCTTCCTTTAATCTTTGCCCTTCCTAGTATTAATCGCTGCTGTTTTGTATACGTGTTGATCTCATATTTGTATGTGTTTTTAGAAATAATAATTGCTGTTATCTTCAATTTAATCAATGCACATTAACAACATTCAGTCGCTGCCCTTTACTGGTCTTTAACCTTCATTGTTTGTATTTATGATCGCTATCTATCCATTAGAATATCTAATAATATGATCTGCCTTGGATGTGAACAATGATTAGTGGCCTTTGGCCTTCATATCTTCATACAACCTTTAGTATCAATATTATGCCCTTCTCACCTTTGACATCAATGACAATATTATTGAATAACAAATTCCTTCTACAGTGACTTTGACATCAATGACAATAAATCTTTACATTCTCTCATACTCCTTTGACATCAATGACAATCAATTCCAACAGATGAGACAAGATATATAAAAGAAGTCATTCCATGAGATGTTATGTGTGGGAAAGTTTTATCATTCAAGAGTGAGTGAGAAATTAAAAAAGGGAGGAAGGATTTACGATTCAAAGAAATGTATCGAATTAGAATATGTAGCATGAAGTAAATAAGAGGAATATAGAAGAATGAAGTGAATGAATATTATTAATTGAAGATCTGTTTAAGAATAGTCAAGAGACATGTTGAAGAGCTATGATCATTGAAGAACAAGAAAATAATAGAAGATCATTTGAAGGCAGCCATTAAGGAGAAATAAAAAGTATTCAAAGGCAGCAATTAGTCTTAATTTTTAAAGAGTTATTTCTTTTCAAAGAGATGCAACTCTTCATTGAGATGTAAAGATATAAATAGATGTTTGTGGAATAGAAAGGAAGATCTATTAGTCAAGAGAGAAGTGTGTGGAGGATAAAAATATATATTATTATGGATATGTGTGAAAAGGCAGCAATTATTGTTTAAGAGGAGTCATGACTATTTGAAGGGTCATTATCTTTGAAAGGATTTATCTCTTCATAGAAATATGAAGATATAAAAGGGAATAAGAAATGTGTGAGAAGTGTGGAATAAATGTAATTACTTACAAGCAGATTTGTGAAGAAGGGAAGTGTATGAGACACAAAGATATATCATTCAAGAACAAGAAGATTTAAGAAGAAGAATATATGTAGATGTGTATAAATGTTTAAAAAAGAGAATATATGCAGAATTGTGTGTGAAGATTTTGAGGAGTAGAATATAAAAGGAGATCATGAAAGGCTATTTGTAAAGAGGATTTATTCTCAAGAAGGCAAGATTCTATTGAAGAGGTTGATGCCTCATATTGGAGAGGTGGGTGCCCCAAATTGATGAGGTCGGTGCCTCATATCAAATAGATTGGTGTCTTTTGCTGAGTTGGTGCTTAGCAGTGGGGATTGGTTCCTACAAAGATTGTAAATAGAGATTTATATGAAAGCAATATTTTGCCGCGGTTTTCTCTTGTAAGGGTTTCCACATAAATCGCATGTTTTTCTTATGTTGCATAATCGTCAGATCTTATGTGAATGATATTGTGTAATTGATATTATCGTGGTTGTTAGTTTAAAAGGCAAAAGATTGTATTATACTGATTCACCCTTCTCCCCCTCCCTCCCCCTCTCAATATAATCATGTGCTTATCAGTTGTGTAGAGAAGAAGGGTCAGATTGAATATCGCATTTGCTATTTTCTCTAAGTGAGAACATGAGTTGTTCTCATATTTCTTAAGGACGAAAATCCTCTTCGAATACCAGTTTTGAGGACGAAAAAACTCCTAGTTGGATTGAGCAATTTCATCTACAAATCATCTATGTGCTGAAAATATTGGATTTTGGAGACAAAAACCCTCAACATCCATTCGAGAAATTTCATACAGAGATTGCTTTGGTGTTGAAAGTGAAGACATTCTAGTTTGTGTTGCAAGGTTAAGTTATTTATTTTAGTTGTGTTTCAATGGAGATTTTTGATGTGTTTTGACATATTTTTTCATTTTTGGCATGAAAGGATTTATGATATAGATTTAAGAAGTTTGTGGGCTTGTGAAGTGATTGAAGAAGGTTTCTTCTTGAAACCAAGCAAAAAAAAGTGAACTTTGGTGATGTAATATCCATAGGGTTTGTCTATTCTAGGGTTTCAGATTTATTGATGAACAAAAACAACTTGGAAACAATAAATTAAGTGCACATATATTCATCCAATCATTAAGTTGAAATCACCAGTAGAACAAAGATAATTTGCACTACAGATCTGAAGGAAAGTCAACAAATTTTCACTATTTTATATAGCAGCAAAGTGCAATAGGGAATCATACAAACGATAGCACAGATTTATTGAGAATGAGTCTCTATTTGAGTGCCCAATATACTAACACAAACCCCTGGTTAGGGTTTCTTGGATAGCTTGTTGTTGTGGGTGACTATTGGTGAAGTATTGGTCTGGAATTGCCCTTTGTAAAGGCTGATCTATTTCTGCTGCCCAAGGGTTAGGAGTTCCACCCAGATCAACCACCCAAATGCTGCCCTGTAGTGGTGTGATCAACCCTAGAGGATATTGCTGTTTCCTCACACTTCCTATGATATTCAGGACTGTTTTTAACTGCAGATATGGACCCTAGACACCCAGGTAGCAAGTGATATGGCGATCAAATTGGTCAGTAGATACACTAGGTAACAGGTATTATGGAGGTCAGATCTGGAATTTGTCCTTTCTAATGCGCCAACTCCAAAATTATGCTCACAATCACTCCAAAATCCACTATGATGCTGCCTGATTTCACCCTCCAACAACTTCCTTCCAAATGAGATCTGTTCACAAAGTTCAATGCCCATGCAACAATTAGGAGAAGTAATTAGCAGCTTGCACAAATGATTGAATGTAATGCACAGGTTAGGGATTTCATCCCAACCTGCACACACCAACAAGATTCTCATCCTGAAGTTGATTGATTGAATCCTTCACAAGGAGAGAAAAAATCTTCAAAAACATCCAATGAGACACCCAACACCCCAAAGGCTAATTTATACAAGCATCAATATCAGGCGCTAGGCCTCCAAGGTTAGCCTCAAGAATTGAAATCAGATCAGCCTAAAATTAAAATTAATATTGATATTTTATTCAATTGGAATCAAGTCGGTCCCAAATGCAATTTTTTTATTATTATTACTAAAGAAAAGATTAAATGAAAATCTCTGTCTTCAAGTTCCACTGAACTGCATCATTTGAATCCCCAACATTCAACAACAATGACTTTAGGTCTATAGGTACTCAGACAGCTTTCTACATTATAGAACTTAGCCACTATAAAATTTTGTTTTCAACCTATGCTCCACGGGGTTTCGGGGACGGCGAGAACCCGGTACGCCGGGATGAGTTTCTGGTACGGGGGTACTTTTGGATCATTTTTTAGGGGACGGCTGATAAAAAAATAGGGAAATTTTTAAAAATATAGAGAAATTTCAAATGTTCATAGCATGACATTGATAAAGCATTCATTCTAGACATTGTATAAGCTTATTATATATCATTAGACTTGAATTGAGATTTCACATGAGAATCGACAAACAAATTAACATAATTCAAATGCTTTTCATTATCAATGTGCATACATATCATATAAGAGTCTGATAATTATAACCAAAATGCCTAAAGGCTCCAAGTCTCAACTATGAAATGACATGATAAACATAAAACTAAGAAAATATATCACTGTCTAGTGTCCCTAATCAGCAAAAGGTAGGTCTAAATCAACATCACCCTCCTCATCGCCATCGGAGTAAAAATGAGTTACGTTTTTCTCATTTTGGAGCTTAAATGTCACTTACATTAGGTCAAGTGTGACGGGGCGTCCCTTGTGGGCCCGCCCATAGCTTTATTTTTATAAAAAAAATCTTGACTTTTTTTTAAAAAAGCGTTTTCTTTTTGGCTGGGCCATAGGGTACTGCTAGAAGTACCCGGTACGGTCGGGGTACCGCTAGGCAGTACCGAGTACTTCTAGCAATACCCAAGTCCCCTATTTCCTGGCAAAAAGTCCCCTAAAAGTACCCGAGTCCCCGATTTTTTGGCAAACCGTCCCCTAGAAGTACCAGGTACTTGGAGGGCAAAGGGGCACGGCCAGGGTACGTTTCCTAGCCGTACCCGCATCCTCGTTTCGTACCCGGTACGGGAAACGGGTAAAAACCATAGGGATGCATCCCCGTGGAGCATAGTTTTCAACTGCTTAAAATGAATACCATCCATTCAGTAACATGCATCACTGGGATTTCAAAATTTAGAGGGCATCAAATGTGTTCTTTGATATCATGTTAATCCCAGAAACTCAGATAAACACTGTATTAATCATTGCAGCAAATATTACAAATTCATATGTATCACTAACCTGAATTGGGCTGTCATATAGTCCAACTCCCTCACTTCAAATCAATCTCATACTCAATATTTAAGGCACTGTAAATGGTTATGGCAGTTAATACCTAACCACTAACAACCATATTAAACCTCACCTTGGTTGCATGTCTAACATTCCTTGTAACCCCATTCTTATTTTCACACTGCATTTCTAATGTTGTCTTTCATAAGAATGATAATAAAAAGAGAGATCATCTCACCTTCGGGCCAAAGACGACAATTACTTCCATGAGCCTAATATTTTCAGATTTTAAATAATGTATTCAACCCAAGGGTCACACAATGTGAAGTCAAATGCAAGCAAAGGGAAGTACTTTGTCTGGCCCACCAAGAAGATTAAAGAGACCCTAGAAAGGAAATTAAAGATCGATGAGAGCCCAAAAATTGCCTGCAACGACTCTCTCAAGGAAGGCAAGTTTACATGTACTAATATTAATTACTATACATAAGAAAAAGGAAGCATTGCTCACGGCACGTCCATTATCTGTTGGGATTTATGCTATGAGAAAAAAATATTTATTTTAAGTGTTTCTTTGAGTATAAATTAGAGATTGGCTCCACTCAAGTGAAAGGTCTAGGTGGTTTAGGACTAGAAAATAAACCATTTTTTTAAATAACCCAATAGTTTTAGGTTGAGCACAAAAACAAGAGAATTGTGTAGGAAACTACAACTAAATACAAGAATTTGAAAAGTAACAATAAAGCATTTAAATTTATCCAACAAGCACATCTTAAAGAATGGTCAGACTTACCGCAATGATATTGGGATTCACACAACCAATGACCTGCATATCAAAAATATTTTATCAAAATTGATCCCAAGGTTAATGCACAAATAAACAAGTTCGTACTATTAAAAAAATTGTAGATGCTATTTGAGAAAATCATATGCTTATAAACCATTAGAAAACATGTAGGGCATTAAGAATGTGTTTACTAACAAAATAGTGGTTTGTACCAATGGTCATTTTTTAATCATTGTGACATTTCAACTCGTAGCCTTTAATACTTATTATACAGACTAGCAAGTAATAATTTATATCATAAAATTAGATCCACTAGCAATGGAAAACTATATTTTCTATAGTCCTATCAAAGATATTAATGATAAAGAATCACATAGTGGTGGAATAGTAAATCAAGATTAAATTCAGAAGGAGAACCATTTGAGAAATGGAGAATGGAGTGAAATTTTGTAACAAAGGTCATAGATTGTAAAATTTGTGTATTTTGAAATAAATATGAAAAAATGTTAAGATAGAAAGAAGGCTTTGACAGTCAAAAAAGAATAGAAGACATTGGGCAGAAATGTATTTGGCCTGGTAAAGAACATACTGATCAAATTGAGACAAAAAAAGGGAAATGTGGAAAAGCAACTTTTAAGTTTCTTTCTTAAACGGGACTAATTCCCAAATTGAAAAATGCAACAATTAAATTGATTCCACAGATTAATTCCCAAAACTTATATGCACAAAATTTAATATAATATTTAATTCTCAATTCAATAGTTGAAATTAAATTGAATATAATAAATTAATCAACAATTGCATTAAATTACATTCAATTATGTCATAAATAAATTATTGATTGAGTAAACATAAAAGATTTGAAACAGCTTTATTTCTCACATTTTATCAGGCATTAATAAATACTTATCTTTTGAGATGTGCAAAAAATCCCAACGATTGTTGGAATAGACCCTGGTTCAGCCTCTTCCGTCTGTGAGAAATCTAGGAGGAATAAGCGTACTTTGCCGCTCTTCACGAGTGTTGGTTCCTCTAGAACAATTCCCAACAATCGTGGAAAACCATGCCCTGGCCAGGACTGTTCTTGAGTGCACCCTCTTGTACCCCAGGTTGGACACACACTATAGATGTGCCCCCTTCTCCGTCTTGCTCACAGCCTGCTAACCTGGAATCCTATTCCCGGAATGTGCTGTGCCTTATTATTTTCCTCTTTCCCCGTTTGTCCAAATAATTTAGTTTGCACGAATTTTTATACAACACAAAGGGTAGTTCCAAACGACACACCCCTTTGATTACAACATCCCATGAAAACTCCAACTATTATTTTATTACATTTTTTTCTTGAACTATTACATTAGTTCTTATTTTATTTTTATTCTCTCTTTTTCTTTTCTTCCATGGGGAAAAAGTCTCATAACAATTCTCCCCCCGTTGTTTAGCTGCTGCCCTTAGTAGCTCGATGATTTTTTGTATCACACATATAAATAGAGCAACCTTTAGTTAAAAAAATGTGGATATTGGTCTTTAATAAAATCAAATTTTTCCCAAGTAGCACTATCGTTATCACAATGACTCCATTTAATTTTTAATTCATTTATAACCTTATTTCTCAATATCCTAGATCTGTTTTTCAATTATTTGTTCTGGTTCAATCTTAAATTCACAAAAAGGTTCAATAGAAACACTTTTCCAAATCAAAATTAAGACAAGAACCATAATACATATTAGGAACTTACAATCGAAGAAATTAATGTTATTCTATATGTTTAATCACATGTATTTCAATTTTCTCTCATGTAGCCCATTTTTTTTTTTTTTGTGGAGATGCTTTAATTCCTTACATGTAACTTCAACATTGAATTCACAAAATTATTGTCATGTTTTGACATAACATTTACCTAGTGAATGACATGCATATCTCACACTATGTAGTCATTCATCGTTGAACTATATTATATTCTATATATTCAAAATATATTCTAAGATGATAATCATGCATTCCAGACTATATGAGTATCCTCTTTTCATATACAATACTTTATAAGCCATATGTACAAAGTCATTGGGTTGATCAAGTCCAATAACAAAGTACAATAGAATAAAACATGGTAATCTTTCTAGACATCTTGACATGAATAGAACAGTAGTAAATTATTTACATAGATTACTTCATAGAGAAACATTAGAACTAATCTTTCATTTAATTTAACTAGAGTGCATCAACCTAGAAAACTAGAATGCACCTGATATCTATAGCTAACCCATCCCTTCTTATTTCTTAATATTTTTGACACATCAAAGCCCATGTTCCATGAGATTAGATTCATTCAGAAATTTCCTTCTTTATATCTTTCTTCATGTAAGGAGGTTCACCACAAGAAAGTTCTACAATAGTGATCCCAAGAAACTATATACAATTCTTTTGTTGGGCTTCCCATTTTCATTCACAAATGTAGTCCAATATATTTTTTTAATTTGACTATGACAAAATTATCTACCAAAAATATGATTAGGCTTGAGAGTTCTAACTTGCAAAGATAAGTCAAGGCCTTCACTACATCTTAATATTTTTGTAACTATAGACACTTCAAATGGATATCATCAAAATGAAAATTTTAATATTTTTGGTCAATCTAACCCACATATATGGTATAACTATAAATAACCATTTTTGTACCCTAAAAGAGCAATGAGTATATATATATATATTTTTAAATTAGAACTAGTTTCTCCCGTTGTAAAAATTCGACATGTCCCCATGTCTAAGGCTTAAGAGAACCAAATAAGTTTTATGTCATATAAAATATTGTGTTACTTTAACTAATGCAAGATGATATTTTCCAAATTTTATGATGTGAAAATGATTTTAGAACCTGTGGGTTATGGGCCTGCCACACTTCCACTATGCCACTCTGATAAGCATTATTAAAATTTTGGAATTGAAATTTACATGTTGATTCATGACATTAGATGGCGTTTCATCTATGGAAATTAAAGTGCCTTCCATACTAACTTAGTCACACTTCCTTGGGTAGCTTGTATCGATTCCACTCTTGTAGCCGAATCCATGTTTTCTTATTTTGAACCAATATTTACTGAGACACCTTGTCAAATGGTTGGCATGATTGCTCTATGCATTAAATTTCTCATTTTGTAGTGTACAATCAAAGAGCATTACATTATCCTTTTGGCTAATGTAGTGAAGATCAACTGAGGTCTATAAACATCTATAACCCACTCTGGTTTTTCACATCTCAACAAACCAAAGAATGTTAAAACCATCTATTTTACTCATGACATCTTACTACATTTCTTGAAATTCCATGGATATTTTAAAGTATTATAAATTATCAATTATTCTTTTAATAGATGAATAAGTTAAGGTATTGTATAAACACTTTGATATTTAGACCCCTAGTTTAAAAAATTTCATATCTTACAAAAAAAATTGTGCTTATATATTGAGGTGATCATTTTAACCTTTGCACTGGCTTAAATTTTATTTCAAGTTTTCATAATATTCTATACATTCTACCTTTTGCCATATATCTATTGTGGTGGAGTCTCCATAGGGGTCCAAGCAAATCACATTAGTAAGGTATATTTATTTGATCATTTGTAGATTGTGGAGATGTTCTATGGACCAAAGGGTTATCGAACATGGTTTATCATAATTAATAGAATAATCATGTTTAGAAGAGACAATTTATGATCGTGGATGAGCCATAGCTTCAATTACCTATATATATATATATTTCCTCCCTAAGAAAATATCCATTTGGAACAAGATGGTTATCGATATGAATGTCATTTTCTTGTCCTCCAAACCATGTCATTTAGGTTGTGAATCATCTAAAGCTTAACAAACATTGGTTTGGATAATTTTAACAAGTCAATACAATAAATTCTCAAATCTAAACTTTTGAACCTTATTAATGGGACATTTTTTATTTATTTAAATATTTTAATGATTTCACACATTGCATTTTCAATTCCTAACAAGATTTCTCAATGAATGCATTCGTAGATTTATCCATATCATTTTCGCCAAGTGTTATAAAATTGAAATTTTGTCGAGAATTCTTGCTTCTATCGTGATTTGTCTTGATATCACGAGGGAAAGTTAATGGGGCAAAGAAATTTAGTCTTTTAAATTGTAGATTTTTCTAAAAATTCTTGACAAAGTATAGGCCACCTCACTAAGATAACATTCACTAGTAAGATTGAAGAATATATAAAAATTAGCTTACAAATTTGACAATTATTGCTAAAATGTGGCAAGACAATCATGGGAATGATGTCTATATAGTTGTGTTGCAACATGAATCAAAGAAAATAACTTTCTGTATTGTCAAAGAAGGATGGAGGAAGGATTTCATAGATGCTTTTGTTGAGGTTTAGATATTTAAAAAAATAAGGTTGAAATTGCTCATTAAAATGAATACCTTTCAATTTATAATGTATATATGTACCAACAAATT
The DNA here is from genome assembly GCA_007115665.2 of Sequoiadendron giganteum. NCBI lineage: Eukaryota > Viridiplantae > Streptophyta > Pinopsida > Cupressales > Cupressaceae > Sequoiadendron > Sequoiadendron giganteum. The sequence goes on from CM021105.1 coordinate 158,760,745, forward strand.
ATCTATTATACCAACAAAAGAATTCAGAGGTAGAAGACAAAGATGTCATATTTGGAAAACATGAACCCTAGAAAATAAGAACATAATCAAATTTTAAAGTCAGTAATACTGAATGGATCCATTCTCACACAAAAATATGGATAGTAGTGTACAAGAAGAACAAATCTTAAAAAGTTTAATAAAATTTGGAGGAGTGAAATTGTCAAAATAGTAGCATCAAAAGAAGAATTTTGTGGATAGAATGAATAGCAAAATGGGGTTTGAAAACTTCTGGGTGAATGCAGATGGCATTGGCGCAAAGCCAATTTGCAACCTTAACCAGCATCTTTCATGCTTACATCAGAATAGTGGCTTCGAATTGGGGTATTGACATCCATCAGTGCATAATGGAAGGATTTTTATCATATATTATGGAAATTCTGTGGTCGACATGTTTGCAAGGAACATAAATTTTTGATATAAAGGATAGAATTCATAGAGTTTCTAAACAAAGAGCAATCATAATTGATTAATCTCCACTTGAAAGAAAAGAAGATTCTCATTGTTCTGGATGATGTGTGGAAGCCCAGTAAAGAGGGCGATTTGATAGAAATACTTGGTTTGACAATTGACAATAACTACAAACTAGTGATTGCAAATATAAGGATTTTACTGATAGGAATTCCTCAGTCAATTGATAATGCTTTGGAAGAATTCACTCATTCTTAAAGGTTTAGCGGTGCAGAGATATGCATGTTGTAATTGGAATGGCTTGCTCAATCCAATTAACCCACTCAGATATGATGATTTTGTACAGCAATGCTACAATGTATTTGATAGATCATGGAATTCCCAAATGTGCAAGGACAATGTGTTTCATCAAGTCTTGTCTATAATTTATCGACAAAGAAATCCCTCATAGAGAGACAAGAAATCCAAATATCTCAAGAAGCAAAGAGAAAAATATGCGTTAGCAAGTGGAAGCAGAAGGCTTGGAGGTGCAGATTATGGTGATGCCAGGGAAATCTGGCACTAGAGGATGCGTCTAGAATTTCTCATAGAAGTAAAATAATTGTAGCGGTGAAATATACAGATAACAGGAAGAATCTGATGCAAGATGTTGATAGTAAAATGTGTAGTGAATGTAAAACCAATACGGGAAAGCTTTCTTTGAAACTATATGTAGTAAAAATTGATAAATTAAGACTAAATAACACTTTCAATCTTTTTTATTCATACAACTGGCCCTGTCAAATGTATACAATCCGATCTATCAAATCATTATTACATTTAAATAAAACATATGATGATAAAGAGGATGCGGAAGGATTGAGGAGATTCTCTTCAAAAGGCAATTATGCTGATGATGAGAGTAATGTTTAGGCGATTACGTAGGGATAATTTAAGTGAAAATCTCAAGTGGTAACTATTCGCATTTGTGTCTAATCTAATCTTAATTCAAAAAAAACCTAATCTACTCTAGATGTAATTTCTTCTAGTAAAATGAGTTAAAAAGAATTTTATTCTTTCTATGGAGTGAATATTAAATTTCAATTAATTTCCCACGGAAAAATTATGAATAGAGTAATTGAAGGGGTAAAATCTTTAACCGTTAAGTAAAAGATGAATATTTTATCGAAATTTAAAATGGGCAGTTCTTTATGACCTATTATTAAATTTGATTCACCTAAATCAATTACTCCAATAGATATTTTCACATTTAATCTTTGAACATAATATTTTAAAAATATTTCAATTGATATGTAATTAAAATATAAAAGATTTAAATTAAACTATTTAGTATATACATATAAGTGCAACAAAATAATACTAAATCATTATGATCTTACAAGCTCTAATACTAAATTGAAATAGGACTAATTCCCAAATTGAAAAATGCAACAATTAAATTGATTCCACAAATTAATTCCCAAAACTTATATGCACAAAATTTAATAGAATGTTTAATTCCCAATTCAATAGTTGAAATTAAATTGAATATAATGAATGAATCAACAATTGCATTCAATTATGCCATAAATAAATTATTGATTCGAAAAACACAAAAGATTTGAAACAACTTTATTTCTCAGATTTTATCGGGCATTAATAAATACTTATCTTTTGAGATGTGCAAAAAATTCCAACGATTGTTAGAATGGACCTTGGTTCAGCCTCTTCTGTATGTGAGCAATCTAGGAGGAATAAGCGTACTTTGCCGCTCTTCACGAGTGTTGGTTCTTCTGGAACAATGCTCAACACTCGCAGAAAACCATGCCCTAGCCAAGACCGTCCTGAGTGCACCCTCTTGTACCCCAGGTTGGACACGCACTATAGATGTGCCTCCTTCTCCATCTTGCTCACAGCCTGCTAACCTGGAATCCTATTCCTGCATTGTGCAATGCCTTATTATTTTACTCTTTCCCCATCTGTCCGAATAATTTAGTTTTCACGGGTTTTTATACAACACAAAGGGTAGTTCCAACCGACACACCCTTTCGATTACAACATCCCATGAAAACTCCAATTATCATTTTATTACATTTTCTTTCTTGAATTATTACATTAGTTCTTATTTTACTTTTATTCTCTCTTTTTCTTTTCTTCCACGGGGAAAAAGTCTCATAACACTTTCAGGTAGCCTATATAGGTAATAGACATTAAGCCAAATAAAATGGTTGTTGCAGCTGCTTTAGAAGGCAACCTCATTCTATTAGTTGATCTTCCAAAGATAGTTGCTTTCTTTCCATAGTCTAGTTTTACTGGTCAGAAGTTTTTCCACAAGTGGAACGCATAGAGTGACTATTGGTTATATGTGAACAAATTGCCTTTTACAATAAATTGGCAAAGAGTAGTCCAAGTAGCCAATTCAATAGTTGCAGACCTCAGATTAAGGTCTGGTTTAAACTCGCTTTGGGAGTCAGGACAATCAGGCTGAGGATTCAAACAGGGTATGTGCTTTTGACTGTGGATTTGTCTCAAGCAAACCAAGAATGAAATTGAGAGAATCCATCAGAACCCATAACAAACTCACCTTTTTTATAATTTTTTTACTTTTTATTTTTTAATGAACTGTCTAGGGCATCCTTCCTTCGCTAAGGATCGCAGTCATACAAAGGAGATCATCCACTGTTGTTGTCCATCATCCATTGTCCAATATCATTTTATTGCTCCTCGTTTTATTTGCATCAACATGGTCATAAACAATTTCCTTTACGACTGGTTGTTTTGTAATTACTAATTTCTTATCAAATTCCTGGTTTGATTTTAATGTTTTCCCACATGCCTATTTCATTCTGGTTTTTCCCGGATTTCATTTTGTTTTCTTCTTCCCTTTTGCCTTAGTTTCCTTTTCAACTCAGACCTCTTGTTTTATACAACAATTTTTAAAATGTTTCAGGTCCATCTCTTTCCCATGTCACTTTCCTATTTCTGAACCCAGCACACTCTCAACCCAGTTTAAATCTTTATTGCAGTGGATTTTAAGTACAATAAAATCCAATCATTTAATAAATTGTTAAGATTTAAATCGATAAAGGACTCTATTATTAAATTGTGAAGGGTTTATTTTCTATTACTAGTATTAAATTGATGATAATGATCTATTTATTTATTTATTAAGGAAAAAGTTTTTATGGTTTACATTTAAATATAGATGCTTTGATGATATAATGGGATGTGTTGTTTTGTAAGGACAAACTCAAAATGAACCCAAACCCAAAAAAAAATTGTTGAATCAATGAGCAATACCCAAACCAAAACCAGCTAATTAAAAAATAGTAAAAAGAATGGAAACCATACATCTTAAATCATGTTTTTTTCAGTTGACCAACCATGTTTAAGTTATCATTGATCAACAAAGGAGTTCTCAGCCATGGGACACAAACAAGAGCCCAGACATTGCACGTCTTATTTCTTCTTACACTTTTTGGCCCACTTTAAGGCAGCTCTTGGAAAGAGATTTGAACTGAATCAGTTCTAAATTTGCTAACACTCCACCTTTATGATGTGAATGGTAAAGGATTTCTTCGCATTAAACTGAAAAGGAGGAATACATTTAATAGAAGTAGAAATCTACTGTAGATATTAAATATATACCTACAATCTACCTACTGACTACTATAGCAACAGTAGACAAAAAACTAACCTATTAAATACACTGACCATTAAATATACAAAATATATTATTCTAACACCCTCCCTTAATGGTCAATCTATCAAAAACACCAAGTTGCCCCCTGAATTTTACAAACTTATCCGGGCTCAGAGACCTGGTGAGAATATCTACAGTCTGAAGATCTTTGCAACAAGCACCGATACCATGTGAATGGTAAAGGATTTATTAGCATTAAACTGAAAAGGAGGAATACATTTAATAGAAGTAGAAATCTACTGTAGATATTAAATATCTACCTACAATCTACCTACTGACTACTGTAGCAACAGTAGACAAAAAACTAACCTAGTAAATACATTGACCATTAAATATACAGAATATATTATTCTAACATATGACTCGGTCAAAAGTTTCTACTTTTTGATGTCATTTTTCTGGAGTTTTAAACCCAAGTATATAGTAACACTTAACTACAGACACATTTTGCCATTGTCATATAACCTTTTTCATAGACATGTCCATATAGGATCATTGAGGTGGGATTGCCAAGGCTTGTGCATCCCATGGAGGATAGGGTAGGATATGTAGGCCCAATGGAAACAAATATATAAGGTAAATTAAAAAACAATCTCCCTGGAATTCCAAAAAGATAGTCTCATACACCGAATTGCAGCAGTTTCCAAAAAGGAACTATGTTTATCATCTTTTATTATTTATACCCTTATATAGTGTGGAAATCGGCTCCATATAAATCAAATGTTTTACAAGTTAAATAGTTAAATAAAATCCTTTACAAATAATAATGGATTAAGTATGCTATATGAATTAATTGGAATTGCCTCCTTTTTATTAAACAAATAAAATCATTGGGTCTTATAATCTCACTCAACAGTGCCATAAAATCCAAATTTACCTTATATAATATAGGTGGAGTGGCATAGTTGCACTTGACTAGGATGTACAAAGTTTGCATAATAAATAAGGTGCATGGAAAAAAATTTCCCTTGTGTCCCATTGACTCCAGTTCCCATTTTTATTTTTAGGCCAATCCTATAGAATTGGAAAAATACAACTATAGGAATAAAATGAACTAAGAGCTCTACATTTTAGCCCACAAACTTTGACTGATGGTGTAGGGCTGAAAGTTTTCAGCTCAAAATATGCACTGTTATATCTATGTGACACCTTCCATGACATCTTTATTAGTATTTTAAATTTTGATATAAATCTGGATATCTATTTACATATAGTTCCTATAATTTTTTATCTTTAATTTCCCACTTTCACCTAAAATTTCTCAAGAACTTACAAGGATTAAGAAGACCACTCTCATGGAAAAGCCTCCTATTGAAGCTGTAATATACAACAAAGATAACGATCAACAAGGGAGCTCAAGCTCACAATCTACCGATTGATTTCAAACAATCGCTCCAAAACACTCACAGTGATAATAGGGTGGGGCCCAGGAAATTGTTTAACATCTGATCAAAATGCTATTTGAAGATTTCTAGCTTCTTTATGCAGAAACGTATAACTTAAAAGGATTAAGAAGACCACTCTCATGGAAAAGCCTCCTAAATTTTCTTAGGCCGATAAATTTTAGGTAACCCCACTTCATAGGACCATAGCTTAATAGACTAACTTTACCTAAAGTGCTTTTTAATCTATTTGCCCCATCTTGATAATGGATTGCAGAATGTAATCTCAGGGCCAATGCAACAAAATTTACAAGCTATTTTAAAAAGCATACTAATACACTTAAATAGACTGTGCAAACATCATGTCTACGAACTACTTTTCAGCTTATATACAAGAGAGAAAGAAAGTGGCGGTACCTGTTGAACAAGCTGTGCACTTTTTTCCGATACATGGCATGTTCCAACCAGATAAACGTCTGCCCCATTGACGCTGTTGCGCAGATAACTGACACTGCCATCCTGTGGCACTCCATGAAGCCCACGACGCCAATTCCACCCCACGCCATTCTTCCGCAGGCCACCCATAAAAGGCCTACATATCATCGGCAGCTTAACTGCTACCATTGCCATGAACCCTTGTCACTGCAACTGGCTAAAGCTTCTGTTCCCTTATAATTTACACACGATATAAAGATTAATTATCCTCTCTTAGAATAGAAATTGATATTAACGGACTGATTATTTTGCGTAAAAATTCATACCCAGTGCGCACATTGTGTTGTTAACCAGAAATATAAACATAATGCGCGGTGCACAACCCAAAACGTTTGAATAATACGGCCATTACGCACAGCAAAATGTAGAGGGAGTGGGTTTGGCACGATGGCCATTATAGATAATTTTGATAGGATGATGCAATCTTTACCCACTCGCCATTTTTAGGTGTTATGATGGTAAATTGCTCAGAAAGATGATGGTGTTATTTGACAAGGGTACGGCGCGAAACAATCTTCAAAGGTTTTCTCACCGCGTACGTGCCACTCTCACAGAAAAAGGAAAAGGAAAAAAATTTAAATTGCTCAGTAAATATTAGAATTTCGATTCGATAACTTTTTATTTTTCAAATAGTTTCTTCGTTATCTTCCCTTACGTTAGAGGTTGGAATTCAATATTTAACATCATTGCTTCATCTAATAGTTTTGCAGTCTCCTAGGTTACAGGTTGTACTATTTTTTAAATGATAAATATTCTTCAGTATATTTTAGTATATATTGAAATTTGGAATTAAAATTATTGATATTATTGTTAATTAATGAATCAATGTACTTGTATAAGTTACATATCTCTGCTTTTAATAAAGATTGTTATTTAGTGATGGTATTAATATTTTTTATTATAGTGGGAAGTGGATTAATATAATGTTGGGATACAAATGTGTGCTACAACATATTCAAGCAATGTCAATTTTATTGATAAGCTTATTTTCACATTAAAATTTGTTGAAAGTGTTATTAGATTTTAATTTTTGTTTAAGGAATTTGTTTGCTACAAATATTCATAAATAGGAATCAAGTTGTATTTTATAATATATGGAAGTTGAGAGAGGTTGTGATGTATACAAACATACAACATAGATCTAAGCAAATATTGAGGATTAGTTGAAAATTTGAGTTTTGCTCAATTTTGTTTTAGAAATAGTCTATACATTCAACCATATTTACCTTATTATTTTTATAAGCTTCATTGGTATTTGTATTTCATAGTCAAATTGTTAAAATATTCAATATTTATTCCCCACAAATGTGTATCAATAATGATAAGTGTAAGTGTGTGATTAGGTGTAAAGCACAAAACACTTCTTAATAAGACATTATATCAAAGACAAATCAAATTGAATCAATTCAAAGTAATAATCAATTGAAAGCGTCATATTGTTCTCTATCCTCAAGATTTATTAAATCAAAATAGCTCTCAGATCGTGAGTGCACTATGATTGTTAAAATGGCAATTGAAAGAATGAGATGGATACTAAGACAATGATATGGAATTAAATATGATAATACTAGATGATAAATGAATTAAACTAAGCATGGATTGACATGAAACAGATAATTGCAACCATGATATTGAAACTTGATTGTTGGATATTGGATGCTTGAATGTTTGATGCTTGAGTGCTTGAATTCCTGCAGAGTAAGAGTGCATAAACTTGATTATCTGGATGCTTTTCTTGGTTCAATGAAGCTGTATTTATAGATTTTCTGGTTGTAGAAATGCACAGGGAAAGCTTTGAGAGGCTTAGATTCAATCTGAAGGATTGAATGGTGAGAGATGGAGGAGATTGAGAGAATTTTGGAGATTGTCTCTACCCATGAAAACACTAGGCAAGAGAAGAGGAAGGATTGATGGAGGAGGATTGAGAGATCAAATTCCAAATTTATCTCCAAAACTTCCCGTGAAGTTTCAATCAATTAATTTTGACATATTTTAGACATAAGATATCTAGTTCATTTTTGAGAGAATATAGATGGAATATTCTTTGTGCTTTAATTCAAATATTTTTGATTTATTTAAATTAGCAAAAAAAGGATAAATAATTTAATAAAACGAACTATACGATAGTTGTTTATTAAATTAAACAGAAGAATAATAGTAATTAATAAATAAAGTGTTTTGTCTTTATTTAATTAAGATGAATTTAAATGTGAACTATATAAATAAATATTTCTATTTATTCAAAAGTAGAGGAAATTAGGATAATTAATTAAATAATTCATATTTAATTAATCGGATGCTCCAGACCAATTTTAGGTGTATACAATAAGGTTGTAAATAATTTTGGTATGTAGGTCAATGCACTCTTTCTTTATGATGGTCTAGAGGTCAAGCTCCTTCTCTATTTCTAGATTTGTTATATATTATTCTTCATTAGGGTGTCAAGCTTATGACGTAAATATTTTTTAATAGTTTTTTAACAATTATGTAGTCAAAAGAAGCTTTAAATGTGGCAACATTTCAAAAGGATTTGATGTTATTTTCTAGGCTCAATTGTTGCTAAATTGTTTTGGTGACAAAATCCTTTCTTCCATATTGTTGTGTTTATAGACACAAAAGTATGCAATAAACTCTATTATTTAGCATGTCAAATATATATGGAAATATTACTCTTTGAATTTTATATGTTGATAGTTTTGAGCAATATGTGTGTAGTTTACTTGTGGATACATTTGACTGAGTCAAGTTTGCAAGTTTTGGTATGGCCAAGTATGGAAGTTGATTTCACAATTATAAAATAAAAAGTTCCTTAGATTTAATATATGTTCTCATTTTGTACTAGTGGGTCTTATCCGTCATCACCTCCAACCCATTATTAGAAGAACCTCAATAGGCATGCCTCTAATAAGTTTCTTGATATTGTATATGCAAATTATGCAGACAATGCAATAAGACTTACTACAGGACTAGATATTTAGTGAGGTATACAAACTTGTGATACTCTATATAAATTTTAATATATAATGGGTGTGAATTTTTCTATAGTCCATCAACATGATTTCAAGTTTTTTTGGATTCAAACTATGTATTTTTTTTGAATTGACATTTCAAATCACTAGTGTGATTTAAAATGCTAATGCAAAAAATTCAACTATAGTGATATGAAATGTTAACGTAAAAAACTTACACTATTGAATCGAAAAGCACTTGAAATCAATTAATATGTAACCTAAAAATGGTAATGTTTGTAGGATAGATTCTAAGATACATGTAAGTAGGGTAAAATATATATCAATAGTCATTGTTCATTAGGTCTAAACTTCTCAAATTGGTATGTTATAGTGTTACTAGTTATTAATAAAAGCTTCGGTAATTCCTATTGGTTGAAATCTTACTAGTTACCAACTTATTAAAATGATTTATAAATATAAAAGAGGCATGAATTCCCAACAAAAAATTAGGGCAAATAATGCACCATCTAAATGTTATAAAAATAAATATAATTGATTATGTGTAATTACAAGTTAATCTATAACAAAAGCAAAGATAATACAACACATTATCAAAATTTGGTTCCCTCTTGCATAAACATATGCTGAGTTGTCTTGAAATAATCACTAGAAAAATAGATCTCTATTGGTATAATTAGTTTTGTTACTTATAATGTGTTGATATTAGTGTAGCCCCGTCCATTTTGTTGGTTTCCTTTTATTCTCTTGCAAGTTACACAACAAGTGGAAGAATTTTAGGATTAGGTTTCATATATACCTTATTGTAATAGAGGGAAAATATGAGCTAACTTAGAAAGTGTGTGAGCTCTCCAAATTAGATGTTTTTTTCCAATATTACTCATAGAGTTAATCTACATGTTTGAAAATGAAGTGTTTTGAATAGATTTTGCTACTCTTTCAAGAGAAAATATTTAGATTAATCTAGGAATATGCTGTAAACTATGAAAATAAATTTACAAAAGCTAAAGCAATAGAGTTGAAATGGAAAATTTATTCTTTACTACTAAATCAAATAAAATTTCAAAAAAATAGTAGTTGAATTTACAAAGGAACCTGTGGACAAACATTGGAGCTCTTTGTCCCAGATGTTATATCTCTTTATCCTAGACATCAATGCAACACATTGTTATCTATATGGTTTTTGTGAACCAATTCACTAGAAAATGCACTTTAATTTCTAGATTCAACATCTAATTACACAAAGGTCAAACAAGAAAAAACAATAGCACTTCAAAGTATGAAAGAAACTAAGAAACACCAATTAAACGGGATTTAAATAAAATGAAAATGATAAAGGAAAAGAAGACATCAAACCCCTATTTTGACGTTAGTAACCTACAAGTTGGAAATGAAGAAAGTATTTTGGGCTAGAAAGGAGCTTGTCATAAATGGTCAAGCTCCTATTTAGTTTTTCAACCTTAATGAGCAACTAAATGAAGAAAATGATAAAATATTGTGTGTGCTCCTATCCTAAGTACATCTAGGAATAGAAAGAGTAGTGAAAAAATTTAAAAGAAAATAGAGTAAACTGGAATGAGAGTGAAATAACCAAGGAAATGAGATCTCAAGGTGCCAAGGGAACTACCAAAAGATTCAACACTAGAAAAATTAAATAAATGAGAAGGTAGGAAAAATAAATAATACATGGTCACATCACAAACTTGTTGAAGGAAAGGGAGGTAAGAATGTAGCTGGAGTTCATATTGTTAAACTTCTTAGGAGTGCAATATTATGTTGGAGTCCTTACAGGTATAGCTCTCAAGTGCTCAAGAATGTTGGTAAACTACTCAAAATACTAGCACGAGAGTGAAATATTGAGTATTATATTGTAATATTGAGTAATAGGAATTCAAAATAAGATGAATAGAGGGAGGTAAGGGAGTTGGGTAGCCATTTGGACTCACTCCAAAGTGGTTACCACTAACCTAGATAGGTAGTAGGTGGAAAAACACTCCAAAATGGCCACTAAATCTAAATTGTTGCTAGACATAGCATGTCATACTATTATAGATAGATAATTCCAACTTTAGAAAGGACTAAACACTAGAAAAACATAAGACTAAGATAGTTATAACATCAACGTTGACAAAAAGGAACAAGAAAGGAAAGGCTTTGGTACCATGGGTGGAAAAAGGCTAGGGCAAGGGATGAATGGACCTAAAAACACATTAAGGTAGATAGACAACAAAGTGAGTTCAAAATAAAATGGAAATTATATTTTTCATCATTAAACATTTTGTCAACACTTTAAAGGACTTATGTCACTACGTAATATGTATTCTAAAGTACATAAATGAAAGCACTAAAGGGAAATATCATCATGAAACCCAAAAATATACTGTAGAGGAAGAAGAGAGTTCTTTGAGCAAGGCGATGATGCCCCTAGACTAAGAACTTGCAAAACAAATACATTAGACAACAAAAACCTACATAACAAGAAATTTTATAACAACCTTTAAAACTTGCACAAGGAAAGGACTAGATAAAAATAACTTGCATAAAAAAGATATTCAAAAAAAATATATCCTAAACATACACAAATAGAAACAAAATATAGGAAAATATTAGAAAATACATAAGACAAACACACAAGAAGAGTGAATAGTGAAGAGAGAGGCATAGTCCCAACATGCTATATCGTTAAGAAAATATAAGGTATAATTCAAGGACTAGCATGCTTTGTAGCTAGGAACCATATAATACCTTCATGGATAATGGGCACTACAAATTGGTTTATATGGTGACCATGAGAGATAACAAAAGGGTGTGTCATATGAAGTGAACAACCTAGCAAGGTTTGTTGCCAAGTGACTCATATGTTACTAAAGTAGGTAATGTGAAGTGTATGGGCTAGAAAGATACATTTCTATGTGGCTCACATGCTAATTTATATGAAGCATACAAGCCAACAAATGACATTGCTAGTTGGCTCATAAGCTACCAAGGTAGGTCATGTTAGGTCTCGAAAACATAGGTTTAATTTACCTTTAGAGGATGTCAAGCTCTATGGGAATGTTTTTGGCTAATGAATGAGGCTAATCAATATGATTGAGAATCCCCTACACTTTAGCCTTTGCTAAACCTAAGCAGGTGAACCTATTTTACTAAGAAGACTTAGGTGTTGTAAGATTTTTGACTTAGAGAAATCTATTTCTTATGGCATATGGGTGTGAAATAGATGCGATAATTTACAAATGCTAATGTTGAGATTCTTGAAGTGTTTGAATAAGTTTTGTGAATTATGATTTTGTAGTGTAAGACCAGTGCTTTCTACTTTGGGCAATGGAGTCAGATGTGCATGATGTGTGAATCTATTTCCTTAGCTTAACTCGAACTGTTAAGCACTTTGAATGTTTGTACTTTGTACAAACATGCAAGTTTGTTAGTTATTAGACTCTTCTTATCAATCCCAATGATATTCCTTTAAGTTACTATGATTTCTTGAAAAGACATTTAATTCTTATTTCAAAGGAAGCCAATTAAGATGATCAATTTAGAAGGATTTTAATTCGGGGTGGAAACCAACTAAAAGATAATCGTTTAATTCTCTTCTCCATAGAAACAAATCGAGAAGATCACACAAACACAAAAAATGTGCTCTGACAAATTAAATATATATTGAATGTACTTAATCTGAATAATTGAAAGAAACCATTATGGAGACAGTTGAATAACATATATGAATGATTATTAACAAAACAGTTGAACACTAGAAAATAGATCACCGGATTGAAATATTCTTCTCCATTGATATGCAGATGATTACAACTGGTTTTTATCCCTAACTACTACTACTACTGGTTGTTGGTTGATTCCCTTCAATTTTGATTTCAACCTTCATATATACATTGCATTCTCAAGGGTTATGACCCTTTGCATATTTGTCACACGCAAATTTTTCATTTAATTTTAATCATCTTTGAAAAATTAAAATATTTTATTTTAACTTCCTTTTGTCTTTCCATCCGATGAAAACAAATTTCAATGATTATCATTAGAGATTTTCATGCTCACATTTACCTGTATGTGTTTTCGCCCGACTTAAAAAATTTCCTTTGAGTAAATAATTACTCACTCCATGATTTCAATTATCTTGGTGAAAATACTTCACCTCTTAGTGAAAACTTCCACCAGTGATAAAATCTATTTTTTCCCAAAACAAATATGGTGATTTTAATAAGTTTTGTTTAAAACAATCTACCACACATCTTTGCAATAATATTTTATTTACTTCACTGGCCCGCACCGAATTAAAGCATTGGAATGAATTCATCGTAGTATAAAATTTTATCTATTCCTTCCACCGTGTTTTATCTTTTTCGCCCTATCGAAGGGACTTACACTTTTGTCTCCACGATATTGGCTTCTTTATTCAATGTTCTACTTTTGGGGCTATCTAAGGGACAATGAAATGTGTCCTATCGATGTATGCCACTCACCCCAATATATCTATAGTAGCTTGATTCGTCAATATATCGATGGGACTATGATGAGAGTCCCTCTGACGTGGTATTGTCTCTTCGATGCCATTTAGGGTTTTTTGCTTTGGCCTTCACATGGGTCACCTACTCTAGATCTTCACTGGTAATGCAATTAATTCTCCCAATAATATCCTTTTGTCTCAAGTCGTTCAACATCATTTGTGCCACAAAAGGATTCACTTCGAGGTCCCTCAACAACCCTCACAAGTGCCTTTGATCGAGGGCCATCTGATAGTGGATCAAAAAGAATGGAGAATTTACCAAATTCTATATCAGGTTTCCTAAATATATCATCACGAAGAGCAACACATGACTCATTGTTCTTCAAAGGTATTCTTTTTGTATACATTGTCATTGACTCAATGTTAGCATGTTTGGAAATGTTTGTTGCTTTCTGAAATCCACTTAGAAATGCACCATGCATAGTTGTTGGGTATTTATGACTAGTGGCTTCTCCAGCAAAGAAAAATTGACCATCTCTAACACTTTCTCCTAGCCTAGTATAGTCACTACCAGATGCCCCAACAATGACATGAGAATGTAAACCTGAACCGAAGAGGAAATAGGTGTGTTTTCATTTATTCTCCCTAGGTCATTGAATAATATCCTAGGAATCCTAATTGGATTGACTATCAACCTTAAAGGTGAGTCAATTCTCAACAAGGAAGACCTAGGAAGGGTTCTTTTAAGCTTTGAGGGGTTCACCACCAAGCAAAGGCTTGGAAAAGATAAATAAGCATTCAACTCACAAAACCTAATAATGCAAGCTAAATGAATGATGTAAACAATGAAATTATGCTACAACAAGTTAGGGTATGTGTAAATGGAAGTTTTGGAAATGCAATGAGGATTCTGGAAATGCAAAGAAATTGTCAAAAAGTGTTATGGAGGACTAAGACACCCTTATTGTTGTCTGTCCCATTACTATTTTTTGGGGAAAATGCAGAGTCTTCGAATGTTGCAACCGGATCTGAAAGAATTTATGAAAAATGACCTTAGGAGGACTAAGACACCCTAGGTGGCAACTTAGTCCCATTATGAATTTCTAAAATCTTTGAATGTGGTCCTGAGGTCCAAGGTTTGCACTTCCTTCTTCTTAGATCTCAAGTTCTAAATCTTCCAAATTTGGCATGTAGGTGAGTTTCCATGAAGATGACAACTTTGTGATGCAACTTTGCACTCCAAATGATCTTCAAGTCTTCAACCTAAATCTGCTATCACAAACACACGAGAGAAAAACTTGTTGATTGTTAGTAAATGGGGGTTTGCCTTGGTCAAACCCCTTGTTGGTAATTAAACCTTGAAATGAAATGAAATAGAGGGTGTAGGATGCCAAAATCTTACACATGGATTGCATAGATTTAGCCATCCTCATAGAATAACATAAATCATTGACTCCAAACAAAATAATAAAACTAAGACAAATATGCAATAGAGAAAATGAAATACAACCTATTCTATGGTGGATTGGTGCCCTCCATGAAGATGTGAGAGAGCCCTTTTGTGGTAGCTAAATCCTGCAACATAATAGTATATCATGGAAATCAAACTAACATGGCAAAATCAAGCAAACCTTATGAAATAATACTCCATGATTCAAATGCAACCAAATAACAAAGGTAAGCAAAGCATATAAAACATGAAATATATCTATCCCATATTGGATTGGTGCTCTTTGAATATGTGAAAGAGCCCTTTTCCCAATCCTTGATAAGCTTAGTGAGATAGACAATGAGATGCTATGAGCTCAAGTTGCCTATAGTGGAAATGCTTTCATATGTGGATGATGAAGAGCAAGATTGATTCTCAAATGAAGAGAGTAACCTTGCATCAAGATGTGTTGTCAAATTGTGTGTTGTTGTGATGAGCAAGATTGATTCTCAAATGAAGAGAGTAACCTTGCATGAAAAAGTGTTGTTTGTTTGAAGGAGAGAAGCCTTCAACTTATAGTTGAACTTGAAGAGAGGAGAGGTCAAATTGATGAATGTGGGATTAAATACCATCCAATAGGATAGAGACACTTGTCATAATGGGATTGGCCAAAGCTTGTGCAAGTTTTGGTCAATGTGCCCATTCAAATTTGAAAAATGTCAATAAATGCATGTTGTTGAGGGTTTTGGGGGGAATTATCTTTGTCCAAAAAAGTCAAAGATGAGAGTTATTGAGGGAAAATAAGTCTTTTTAATAAATCAAATAAATTTATTTATTGGTGCAAGTGGATGAATCTAGAAGATTCATGTAGTTAGGATTAAACTAATCATGATTTGATTAATCTAATAGATGATTTAAGTGATATGACATTTGATTTTAGATTTTTGTATTTCTTTTAAAATAAAATGAGAGGAAATGAGCATTGATCATTTAATTTAATATTGGTGATTAAATTAATAGACCTTAGGAGATTTATGATTTAATTAAATAAAACTTGATTTATTTAATCAAAAGGTGAACATTGACGATGATGTCAAATCTGCATGTCTACAGAGGGAAATGATGAATGAAAAATATACAATGTTACAACTCACCAAACCCTTATTATGAAATCTACAAACTTGTGTGAGATGGCTAGCTTGAATGTAGATCTTGAATCCAATGAATGCTTGATAGATCTTGACTTGAATTTGCTTAGTTGAATCAAAACTCTACATCACAAATGTTAGCTCAAAAAAACACATGATGCACTAATCTCCTTGATATGATGCTTGAATCTTGAAGATGGCTTTAAATGCTTGATGAATTGCTCTTGAATGCTCTTGTGAACTCAATTATGCTATTAGGAATGCTCTCACAAAAGACTTGTTTTGAAATGAATGAATGAACCTTGTATTTATACCTATTCATGTTTAATATCCCAAAATTACACCATAACAAGCCAACATATGAATTCATTAATTAAAGGAGGCCAAATCTAGCTAGAATTTGAAATTAAATCTTGAACAAAGCTTGAGGGGGACTAAGACACCCTAGGTGCCATCTTAGTCCCAAATCTTGAAAACTTGGGGCATAGACTCCAAAAAGGGGCCCATTTAAGGTTCCACTGAAAAGGGGGTCCCAAGCCCTCGGGGGTACAAAGATGCCCTAGGTGGTGTCTTAGTCCCAACCCAAAAATCAAGGAAACTCAACTATAATCATTAAATTATCATTTATCTTTTAATGTTTTTTGAGATTTGCCAGAAAAAGATATAGTTCACAAGGCTTGTGGATGAAAAATAGGACCAATTAAGACATAAATAAGGATAAATAAAGCAATGCGGGCCCAAGAAAGTGTGAAAATGCAAGGGTATGCATTTTCCAACATTATATTTAGCCCCCACTTTAGTGAAAGGATGAACTTGCTTCAAACTCACACTAAAGTAGCCAACCACGCAATCAAGAGGGGTTCAAATGTACAAATGCTAGTAAGATAGGATGACAATGACCAAGAAGGTGGCCAAGCCCCCAGGATCAAGATCCTATTGCAAACCAACATAGGAACAAAGGAAAAAACTTGTGGATGATATATGAAGCCATAACTAGATCACAAACATACACCATCAAAGACAAGAAAAGACAAAAGAAAAAGAAAAGAAAATGCAACTGATCAAGCTTCAACTGGTTGTCCAACACGTTGTGGACTGGGTCTAGGTTGTTTGTCCAAAAAAGGTTTACAAGTGGAACATGTTGTCCACTATGCAAATAAAAGTGTATGCTCACGAGGGCTAGTGAAGCTAGTTGTTCACTAGGTGAGCCCCAAGAGGTCCATATCAAAGTCATACCCCCATGACTATGATAAGGACAAAAAGAAAAATGATCGCTCACAAGGGCTAATGAAGCTAGTTGTTCACTAGGTGAGCCCCAGGGGACCATATCAAATCCATACCTCCATGACTTTAATAAGGTAGATAAATGCATGCTCACAAGGGCTAGCGAAGCTAGTTGTTCACTAGATGATCCCCAAGGGACCATATTAGAGCCATACCTCCATAACTTTAATAAGGTACAAAAATGCAATGCAATAAGAAAGGGGGATGTTCGAAGGGATTTTTCTTAGTTCATGCAAGGTCTTAATCTTAGTGGACATTGTTCCTAATGTCTCCAAGAGAGGACCAATCAAAGGATAAAAGATTCACACCTTAGGGAGTGTAGTATGCCGCATTACCACTAAGAGGAATGTAATATGCTAAGATAGATCAAGCTCTTGAAGGACATTACTCCCAATGTCACCACAAAGAGAAAAACACATCACATGAAGCAATAAAATCACATCAAGGAACATGAAAAATAAAAATTCAAATGAGATAATGCCAATGTATGCCCCCACTTTAAAGAAATTGCTAAACACCATGCTATTAGTAATTAATTTAAAGTAGATAAACATGGAAAAGAAAAAGGAAAAGAGGGTTGCCCCCCATAAACACATAAGGGATCTATGGATTTGGGGTTAGTATCTGTCTTTACTGCAATGATATTAGAGAGCTCCAAACTGTCATCATTCCCCAAATACACATAGAACTAGAAGAATGACACAAAGAGAGCAAAAATAAAGAAAAATATTTTTGGTCAACATGGAAGAGACATTGGGTGTCTCAACGCCTTGCATCATCCCCAAAGGAAAACACAATAAAAAATGAAAGGAAAAGAAAAGATAAGGAAAATCTTTTGGATCAACATGGAAGAGACGTTGGGTATCTTGACACCTTGTGTCATCCCCAAAAGGAAAACACAAGACACAAATGAAAAGAAAAGACCAATGACAAGGCTAAAGCTTACGACATATAGAAGAATGAAGGTACAAATAGATGAATGCACAAAGCAAGAGAGAACATCAAACAAAACATCACGAGGGGGATCATATTACACACATGCAATCACACAAAAGAAATGAAAAAATGAAAGTAAAAATACTAGTAAAGTACATGTGAGTCAACCATCCAGCAGGTCATCTACATCCCAGTCTTGTTTAGTATATGTGGAATGCATATCGCTAGTTAGAGGGACAACATCAAGTGTTTTACTAGGAGAATCACCAGGCTGAAAACATGGTGCATCACTCGATTTAGGAGGATCATCATGGTTGTTATCATTTAAACTCATAGACGAGGAAAATAGGAAATTCAACTTGTTATGCACTTGCTCATCAATTTTAGTCATTTCTTCATCATCATCCAAGTTAACCACAACAGAAGGATGAATGATAATATCCATAGAAGGTGTTGGTCCTTGTTGTGTTGGAGACATATGATCTATTTGTTCTGGGAGCACATTAATATATGAAGAATATGAAATTTCAATTAGTTCATCAAGGAATTCATCCAGCTGATAGATATTGTCTTCCAAAGTTG
The DNA here is from genome assembly GCA_007115665.2 of Sequoiadendron giganteum. Classification (NCBI taxonomy): domain Eukaryota; kingdom Viridiplantae; phylum Streptophyta; class Pinopsida; order Cupressales; family Cupressaceae; genus Sequoiadendron; species Sequoiadendron giganteum. Next base: position 158,779,567 of record CM021105.1, read on the forward strand.
GCCTCCTTGGTAGGTTAAACACTGTGCAAACAACAAACTTCTCCAAAACCTTCCAATTTGGTGTTTCAAAACTTCATCAAATTAGGTCATGGGAAGCTGAAATCAGGTGGACACACTTTCATATGGTAGGTGAACATGTTTGTGAAGCAATTTGGCATGAAACTGAATTGGCTCGAAGTTATGATTTTTCAAAATAGGCTTTTAAGGCAGATTTCACTAGTGTACTTTTGGGTGCTAAAATCAATTTTTTCATTATGGGAGCCCTAAATTTTTCCAAAATTTGCATGAAATTTTAGGCTAACAGTGGCTCCATCTAGGGTTGTATGCCCCTTGTGGGCATAGTAAGAATTCAAATCTCTGGAGAGCAGACCGAATGTCTAACTTATTGGGAAGCAAATCAAACTTCCTCTTGAACTGGTATGGTTTAAAAAAAACCACACCATGACTAATAGCACAAGGCCATAAAAAGAAAAGATTTTTTTTACTTTCCTCTATCATACACTTGGTTTTTATCCTGTTGTGCAAAACTCAATCTGATAATATCATTGAAATCTGCTTGACAAAATCTGCTGATATCTTTCATCAATCCATTATGCTCAAAATTACCAATTTATTCTTCATTACTAGGCATCTGAAAACCACACATAATCTAAAAAATATCATATTTATGTGACAGACTAGACCCAATCTCTATGTGAACACACTTACTATCATCCGCCCAATTATGTCTCTTTATCTGAACTAGAAAATCACATTGTATTCTAGCATCTCCCACATTGGCACCAAGACTATCAATACCATCTTTAGCATCACATGTAGCTTGCTCATATATTTGTGATTTTGAAACTCCATCACCAAAATCATTAATCATATTTGACTCATCAACACCACAAGATTCAATGGAAGTATGCATTTCTAGAGTACTGTTGTAATGACCACAAAATGTCTTTATTTTATCCAAACATAATGATCCTAAATATAAATTTTTATACCCATCCCATTGTTCATCATTATTTTCACACAAAGTGTCTTCATTGTCAAAGGAAATTTGTGTTGGGTATAAGATTTCAACATCATTATTATGTGTATATTTCTAATATTCCATAGTTAGCAAATCTGAGATTTGCTCACTGCTGAGTGAACACACTTCTTCTACCATATATTCTATTGCTTCTTCCTCTTGATCTCCATAAGAGATGCAAGAATCACTTTGTTGTGAATTAATATCCACAGGGTTGGCATCAAAATCTAGATATTTAATGGATTCATCATAAATACTACTCTTATCACATGTGATTGAATCTCCAACAATTTTACCAAGAGCACAATCATAATCTGATATGAAAGAGAGGCCTTCTATATTTCCATCTTCCTCATCATTCAGATTGTCATAAAAACTACTTTCACTTGCATACCCATCCTTTATGGATTGATCACAATCATTGTCCTCTTCATCGTGGCAGGGCATATTGTCCTCTTTTGTTTCAACTTCTAATTCATTGTTGTCAATGCTATGACAATGCATAAATAGTTGCACTTCGATTGTTTGATCATGAAATTTAGTTATATTTTTTTGTATATCATTGTCAGGTGCGCATACCTCTCCTTCATCAATTGTGTCACCATGGTACCCAACTATCATTGGATGTGCCATTTTTTCACTATCAAGTAGGCTTTCTCCTTCACTTCCCTTATTGTTGATGCATTCCTCTAACATGGTGTCCTCAACAACATCTTCCATATTGCAATCTTGATCCAAGGTGTATGATTGGTCTTCCATAATTTCATCATCATTCAAATATGAAAAAACTTCATTGTAATCTTCACTTGTACATGTTTCCTCTATCGGCTACATCATTTGATCAACTTCTCTATATTCATCAATAAAATCACCATTAGATTCAACATTGATAGCATCCTCATACCTTTTCTTATCTACAATGTCAATTAATTCATCCACTTGGTCAAAAGTGACTGGTTTTAATGACTCAGGCCAATGAATTGAATCAAGCTCATATATTCTCATAAACTGCTCAATGAACATGGATGTGTTGAGCCTATAATTAAGAGGTATTTGCACACAGATATTTTCCATTCTACTGAATAAAGAGCTTCTAGATTCTCCTTTGTGTCTCCTTATACCATAAAATGCTTTTAAAAGACTTCGTTAGCATGTTTGGAAATGTTTGCTACTTTCTGCAATCCACTTAGAAATGCACCATGCATAGTTGTTGGGTATTTACGACAAGTGGCTTCTCCAACAAAGAAAAACTAACCATCTCTAACACTTTCTCCTAGCCTAGCATAGTCATTGCCAGATGCCCCAACAACGACATGAGAATGTAAACTGAAATATAGAGTCACTTCCCCATCTTGTACACACTATTTGAATGGGATCGGGTGTTAACTCCTCTTGGACCATAAGTATCTCTCAGAATTTGAAGCACCCGATGAAGAGCGTATGCTATAGGCATGATCTCAAAGTTTATTGTAGCTTCGATCTATGTTTCAACTTCTTGTGTCATAGCAGAGAATCCATTGGCATAAGACTCTTTGAATTCTATTTCATTCTACTTACATATCCTCCATCCACCAAGACCCACTCTTTTCATCACTTCTTGAGACAATCATAGTAGGTTATGTGCTTGAGAAGTTTATACTCCATGCTTATTTTCATGCTCCGCGATGCTCTAACATGTATTTATATCCCAGATGATAATGTTGTCTTTGTGATCACTGCTTGCAACATGACTCTTGGTATACTTGTTTCTGAAAGAAATTTTACTATTGAATGAGCCAATAATTCTCTGAAATTGTATATATCTCCAAGCAATGCAACAAGAACTAAGTCATACGCTAAATTTGACTTAAATGGTTTTTACATTCTAATATATATGATAGGTTCCTCAATCCTCATTTCCCTTGTGGAAAACAACTTCTTAATTACTCCCTCCAAGTAGCTAATAGAAACCTCCTTTCTTTCAGTGTCAAATGGCATGACATCAACCCCTACAATTGGAGAGCATGGAATTTCATAAAAAAAGGGAATCTTCTTTTTTTAATGTTACTAAATTGGAAACCTAGATATAGGATCAAGGTTGCACGTAAATATACTATTGCAAGTTTCTTAGAGTTATGTCCATTTATGTATTTATTCAACTATACGAGTGGTGTGTTTCCTTATATGTGCACCCATTTCCCATATGGTAGGGAGTTCTATGAGATATTTGTAGGCAGCTTCTAGTAGTTTCATGATAAATATCCCAGAGGCATGTTCTTATTTCTTTATGCAACCAATCATATTACTAAATGATTACATGTCTTTTATCATCTCGTTCCTCAACAAATCTCTCAAAGCCTTCATTGAGGCTCACTCTTGTTGATTCCTCTCAACATCTTCTAATTTCCATAGTAAAGAAAGGTCATATAAGTTGCTTCCGATTATGGAGTTAGTAAATGGGACCTTGAGGACTGTCATTGGTGAATGCCACTGGTTTCAATTTGTTAATACCATCCATTTCAATCTTTCTGTCAAAATGCTTCTTAAAGGTTTCTTCTCTAAAATCATTACCCTGAGCACAATCCCAAATGATGCTTGATCTCTTGTAATTACTCCATAGTCTGAAAATGTACCCTAAACTGAAGTGGGTAATCATCAAAATTTAATTTTTGATATTTTGCACCGTGACAAAAATAGATCAAGTTGCCTTCATAACTGCCTTGGAATATTGACCAAATAATTTCTTGGAGCTAGGAAAATGCACTGAAATTGATTTATGCTAGGGGAGTATGGTTTTCAAATGGATTGGCATGAATTAATCGAGATTGCAAATTGTTAACACTCAAATTTTCTTACGTAGCTGCTTCTACAAACTGCACTTGTCAAACCCAACTAAAACTCACCAACTTGCTATTTTGAAAAAACATCAAATCTTATTCTGGAAAGCTGTTGCCCTGGGGATTAGTTTATCTGGGTCAACTGAACATGTGTACAAAAGGGTCTCTCATAAATCCTTTTCCTTCACCTAATATTAAGTGTCAAAGTTGACCTCTATGACAATTTTCTAGAAATGCAGTTCAAAACTGTATAAAACCCATTTGCTTTGGGTTTTGAAAAAAATAGCATATGAGATGATGAGGCCTTGAAAACTGACATGGGAGCACATTAATATGGGAATAATATGAAATTTCAATCAATTCATCAATAAATTCATCCAGCTGATATATATTGTCTTCCAAAGTTGGCCTCCTTGGCATGTTTAACATTGTGCAAACAACATACTTCTCCAAAACCTTACAACTTGGTGTTTCAAAACTTCATCAAATCAAGTCATGGAAAGCTGAAATTAGGTGGACACACTTTCATATGGTTGGTGAACATGTTTGTGAAGCGATTTGGCATGAAACTGAATCGACTTGAAGTTATGATTTTTCAAAATAAGCTTTTAAGGCATATTTCACCAGTGTACTTTTGGGTGCTAAAATCAATTTTTCATTATGGGAGCCCTAAATTTTGCCAAAATTTGCATGAAATATTAGGCTTCAACAAGTCATATGAATGACACACAAGTTAGCAAATGACACTGCCAAATGACTCATAAGCTACCGAGGCAGGCCATATGAAGGGTGCACAAGCTAGAAAACTATGTTTCTAGGTGTCTCGTATCCTACCAACCCTACATGGGTCATAATAATGACATGGGTGTGTGAAAATTGAGAGCCCCTTAAAATAATTACATGAATAAAAGATATTCATTGATTTTAAGGTGGAAGAGGGAAAGAAGGGATACCTACAAGGAGAGACATAAAAGAGGATGTTGTAAGCATAAAACACACAAAATTATGCTCATGGAATGTCATGACATTAAATAGTGATGTCACATGGAAAAAAATAATGTCACATGAAGAACTTAAAGGGATCAATAGGCTTGGAATCAATATGCATATATGAGATTAATCATCATAAAGGTAGGGAATAAATTGGCATCCCCCAATTTTATAGAAATATGAATACAATATAAAATGACACATAGAAATTTGATACCTAAATATGTCAATACCTTGCATCATCCCCAAAATGTCACATAAGCAAAGAGATAATATATATATTGAAGTAAGATACATATAGAAGAATGACACAACACAACATTCCTACTATATCCAAGTATCTACAAGGGTAGTAAGGGTCCTCCAAGGGGGACTAACAAATAATAATACATGCACAAAAGAAAAAAGAACAAACAATCAAAAAATCTAATATAAACACACAAACACATTAAACAAGGATGACACACTTGTGATCCTTAATCAAGTAAATTGTCTTGATTTAAATATAGATTAGGGGTAGGAGCAAGGTGACTAGATGATAGGGATACCATGAGGGTCATTAATAGAAGAATGTATAATAAGATGCCCTAGAAGAGAGGATGGAGTAGCATCATCTAAGGGATCCATGGGAGCATGAAAATCATCAATGAGAGAATCAAAGTTAAGACTAAAATATCCAAGATTGAATCAAACATACACTCCTTTGAATATAGAGTGAGAGAATCAAAGTTTGTATATGCAAAAACTATGACTTGTTGCTAACTATAATGCTAGTAGTAAGATAACTAACAATATAGGATGGATAAATGGTCTCCATAGTAGAGGGAAGAGATACAAAAAGGCTTAGTGGTGGTGAAATAAGATTTGACTTAGCTCAACGAAAGGGTGGTGTATGGTGATGTCATGCCCCCTTTTTTAAATTGAGGTAATAATTTAATAATTTAATTTAAGTTTATGAAAAAGTAAATTTTATTTTATAAAAGGAAACTTATGTTTTATTATTACATTACAAAGTACCTACAAATTAATTTTATAAATTGTTTTGCAAAGAGGGCTTAAGATGTTATCAAAGGTGTTGCTAGGATAAGGAGGCAAATTGAAATACATATTAAATTAAAATAAATCCAAAGACTTCTTTAGGAGGGCTAAAAATAGAAAACATGTGTTTATAAAGGAGTTGGGTTAGAGGAGAATCATCTATACTTTTTTGCTAAACCCCCTTTCTCAAAGATTGAGCACCTTGTGTCAATATTTTGGCCAAAGGACAAAAAACCCTCTTTGTATCAAAATCAAAGGATAAAATCTCTTTAGTTTCTAGATTGGATTTGGGGACAAAAACCCTCATATCTAATAGAGGTGATTCTATCTAGGGATTGCATGTGTGCAAAAGGATCATTTTAGGAGTGTATTGAAGTTGCCATGATGGACTAGAGGCACACACCAACAACCTAGAATATAGGCATGCAAAAAATAGAATAGTAATAGAACAAGTATCATAATATTTTTTAATACACATTAGAATGAAGTTGCACAAAGAGTTAACAAGTTGAAGAAGAAGAAAGGTGTGTTCAATTTAAGCAATAGCTCACTTTGATATGATTTGTATACATAGTTTAAAAGCTTTAATTTTAAACATTCATTTCAACTTATTTCTCAACTCATTTTATCTATAATGCTCATATCATTTATTATCATTTCTTCCCTGTCACTTCTTAAAGTAGATTACCTATTACATAGATGTTTCCTTTCTCACTAGCATATCCAAAGGCCTTCTGGTATTGGGAGGAGAGTGAAGAAATGAGAACCAAGTGTGGTTTTTGGGTTAGATGAATATAACAAATTGTGGTGCAACTAAGTTCATGGTATTCTATTAGAGTGGTTTTGTCAAAGCAATTTTATTTGGCATAATCGAAGGCATCATAAGTTCACAGTTTGAACATGGGCTAGAAGAGTTTTCCTCATGTCATTGTTTACAAGTATTGAAGCAGATGTTGATAAAAGGGGAATAACAATATATGATTTGTTTCATTGCACAAGAAACTTTCCCATATCATATTCACAATAAAAGATATAATGGAATATTTAAGAATGTGGTATGGTATGAATAAAAAGCTTGAACCAAGGATAACACTTTCTAGTTCTAGGCTCTTTGTAGGAATTGAATAAGCCACAACAACAAAAAGGTAAAGGCCATACTGTGCAAAAAATTTATGAGTGCTAAAATTATAATTATATTTCTCAAAGAATGAGAGAAATCATCTTTATTTAATGTTATTCAACATATAGAAGTATTTAAAAAAATGTTTTCAATGACCCCAGAATATAGTTCCTATAAATTTGTACTTTCTCTACCACATAACATGAAAGTGTTATGTTATGAGAAACCTTGTTTCTCTTTTATAATTTACAACTAGGTAAGAATAATCTTCAATGAATAATCATTGCCTTCACATTTGTTTCCAATAAGCAGATTTTAAAGAGGATGTGCATCTCTTGCAACTAGATATTGTTCCAATCTCCTTAATTCTATGCCTAAATTAAAGTAGGATTCAAATGTAAATAGAGAAGTTACTTCATCACTTGAATGTTCTTCTGTTTGAGGTTGACTAGGTGTCATCCGAAGCTATATTTGAATATTTTTTCCCTTTGCACAAATTTGATGACATCCTATGATATTATGAGCTTATATATTCTTTTGATTAATATTTGTGCATGCATTCTTTTCCAATTCAGAATATATAGAAAAGAAAGTAGAAAGACATAAATATCACTAGGATTCCCCTATGTATTAGGAGTAATTGAATTGAAGCATTAGTGATTATCAACCAAATAATGTGAGTAGATAAGTATATTCACCTTCCTTTTCTCCACTCCTAGGTTCCACATGATCATAACACTCTAAAAAGATAATCCTTCTCTCAATTAACTACACAATAATACTCATGACATTCTTCAATAAATAAGGTCAATAATAATCAATGTGTAAAATAATACTAATAATTCATGCTAGAGGACCAAATTCTGGTATTCATGCAATGCCAACTAAAATCGGCTACGAATATTCTATCTCTAGAAAGTTATGCATATTATTAGGATTTCCATCTATATTAGAATAACCAAATTGAAGGATTAGTGCTTATCAACCAAATAATGTGAGTAGACAAGCATATTCACTATCTTCTCCCATCCCTTCTTCTCCTAGGTTCCAAGTGGCAATTATAGGATGACCAAATATTCCTTATTTCAATTAGCTACATAATGATACTCATGAAATTATTCAATAAAGAAGGCCAACAATAATCAATATGATAAATTAATGTTGACAATCCAAATCACCAAATTTTGACATGTATGTAGTGCCAACATATGACTAGTTATGAATACACAAGCAATATACATATATTTACATATATCAAAATGTGTGAAATTCCAAGTACCATAAAGTTGAGTTTTCAAAATGTCATATGGAACCAAGATCTAGGAGGGTACATTCTAACCTCTTTATAATTTGGAAAATGACTTTGTCTCTATATGTTAACATGGGTTCTTCATGAGCATTGGAGCATGCCTCTCTCTACAAGGTCCTTTACAAATTTTCATTGATGGGGTTCTTCCTCAACAAAATCATAGACTAACCTTAATAAATAGAGACGAGAAGCTCTCAATATATTGCTCTAATAAATCAAATGACTCCACTAAAATCCCGACAAAAGAAAGCAAGGTAAATCATATCAAGTTATTTGATAGTTACAATTCTTAGAAGAAAGGCATCTCTCAAGGTGTCTAGTCCCAATTATTGCACTTGTATGTACTTTAATGATGATATACTTAACCTCAAGTTAGGAAAAAATATGTCTACTCTTTCTCCTTTCGTGAAAAGCATTTGCATTGTTATTAAAATAAAGTGTGCAAAAATGTATCCTAGATCAATGTAGCAACTCTAAAGTGTAGGCTTTCATTTTGCCAAGATGGGGTTGCTTTGATAAAAAAAATTTGGTAATTTAATGTTATAAGCAAGAAAATAAAGAATTTAACAATGGAACACACTACGAACAAACCATTCTCAAAGCAAGGGGATGATTTTTATATTTAGCACATATTTTCCCTTTCTCAAATTAAAACCATAAAAACCATCTATGAAGATTGAAAAAATTATTGCAAGAACTAGGACAATAACTAGGAATAGGTGAAATATGTATCGTAATTTTTAAATATCCATACTACATGCTTAATATTTTGGATAATATGGAGTCTAGGCCATCATTATAAAAATGGGATATTCCAAGAGTATTCATGAATCCCACCCTGCAGACTCTATTTAGCACTCCTTAATGAGGTTCTTAGAGGGGACCTTTCTACTTTGGATCATGTTGGAAATCAAGGTGAAACTTGCAACAATATGAACTTAATTTTAAGTTGTTGCAAATTTGAAAAAGTGTATTCAAGATTACCAATTATATGATTATGTGATTAACAATTCCAATAATGAAAGAAAAACAACAATACCACAAGTTGAGAACCACAAGTGATACAAGATATACATGGAGAAACCCTTGTGGGAAAAAAATCCACACCCAAAGAGATATAATGTTTGTATCAATCTTCAATGAAGTATAACAATACAATAATCCTATTTGAATCTTGGTAGCACTTCGTTACTTTGACAACCTATAAACAGAGTTATGAAACCACCATCTTGATACTCCAATATATAGAAGTTTTTCAAAGAGAATATCACTTGTGGTATCCTAAAACAAGTAAAACCACCTAGAAAAACCCATGGCCCCCTTAGTGGACAACCCATAAGCATGGTGAAAATTATTAAATGATCACATGGACTTCACATGGGCACCTAACCTATAACCAATCAAAATTGGTCAATCCTAAGTGCTCCATTACTCTCTGATGGCTCTGATGGATCACACCCAGAACATGCAATTTTGGGCACCCAACCTAGGATAACATGCAAATAACATGCAAGAACATGCATTTTTGGGTGGTCCCCACCCAAAAAGTGGATGCCCAAAAGGAATATACTCTCAGAATGCTCTATAACTATCACCATAGTGGGTCCACCTTTATGGATGCATTGCAATTTGTCATAGGAAAATAAATAATAAATATTTTTCCTCTCATGTCCTCTAGGACACTCTCCAAAGAATGCAGAGACACATAAAATCAACTTAGGATAACAATTGTAATTTCACATATCCTAATATTCTCCCACTTGACATTATAAATTGTAATTACATCCATGAGAAAAAAAAATATAATCAAGTATAGTGATCAAGGCCCATGGCTTGCCTGCACCAAGAGAACTTATCCATGGTCACTAGCTTCATGAGAGAATCTGCAACATTATCCAAAGTGTCAACCTTCTCAATCAAGACCTTACCATTCTCAAACATTTCTCACAAAAAGTGATACTGAACATCAACATACTTAGTACGAGCATGATACATAGGATTTTTAGCCAAACAAATAGCACTTTGACTGGCACATCCAATCCTTAGTGTCCTGCAATAAAAAAAAACCTTTACCGAGTCTCTATAATCAAACCGCTTCCTTAGAGGCATGTGTAAAAACCATATACTCTGCTTCAGTGGTGGACAATGCAACCTTATGCTATTTTTTACTCATCTAACTCACTACACCTCCAAACAAAGTAAAAACATAGCCACTAGCTGACCTTCAACTCTCCAAGTCACTTACACAATATACATCAACAAAATCATGTATTTCCAATGAATTAACCACATCATCAGTGCCATGATAAACCAATTAGTAATCAAAAGTACCATGCAAATATCTAAACACCCTCTTAACAAAAGTTCAATGCTCTCTACCAGGGTTAGACATAAACCTGCTCAAAACTCCCACTGCTTGGGCTATATCTGGTCTAGTGCAAGCCATTGCATACATCAAACTACCAAGGACACTAGCATAATGAACTTTAGACATTTATTTAAAATCATCATCAAAACTAGGACACATGTCTAAATTCAACTTAGTACCAACCAAAAAAGGAATATTTATTGGTTTATAGTCATGAATACTAAACCTCTACAAAATGGTATCAACATACTTACTTTGACTTAACCAAATATTTTTGTGAACCCAATCCCTATTGATCTCCATCCCAAGGATATATTTAGCAACCCCCAAATCCTTCATATCAATTGTTCCAAAAAGATGAGTCTTAAGTTCCTCAATCATCACCTTCTTGTTATCCATAATCAACATTTCATCAACATATAAGACAATGATTAGTATCTGATCATCAATAATCTTAATGTAAAGAAAATGATCCTGCTAACTCCTAAAAAAAACCCAAATTCAATGCAAAGGCATCAAACTTTTGGTATCACATCCCGGGTGATTGTTTCAAACCATATAAAGATCTCTTTAACCTACAAACCAAGTGTTTTTTCCTTCCACAACAAAATTGTCAAGCTATCACATATCAATTTCCTTGTCAAGATCCCCATGTAAGAAAATAGTTTTAAAATCCATTTTCTCTATTTAAAAATCATAAGAAACAACAATAGATAATAGGAATCTAATAGAAGTTAACTTAGCAACAAGAGAGAAAATTTCACCGAAATCAACTCCCTCTCTCTAGGAGTAGCTTTTGGCCACCAATCTAGCCTTGTACCTCTCTAATTAACCATTTGCACTAAATTTATTTTTAAATACCCACTTGCAACCAATGGGCTTTCTTCCTTTGGACAAACTGCCAAGATCCTAGGTATCACAACTATCCAAAGCCATCATCTCCTCCTCTATGGCACACATCCAAGACTCACTTTCCTTCGAAGAGAGAGCCTCCCTTAAAGATCTAGGCTCATCATTAGTAATCAATAAAGAAAATACATAATGGTAATTTGAATGCATTGTGAGGTTTTTTGAGTGTTTGTTTTTGGAAAAGAGGGTTGTTGAGAACCCCTACTTCATTAGTGGTATCATAGCCAAGTTCCTAAGTGTGCAAGAAGAAGCATCAGTGTGAGGTAGTTTGTACTAGGACCTTTGGTGGTGTATTTGTGATTTGTGTGTAGAAAGATCATCGGACATGAGGCAGTCTATACTAGAGAGGATGGGATGGGTCATGAGGAGGCCCATAAGAATTTTATTTTGGGAAAAATATTGGGAAGAAATGGAAAATCAAAAGTACCATGAAGAATTTGAAAAGTTCTAGGCTGAAGTAAATGTATTGGAAAAGATGATTAAGGAGGAAGTGGGAATATGGGAAGAATAATGTTATCTTGAAAGAGGACAATGAAAATAAAAGAGGCATAAAGAAAAGATGGAGAAAGAGAGAAGAGAAAATTGTCAATATGGATCACAAATTTAAGGGTAATTTTAATGATTTTGTTTTATCTAAAGATGCATTGTTTGTAGGATTTAGAAAAGATGAAGAAAATGTTGAAATGAAGAAGGATACAAAAAAAAAAGAGAGGTATCATTTAATTATGTTAGTGATTAGTTACATGCAAAAGAAGTAGATAAAGTTGTAGCAATTCCAAAAATAGATTTTGATAGTCCTAGATTCAATAAAGAGAATGATGATGAAGAAGATAGTATCCTATTGAAAGAGGAGATAAGGACGTTAGAAAGATTACTTGAGGGAGGAATGATAGAAGAAAATGAGGAAAAGAAAGAGGTTGCAATTGTTACATGCCTCTTTGAAGGATGAAATTTTTTAGCAATGAGAAACCAAAATAAAATAGAGGTAATTGTTGATTTATCGAATTTTGTCAATGTTGCTAATGAAGCTAGCTTTTGTGAGGGTGAAATGGTAAAAGGAAGTGAATAAAGAGACATGGTAAGTTGCAGCAATAACATGCTACAAGCTAAAATACAACAAGTTATGATGAATTTTGTTGACATAGAAGAAGAAGAGGGTGAAGGAGAAATAGGTGAGAAAGATGCGCAGATAGAATTCATTAATTTCCATGATTTTTTAATACTGATTTGTGTGCAGGTGTTGAGAATGATAAAGTTGGATGGAAAAATGAACCATGGTATAGCGAGGTGAATTTCATGAGGAGAAGAAAGAAAGGAAAAGATAGGAAGTTTCAGAGTAAGGTGAAGAAGAAGAAATAGGTGCATAAGGAAGAAGGATGGATGAAGAACAAGCACATGATCTATAAATGTTTATGAGTTCAACTCATGAAACATTTCTTTCTACCCGGGGTGTCTGATGTAGGAGCATCCTAGGTGAAAAAGCAATCAACATCAACAAAAAAAATTCAAATTTGAATTTGAATTTGAATTTCAAGTTAGGAGGTTAATTTCAAGTTAGGATGACTAATTTTAATGAGTTGAGCATTATTATATTTAATTAAATAAAAATCATTTTTGTTATGCAAGTTAGAAAGTGAAGATAGTGGAGGTGTAGTTGCATTTTTGGAAAAATTAGAAAAAGAAAACTTAGGCGTTGGGTTTGTGGGAGTTACAAAAATGACATGAAAAATAATTTATTTATTTTTATATTATTAAAACCAATAATTATCAGGAGGGGGTCATGATTTTTCCAAAGGGGAGGGAAAATTTGATTTTTGGATTTTGGGAGAAGCTTTTTGTTGCATGTTTTGGGCATTCATTTGTGGTTGCAGGTTCAAGAAAAAGAGAGAGCTTGGCATGGAATTATAAAAGGGGGTTTTGAAGACTTTTGTTGCAAGTTGAGAGGGTTATGGCAGGCATTTAAAAAATTGAAGGCTCCATGGGTGAAGATTTAAGGTTCTGCGTGATTGATTGTAGGAGAAAGGTGCAAATTTAGAGGTTCTTGTGAAGCACATAGTTGTTTTTTGTTGTAGTTTATTTTGTGCTCATTTTCAAATTATGCATGGGACATATGATTCTTCCCATCAGTCATTTGACAACTAAAAATTAATATGTAATCAGATTTATGGAATGAGAATACCTTTTGTTTCCAACTTAAAGTAATTCCATGAGACTATGTTACAGATTTGAATGCATCGTGAGGTTGTTTGAGCGTTTGTTTTTGGAAAAAGAGGGTTGTTGAGAACCCATACTTAATCAATTAACCACATAATTAGTAAAATTATAAACAAAATAGTAATCAAAAGTACCTCAAAAATATCTAAACACCCTTTTAACAAAAAACTAAATCTCTCTAACAAGGTTATCTTCATAAACCTTCTTAGAACTCCCATTACTTGGGCTTTATTTATTCTAGTGGAAACCATTGCATGAATACAACTAAAAATGACACTAGCATAAGGAACCTTAGAAATTTCATCAAAATCATCATCAAAACTAGGACACATGTGTAAACTCAACTTAGTACTGAGCATAAATGGAATAATAATTGGCTTACAATATTGCATATTAAACCTCTAAAAAGTGGTATCAACATACTTACTCTCACTTAACCAAATATTTTTGTGAGCCTAATCTCTAATAATATCAATCCCAAGAATATATTTTTCAGTCCCCAAGTCCTTCATATCAAATGTGCCAAAAAGTTAATTCTTGAGCTCCATAATCATCACCTTGTTGTTATCAATAAACATATCATCAACATACAAGATAATAACCAATATATGATCATCAATAACCTTAATGCATACACAATGATCCTCCATTATCCTAAGATAACATAGCTTCAATGTAAAAATATCAAACTTATTGTATGATATCTTAGGTGACTATTCCAAACCATACAAAGAACTCTTTAACCTGCAAGCTAGTTGTTCTTTTTCCTTTCACAATAAATTTTTAAGAATATCGTATATAAATTTCCTCCTCAAGATCTTAATGCAAGAAAATAGTTTTAACATCCATTTTCTCTATCTCAAAATTACAAGCAACAATAATAGATAATAGGAATCTAATATACGTAAATTTAGCAATAGGAGATAAAATTTCACCAAAATCAACTCCCTCTCTTTGAGAGTAGTCGTTGGCCACTAGTATAGCCTTGTATTGCTCTAACCAACTCTTTGCACCAAATTTATTTTAAATACCCACTTTCAACCAATGGGCTTCCTTTCTTTGGGAAATTTAACAAGATTCTAAGTGTCACAACTATCCAAAGCCATCATATCCTCTTACATGGCCTATAACCAAGACTTACTTTCCTCCAAAGAGAAAGCCACCATGAAAGATCTAGATTCATTGTCAGTATTCAATAAATAAAATACACAATGGAAGTTTGGTGGGATATACCTATCAACTAGATTTTGTTGCCTTTTAGACCTCCTCAAGGTAGGAGTAATGGGCTCTAGCCATTCTTTTTCTTCTTCTATGTTCTCATCTTACACATCCTCTAGACTCTTTGAACCCTCTTCTTATTCTCTATCCTTAGATCCATATAATTGTTCTTCCACATGGCCATCCTCCCACTTCTCAATTTTTATTTGAAAGTGCACAATTTTTTTCTTATCTTTCTCCTTTGGTTACTATTCCTTTGATTAAGCTCTAAAATCCCTAAAAATCACATCTTTATAAAATTATTTTACAAGTTGGATGATTCCAAAGCTTATAACCTTTTACATTCTCAGCATAGCCAATGAAGATGAATTTATGTGCTTTTAGATCCAATTTAGATAGGTTCTCTTGAGGAAAATGAAAAAAATATCATAACCAAAGAACCTTAAGTGTGAAATAGAATGATTTATACCTATCCACACTTCATAAGGAGTTTTATCAACAAGAGACAAAAAGGAGGTCTATTAATCAAATAACAAGAAGTACCTATAGCTTTTACCTACAATAATTTATCAAGATTAGCAACACTCAACATGCTTCTAGCTCTTTCCATCAAGGTTTGGTTAATTATTTTTGCTAATCCCTTTTGTTGGGGAGTGTAAGGAGTAGTATTGTGCCAAAAAATAATTACATTCTTATAGAACTCATCAAATTCCCTAGAATAATATTCACCCCCATTGTTAGATCTCAACAATTTTATCTTATAATCTAATTGCTTCTCAACTAAGACCTTAAATTCCTTAAAGGTAGTGAAAATTTTATATTTTGAATTTATAAAATAAATCCATGTGTATCTTGAGACATCATTAATGAAAGAGACAAAATGCAAATATTTACCCAAAGAATCAACATTCACTAGTCCATATACATCAAAATGTATGATCTCTAATAATATATTTTCCTTACTAGTTCCATTAGGAAATGATGATCTATTTTGTTTACCAAACACACAATGCTCACAAAATTCATTTTTTTTAATAGAATAATTGAAAATTCCATCAACCAAATTTTTATTAAGAATGGTCTTAAGAACTTTTTCACCAATGTGACCCAATCTATAGTATCACAACATACATGCACTTTCAATGTCAGTTACATTGGTGAAGTTACATAAAGTAGAGGCATTTAGCCTAAATAAAGTCCCTATTGAAGATACTTGAGTTGTCACCAAAATCCCTCTTACCAACCTACAACCAAACTTGTCAAATGCCATATGTATTTTAGATTCATTCAACTTGGATACTAAAAAGTAAATTTCTTGCAATTCCTAAAATATGTAGAACATTACCAAGGGTTTTAATTCTTTCATCACTGAAACACAACTTTACCTTTCCCTTACCAACAATATTCTTTGTCATGTTATCACCAAGGAAAACATCTCCCCCATCATATTATTTATATGTAACAAACCACTCCTTGTGAGAATTAACATGGTAGGAACAAACTAAATCAATAGGCCAAGCATTTTTACTACTTTAGTGTTAGCTTAAATAAATAAATCATCAAAATAATAATTGAAGGAATTTTGTGTGGATAAACCGACAATCATTTTCTTATTCTTACACTCTTTGATATTCCCTCTTTTTCTATAATTCTAAAACTTTACTCTGCTCTTTCAAGATGTTTTAGAGTGCCATTTAGACTTATCCCTCTTTTTATCCCCTTTAGTAACTTTCTCTTTGGACCTACCCCACACATATAAGGCATATTGGAAGCCAACATTCATATGCTTTCTCCTCATCTCCTCGGAAGAAGTATGGAAACCATGTTGTCCACCTATTTCTCTAAATTACCACTACTTATGGTAACAATTATATTTTCCCAAGATTCAAGTAAAGAATAAAGAAATACGATGCATTCATCTTCATCTTCTATTTTAACATCTATTGATTCAAGATAACTTATAATCAAATTAAATGTATTTAAATGGTCTATAATAGAATCACCACCTTCCATCCTTAAAGAATATATCTTTTGAGATATATTTTGTTAGACAAAATTTTAGTTTGCTAAATTTCACCTATCCTCTTCCACATGTACACAATATCTTCTATGGAGATATTCAAGTGGACAAAATCTACAAGACACAACTAAATGGT
Organism: Sequoiadendron giganteum; assembly: GCA_007115665.2. Taxonomy (NCBI): domain Eukaryota; kingdom Viridiplantae; phylum Streptophyta; class Pinopsida; order Cupressales; family Cupressaceae; genus Sequoiadendron; species Sequoiadendron giganteum. The sequence goes on from CM021105.1 coordinate 158,796,726, forward strand.
TCATGTTCCTTCTTGTCCAACTTTTTCCAACCTTCATTAGACATTGCAACTGGCTTGGTTTCTCATGAAACTAGCAACCATTGATCTCTCTCTTCAAGGAGATCATCCATATTCAATTTCCATATCTTGTAGCCTATACCATAATATTATTGAATTTCTTAATATCTCGGTAAGATATAGAAGCCATGGTATACAATCCTCTTCAAAAATATGTAATATGCCATTAAAAAAAATCTCCCACTATAGAAAAAACCTTCAAAACTTAAGAGAAATTTGTCCCTCTCTCAACAAAACCATTAGCTCTGATACCAAATGTTGAAAAAATAGTGAATATAAGTTGCAATATTAACATACGTCAGTGATTGAAAATTAAAAATTAGATTACCAAATAAAATTTATATATGATTGCAGATTCAACATTAAAAGAAAAATAACAAACTATAAGAGACACCAAATTTACATGGAGAAAACCTTTCAAGAAAAAAATCCATATAAGAAGAGAGGGAAAGTATACTATTAACATTAAAAGGAGAGATACACAACAACACACTTCACTACTATTCTCATATCAATTTGGTAACACTTTGTTACCTGTAAGAGCTCAACACAAAAATACCATCTGATGATTGTAATTTATAGAACTTTGTGGGAGGGAAAAGCACAAATGATAAAAAAAGAGACAAGAAACCACTTGTAAAAACACACGCATCCCTCTTAGACAACCAAAATACATTATAAAATAATTAAAAATATTCACAAGGCTCTAATATGGGTGCCTATCCCAGAGCCAAACAAATATTTATCTTTTTGGATTCTCTGATGACTCTTTCACTTCCCAATGGAACACTGATGGAAAAACTTACTTCTTCCAACCTTGGGTGCTCCACACATTATTATTTGCATTCTCAATTTGGATTCCTAGGAGTGAAAATTTATCCATTATGATGTGTAACTCTGTCAACACATCTTTATCTCTTTGAAAATATAATTAAAATATATCATAGTAACAAATATTAAATGTTTTTCCTCTTATGTCCCCTAGAATGGTTTCCAAGGAACATGGAGACACTTGAGAATAACATATGAATGCAAGGTTAATGTCACCCGTTCTAACAAGGGAGACAATTATTATTTCAAAGTGATCTAGAGAAGAAGCTAGCGAGAGACCAACAAAAGGAAAAGCAGACTTGGAAGCCAAAAGAAATAAGTATTCCTACCAATCCTATTGATTCTCTTCTAAAATAAAATATGGATAGAGGTGCTACGACTACACCCTCTCAAAGTGGTGTAGATACCCCTATTTTGAGTGCTAAGTACTTAAGAGATGAAATAAACTAGAAGGGCCCTAAGTATCAAGAGTTCTTATATATTTCCTTCATAAGGAGAGAGAGAGAATTTAGATGTAATATGATCTTAAGGAGAATCTCTCTTCTGAGGTTAATTCTCAAATAATTAATCCCACATAATATATTTATAAATCTCGTTGTTGAATCCTCAAGACAATAAGGAGGTCTTGTTGAATCCTCAAGATAGGAAGGAGGTCCTTATTTTTCTAAGTATCCTACTACTTCTGGTAGTAAGCTTTATAGTGATGCAAACATTTGCATTGTTTCTCTAAAAATAGATTCATCTAGGAAACATGTTGAAAGTGAAGATGTATTTCTCAAGGAGGTAAGTGATTTCAAAGTAGAATTGAATAGAATTAAAGTAATAAGGATAAGAGATGACTTGTGAAGGATAATTATTGCTTTGAGAAATGTTGGTCTGTTTGGTAATCTTGTGAGTTTAGTAACTATGGCTCAAAATTATCCTATTATAACTGCACCTTATAGAATTTTTGTTTCAAGTTTTAGAGGTTCAATTCTATAGCCTAGGACTATCCCAATTCCTTCTATGTGGTTTTAAAATGTGTCAATGAGAGTAATTAAATAGTAACTAAACACACACATCAATGAAATGTATTACATCTAATGAAAGAGAAATAATAAAGCAAACTATTATAACCCTGCGTTCGAAATCATTCCATTGTGCTCCATTCTTGGCGATCTCTCAATTCATGCTCTCAAAATTATTCATTGCACATGAATCTATGAAATGACAACCTAAGAAATGAGAAGCTATTATGCAATGCAAACTACATGCCTACATCACTATATTTTTGTGTTTTTGAAGATAAATGCTGAATAATCTATGATGGAGTGCTGATATATTCAAATGATGCTCAAACTAATAATGAAAATCTAGTGATAATGTTGTATAAAAGTTGTAACAAACTAAAATGCTAAAATGGAAATGCCATGATAATGTAACTATGGACTAAAATGATAAATGCTCACTACAATGCTCTCAATTTTCTCTAAGATTTCTGCAACATAAGTTTGTCAAATTCTCTTTATGAAAAGCTGTAGAAATGCTCCCAATTTATAGATTTTTCCAAGTTGAGAATGATGTGGCAATGATGAACGGTTGAGATTGTGATCCTGAGGCATCAACAGTTGAGCACGAAGAGGTTGGAGAGAATCATGGGGGTGGTTCCCTGCAAGAGAACATTTTGGCAAGTGTTGAAGGGAATCAAAAGAAAGAAGAAGCCATGTGTCCAAGGTGGTTTCAAATTTGTTACAGGTTGTTGATGGAAATTCTCATTTTACAAATTAGAAAAAATCAATTTCATGTGACACATGGTGAGGTGGCAAGTGAGGTGGAAGGAAGTGAGAAGAATATGTAGAAATGTGCCAATTTGAATTTATTAGCTAAATGACAAATTAGTTAATTTGTGCATTTAATTAATTTAAGAGGAAAAGTGATTTTAGAGGCCAATTTGAATTAAAAATTCAAATTTAAATGAAAGAGGGAAAATTAACTAAATGAAAATTTAGTTAATTTGTGCATTTAATTAATTTAAAAGGAAAATGATTTTGGATAAGAAGAATATTTAGAAATGAAATATATAAATAAATTTTTGTTATTTATTTATAATTAGAGGATTTAAGATTTTATTAATTAAATAACAAGTATTTAATTAATTTGCACTTAGACCATTTTTATGTGCGTACATTTTGCCCCTCTTTGAAGTGATGTGCACAGATGCATTGCTTCAAAGAATAATTTGTCCAAACCGCGATGATAAAAATTATGACATGCCTTAGACTTTGATTTTGCAATGATGAAGAATGGATGCCTCCTCAGGAGATAAATCAAGAATGTTTGAATTTGTAATGATTTTGAATTTTTGAAAATTTTGATGATTAAATGATTTTTCAATGATGTGTTAATGATCTTCAGATTTGGTGATAGTTACCTGATTTATCTCCTGAAAATGATGATAGTCCTGCCACATTGTTAATTACGTAATTAAAGCCCATTTTTGAAAAATTAAATAAATTCCACCATTATTACCCCTTTAATTACCCTTAAAAGGTCAAAAAGGGTAAAAGAAAGCTCATTTGTAACTTGTGCATAAGAGCCAAGATGGATAGGGTTCTGTGCCAAACTCACAAATTTGAACGATTTCACCGCCACCAGTGTCCAACCGCATATGAACCTCCGATATGTACCCCTAGAGCCGCCTTTTTTCAATTTTAAATTCAAAATTTTCCCACTTTTTGTCTTTTAAAAACTCGGTTTTGAACACGATTTAGCACATAGGGGTAGAATTTTAGTGCATTGGGAACTCGATACAATGCATAGAGTCACTGTAGTAGCACATAGGGCTAGCTTTAGGCTTCAAAATTGATTAGCGCATCAGGTTTCCACTTTAGCTCATTAGGCTGCTAAAATAATGCATAGGGATTCTAGGGCATAGGGTTGATAGAGTCGCGCATAGAGTAGGTCAATTAGTGCATCTGAAAAATGGCGCATCAGGACCTTGTTCTGGCGCATGTAGTCCATTTTCCAGCACATCCAAGAAATGGCTCATCGAAGGTCTATTATAGCGCATATGGTAAATTTTCTAGCGCATCTAGTAAATCAGCACATAGAAACTCTATTTTAGTGCATTGAGTCAAAAATGATGATTTTGAATGATTCCTCCTAGTTTTCGATAGTTGATGATCACACCGGCTAATCATAGGATGATGTTGATTGATAGGTTGATGATCATCCTAATGATAGGAGAGGAATGATGATATGATAGATAAGGAAGATTAATTGATTGATTGACCTCATGACAAATGAGAGTCGATGATAGGTTGATTGATGTTGGTCGACCTCATGACAAATGAGCATTGACGATAGGATAAACGCTCTTCAAGATTTGATCAAAATCTCACATGAGCTAAGCTGATTAATTGATATGCTGATTGATAGGTTGCTTTGATTGATGTGCTGACTTGATATGTTAATTTGATTTGATAGGAGGGAGGCTTAGGCAATTTACAGGTTCGAGAGCGCTTTCCTTGGACATGGGATATGATCTTACAACTTACTCCAAGAGACTTAGCCATTATTTATTAGTGTGGACTTACTTCCTTGATTCAAATGCCCCAATACTAAATTAACCGGGGGCTGTTGACGACACTTGTAGAGCGGTGGCATAGTGACCACAACACCTTCCATTTGGTGACTGGTGAGATCACTATTACACTAGAGGACGTATATTGGATTCTATAGATACCAGTCATGGGGGACTTGGTGGTGTATGATCATGAGGAGTAGGGGGGACTGATGCTATTCGACAACTTTTCCATGATGACCAATTTACTAGATATGAGATATCTTGGTGGGAGTTAATTGCCACTGATCGACCCTTGCCATGTGTGTTAGTAGGATTTATTGGTGGTTTTCTCTGCCTCGATCATAGGTCAAAGGGATTTTTAGTTGGTTGGGGTCGGATTTTAGAGAGCATGATTGCTCATGGGACTAGATATACCTAGGGTTCATGCATGCTTGCACACCTATACCATGATCTTCATCAGGTTGTATATCTTCGTACTAGCAATCTTGCAGCAGGGTGCACATTATTACAACTCTGGGCCTGGGAGCATATAGCGGTTACATGGCTAGTGGGAGGTAGGGCTCGACCAACAGGGAGGCCCTACATTTTTGGTTATACAGGGCCACTTATCTAGCATAAGCTAGGAAAATTAGAGTATTGGAAGAGGGTCCTCGATGATTTGAACACAGTTATTTAGCGGTTGTATCTTGATTGTGAGGCATGGGCTGAGGATGATGTAGAGATCCCTTACATTTTTTTGTACCAGATATCTGATTGGCAAGACATCATACATCATTGAGAGATTCTTTTTGGCTGATTATATAGGTAGTATGGTAGAGTATAGGGTATGCCACAGGGAGTGGCACATTATGCCAGATGGAGGCAAGATATTCTTGAGTGGGGGCCTACCCTAGATTATGATGTGGCTTGTGCAGAGTACCGTGACTTGCAACCAGTGATTTGGCAGTACCATGCATAGGTCATTGATGCTTAGATAATGACATACTACATTGAGTATTTTTATACAAATCCTTTTCCACGGATCTCAAGTCCAGATGAGCTTGCACCCATTTTGGAGGTTGGGAGGAGGGCAGGACAAGCAATGCAACAGAGAGGAGATGGGGGTGAGGAGGAGGAGGCTGCGAAGGAGGAGGGGGATGATGGTGGAGATGATGGAGGAGACGAAGGGGGGGATGGTGGAGGTGGAGGATGAGATATGCCTGATTTTGGGACCATACCGAGGAGGAAGAGGTCAGCTCCTACTGGACAGAGGCCAGTTATTTTGAGGATGCCCTCCTAGAGGCAACAGACACAGATAGCTAGGTTGTAGGTTTAGGTGCAGACTCTATAGGGGTAGGTACAGGCACTGCAGGTATAGTTAGCCCATGCTCAAGATTAGTTACAGGTACAGGCACTGCAGGCATAGTTAGCCCATGCTCAAGATTAGTTATAGGTACAGGCACTAGTGCAGCTACAAGTACAAGGACAAATGGTACAGCTACAGGCCCAAGTAGCCACCCTCACCGCAGAGAAAGATGCCACCCGGTGGTAGATAGAGCATGCAGTAGCAATGGTAGACAAGATTTAGACATCAACCCAGGGGACTGGTACAGGTGATCTGGTTAGAGAGCTTTGAGAGTCCACCAAGGAGGCAGAGTATTACAAAGGCATATACCATGAGGTCATGCCACCTGAGCAGAGATTCAACTATGCTCGTTCTAGATCTAGTCACTCTCAGTCTCAAACTACCAACAAGGGTGTCACACAACCACTCCCAAGGGGCCCACCAGGCGGAGGACTAGGAGCAAGGCCATCAAGGACAGGAGGTGTTGGGGAGAGGCTTGCGACCTCTGGGGGCAGTACCAAAGGATCTCGTGGTCACGTCTGATATATTGTATTCTAATGATATTTGCCACATTTTTGATGCATCTCTTTCCATTTGGTATCATTGTACACTTGACATTTTATTTTGAGTTTATATATGATATGCAGTGGCGATTGGTGATCTATATGTGTTGATGCTTTTATTATGGATGTTTATGATGAATGCATTTAATTTATGCTCTATGTGATTATGCCATGTTCCATGTATGGATGCATGAATGAGATGATGATGTTATTATTTTATGTGTTTATGAATGATGCATTTATGATGATGAATGAGATGAATGTGATTTATGTAAATGAGATGATATGCATTGTATTTTTGTAATTTTTCACATGTATATAGCAGTGTATGGATGAATGGATGCGAAAATGGTTTATTATGGAATGCAAATGTATGATTTTTTGCATGGATATGGATGATTCAATGTATGGATGTGAATGTATAAATTAATCTATGTCATGCCCCAATGTGACATGGATTTTGCTTTTATATGTGATGGATGTTATTATGCAAATGGAATGAAACATGCTTTTCTCCATGTTTTTGGTACTTTTCTAATGCACATAGATGACCTAAATGTATGAATGCAAATGATTTATGATGATAATGTGATGTTATTGTGAATGACTGATTGCTATGATAAATGCATATATGGATGGATTTATTATGGAAAAATGCTTTATTTTTGTGAGGTTTTCGTGATGCAAATATTATGATGAATGAATGAATGAATGGTGCATAGTATGATAATGATAGATGTATGGATGGATGTATGATAATGCTTTCTAATGATATGATATGAAAATGCTAATGCAGGCGAATGATTTTTTTGTTATGTCCAGTGTACTCAATCTTATAGTGAGAGATAACATCATGTTGAAAGTTACCAGCCTTGGAAAAATCTATAATGCAAATGCATAACTAATGTGAATGCAATCCTATCCATGCAATGTTGCCATCTAATTCGTTGTGCTTATTATCATCATTGAGTGTTTTATTATGTACAAACATCATTGGTATAATTAGACCATGATGACCTAAGTACAACTTCCATACAACTTCTGTTGAGATTTGATAGTGCAAGATAACACAAGCATCTAGGTATAATTAGACCAAGATGACCTGAGTATCACTTGTATAAAAAGACAAGAGTTAATAAGGTTTTCATGCAAATTCAGAATGTCATCAATGATACTTTGTAGAGCATGTCCCGCGACAATTTGCACAGTAGTAACGATTGAATCACATACAACAAAAAAAGAAAATAGCATTCTCAATCATAGCCCCTCTAGGTTGTGACATCATTGAGGTACTCCAGATAAATGATAACAACAATCAAGATATAAGCAATTGAACATGTGTGTTAAAGTGATCCAACCATGATTCATAAGATTATCATCCAATTAGGATTAATGTGATTGCCTTGATGTTTGATTTGATCTGGATGATTGATTGGTTGATCGATTGATGTTCGATGTTTAGTTTTGATGGTTACCATGATTGTTGTTTTCGCCAAGGTTGCCTTGTTGTTTTCTTGTCTGTTGTTTTAGGCTCAACAGTGATTTTCCCCTAGTGAGAAACAAACCAAAATTTATTATGGATATGTACAATGAAGATCAAGCCAAGGTGAGACACGACTGCAGTAGCTGGATATGGACATGAAGCTCATTGTATGATAGGTGTGAATGTGCGATGATAGCAAAATGTAGAGGGTCAACACACACTCAAATAGACGGAGAAACAAACTTATCACAAATAGCTCCTATTGCCAAGTTTTCACCATTTGTTTTTATTGCACTTTTTCAAATTATATTATTTTTTTGCTATTACCAAGATGCTCGTTTGCCAGGTTTTCATCAGGGGAACCATTTTTTTGATTTTTCACTTTTTTTTTGTATTATTTCTTTTTTGATTTTTTTTTGTTTTTTCTCTTTTTCTGATTTTTTTGTTGACACCAAGATGCTTGTTTGCTAGGTTTTCATTAGAGCGACCATTTTTTCAGGACTTTTTCTGTTTTTTAGGATTTTTTCAGGACTTTTTCTGCTTTCTATGATTTTTTCAGGACTTTTTCTGCTTTTATGATTTTTTCAGGACTTTTTCTACTTTTTATGATTTTTTTAGGACTTTTAAGCATGCACCAAATGAATTATGTGTAGAAATTCTTCAGATGAAGGATGTTCATTAGTTCTTCAAATAGATCCCCTTCTAGTGTAGACAACTGATATGCCCCCGATCCAAAGACTAATACAACAATAAAAGGACCTAACCAATTTGACTAAAATTTTCCTTTCTTTTCTCTATCTTGCTGATTTCGAGGATTTTCCTTCAATACTAGATCATCTACCTGAAATGTCCTAGGTTTGACCTTGTGATTGTAGCTTCTGGACATTCTCTGCTAATATGCTTTTAGGTGATCTATTGCAAGCTGACGATGCTCATCCAATAATTCCAGGTCTTGTAGTCTAGACACACGGTAATCTTCATCTGAGATGAGGCATTTCGAGGACACATAGAGTGATGGTATCTCAACTTCAATGGGCAAGACAACTTCAGATCCATAGATGAGGGTGTATGGTGTGGCTCCTATGGGAGTACATATGCTTGTATTATAGGCCCACAAAATAGGATTCAGTTGAGTATGCTAGTCACGTTCAACATCGTTGACAAATTTCTTCAGGATCTTCAAGATAGTTTTGTTTGAGGCCTTTTCTTGGTTGTTCCCTTGAGGGTAATAGGGTGTAGAAAAGTGATGTTGGATATGAAATCTCTCACAAAGTTCTTGCATGTCCTGATTCTTAAAAGGTCTTCCATTGTCAGTGACAATGGATTGAGGGATACCATATCTACAGATGATGTAGTTTAGGATGAAGAATGAGATCTACTTTCTTGTGATGGTGATTAAAGGCATTGCTTCGACCCACTTCGTAAAGTACTTTGTGGTTGTGATGATGAACTTGTGTCCATTAGACGAAGATGGGTGAATTTTTCCTACAAGATCCAACCCCCACTGACAAAATGGCCATGTTGATGCAAAGGGCTGCAATTCTTGTGTTGGTGCATGAATAAGATTATCGTGGATATGGAATTTCCTACATGTCTTGACAAACTGGAAGGCCTCTCTCCATAGTCGGCTAGTAGTATCCCAAACAGAGGAGTTTCTTAGCGAGGGTTAGACCACTTGCATGAGTGCCACAAATACCCTCATGGAATTCCTGTAAAGTAGTTTCAGACTCGTCACTTTCTAGACATCGTAAGAGAGTTCCATCAAGACCTCGTCGGTATAGTACATCCGCTATAAGGGTATGGCGAGTGGTTCGACGGATGAAGTTTCATTTTTGGTTTCAAGAGAGATCAAGAGGTAGGGTATTATATTATAGGTAAGTGTAGATCTTCCCGTAGATGGAAGTATCGACATTGTGTAGGTGGCATATGAGTTGGGACTCAGGATTGTCATAAGCAGGGGTAAACAGTTGTTCCACCATGAACTCATAATGACTTCGTCTCTCTGGAATTTGTAGCAAGGAAGCAATGGTAGCCATGGCATCGACAACTTTGTTGTCAGCCCTTGGGATTTGATCAAATCTAATGTCAACAAAATATTTCTTGAAGTCATCAATCATTCTCTTATAGGGTATCAGTTTATCATCCTTGGTTTGGTAGTCATTGTTGACCTAATTAATGAGTAGATGAGAATCCCTATAGACTTGTAGCTCTATAATTTTCCATTCTACAACTATTTTGATGCCAATGATAAGTGATTCATATTTTATTGTGTTTTTGGTGCAAGGAAACATCAGGCGATGTGACTTCAAAATAGTGTGCCCTAGAGGAGTGATGAATAAGATTCCTGCTCCTGATTCGTGTTGAGTATATGAGCCATCAAAATATAATACCCACTATTTTTCTATTACTGTTAAGACATCTACATCTAGAAATTCAACATGTAGGGGATGATCATCATGAATCAGTGCCTCAGCTAGTTGGTTGACAATGGCTTGCTCTTTGATTGCTTTTCTGTCAACATATTAGATGTCAAATTCACTGAGTACCATTACCCATTTGGCTAACCTTCCTGTCAGATTTGTTTTGCTAAGGAGATATTTCAGTGGATCTATCTTGGCTATGAGTTTGATTGTGTGAGTCAACATACACTGTCATAATTGTTGAGTAGCAAACACCATAGCTAGACAAGATTTTTCAATGGATGTATAGTTTATTTCATAACCATTTAAAGTTCTACTGATGTAATAGATCGCTCTCTCCTTTCCTGTTGAATCTTCTTTTGCCAACAAGGCTCCCAATGATCGGTTAGTTGTGGCTATGTACAATAAGAGAGGCTTCCCTTCAGTTGGTGGTGCTAGAATAGGTTAACTCATGAGATATTGCTTTAATTGATTGAAGGATGCTTCACATTTCTCGTCCCATCGAAAGTAAACATTCTTATGTAGCGGGTGGGTAAAAGGATGGGTCTTATCGGCTAGTTGTGATATGAATCTCCTGATTGACTAAAATCTACATTGAAGGGACCTTAACTGACTAATATTCTTTGGAGGTGACATGTCCATGATGGATTTTAATTTTGCAGGATCTACCTCAATGCCTTTTTTTGACACTATGTATCCTAATAACTTTGCTAATGTTACCCCAAACACATATTTCTCTAGATTTAGGTGAATGCTAAGCTTCTCTAGGAAGGTAAAGAGTTTGTCTAGTATCTCTAGATGTCCTTCTCTAGTGAAATATTTGGTCAACAAGTCATCCACATAGTCCTCCATGAAGGTACTAGACAATGGATTGGATTGACTTGAATTGTTGGGGATATCAAGGGTGGAATCAGGAGCTTCACGGTTATGAGGCACAAACACATTTTGGACAATCTTAAGGGTATTTCAATGTTGAGGACTATTAGAATTGGTAGGAATGGTAATTTCTTGGCCATTACAAGGAAATTTTAGGCACTGATGGTATGTTGAAGGTACAACCTACATTTCATGGATCCAAGGATGACCCAAGAGTATATTATATGTCAAATCTTTATCCAAGACTTGGCAAACCACCTCTTTCTGAATTGGTAATACAATCAATCCCTTTGAATCTCTTTCTTCATCATCATATGCTTTGATGGTGATCTTTTTCCTTGCATCTATTGTGTTTTTAGAGAATCCTGGGGCATGAACAAGCTTTAAAGTACAAATATTAAGATCGGCTCCCCTATCTATAAGGACGTGCTTGACGTGACTTTTGTGGATTAGAACCTCGATATGAAGGGCCACATTATGAGGATGGGTGAGAGATACGTCATCATTTAATGAAAAGGATAAGCAATGAGGTGCAACTAGATGTCCCACCATGGCTTGGAAAGCACAAACTTCCAAATTATTTGGCACTGTTGTATCGACTAGGGCTTTTTCTAAGATCTCCTTGTGGGCAGGAGAGATTTTAAGAAGCTCCAATATTGATATTTGCATGGGGATCTTCTAGAGATGATCAACAATGTTATATTGATGAGATGGAGCAGCGGATGTTTTGGGAGTGTTGCCTTTTAAAACATATTTTGTTTGAGCCATTGTGGTCACGTTAAGAGGCACACTATCTTGCTTTCCATTGATCTTGATGACATTAATTTGATTATTTGTTACAACCATGTCTTCTTGGATATTGGGAACTTGATTAGAGAGGACGTTGGTGTCATTGATTGGATGATTGGTTGCAACAAGATTTGGTGTGTTATTGATCCCAATATTATTTGTATGATATTCGACGAATGAGATATGAAGGATGATGGTATCCTGAACATAGTTTATATTCTTTCCTTTGCCATTCATGTTAGAAGATTCTCATTTGTCATAATTTGGAAAAGGATTTTTTAATACCCCATGATCAGTGTTTGTTTGGGGCTCTTCTATTCATATGATCTTATTATAGATGAAATCTTGTATCTTGTGTTTCAATTGCATGCAACTATTGGTTAGGTGACCTTTGCATCGATGAAATTCACAAAAATGGGCTTCATTCCACCATGATGATTTTACTTTGGGTTCAAAACCTCGGGTGTCGGGTAGAGTGATGAGATTTTCTGCAATAAGCTCTTTCAATGTAGATTCATATGATTGACCCGAAGGTGTAAACTTTTGACAGTTGTTCGATGTTTGATAGGATAGAGTCCTGGATGATGTGTTACTTTGATTGTTTTGAGTATTGCCTTGGTTGGTATTTTGGTTGTTGCTTTGGTTGGTATTCTGGGTGGTCTTTTGATTGGTATCCGAGGTGCTTCCTAACAAATTAAAGATTGGTTTAGCATTATGCATTTCAACTGAGGTATCATTGCCATTATTTTTGTACTTTTTCCAAAACTTTGGTTTTTCATTGTTGGAGGAATTGGATGAATTTTTTTCGTTATAAATTTTCAATATCCCTCGCTTGACCAAGGAATCCTCAATCTTGATCCCATTTTTGATCAATTTCTCAAAAGTTGGAGGACATTGTAATTCAAGCCTATAGCTCATGTCATCATTCAAGCTATCAATGAATGCCTCTATCTTCTCTTTTTTTGGTATGGGTCAAGGATACCTTTTGAATAATCTTCTCCATCTTTGTAGGAATATTAAGAATGATTCCCCTTTCTTTTGTTTCATATTACAAAGGTCTTTCATTGTGATCTCATGTTGGATATTATATGAATATTAGGTTATAAACTTGTTTACCAATTCCTCGAAAGATTTGATCCCTGGAGGTAATTTCAAGAACCATTACATTTATTGCCCTTCCAAAATACATGGGAATAATCTCATCAAATATGTTTCCTCATGGGAAAATTCAAGGCTCATTGTTCGGAATTCCCTTATGTGATCTATTGGATTGGTTTTCCCATTGTATTTGTCATATTTAGGAAATTCACAATGTTTGGGAAATGGTATCATGTTGACACTTTGATCGAATGGGTAGGGACATATATCTTGTATGGAGTATCTCTTGGTAGTCCCAATTTGCATTTTTTATATTTGTTGTTGGAGGGTTTGAATTTGTTATTTCAAAGTATCCATGGGGTCATTGGTTTTTGCTTCACTTATTCTTTCAAATTTTTTTTCTAGTTCTATTTTCTTAGGGGTTCTTTTATATTTTATGACATCAAAATCGTCTGGTAGTTTGACTCCTTTGCTTTCTAACATCAAAAGGTATCTTTCTCCATCCTTTTCGAAAACTTTTCTAGGAATTTGTGGAAATTTGGGTCCTGTTGGGCTTGTTGGACATCTTCTTCATTTACCTCCTCAGTTTCAGTTTGATGGATGTTATGAAAGGGGTTTTCTTCTTGTTCAACCATGGTATTTTGGGTTTCAATTTTTTTTTTCTTAGAGTTTTAGCCTTTGGGATCTTTTTTGGACAGGCATACAAGTGATGAGGATGTTCTAAGCTTTTGATCAAGTTTTGGGGGTGCCAAAAGGGATTGGTTAAAATATGATTAAGCAAGCTTTATTTTGGGATAAAGGATGACAAATCCTGATGAAGGATGATAAATCCTGATGGTGAAATGTAGCAACTATATAAGAAATGAGTGTGATGAGGAAGAGGCACTTTTGGATGTTTGATCAAAGCTTAGTTGAGGAATTTTCACTTGAAAATGCTGGTTTCAACAAGTTTGAGTTCTATTGTATCAAGTGATCTAGATGGTTGGAGTATTGTATTGTTGGTTGTGGAATGTAAGAATGACAAAGGGGTTGACTATGATTATGCCTTTGTGAAAGAGCTCTTCATTGATAATAAGCTTATGAAGATAAAGGCTCTAAAGAAAAATCATCAGTATATCCTCTATCAAAGTCATGATATCTATGGATGAACATTCAATAGTCAAGCAAGACCTTCCTTCTTTGGTACAAGAAGTGTTTCCTTTTCAAAATTTTCTTGTAGCTAAGTTGTTTCTTTGGTTTCTTGATTCTTTTAGTAAGGGATTTCTTGAATTTTTTTGTTGATTTCCAATCCCTTAACATAAAATGATTAGTGTAAATGTCATAGCTTGATTCGACAAGGAAAATATGTTGTTTGAGAAGGAATATCCAAATGGGGTGTTAAATGATAGGCAGGAGGTTAAATTTAGCTCTTTGTTTGGAAATTTACTAGATGCGCTAAAACTCAGATGCGCTATGGAATAGTATAGATGCATTATGGAAAGAGATGGATGTGCTAGAACATGCTATGGATGCACTATAACCATGCTATGGATGCACTATAACCGTGAATGGATGCGCTACATAATTCAATAGATGTGCTGAGACAATATATGCTGGGATATGATCGGGATGCGCCAGAACAGTAAATGTATGCGCTGAAATATGCAAGGTATGCATTGGGGCAGTCACTGGATGCACTAAACTAGATTTTTTTTTTGGTTTTTGACAGTTTGATAGATTTTTCTAGTTTTTGGCAATGAATTTAGATTGTTTGTGTTGGATTTTCTTTTGAATCAATGATTGACTATGTTTGTGTGATGTTTGTTTGAAATTTTTGTTCAAAAACACATAGGTAAAGACACACCGAACAAGAACCATCCTAGGATGTGTAAGGCAATATCTATCGGATCCCACTTGGATTGCTCCAGTTGTGCTACTTATAGTGAATGACTAGAGGCTTGACCACATTGGCTCCCCTCCATGACACTCACTTCTCGGGTTAGCCAAGCCTCAGTCTTCATGAATCTCCCATGACAAACTTCTCATCTCTACATATAAGCCACAAGAAAATGTGGGACGGCTTCAGAACGACCGTTCCTAACACCGATAAATAGGAAAGGGATTTTGGATTACTACAACAAAGGGTTTTAGTAAGGGAATTCCATTACGGGTTGGTTATACATACAATATTAGCTCCCTTAAGGAGGACTCCCAACCTATAGAGGTTATGCTTTATAGGTTTTCATGTACCACACAGGTACTAAGGGAATCACTTGTCGATATAACCATTTGTGGTCCTTGAACTTTCCTCAAGTCCCCGTTTTATATACCGACTGGAAGGGCTTGGCCTTAGCCTATTACCGATCTGGGTCTTTCCCTTGGGGTGATTACCTCTTCTCTTGCCAAGGCAAGCCCTCTAAGGATAAAAAAAATTAAAAATGAATGGGTCTGGCTTTTTGATCACCCAGTTAAGGGGAGAGCATACACACCTACCACTCCAAACACAACATACACAGGGTTTATTTATCCTTCTAACAAACACAACATACATGGGGTTTATTTATCCTTCTAATTAAGCTATGTTCCTAACTTAACCAAAAGAAATGAACAATTAAATCCCTGCAACCAAATATTAGTAGTTTTAGCTTTTGAATTCTTTGACAACGTTCTTTTATTGTCTCAGCAAAGTCTTTGACTGCATACAAGGTTCCTGCAAAACAGAAAAGCCCGAATTAGTTTATGGAATCTAGAAAATTTACAATAAAAACCAGATGCGCCATTACAGTAACTGAATGCATTAAAAATTAGACCGAATGCACTAAAAGAGAGACTAGATGCACTAAATGACAAACCAAATGTGCTAAACTGGAAAAACACAAAATAAAAATTAAAACCTCCTGATGCACCGAAAGAACAATTGTATACGCCAAAATAAAAACCCAATGCACCGATACAGAAGCCGAATGCACTAGAAGAACCACTAGATGCACCGAAATAGGAACTCAATACGTCGATAAATTTTCCAAATGCGCCAGAGAAACTTCAGATGTGCTATTTCATCACTTTTCACAGAACCTGTGATGAAAAACTCAACAAAAAAACTAATTAAAGATGGGGCTAGGTCCCATGGTGGGAACCAATTTATGTGTGGTTTTAAAATGTATCAGTGAGAGTAATTAAACAGTAACTAAATGCACACATCAATGAAACGTATTACATCTAATGAAAGAGAGATAATAAAGAAAACTATTATAACCCTGCATTCAAAATCATTCCATTGTCCTCTATTCTTGGTGATCTCTCAATTCATGCTCTCAGAATTATTCATTGCACATGAATCTATGAAATGGAAACCTAAGAAATGAGAAGATATTATGCAATGAAAACTACATGCCTACATCACTATATTTTTGTGTTTTTGAAGATAAATGCTGAATAATCTATGATGGAGTGTTGATATATTCAAATGATGCTCAAACTAATAATGCATCATTTATTAGTATAAAAAATGCAACAAACTAAAATTATAAAATGGAAATGCCATGATAATGCAACTATGGACTAAAATGCTAAATGCTCACTACAATGCTCTCAATTTGCTCTAAGATTTCTGTAGCATAAGTTTGTCAAATTCTCCTTATGAAAAGCTATAGAAATGCTCCCTATTTATAGATTTTTCCAGGCTAAGAATGATGTGGCAGTGATGAACGGTCGAGATTTGGATCCTGAGGCATCAACGATTGAGCATGAAGAGGTTGGAGAGAATCATGGGGGTGGTTCCCTACAAGTGAACATTTTGGCAAGTGTTGAAGGGAATCAGAAGAAAGAAGAAGCCATGTGTCCAAGGCGGTTTCAAATTTGTTACAAGTCGTTGATGGAAATTCTCATTTTACAAATTAGAAAAATTCAATTTCATGTGACACATGGTGAGGTGGCAGGTGAGGTGGAAGGAAGTTAGAAGAATATGTAGAAATGTGCCAATTTGAATTAAAAATTCAAATTTATTAGCTAAATGACAAATTAGTTAATTTGTGCATTTAATTAATTCAAGAGGAAAAGTGATTTTAGAGGCCAATTTGAATTAAAAATTCAAATTTAAACGAAAGAGGGAAAATTAACTAAATGCCAAATTAGTTAATTTGTGCATTTAATTAATTTAAGATGAAAATGATTTTGGATAAGAAGAATATTTAGAAATGAACTATATAAATAAATTTTGCTATTTATTTATAAGTAGAGGATTTAAGATTTTATTAATTAAATAAAAATATTTAATTAATTTGTGCTCAAACCATTTTTATGTGTGTACACCTTCTACTGCCCCAATTTACCTAGTAAATATAAATCCTCCTATACATCCAAACCCAATTTCCCTTATCAATGTTAATGTTCCTCTAGTAAATTTTAATGTTGGAGGATCGAGTCTACATCTAGGGCATAATCCTAATATAGGAAGACATGTTGGTGGGCAAGGAATTAATTAGTGTGGAGTTATGGTACTTGTTGCATGGATCTAATGTGGCTAGTGGTAATTTTAAGGTATATGACCTTTGCAAATTGAAAGATATAGACAATTGGATTTCACTAGCATCCCAAGATATCCAAATGGAATTTCAAATGAGACTTGTAAGAGCTTATTTAGTCAAATTTTATGGAAATAATTATTGGTCTAGAAAATATCATTTGAAAGCATTTATAAATTTGATTGATGACTTTGAGATAGAGGATTAGGATTTTATTATGAAGCTTTCATGCAGTCTTTAGTTAATGAGGCTAGAGATTTGTATAGAGGTTTTCTTGATGCAAATATTGGCTCTTGGGATGAGTTCAAAAGGATTTTTAGAGAATAATACGAGGATAAAACTGGCCCAAGGTTTATTATTAATTAGTTTACTAAATTAAGTAAATGATCTAACGAGTCTATGTCTAATTTTAATGTTATATTTAATAGTGTCATGAATAAAATTCCCCCATATATGAGACCAAATGCATTTATGTTTTTGGTATTGTATTGCAATTCTTATGATAAAAATATGGGTTACTAATTGAGGGATATATATCCCTAGTCTTTGAGAGATGAATTCAATATTTCAATTCACATAGAGAATAATATAGAAACATCAAGTAAAGTGGATAAGAGAGACAATATTAACATTTTAAAAAAATCCTAAAGGATAATATAATAAATTATCCTCATATGAAGATAAATTGGATAAGGAATTTTATCCCTTAAAAGACCTAAGTTACAAGGTGGTCTGGAACAAAAATGGTTTGCCCCATGACAAACCAATACATCAAAAGCAAGAAAAATTGCCAAAATAATCAGACCAACCTTATAATACCAATTGGCATAATGAAAAACTAATGCATAATAAATTATAGGAGGTCATATAGTAAAGAAACTTCTGACCCTTTGAAAAGCATATTTCTAATATTGTGGAAGAGAATCCATGGTGTATGATATGACAATTACCACATTCTTAGTTGTAGTGTATGGTAGCTCTATCTCTTGAAGATTTTAGTAATCCTTGCGATGATTACAAAAGGTCACATTATGAGGTTAATTATGATGATGAATACCATGATATTAATATGATTTCCAATAGTTTATGCTCTACTAATAATGTTTATCCTTCCTTTGAAGAAGGTGGTATTGAATAAGATGTAGAGGATAAAAAGTGTTGGAGAAGTGACTATCATTAGAAAAAAATAATGACGAGGAGGAAAATGTTTTAGTGCATAATATTAAATCTTATAGCTCTAATGCTAGATTAAGAAGTCCTTCTGATAAAAAAATTAGAGCCTTAACTACTACTACAATATCTTAAGTTAAAGCAGTTATAACCTAGGAAGAAAAACAATGTTGTTGATCAAGGGAAAATAGATAGCATATTCATTAAATAAAAAAAAAGTGAAGAAAATGTTTCACCTTGAAACAATAATTCTAAAATTAAAGCCATAAAACTTGAAATATCACGTGATCAAATTATTTCATCTTTGTTAAAAGAAAAATATCAAAACATGAAGGTTGAGAAGGAAAAGGTGAAAGACAAGTCTACCCAAAAAGAGAGCACCACCAATTTTTTATAAAAAATTTAAATATTGTTACTCCAATAAATGATTTTGTTTGTAATTTTTCCAAATTATTCCCTTGTTAATATGGCACAACTTCTTTCCAAAATTAATTTTATGTTCCATTATTGGAGATCATGAGAAAATATGAGCATACAAAAAATGAATTGTCCTTAATCAGTAATGCTACAACAATCCCTTCAAACCACAAGGAAATAAATAGATAGCACAAGAAAGTGAAAAGGTAAGTAAATAAAATTGAAGCATCTTTTCAAAATTATAAAATACCTAAAGTTTATCTTGGAACTACTTTCACCACGCATCCTAATCAAGTCGATCGATTTTACATCACATTACTAAAAAATAATAAGATGGAAAAATATTGTCTAATTGATTCAAGAGATCTCAACTTGATCAAATGAAATCTAGCCATTTGATTAAAGAAGTTCAAATAGTTCCTAAGGATAATGATCTATAGTTGATGCATTTTGATGGAGAATTTTCTAAAGAAGGATTAGGAGTAAGAGAGGTCATTATATCTCCAAATGGTAAATATTTCTAGTATTCTCTCTCTTTAAAATTTGAATACACAAATAATGTAACAAAATATGAAGCATTGCTATTAGGATTAAATATGGTTGTGAAACATGGGATTAAGAAGCTCAAGGTTTTATGTGACTTTTAATTAATTGTTTCACAAGTTAGGGCCAATATGCTTCTAAAAAAAATCTTAAATAGTATAGAGTTGTTGTTTGGGATACCATTGAGAAATTTGATGCATTCTATATTTATTAGATAGAAAGATAAATAAATATCATGGAAAATTTTCCAACTAAGATAGCAATCAAGCCCAATGATGCGACCTTACTCGATATTTCCACAATTGAAATATTGACAAGGCTATCAATCCCTAATAATATATATAACTGATAGGTTTTCAATGATTATCAAGGTTTATTAATTTATTTACATTGCATTTATAAATATGATAAGAAATAAATTAAATTTCCAAATATGGTTGAGGTCATTGATGGGAAGGAGAATCTATTTAGAAATGAAATTATTCAACTAAAAACAAAAAAATTTGCAAAGGGCTAGTTATATTGGAAAGGGTGTTTGATGGTAATGACATAAATATTGCTAAAACAACACTCGTTCATGAAAAAGACTTGGAGGAGATAAACTTAGGTACTTATTCTTCTCCTCAAAAAGTCTTAATGGAAAAAAATTATGTCCCAAAGTTTGAGAAATTTTAATATCTCTATTAATAAAGTAGAAAATTTCTTTGCATGGTCTTATGATATCTTGAAATCCTATATTGATGATTTGTTCTAACACAAAATTCCCTTCAAGCCTGATGCAAAATCATTTAGAAAAATACAAATACCAATAAATCGTACACAATCCCCTAAGATGCAAGAAGAATTAATGAAGATTAGAGATGGTGGGATCAAAAATCCAATCAAGAATTCCACCTAGGTATCAAATCTAGTTCCTATTAGAAAAGAAGAATAGAGATATCAGATTGTGTGTATATTTCATGAGCTTAAATGTGTCTCCATTGAAGGACAATTATCATTTTTCTAACATGGAAGCAATGCTACAAAAGGTGACTAGTTGTGAGTTGCTATCAATGTTGGATGGATTTTTGGATACAACCAAGTGAACACCAATGAATCTAAGAAATATAAGGTTGCCTTCAAAACATATTGGGGGTAGATATGTGTATATAGAAATGCCTTTTGTTTTGACTAATGTTGGAGCTACATTTCAGAGAGTTATAGACATAGCCTTTGTAGATTTGATTGACATCCTAATGGTTATCTATTAGGATGATTTCACTGCTTTCTCAAAAAAGATAAGGATCATTATTCACATATTGAAAATATTTTCACCAAATCTTTGGAGTACAAAATTTCTATAAATCTAAAGAAGTTTATGTTTCTAGGGTCATAAAAGGAAAGATGATAGGTCATATAGTTTCAAAATATAAAACTAGAATTGACCTTGAGAGAGTAGATGCTATTGACAGGATCCCACAACCCAAGCTTGTTAAGGGGATTCAATATTTTTTCAATCGAATAAATTTTGTAAGGAGGTTCATTCTAAAATTTTCCAAGAAAACAAAAGTAATATTTGAGATGATGAAAAAGGGAGAAACCATAGCTTGGAATAAAGATCCCATGGAAAATTTTTAGATCATTAGAGAATCTATAAAATAAGCTCCCATGCTTAAATCCCAAAACTTTTCTAGATCATTTCAATTATTTTTATTTTCCTTTCATATAGTTTTTACAATCTTGTTTCTTTCCTATTGAAGATGGGTATGAGAAACTAATACCATTCTTTAGTAAATATTTTTAGGTAGCTAAATTAAAATATGATGCTATGGAGAAATGAGCATATACACTAGTGATGACTTTCGAGAATTTATTATCTTATCCAGTAGGAGCCGAAATAATTTATTGTGTTCGTAATACTACTATTAAAGACATCTTCATACAACAAGAGGTAATATAGATGATATGTAGGTACATCAATAAGATCTAGAAGTTTAATATTGAAAATAAAATTACAAAGTTGGTAAGAGGGCAAAGACTTGGAAAAGTGATGGCAAAATCCAACTTGGAGGAAAATCAAATCAATTGTTTTAAATAAGAATCAACTTTAAATGTATGTAGTCTACAATAATTTTCATGGTACAAGGATGTGATTTACAACTTGTAACATATGACATGTCCAATAGAAATTATAGATACTCAAAAGAAAAACATAAAATTTCAAGCAATTAAATATGTAATTCTAGAAGGTGATTTGTATGGGGAAACATAAATGGAGTTTTATTGTGATACGTTAACCAAGAAAAGGTCTCTAAGGTGCTGTGTGATATACATGTTGGGAATTGTGGAGGTCATTTTATGGTAAAGATAAGTACATAAAATATCCCTAGGGTTGTATACTAATGAGAATATTTGTTTGTAGACACATAGAGAATGGTTAGAGGTTGTGATGCATGATAGAGGTTTTCTACCAGAGCATTGCCATTAAGGCCCATGGTAGTGGAAACCCCATTCCAATAGTGGGGAGTTTATTTAATTGGTGAGATTACAAATAGGTCAAGTGGATAATTCAAATGGATCATAGTATCTATATATTCTTTCACCAAATAGGTTGGGGCAATCCTAGTAAGAAGAGAAACTAGCAAAGTGGTCAATGATTTTGTAATGGAGCATATAGTTACAAGGTTCAGACTTTCCATAGGATTAATTTCAGATAATTTTGTGTGCTTTAGGTATGATGAATTCACTATATTTTTCTCTAATTATGGAATAAAATTATCATATTATTCTCCTTACCATTGTCAAGGTAATGGATAGGTTCAATCTAGAAACAAAATACTATTGAAAATAATTATAAGAATGCTTGGAGAAAACGAGAATTTGTGGGGCTCAAAAACAAGATTATAATTGTGTGTTGATGGGATGAAAATTAAGAAATATATAGGAAAATCACCTTATGAGCTTGTATATGGCACATAAAATCACCTTTTAAAAGTCAATTAAACATGTAGATGAATTTCTAGAATGAATGAAATAATAATGGACCAATGAAACTAATACATCCTATACTTAATTTTCTTGGTCCAATGTACTTTTAAATGTATCTCTTTGTTGTATAAATATTTATAAAGTTTCCACAATCCATGGAGATTAAAACTAAACACTAGCTTATTATACTTGGTAGAAGGTCAAAGACTAAATTAGGCCTTTGTAGTGATCTAAATCTAGAAAGAATTAAATATGAAGGATCAATATAGAAAATGTGTTCCCAAATATGAGGTGTAGTGTCAAAAATGTGATGATATGTATGGTATCTATAGTTATTGGTAATAAATAAAATGTTAGTGCGAATCCAAGGTTATTCCTTGATCGATTTCCCTATTAGGTCACATTCACACCTAGTTAGTTAAATTTACTTAGGGCATGTTTTGGTCATTTAATTTTTCATTTCATATGGTTGTGAAACTTTTCATAATAATTTATTTTCCTATCTTTCACCTTTCCTATATAATAAAGGTTCCTCTTGTAGCTTATATATCTTGTATACATGATATAATCTAGCATTCATTTCTGGCTACTCGGTCATATACGGTTATTTTCAATTGTATAGGTGATCTTGACTTATTAAGTATATTGTATGAATCTTGCATGGTATCAAAGTGTTAAATCTATAAACCCTTCTTATTTATGAGATTTTTCAATATGATTTTTTTGGGTACATCATGGTGTAAAATATAGCTCACAAGTGAGTCCAAAAGACCCACATAGGTATAAATGGATATATAACTTAAATCTTGATTTCGAATATATATTTTTTCATATTTTTGTAGTGTTTGATAGATTTGGCATAATAAAATATGTACAATAATATTGGACTATATAGTTTCATATGGTCATATAAATGTTGTACCCATCACTACAAAGGTATGTATCATTGACAAAGTTTTTGGAATATTCTTAATGAATATTTCTTTTATACTTTGTAGGTAAATAGATATAGGTTTATTTTATAAATAATAATATTTTATCTATCTCAACCAATAATGTTTGCAAGGGGAATATTGGCTAAAAATTGGTTTGCAATATTGTCTAGTTTCTACTAATAACTAGGGGCAGAAGTTTGGTTCCACCTATGAGAAACAAGATCCACTGCTCAAGTGATAAAAACCATAACTTCTCTCTATAATTTTCCAGCTCTACTTGATTGTTTTACACAATATTAGACAACCCTCTCCTTTGTTTAGTGTGGCAATGTTAGATGTACTAGACAATTGAGAGGGGGGTGAATCAGTTGTATTCTTAAACTATTCAATCCCTCAATATCATTTAAACCCTTATCATGCATTAACAAAATGTAAACATATGAAACAATAATGCAAACACATAAAAACACATAAGAACACTAGATTTACAGGGAAAACCAAAGAAGGGAAAAACCACGGCGAGGATTAGCTCACATATATATGAATTGCAACACCGAATACAATTAGGCTCACTACCCAAAAAAGAAGAAAGGCTCACTGCCAAGGTCTCATTGTCCAAAAGAAAGAAGATAGAAGAAGACTGTTATAAATAGAAATCTATCTCAGAGTAACATGAATATCCACCATTGAAAATCTATGCCATCTGCAACCTTTGTCTCACTACCTCCAGCAACTTCAAGTACACTAAAATATAGAAAACTTCTTCTCACTACATCCAAAATTCTTAAGAGTTTAATCTCACACTCAGATCACCACATTTTATCACTTTCACATCTCACACTTTCCACACATCCCACACAAGCTTCACCTTGCATTTATACCATCCACGACTAAATAATCTCAATTAGGTCAGCCTTAATGAAATACATGCACCTCAAACATACAACACCAAAATAGGTTAGCACTAAACACCTCCACGGTGGACATAAGTGAATATAGATCATGCCATGGGTTAACTAGGACCCAAATCCACATAACCATTCTGCACAACACATTTACAATCCATGAGGTACCTCTACAAATAATGCTAGCATGCTAGGTTGGCCAAACCCAAAATAACACTACAAGAAACCACATACATGCTTCTCTAGATTCAATAATATGCAGAACAAATAACACTACATGACATCCAATAATATTCCATAACCACCATAATACTCTGCAACACTTCCACAACCATTTGAAACAACAAACACCTTCATTCTGTGCAACATGATATACTACAATTGAATTCCAACACAAGAACTACACTTGTAGAGCAACTCAACATGAACCACTCTAAAGGAAAGTAGATGTAGATAATATAAGCATGTTCCCAAATCTGCAAGACAAGAAAATTTAACATGAATAAATGTAGAGCAATCTCATTTCTCCTAGACAACCTTCTTCACAAATAGACATATTGTCAAACATAACTTCCACTTCTGTATGAACCAAAACTTAAAACTCTAGATATAACAAATCTGAACACCTCTCATCATTATATCCAAACTACACAAGTATATCTTGAACCATGAAGAAATGCCGAGAAAAACATAGAACATCACTCAAGTACACTGTACACTATTTTATTCAATTTTTCTCAAAAGCACTTGGAAACCAAGTGAACCAACTGCAACTACAACACTTAAAACATTTCATACATCAATGAAAATATTGATGATCACACCAAAACATAGTGTAAAAATCTCCAAAAACTCCATCTATCCATACAAGGGGTTGACATTATCAACACCAACAATCTCCCCAACCAACTCAAGCTCCCAACAATCTCTACAACTATACTAGAGGTTAACAACAATGGCACCACCAACAACATTGTGTTGACATCAATGAAAACACTGGAAATGACAACTATCCAAAAATCTCCCCCTTTTTTATTGATGGTGACACCAACTTTGAAAAACCATCAATAACAAAAGTATACCAACAACAATTTTGCAACAGGAAACACTCCCCTAATTGAGTCATCTCACTCTTCATACTCTCATTCTCCCTCTTTTCGGAGCACACTTCCACAATAACTCTATCCCTCTGCTTCCTTTATTTTTTAGACAATAGTGTTCCCCTTTGATATCAATGGTAAAGGGCGACACCAACACCTTTCACACATCACCACTTTTTGCTCTCCCCCTTTAACAAAACTACAAAGGGAAATATATACTAGAAACTACTCTCTCTCTAATGCTCTTACTTATCTGAACTCTCCCCATTAGGGACACAAGACATGCTCCATCTAGCTGCACCAATCAACAACCAATACTAACTACTCCCCCTGAGAGGTAGCCTCCATTAGTCTAGAACAAATAATGATTCTTGATTGCTCCATTAGATTGATGCATAATATTATGCATCTAGTTGAAAGGAGGGGAAATAAACCCTAACTTCTACTGGAAATACTCAAAAGTATCTTTTGGAAGAGCTTTTGTGAATATTTTTGCAATATGATCCCTAGTAGGCACATACTCCAGCTTCACTTCATTCTCTGCAACTTTCTTTCTCATAAAGTGATACTATATTGAGATATATTTTATTCCTGAATGCATTACTGAGTTCTTTGAAATATTGGTTGTATTTGTATTGCCACACAAGATAGAAATAGGTTCTTCATATGAAACTATGATATCCTTCAATATTTGCTTCATCCACAACACCTATGTACAATATGATGCTGCTACAATATATTTTTCATTTGTAGTAGATAATGAGACTAAATCCATCTTCTTACTTAATCATGAAACTAATCTACTTCCAAGAAAGAAAGCATGACCACTTGTACATTTATCAAATATACATCTTGCCCAATCTGTATCTATGTATCCACTCAAAGAGAAGTTAATTTCCTTGGGATACCATAGACCAAAATCCAAAATGCCCTTCAAGTATCTAAATATCCACTTCTCTGGGATCTTCTTGAAATCATGCCACAAGAAAACTGAATGCATGATATATGGTCTAGTAGAAATTAGGTATAATAGTCCACCAATCATTGATCTATACTTTGTTTGATCTTAGGAGATTCATCATTTTTTCTCAACTTGTAGCCAATAACCATAGGAGTACATACTAGTTTATAGTCCACCATCCCAAACTTGTTCAAGATTTATTTGACATACCTTGAATGTCAAATGAAAATGCCTTTCTCTACTTGAATAATTTGTAATCCAAGGAATAAATTCATCTCCCCAAATATTGACATCTCAAACTCTTTTTGAATTTCCTATGCAAAATTCTTACACACGCCTTCATTTCCCCCGAATATTATGTCATCAACATATACTACCACAATTAGTATTTGTTCTCCCTCAACCTTGAAGTAAAGATTTTTATTTGCATTACCTTTCCTTAATCCTTGATGCAATAAGCACCTATCCAGTCTTGCATACCAAGCTCTAGGAGGTTGTTTGATTCCATACAATGCTTTCTTCAATTTATAGACCATATAAACATATTCTAACAACTAAAAACCTTTCAGTTGTTCAATGTACACCTCTTCTTCCAACTCACCATTCAAGAATGTATATATCACATCCATTTGATAAAATTTGAAATCTTTATATGTTGCAAAAGAAAAAAACATTCTAATAGCTTCCATTCCAGCCACCAGAGAAGTTTTTTCCTTAAAATCTATGCCTTCCACTTGTGAGTAGCCCTTACACACAAGTCTAGCCTTATTTTTGACAAATTTTCCATCCTCATTCAATTTGTTCCTAAAAACCCATTTAGTTCATATCATATTCTTATTTGCGAGTCTTGGGACCAGTTCCCAAGTCTAGTTCTTCTCAATTTGCATTAATTCTTCTTCCATAGATTTAATCCAATTCTCATCTTTGTATGTGCTTTAGTAAAAAATTTGGGTTCCACCATAGAAATTAAACAAAATTTTACTGATTCCTCTATCATTGAAATCCTTCTTCTTGTCTGTACACCTTTGCTTTTATCTCCAATTATCTGATCTTTAGAATGATTCTTCTACACATACTTAGGAGTCTTAGGGATCTTTTCTAGAGCTTCTTCCTCTTCAACTATTATCTCTTATCCTTTATCATCTTCTTTTTCTTCTTCACTATATGGGGATTCATCGGATTCATATCCTTCTATTAGTACTAAACTTTGATGTGGTTCTTCATCCACTTTGACACTTACATTTTCAACAATATTTTTCAACCTTTTGTTGTAACTCCAGTAGGCCTTACTTCTTGTAGAGTATCCAAGGAAGATTCCTTCATTAGATCTTCCATCAAACTTTCCTAAATTCTCTTCATCTCTTCTGATATAACATTTTCTTCCAAATAATCTAAACAATTTCATAGTAGGAGGTTTACCATATCATAACTCATAGGGAGTCTTTGAATTGTTAACTCTTGATTGACCTCCATTAAGAATGTAGATTGCAATATGATTGGTTCTCTCCAATAGACATCTGGTAGATTAGCTTCCTTCATCATTGTCCTAGCTGCTTCTTGAACTGTCATGTTCTTCCTTTCCACAACTCCATTTTATTGAGGAGTCTTAGGAGCTGATAAATATCTTTTTATTCTATTATCTTCACAAAAAATATTAAACTCATTGGAAGTAAACTTACCACCTCTATTAGATCTCAAGCACTTGATTTTTAAATCCATCTCATTTTCAACCATAGACTTAAATGCTTTAAACTTATCTACAAATTCTAATTTTTCTTTGAGAAATATCACCCAATTCATTCTAGAATAATCATCAATCAATAACATGAAATAAATGTCACCTTGAGAGCTTCTTATTCTGGTATGTCCACATAGGTCCATATGCACCAACTCCAAAGGACTTGCAACAGAGTACTCTTTAGTCTTGAACCTCCACTTTTTTTTCTTTCCAACTTGACATTCTTTGTAGATTGCATGGATATGCTTTGTAATATTTTCAAGATATATCACATCATCAATAGAATTTATCTTCACTAGGCTATCAAAATTGATGTGACCCATTCTTCTATTTCATATCCAACTTTCATTAATTTAAGACAAAAAGAATTTTACACCACTACCTTTGAGCTGATAAACATTACCTTATGTCCTTGTTCCTACAACAAATAGAGCACCAAAGCTCCCTTTTCTAATTGCACAACTACCATCATGAAACACAATATTATAACCTTTGCTACACATTTGTCCTAAACTTAGAAGATTATGCTGAAGACCCTTGACATAAAGAACATCATCTATTTTTATGCTTTCCATCAAAACTAATTGAACCTTTTCCACAAATCTTAGTAGATGTATCATCAAAAAAATTAACAAGACTGCCATCATACTTTTCAAGCTTAAGAAACTTACTCTTATCACCTGTCATATGATTTGGGCATCCATTATCAATTATCAAGTAGTTTCTCTCCTCTCTAGCATGAAAAGCAGTCAACATAGTTCCTTAAATGTTATGACCTATTTTTAGAGAACTTTGCTTCACACATCTTTCAAAGTTAGTAGAATTAGTTCCAATATTTAAATCCATGAACAAGCATTCATCACTTCCATCATTTGGATAATCCGATTCCTCATCATTAGAAACACCATTGTCCTTTTCAACATAATAACTCTTTTTGACAGATTTACCTTTATGATCCTTTTGTTTATCATTGGTAGCTTTGATTGGAAACTTAGAAGCATAATGACCTATCTTTCCAAAATTGAAACATTTGAAAGGTAACTCCTCTGTATTTTCTAGTGCCCTTTTCAATCTTCTCACAAAGTTTGCTTCCATCTCATCAAGATCATCCTGATCTAATTCATTATCCTTCTCTACTTTGCAAAATTTAAAGGTAGTTTCTTTACATGTAGTATCTTGACCAAAATCTCTCATTTCAAAAGAAGTTAAAGCACCATACACCTAATCTCTAGAATAATTATCCAAATTATGAGCTTCCTCAATAGAAAAAAAATTAGAGCTATAAGATTTAAGAAGAGTTCTTAACACCTTTTTTATAACTTCACTTTCCTCCAAATTTCCACCAAGACTATTGATGAAATTGACAACTTCATCTACTTTGAGCATGTAGGCAGTAATATCTTCATCTTCAGACATCCTCAACATTTCAAATTTAGCTTTTTAATTCTACATCTTTTTTTTGTTTGACCTTATCATCTCCTTCATAGATACTATCTAGCTTTGTCCATACATATTTAGAATATTTCAGACTTATTAATTTTCCAAGTTTAGAATCAGAAAGACCACTCAAGATAAGCATTTATTTCTTTTCCATTATTCTCACAATCCTTGATCTCATCATCACTTTTCAGACCATTTTTAGGCTAAGTATATCCTTTTTCAACTGATTTTCAAACTCCAAATCCAAGAGAGACAAGAGATGATTCCATCCTAGATTTATAGTATGTGTAATTAATTCCATCGAACATAGGAGATTTGATGCCCTTTCTATGCGCCATTCAGATCTACCTCAAGCAATTAGGATTCTTCCTAGGAACCATAAATTTGATACCAATTGTTAGATGCATATGAAAACTTAGAGGGGGTGAATCAATTGTACACTTAAACCATTCAATCCCTCAATATCATTCAAAATATTATCAAAATTTAAACCCTTTGTGTGTAGGAAAAAAGTATCCCTTTTTCACACTTAATTTGGGAATTAATAATATGAACTAAATTATGCCTTAATTTAGTGTTGTAATATGTATTTTATATATTCACATTAATTTTAGGGCCTTATTAATTAAAATGGACTTAATTGTTCCTTATTTGTGGTGTTGTAAAGTGTACCTTTACACTTTCACACTTATCTAGGGATTTATTAATTAATTGAGGTTAATTTGTCTTAATTGACCCCCTTTATTTCAAATCCAAGCCTAATTAATTGCAATTTCTGAAGAGGAATACTCAACATTCATAAATTCCATGACATAACACATCATTGGAGAGTGTGTGTCCTGGGTAAGTGACCTAGGACCCATTCGCCCAAGGGTGAATGGGTCCTCACTTAGACATATGATCCTAATTTAAATTATGTTTTTGGCGGTATTTCAATTATTTCAAAATGTGTATTCACATGTTGGATTGTATTATTTGAATTTTCAAGGCATTCAAGAGTAGATTTATTGAAGTTTATTATAGCTTGATCAAGATCCTATTATCATGTCAAAGTCTTCTTGCATCATGCATGTTATTCAAGAGATAATATGTTGATGTAGTGTTCAAGATCCATTCAAGCATTCAAAGGCACCATTTCAAATCAAGTTTGAAGATCAAGATCCACATCCATTGAAGCCATTTCATGCAAGTTGTAGATCTACATTCTAAGGTTCAAACAAAGTTTTGGTGAGTTCTGACATAGGCTTTTTCATTCATCATTCCTTTCATACTATTTCATTTCATTACAAGGTTTAATTACCAAAACGATATTTGACCATGGCGAACCCCCATTCACCAACAATAAAACAATTTTTCCTCTTGATTTATGTTTTCAGATTTTAGGTGGAAGATCTTTTGAAGAGAAAAAATGCAAAGTTGTCAAAGTTGCATTTGTTGTCATCATTCTTGCAATTTCATGAAAACTAACCTATAGGATTTATTTTCAGCTATCTAACTGTGAAAATTGGGGATCTAAGAGTGCAAAAATAGTAGAAGAGAACCAATAAACCATTTTAATAGAGCCCTAGCTAG
The DNA here is from genome assembly GCA_007115665.2 of Sequoiadendron giganteum. Taxonomy (NCBI): domain Eukaryota; kingdom Viridiplantae; phylum Streptophyta; class Pinopsida; order Cupressales; family Cupressaceae; genus Sequoiadendron; species Sequoiadendron giganteum. The sequence goes on from CM021105.1 coordinate 158,827,982, forward strand.
GAATTATTTTCCATAGGGTGAATGAGTCCTTAGTTAGCTTCGAAAAATCATTTTTGGTGTCTGGTACACATCATTTTCCCTTTCTGAAATTTGCATTTTAATTTCTAGTTCCATCATTGATCTTAATCTATTAGATGCATTTTTTAGAAGGAATTTTGGAGTTGATTTGCTATTTTTAATCTTTCTCCCCAAAGTGTTGTTTAATCAAGACCCCTATCCTTGCTAAAACGGAAATTAGTAGATTCACACCTTGACTTGACTCACCTTAAGGTTGAAAGTCCTTTCATTGTATGGATCTTATTTCCTAATGAAATAAATGAGAATAGGTCCATTCCTTACCATATTTGGCTCACTTGAATTTTTTAAAAAGCCTACATTTTTATTTGTTTCATTTTGGTGAACTTGACATTTGATCATTGCATTTTTCTGATTTTGGAGTCCATTTTCACCCTAGATTTAGATCTTGCATTCATTTACATTGCATTGCATTGAATTGAGTCTCATTTAGGGTTATTTACCTGCATTAAATTTTCATTTCATTTAAGGGTTTTAGGATTGCAGGGTGATCCCACAATAATGGTTTACAATTTTTGGCCAAACTGGACATTGAACTGTTTTTTTTTAACTAAATTTTCACTTTCAGGCACCTATAGTTGCTAAACCATGAAGAATTTGAAGATGATGCAAACTAGTGATTTGTGACATTTTTTCTCTAGATTCTAAATATATATTTTTTGATTTTTTTTGGAATCAAATTGCATTTCTTTTTCCATCTCATTTGAAAACTAGTTTTTAATAGTAAACAACATTTTTAAAGAGTGACGTGTACTTGCTAACACATAACTTTTTTTCTATGAAGGAAAAAATTCTATTTTTTTTAATGAATAGGCACTAATATATATTAATAGTAAATATTAGAATACATATTCACAAAAAAGGTGGGTGGTAAGAAGGCACACCCTAAGAGTCATATGGGCAGCACCCAGAAAACCAAAAAACCAATCACATGGGCCTAGCTTAGAGGTCAATGATTACAAATATTAAAAAAATTCCATTAAGTGGCCAAAGCAATACCAGTAGAGCCAGGAGGGTCTCTATCATCCATTTTCTTCCCCCATACATCAACGGGGTCTAGAGTGATGTTAGGAGGACCTCAACCATTATCAACTTCCTTTTCTTTATCTTCCTTTTCCTCACGTTGGGGCGAGATTGCAAGTGCCAAACATGGAAACAAAATTCTAGAGTTTGGCCAACTAGAGCCACTACCAAAAGTATTAGAGGGCCACCCAGAACCGTTGCCATTGCTCCTTGTCGCTCCTCCAGAGGGCCACTCGGAACTGTCACTGCCACTGCTCCTTGTTGCTCCTCTAGAGGGGCACCCCTAGCCAACCCGCAAAGGAGGAGAATGAGACCACTGAGGAGAGTGAGAACCACACCAAAGAGGAGGCTGAGAGCGGGGAAGAGAAAATCCACTTTGCTGCCAGCCCTGAGAGGGCAACCAACTGTGAGAGGAAGTGAGTGAAGCGAGCACTCGAGCCACAATACATGAGGTATTGCCCCAATGATCCAGAAGCACCTGAAGGTGAGCCACCTCAAGTGAAAATTTATTTGTTTGAACTTGAATTTGTAAAATCATGTTAGAGAAAATAATAGCCTTAGAATACAAAGAAACATTTTTATCCATTTGGGTGTGAGAAAATATGCAGGCATTTCCATCTTTCCAGATATTGAAGAGGATTTCCACCCTGAAGGTGTGCCAAAGTTGGGTATATTTAGTAGGAAGTCTGGGTGAATCTCCTAGCATAACCATATGCCAGGAGAAGGGCTCTCATTTGAAAGGCCAAAAGAAGTCATGAATCCAATTCGAAAACTACTGAGCTCTGGTAAAAAACTAGAAGAGATGCTTAAAAGACTCAACTTGCCCATAAAAAGGGCACTAAGGGTACTAGACCCTTAAGTGAACAAGCCGAGACCCCACAGGTAAGCCTTGGAAAAGAATACACCAAGAAAAGTGGGAAAGTTTTGGCTCAACAATTGTAGACCAAGTGGCAGAGAATATTTTCACTAGACATGGACAAAGGATTGAAGAAGCCACCTTTGGTTCAGACTTTCAATCATAGGAAAATGTAGTGAAAGCAACATGTAACCAAGCCTAGGCTTGTAATTCCTGAAAGGGGTGTCTGGGTACCACTTCCAGTCCTTGCACCAGGGCTTGGACCCACAGATACCGACCTTATGAAGCATATCTACAAGAATAGCATTCACTAGACTATCATAAGTATCACGGTCCTAGTTTTGAAGTTTGTAGAGAGCACACAAATCTTCCCACAACATAATACACATTGTGGGTTTGTGAAACACATGTTGCAAAGTTTGAATGCCTTTCTTATGGAACCTTAACACCTTAAGCCAAGGTGATTTGGCCAATGACTGACCATTACTGGTAAAGAGGGGTGACCACCAAATATTCTGCTGGTTGAGTGAAAGCCCATCATGGAAATCAGAGTTGGATGAGAAAAGCCAAGGCTTAACCACTTCCTAGGCTCTCCAAATTCTCTTCACCATGAAAGTTTCGACAATTTGGACTAGTTCCTTCATAAATAGAAGGGTTTGAAAGAAAATCCCCTTCTAGGTGGGTCTGTGAACAGGAAAGCCAGATTGGATGCAATGCTTGAGGAGAATTTTCTAGGCTTCATCTCCAACAAGGGCTCTAATTATCCATTTCACACACAATGCAGTCCCTTGTCATTTAGTGGAGAGCAGACCAAGACCTCTACAGTCTCTGGGTAGGTAGCATAACTCCTAGGAAACGTGGTGAAACCCTCTATGGGACTCCGTAGAGGCCCAAAGAAAGTCCTGAAGTAGTTTTTCAAGCTTGGACTTGTTTGGCTTTTGAAGGAGCCCAACAAGAGGAGTGATAAACATGTGTAGCAACCAAGATCTTAGAGCACACTTGGAATTTCCCTACCAGAGAAAGAGGCTTGGTAATCCAATAGGCCAGATTTTTCTCAATCCTGGAGAGAACAACTTGCCACAACTCAGTTGGAGAAGCTTGGAAGGTGAAGGGAATGCACAAAAATCAAAATATTTCCCCTGGCCCAATCCATTTCCAACCGTACTATTGAAACCGGTGAGGAGTGGGCAGAATAGATTGCTTGTAGCACATAGTTTTATGCCATTGAATGGTAGAGCTAAAAGCAAGACAAAAAATGTTAAGAAATTCAAGAGTTGCCTTAATATTATTCTCTTCCTCCAAAAGGGTGAGGAAAGAATCATTAACAAAATGGCCATTAAAAAGTTGAACCTGGGAGTTAGGCAGGGCAATGGTTCTAACACATTGTTGAGAAATTGCATTAGCCAACAAATAGACAAATCCTTTGACATCAAGCACATAATTAGAAGGAGCAAGTGAGTATCCTTTACGAATGGAGAGGAATAAAGCAAAGGAAAAGGATTGGCAACCATTGATGGTGATACAAGCAGAGGCATCTGAGAAAAGAATTTGGATAACCTGAATGAAGTTAGGCCCAAACCCCAAGGCTTTCAACATGGCAAGAATGAAAGGCCACTCAATGCGGTCATAGGCTTTAGTAAAATCAATTTTGAGAAAAATGGATTTTTGGTCCAAATGCCTGGACCACTCCATACCTTCCCACACAACAATAATTTTATCTAGAATAAATCTAGATTTAATAAAACCAATTTGCTCTGGGCACACAATCTGAGGCAAAAGATGGCAGATCTTTAGAGCCAAAGCTTTAGCTATGATTTTTTAAGAGACATTAGGGAGCGTGATAGGCCACCAGTTGTAGATATCCTCAAGATCTCCATGCTTACGTATGAATTTAATATTTCCTTTATTAATTATATTACCTAGGGTTTTGGAATGAAAAGCCTCAAGATAGACTTTATGTAAGTCTTGCCCAACATAGTCCCAAAGGGCCTTGTAAAATTCACAAGGGAAGCCATCAACACCCATGGCCTTGTCATCTTCCATGGTAAGAACAACTTCCTTCAAGTCTTCAACAATGAGAAATTGCTTGCAAAAAGCTTTCTGGGCTAAAGATAGCCTATTTGGCACAACAACAAGGCAATCTTGAAGGGTTTGTTGTCGCTCCGACATATACTCTTGAGCAATGAAGACTTGTTCATAATTTCGAACAAAGGCCTAGAGAATCTTAGGTAGCTCATAAAGCACTTGGGTTCCTTCTTTAATTTTTTGATGCCAGGAGAAGAGTGCCTGGCATGTAGGGCCAGAAAAATCTCCTTGGAGGCACACTCACCAATTTTTATCGAGTGTAATTTGGCTTTGATTTTCTCACCTCTGGCAGCATAATTGTCTACAACTTGATTTTTGTGTCTTAATTCTACCATCCTAACTTGTAATGATGGGGAGAAAGGGCTAGCCACTAGAGCCTCGGTAGTCGAGCATAGGTCAGTTGTGGTAGCCTCATAATACCACCAATGAAAAATGGCCAACTAATGCCCATAAATGCAGATAAATCTATTCGTGTGAGTGATAGCATCATTCCACCAATTAATCCAACCTGTATTATGAGGTGTCCTACACTCTAAATTCTAGACCCTATGAATGTGGGCCAACATGGGCTGATGAAAAAGTAGATATGTGTTAAAAAAAATTGTGTGCTGCAAGCCCTAGTCTGTCTTGTCTACCATTAAATGCGAAAAGAAATGGGGAAATGATCTAACATTTTTACATCAACTAACGCCTTAACCGAGAGTGAAGAGCTGTCAAAAGAGAAGAAATATTGAGATGAGATCATGGCATAATCAAGATGCTTAAATATCCTATCGGAGCCAACCTGGTAATTACACCAAGTGTGCCAGAGGGAATGGGAATGGCGGTGACCAATATTGAGATCAAAGAGCCCCAATTTATTATGCATGTAAAACCACACCTCCTGTTCACCAATTGCCCATCTGAATGGAAAAAAATGCCATCTTTATCATATGCAATCTCAACAATATTGAAATCCCCACACAAAAGCCAAGTAGCAAATGGAAATGAATCAACAATCCAACACTAAAGCAGAGAGAGTTCCACAACATCATTAGAAGCATACACATTAATAATCCCAAAGGAGTGATTATCAATGTTAAGGAGGATCTAAATGAGCCAATGTGTGGGGTCAGACCCGTGGTCAACCACACAAGCATGCCATCATGGGGACAAAAGGGTGATAGCTTTGCCACATCCAAATTCATGATTAGTATAAAACATTTGACTGGCTAGCCAAATAGAATGACAAACCAACGTAACCAAAAAATAGAGATTTTAACTTCTTAGAGACAAAGCACTTCAATACCAGTATACTTCTGTAAAGTATCCCTAATAGAATACTTCCTGGAGAGGTCTATCAGACCTCGAACATTCCATGAGAGGAAATTAATGAGTGAAACTCCTCCATATCGTCAGAGTTTGGCTCCTCATTCAGAGTAGAGAAGTGATTTTGCAAAAATTCTAGCGGAACTGACCCAATTTGAATATTCAGAGAAGAAAATATCCATTTCTCCCACACATATTCTCCTTCTTTTAAAGGTAGAGAAGGACTGTGAGACCATCATTGAGCTCCCACCATGGGAGGAGATGCATTTAATTTTTCTATCATAACATCAACAAGCTGAGGTGTAGCCTTTGGCCTGGGCTGCACTAGAATATTTTCAGACCCAACCTGGGCCTCTTTCCCCTTCACTGAAGGGTTTGAAACATCTTTAGCTGGCTTAGGGACTTTGGAAACCGTCATAGAGCCATTGAAATTGTGTTTATGGTTTGTAACTGTGGTCCATTTCTCATCAAGTTTGGCAACAGAATTATCCACCTGACGAGGCTTTTCAAACTCCCATGACAAAGGAGTATGAGACACTACCAAAGGGAAATCCTTGATCTTGTGGTCTGTGGACTGACATCTATAAAACGTGTTTGATAGATTAAAATAAGTGACCTTCTGGGTATGCTGGAGAGCTCCAATTTGAATATCAATGGAGTCCTTCAAATCTTGCGAAATGTCCACTTCAACAAAAACCCATTTCTGGGGTTGGGCCTGGAAAAACCTGTCTAGCTCAATACAAATGACCTTCCCCATAGAGGATGCAATATGACTCAGAAAAGGCACACAAGGCAAAGGAAAACTTGGAAACTCAATCCAGATCAGGACCTACAACTTGGTGTCATTCAAGATAGTGAAGTCTTAGGTCCATGACTAGAAAACCAACAAAGAAGACTTGACATACCAGGGATCATGATTCAGGATTGCTTGAACATGATTGACCTCCACAAAGTGGAAAAGGAAAAAACCCTTGCTTAAATTTTGGACCATGTCAAGACGGACCCCATGAGGGACCTAGGCCTTGTGGACCCATTCTTTAAGCACACTTTCAGGGGGACTCCTCCCAAAAAAATACCCAACAAGAGTATGTTGCTCAAGCCATTGACAAGCAAAATCAAAATTAGGTAGAGGTAAAACCATATCAGCTAGGGAGTCAAAAGAATTACCTCGTTAAACAATTTCAGAACAAATTTCTGAGGTCATTTTTTTGGAGGAGGAATCATTGTGGAAAGCCATCGAATTGCCACCACCAACAAGAATTGTTGGGTTAGATCCGGTTGAAGGCATATTAAAATAAAAAACCGTTGTAAATGCGGTCGTACACATAGGAAAAGAGAAAAATCATGTGTCAATGGTGCGGTGTGACACAAGAGGGGCCAAGGATGACCGTAGGCACAAGAAAACCCTAGTAGAGCTCATACATCCTCCATTTTTTTCTAATTTAGATTTGTAACTACGATATCTAGTGCATGAAATTGGTTTCATAGTGTTTTATTGAATATTTTTTTCTTAATTAACTTTTGAAGTCAGAATAATTACAATTCAGACATAGGTTTACTTGCTAACAGAAATTTTTTTTGTATGTATTGAAATTCATTTTTTTTTTGTTGGATCAAGGACATCAATATCTAGTGCATAGATATTTTTCAATTTTTTTTGGATAATCTGCTATTTTTCCACATATGTAGAACAAAGAGCTTGATTTTCGATGAAAAACCTAAATCCACAAAAAATAAAAAAATAAATGTAATAATCAAATTAAATAAATTTAAAATTATACTTTTTGAGAAGCTTATAATAAGGACTAAATACTCACAAAAAATAATTTTTAAATGAATTCATTTGATCCCCCAATAGGTAAATGAAAAGTGAGTTTTTATCAACATTTTGATAGGTGTAAAGGAGACTCCATTATAGGTATGGCTTAAAACTAGCAGGGTTGTATCCAAGGGGGTTTGATCAAACCCTCTTCAATTGGAATCCTTTAAATGAAACTTTTCAATGCTTAAATCATTATATTTTCTAAAAATATGTGATTTCAACAAAAATCAGAATGTCCCAAAAAGTGTAAACCACTATTGTGGGATCACCCTGCATCTTTGCATTCTTTAAATTTGAAAAATACAAAAAAATTGGTCATTTTACATATCATTTACATAGCATTGCATCATCATTTAGTAGCATTTGAAAATTGAAACAAAGTTGCACATCAAATTAGGTCTCCTAGTTTGTCATTTTGTCATATTTTGCACTTACTTTCAACATTAATTTCATAGAAAATTCTAACTGTAACTTGCTGTTTCAAATCAGAATTTGGAAACCATTGGAATCATCTCAAAAATTTGTATTTTTTAAAAAACCCTAACCTAGGACCCATTCGCCCCTAGGCGATTGAGTCCCCGATCAGGGTCATTTTCTAATTTTTTGGGTATTAAAATCTATTTCTGCATTTCATTTTGCTATTTTAAGTTTTTTGTTTCAGTTTACAGATTTTTTGTTAAATGGAATTCATTATATTTAGCTTAATTTGGTAAAGTTAGTGCATTGTGTGATTTCAAAATTACATTTACAAGACATCATTTTCAAGTTTTTGCATTGTGTAATTAGAAAATTACCTTGTTTAGAATCTAAAAATGACATTTACATTCTAGGTCATTGCATTACATTTCACCTTCTTTCCATTTTTGGCTTATATTAGGTTTGTGAAACTTGTATGAGCTTTACAACTTGGTGTCCTATTAGCAATACTATTATGATATGTAGTTCAAGACTCATGTCATCTTGCAATACACCATTTGTCATGGATATTGGGTTCTCCAACTCTTTCACTAATAGTGTTGATAATCAACCCTCTATGGGTCATAGCCTTCATACCACATTTCTAATGACTTTCTTACCTACAACCAATGTACATGATGTTGTTAATGTCCCACAAGAGAACATAAGAAGGATAGGTGAAGAAATAGAGAAATTACAAAACTTTGTGACTACCGAAAACATTGCTAGTAGTTTAATTACTACCTTAGATAATGTGAGGAAAATGCTTGAACATGAACATGGAATAGAGATTATGCAAAGTCTAGCTCATATTGTTGATATAAATGTCCCTAAATTTACTAGTTGTGCTCAAACTTTGGGGTATACCCAAAGTCAAGGTGGGAATTCAATTCCTCCTTCCACAACCCTTACCTCTATTCCTACATACACTAGTACTCATGTTACCACAACTATTCAACATACTAGTAATGTCAACACTTCCTTAGGTATTTCCACTGGGAATACCTCTACCTTTGTGCATTCGAATATTATATCTCCTCAACCATCCCCCCTCATAAATCTACAATTCACTTGCCCTCCACAAACATACACCACTCCACCTTATTCCCCTCAATCTCATAATACCAAAAATGATCGCATCCTTAACATACTTTTACAGAACATGCCATCCCTTCAACAACAAATCATCACCCTAAATAAAAACAATAGTGGCCAACTTTCACAATACATCAAACCAAATCCCTTATCCTTGGAGATATTGAGAACATAAATGCCACAAGGTATAGAGGTTCCTAGGTTTGAGAAATATGGTGGGAAAGGAGATCTAGTTAGTCATGTTTCCACATATATAGCCCTATGTAGTGACTTTATTTTTGAAGATAAACTCTTAGCTAAGCTATTCCCTCGATCCTTGAAAGATACAACCTTAGAGTGGTTTTTCTCCTTATCGAATAATTTAATTGCTTCATTCAATGAACTTATTGATGCCTTTTACAACCACTTCCATATTCACATGGGGCCCAAGATGACCTTAGCTGATCTAATGACATGTAAACAAAAGGTTGATGAAAGGGTCACAAATTTCATAGCGTAATATCATTCTTTATTCACAAATAAATATTAAGATTCCTGATGTTGACCTTCAAAGAATTTTTATTTCTAATTAGAAAGAAAAGATCCAAACTAAGCTTGAGATGTTGAGATTTCCTTCCTTCACATAGTTATGTACAACCCTTTGTGATTATTAGAATTCAGTTAGTAGTCATGAAATGAAAAATCCCTCTAGCCATCCTGAAAGGTCCAAATCCACACCTTAAAACAACTACCAACCTTTCAAGAAACAAAATAAAGGCTTCTTGCAACTTAATTCCCCTCAACCAAATCAAAATTTTGACACCCAAGTGGCTACTATAAAGAGAACAAAACCATATGCCTTTGCAGATAGAAATAAACAATTTACACCTCTACCTAATACCCTTCATTATACCATGTTGTAGCTCTTAGAGAATAATTTGATCTCCTTGCCTCCTATTAGAGCTCTCGATCCTACTAAGCCTTTACCTCCCAACCATAAACCAAATGCTTATTGCTATTTCCATCGATAAAATGGACATGATACATAACATTGCAAGGATATTAAACATCTCGTACAAGACTTCATTGATTCTAATCATATCCTAATTGGAGGTGTTAATGATCAAGGTAATAAATATGTAGCTCCTCCTAATCAAAATTTGCAAATCTTTACCAATCCTATGCATAATCGTAATATATCCTTTGTGAAAGATAGTGAAACCAGGAATGATGTGATGAATGTTGATGTAGATGATACATGAAAGACAATGAGAACAACCTTATGGATGATTTAGTTGCATTCATCGATTGTAAACCTCATAAGGTCCCAACTAAGATGCTACTTGATATTGCTTTCTCACAAAAAGATATACTTAAACATGCACCCAATGGTCCTCTCTACATAGCTTGAATAATCAATGACAAGCCTACTAGTGGGATATTAATTGATCCCATCTATGTAGAGAACATGATCGCTGAAGAATTCCTATTTATGCATGAGATTTATCAAGATACATATGAAAAACCGAAAGCATTGATCAAAATGCATAACGGTTTTGCATGCCCTACAATTGGCTCGATAAATTTCCCTCTAAAGGTTGGAACAAAAGAATTAATTGTCTCATTCACCATCATCTTGTCATTGGACCAATTTCGTGTGAAGTTAGGCTATCCATGGCTTCGCTCCATGAATGTTGTCCCATTGGTTGTGCATAAATGTTTAAAGTTTCCATTTGGAAATGAGATATTTACTATGCATCATAGTGGCTTTAATCCAGTGTCTTCCCATGGGAACTTTTCATTGGATTTCTTTTGGCCTGAGCCTATTGAACCTATTAGACCCAATGGAGAATTCTTTTTTAAATCCTATCAAATTTTTAAGGCAAAGCACATAGCAGAATTATCTCTTAGCAATATAACTCAACCCATGATTGAGCCTCCTACCCTAGACAAAACTATGATTGAACCAAAATATCTTCCAAGTAACCAAGATAATCCTATGACAAATCCTTCACCTATTTCCCATAAGAGACCATGAGATAACAAAACAAATCCTGTTGTGCCTCCTAAAGTCAAACAAGTTTATAAAGCTAAAGAGAAAGTGGTTGATCAACCTCCCATGGTTTCTTCCATTCCTCCCTTAAGAGAAGAAAAGAAACCTATGGTTGATAAACCCATTCCTACACAAACCCAACTTGAAAATCAAATGAAAATAAATTGAAATGCTAGAGAGCATAGGTGTAGACGTCATGCTATTTCTCTCTTGTCACAAGAAAAAGAATAAAAGAACAACATAGAAAATCAAAATCCAAACTTGTCTCTAGCAAGACATGATTCCTCTCCACCATCGCCGCAACATAAAAAAACTTCTATGGATATTTTCATTAGACCTCCCATTGTGATTAATCTGGATGATGACATTGAAATTGCTAAGATTGATGAGGAAGTGTATAATGAGATAAATCTAATGTTTTCCTCTTATATGAACTTAAATGATGATTCTACTAATAAGAGTCTTGAACTTGGTGCATTTCCTAGTTCGACACTTGATGTTCTCCCTTTGGGTAGTTGTTCGCCTTCTGTATATACTAAACAAGATTGGGATGTAGATGACTTGCTATAGGTTGACTTGCATGTGCCTTACTAGTATTTTTCTTTGTTTTATTTTACATGTTTCTTTGTGTGATTGCATGTGTGTAATGTGATCCCTCGTACTATTTTGTTTGATGTATCTCTCTTCATGTGCATTCTTTTCTGTACCTACATTCTTCTATATGTTGTAAACATTTATCTTTTCTTTTGTCTTATGTTTTCATTTTGGGGATGATACAAGGTGTCGAGACATTTAGGTCTCTTCCATGTTGACCCAAAATATTTTTCTTTATGTGTCATTCTTCTTGTTCTATGAGTATTTGGGGAATGATGACATTTACGAGCTCTAAAATAACATTGTAGCAAAGATATACTGACCCCAAATTCATGGATCTCTTATGTGTTTTTGGGGAAACCCCTTCCTCTTTCATGATGTAGCTTCAATTGGAAACATATGACTTGGAATAGGTATTTTTGAGTAAGCTCGCATGTCCTCTTTATGGTTAGCATAGACTATTTGCTACTTTAAAGTTATTGCTCATAGCAATGGTGTAGAAATTCCTTTAAAGTGGGGGCATACATTGGCATTATTTTTGACACTCATGTTTCTTTGTGCGATTTTATTTCTTCTTGTGATGCTTCCTTTTCTTGGTGGTGTCATTGGGTTTGATGTCCTTTGAGAGTGTGATATTTCTTACCTTATGAATTTCCTCTTAGTGGTGATGCTACACATTGCATTCTCTAAGTTACAAATATTTTATTCTTGGACTTGTCCTCTCTTGGAGACATTAGGCATGATGATCCCTAAGGAGATACCTTACACGGATTAAGCAAGATACCTTTGAAAAAACCTATATATATATAATGTTCATAAGTGCTTAGCATAACACAACTTGTTAGGCCTTGTGAAGCTCTAAGTTCCATATTGTGGTGCCTTATTGAAGTTTTCAGGAGGATAGCTTTGATATGGTATGCGAGCCTAATAAGATTCTCATTTTCAACCCATTGGGAGCTCACCTAGTGGACGACCTGAGGTTCCATTAGCCCGTGTGAGTGTGTCTGTCGTTTACATAGTGGACATTGAGTTCTTCTTGTGAACGTGCTGGAAAAATAGCCTAGATGTGTTCCACATCACATTGGATAGTCGAAGCTTGATCCACCCTTTTGGAAAAACAACCTAAACGTGTTACACATTGCATTGGACAGTCAAAACTTGATCCACTTCCCTCTCTTCTAAGATTTGATGTTATATTATCGAGTACCTTTGTCATTGCTATATACATAATATCTACTTTAGTGTGAGTTTAACATGGCGTCATCCTCTCACTAAAGTGGGGGCTAAATGTAGTGTAGGAAAAAGTATCCCTTTTTCACACTTAATTTGGGAATTAATAATACAAACTAAATAATGCCTTAATTGGCCCCCTTTACCTCAAATCCAAGCCTAATTAATTTCAATTTCTGAAGAGGAAAATGTGACATTCATAAATGCCATGACATAACACTTATCATTGGAGAATGTGTGTCCTAGGTAAGTGACCTAGGACCAATTCACCCAAGGGAAAATGGGTCCTCACTTAGACCTAGGACCCTAATTTAAATTATGTTTTTGGTGGTATTTCAATGACTTCAAATGTGTTCACATGTCAACTTATGTTATTTGAATTTCTGGAATTAATGTTACCATATATATAAATAAGAGGTCATTTCACTATGTTTCATCCTAGGACTTTAAAGTATCTTAACAATATTATGAGCAAGGAATCAAGAGAATTTTAAGAGAACTTTCAAGGCATTCAAGAGTAGATTTATTGAATATTATTGCAACAATCAAGATCCTATTATCATGTAAAAGTCTTCTTGCATCATGCATGTTATTTGAGCTAATATGTTGATGTAGTGTTCAAGATCCATTCAATATTTAAAAGGATTTATTTCAAATCAAGTTTCAAGATCAAGATCCACATCTATTGAAGCCATTTCATGCAACTTGCAGAACTAAATTCTAAGGTTCAAACAAAGGTTTGGTGAGTTGTGACATAGGCTTGTTTGTTCATCATTCCTTTCATGCTATTTCATTTCATTACAAGGTTTAATTAGAAAAATGAGGTTTGACCAAATTCACCAACAACAAAATACTTTTCCCTCTTGATTTGTGTTTGCAGATTTTAGGTGGAAGATCTTTTGAAGAGAAAAATTGCAAAGTTGTCAAAGTTTCATTTGTTGTCATCATTCTTGTAATTTCATAGAAACTCACCTACAAGATTTATTTCCAGCTATCTGATTGTGAAAATTAGAGATCTGAGAGTGTCAACATAGTAGAAGAGAACTCATAAACCATTTTTACAGAGCCCTAGCCATGACCCATTCACCATAGGGTGAATGAGACCTTAGTTAGCTTCAAAAAAGTACCTTTGGTGATTGGTATACATCATTTTCCCTTTCTTAGATCTGCATTTTAAGTTTTGGTTCCATCAAAATTGAGCTTAATCTATTAGATACACTTTGTAGAAGACATTTTGGAGTTGATTTGCCATTTTTAATTTTTCTTCCCAGTATTGTTTAATTAGGACCCCCATCCTCACAAAAAAGGTAAATCAGTAGATTCACACCTTGAATTGACTCACCTTAAGGTTGACAGTCCTTTCATTGTGTGGATCTCATTTCATAATGAAATAAAGGAGAATAGATCCATTTGTTACCATATTTGGCTCACCCCACTTTTTTTAAAAACCTATATTTTTCTTTGTTTCACCCTTATCATGCATTATCAGAATGTAAATACATGAAAAACTAATTCAAACACATCCAAACACACAGAACACTAGATTTACCTAGAAAACCCAAGAAGGGAAAAATCAAGATGAGGATTAGCTCACATATATATGAATTGTGACATCGAATATAATTAGGCTCATTGCCCAAAAAAGAAGAAAGGCTCGCTACTAAGGGCTCACTACCCAAAGGACTCACTGTCTAAAAGGAAGAAGATAAAATAAGACTATTGTAAAGAGAAATTGATCTTAGAGAAACAAGAAGATCCACCACTACAACTCTATGCAATCAAAAACCTTTGGCTCACTCCCTCCAACAACTTCAAGCACACTGAAATGTAGACACCTTCTCATTGCATCAGATAATATTAAGCATTTAAGATCACACTTTGTTCACCATATTTGATCACTTTCACATCTCCCACGTGCTACACATACCACACAAGATTCACCTTTCATTTATACCATCTATGACCTAAATAATCTCAATTAGGTTGGCCTTAATAAAATGTATGCACATCAAACATGCAACACCAAAATAGGCTAGCACCAAACACCTATGCGGTTGAAAGAAGTGAATTTGGACCACACCATTGGTTAACTAGGACCCAAATCCACATTTCCACACTACACAACACATTTAAAATCCATGAGGTACCTCCATAAATAACACTAGCACGCCAAGTTCGCCAAACCTAAACTAACACTACAAGTGACCACATACATGCTTCTCCACATTCAACAACAATATGCAGACCACACAACAACACTGCATGACATCTAGGAATATTTCATAACCACCACAATACTCTGCAACATTTCTGCAACCATCTGAAATAAAAAAACACCTTCACCCTATGCAACATGATACACTATTGGATGATGTGGTTGTGTTGTTGATATGTGGTTGTCAGTGATGTTAACACTATTAGCATTGCTGATTCTGAAGGCTGTATATGTCGAGGAAATTGAGAAAATTAGAATAAATATGTTGCAAGTAGTCTGTGAAGCTATGAAGATCAGAGTGGTGGAAATTTTAGTAATTTGGTAATCAAAAGTCATGCTTTAAAGGGTTTTTTGTTGAGCCTATCTAGTATGTTCTCCAAAATTTTCAGGGGTGCACATCAAGATTCGTGGAAGTTATGAGTTTTTGAGTTCCTACAGTTATTCTGTTACTGTAGCAAGTGTTTCTAGAAGAAGTGAATGTAATTGTGGTAAATTGAGTTTGTGTGTACATTCCTGAGATGTTCATAGATGTTTCTAGATCATGCTCTATCATTGTGGTATGTCTGCGTTGATCAGTGTGATTGTGATCGAAGATTTTTCCTTTGTGTGTTCGAGTTTTCATGTTCTTGGCCGACATGATGGTGGTAGCGTGTTGCAGATCCTTATGGATTAATTTTTGAATGCTTGGTGTGTTCAAGGATGTTGATTTAGGTCTTCATTATGTTGTGACCAACTTAGGTTGGTGTGCATTGAGATTTTTTCATGAATTGGGTCGATAGTTTGTAATTCATTTATTCCTTATTTGTGGCCGACAGAGCTATTGATGTAAACCCATGTAGCAAATATATAAGAGTGATTGTTTCCTCATTTTGAAGTATGATCGGTGTATGTATGCGAAGTGTGTGAGAGATATGTGCGAATAAATATAAGATCATTCTATTGCAGAGAAGAGTGTGAAGAAGTATTTTTGTGCTTAACCGAAACTGTCATCAGGATTTTGAAGAAGCTAAATTCTTAGTTCAACCTCATCAGATGGATTTAATCTAATTGTTTTATGTAAGGCAGTGAGCCTTCCCTTCTAAGTAGTGGGCTCTAGGCAGTGTTCCTGAATGCATGTGCATTCCTTATTCATTTTCATTATACTTTTAACAGGGTATAATTATGGATTAACCTCCAACGTGGTTTTTTCCCTTAACAAGGTTTCCATGCAAAAATCTTGGTGTTGTGTGTTTCTGATGTGTTGCTTGATTCTTGCTTTCACTGTTAATTATCAGATCTAAGATTAAAGGTTGATAAAGTAAGATAAATTTTAAATTATGTAACAACTGATTCACCCCCACTTTTAGTTGTCTATCCTTGTTTTGCCAATAATTGGTATCAGAGTTGGTTCCTCTGAAGAAGTTTAATAGCTTGAGGTGATTTGAGATGGCATCATACAAGAAGGATAGTCCCAAATTTGATGGTACAAATTAATTTATGTGGAAAGTCAGAATGGAGTGTCATTTAAGGTGCATTGGTGAACCTTTATGGAAGATTACAAAGAATGCATATACTATTCCTCAGAATGGTCCCTCTACTGAGGATGAGATCAAAAAGGTTGAAGCCAATATCAGGGCTATTGAAGCATTATTGAGTGCTTTGATAGATTCAGAGATGAAAAATGTGATAGGTTTGAAGACTGTACATGAGATTTAGAAGAAATTGGAAAGATTGTATGAAGGAGATGCTCAAGTAAAAGTTGCTAAGCTGCAAAGTTTGAAAGGCAAGTGGGAAAAAATGAAGATGAGTGAAGATGAAACCATTATTGATTTCATGTAAAAATTAAATGAACTAGTGATGGGTATTAGATGTGTCGGTGGAACTTTGGAAGAAGATAAGATTGTGGCTAAAGTGCTCAAATTAGTGCCTTCTTATTACAAAACAAACGCTCATGCTATTGAAGAGCTCAGAAAAGTAACAAATGTGACAAGAGACATGCTGATTGGCAAGCTTGCTGCCTTTGAGTTAAGTAAATTTGGTGAGTCTACTCCTAAGACAAAATCTGCATTCAAAGCTACTGTATCCAGAAAAAGCCAACAGGGATATGATCTGGGAGAAAGTTCCAGAAAGACATTCAAGTATGAAGATAAGATGAAATAGATTGAAGATGAAGAAAGAGAGCTAGAAGAGCTGGAAGCATTGATTATGAAGAGAGAAACCATAGTACATGGTAAGTACAAAGGAAAGTTTCCTATTAAATGTTTCTCTTGCAGTAAGATAGGTCATTTTGCATCAAGGTGTCCTGAAAGAGTTTCTAAGTACAAACTTGACAAGTCTAGATTTCAAAATAAATGTTATTATGCTAAAGAAGGTGTTACTGATGATGAATATGATAAATAAAATGGAAATGAAGATGGATGGGTATTCATTGCTATCAAGGAGAATGGTCCGGTGTCCACTGAATCTACTGGAAACCAGAATGTAGTGAAAGCCCTTACAACCGGAATTGATAAAAAGGATGAATGAGTTATTGAAAATAGATGGTCACATCATATGACTGGTGACAAAAGCAAGTTCATAAGCTTGGAGAAATATGATAGTGGTGTTGTAAGATTTGGAGATAACAATGCTAGTGTGATTTGTGGAAGAGGCACTATTTCTCTTGGCGGTAAAAATAATATTGATGATGTCTTATATGTTGAAGGATTGAAGCATAATTTTTTGAGTGTTGGACAGATGGTCGACAAGGGATACAATCTTCAATTGAAAGATGGAAAATGCAGGATTTTGGGAAGCTTTGGAAATATAATTGCTTTAGGTACAAAGACAAGAGGTAATATTTTTCACTTGAATGTTGCTAGTGAAATTTGTTTAATTGCTCAAGCTGATGTAAGCTGGTTATGGCATAAAAGGCCATGTCATGTGAATTTTGATAAAATTGTTAAAGTAAGATCCACACAAGCAGTCAGATATCTACCTAAGTTAGTAAAACCTACTAACACCCTATGCAAGGAATGTCAGATGGGAAAGCAGACTAAAATTTCTTTTCGGAGCAAACAACATCATTCTAATGGAGTGCTGGAGTTGGTACATACTGATCTATGTGGTCCATCAAGAATCAGAAGTCTACAAGGAGAAAGGTACTTTATGTTGCTTATTGATGATTACTCTAGGATGAAATCAGTTGCTTTCTTAAGAGAAAAACATGAAGCACTAGAGAGTTCAAATATTTCAAAGCTTTAGCAGAGAATAAGACAGGTTTGAAGATCAAATGCTTAAGATCAGACAGAGGTGGTGAATTCACTTCTCGAGAGTTCAATTCATTTTGTGAAGAACATGGAATCATAAGACAATTATCTTCTTCCCAGACTCCTCAACAGAACGGAGTTGTTGAGAGAAAGAACATAAAAATTTTAGATGCTACTAGAACTATGATGTTGGAAGGTAATGTTCCTCATATCCACTGGAGAGAAGCTATAAGCACTGCTATATATATTATCAACCGGGTAAATATCAATGATAATTATGGTAAGACTCCTTTTGAGCCATGGTTTAGTCATAAGCCTATTGTTAAATATTTAAAAATATTTTGAAGTAGATGTTATATCAAAAGAGATGAAGACATTGGCAAGTTTGATGCTAGAAGTGATGAAGGAATCTTTCTGGGTTACTCTACTAAGAGAAAAGCTTACCAGTGCTACAATAGAAGATTGAAGAAAATGGTTGAAAGCATAAATGTCAGAGTTGATGAGGTTACTGACAGATCATCCAGATATTGTGGATATGAATTAGTTGATCAACAGGATAGTACTGACAAAGTAAAGACTACTCAGACACAAAGTCAAGTTCAAATTGTTCCAGTGAATCAAGAGAATCATGAAGGAGAAGCTAGTGGAAGTACAAAAGAAAGAACAAAAATACCAAAAGTTCAAGAGAATCACAAATTCCTAAGGTATGTAAAGCAAAGTCATTCTGAAAGTCAAATTATAGGAGACAAGAACAAAGGTGTGCAGACTAATCAAAGAATTGCAGAAGAGTATTGCCTGATTTCCATGAGTGAACCTAGCAATGCCAATGAAGCATGCAAAGATGAATATTGGATGGAAGCAATGAAGGAAGAACTGATGCAGATAGAGAAAAATGATACATGGATTATTGTTCCTAGACCTCAAAATAAAAATGTGATTGGTACCAAGTGGGTCTTTCGAAATAAGCTGAATGAACAAGGTGAAGTGATCAGAAACAAAGAAATATTGGTATGTAAAGGATACTCATAGATGGAAGGTATTGATTTTGAAGAAATCTTTGCCCTTGTTGCTAGAATTGAAGCTGTAAGGTTATTTCTTGATTATTCTTCTTTCAAGAATTACAAAGTCTATCAAATGGATGTGAAGTCAGCATTTCTAAATGGAGAATTAGAAGATGAAGTTTATGTTGAGCAACTAGATGGATTTCAACTAATCGATGAAAAAGACATGGTGTGCTAGTTGAAGAAAGCACTGTATGGACTCAATCAAGCCCCCATAGCCTAGTATGCTAGATTGGATAAATACTTGTTGGAGCTTGGATTCAATAAAGATACTGCTAACAACAATTTGTATTTCAAGATGGATCAGGATAAAGAGTTGATTATTGAAGTCTTTGTTGATGACATTATTTTTGAAGGTGATGATGACTTTTGTATGAAGTTTGCTGATGAAATGAAAAGTGAGTTTGAAATGTCAATGATAGGAGAGCTGAAATTATTTTTAGGATTGCATATTACTCAGCTAGATGATGGAATCTTCATATCTCAATCCAAATATGTGAGAGAGTTACTGAATTTTTTTGGCATGGAAGATTCAAGACCTGTAGGTACACCCATGGTGACCGGATGCAAGTTAACACAAAATGATGATTCTCCTAAGGCTAATCAAACAAGGTACATGTCAATGATTGGTGGATTGCTATATTTGTCTTAGACTAGACCAGACATCAAGAATGTTGTATGCATGGTTGCTAGATATCAAGTTGATCCAAAGGAATCACATGTGACTACGATAAAGATAATTTTTAGATACTTGAAAGGGATAGTTTATTTTGGCTTATGGTATCTTAAGGATTTTGATCTTACTCTGAATGCTTTTACAGATGCAGATTGGGTAGGAGATTTGAATGATAGGAAAAGTACAAGTGGTGGTGCATTCTTCTTGGGGAAGAAGCTGGTGTCTTGGCTAAGTAAAAAGTAGAATTCCATTTCCTTATCTACTGCTGAGGTAGAGTATATTTCTACTACAAACAATTATACTCAAGTATTGTGGATGAAGCAGATGTTGAGAGATATCAGAGTTGAGTATGATGAGCCTATTGCTATATTTTGTGAAAAATCAAGTGACATAAAAATTTCTAAGAACCTAGTGCTACATTCTAAAACAAAGCATATATCTATCAAGTATCACTTTCTAAGAGACAATGTGAATGATAAAGTCAGACTAGAGTATGTGCCTACCAAGGAACAAATTGCAGATATCTTCACTAAGCCATTACCTAAGGATACTTTTGAGCATCTCAAAGGCAATTTAGGGGTGATATCCCCTCCTAATCTGAACTAAGATGCAAGTCTTTGCATCAATCCGCGCACTTACAGTCAGATCTTGTTTCAGATTGATGTTTTTTTTGGCTGCTACTTAGGGGGAGTAGTCAGATGTTTTAAGATATGTGGTTAAGAGCTTGTGTACCTTTTCTATTGATTTCAAAGGGGGAGAAGAGTAATGTGAAAAACCCTTGAGGAAGAAAGGGGGAAAAGAGTCATGAAAGAAGAGTAATGTAAGGAGGAAAAGAACAATTAGTTGTGTTGATGGTATTTTTCACATCATGTGTTGCCATCAATGCCAAAGGGGGAGATTTTTGGATGATGTGGTTGTGTTTCTAATATGTGGTTGTCATTGATGTCATTAATATTAGCATTGATTATTCTTAAGGCTGTACATGTTGAGGAAATTGAGAAAATTAGAATAAATATGTTGCAGGTAGTCTGTGAAGCTATGAAGATCAGAGTGGTGGAAAGTTCAGTAAGTTGGTAATCAAAAGTCACAATTTAAAGGGCTTTTTGTTGAGCCTATCTAGTATGTTCTTCAGAAGTTTTAAGGGTGCACATCAAGATTTATGGAAGTTATGAGTTTTCGAGTTCCTACAGTTATTCTGTTATTGTAGCAAGTGTTTCTAGAAGAAGTGAATGTAATTCTGGTAAATTGAGTTGTGTACATTCTTGATATGTTAGTAGATCTTTCTATATCATGCTCTATCATTGTGGTATGTCCACGTTGATCGATGTGATTGTGATCAAAGATTTTTCCTTTGTGTGTTCGAGTTTTCATGTTCTTGGCCCACATAATGGTGGTAGCGTGTTGTGGATCCTTATGGATTGATTTTTGAATTCTTGGAATGTTCAAGGATGTTGATTTAGATCTTCATTATGTTGTGACTGACTTAGGTTGGTGCACATTGAGATTTGTTCATGAATTGGGCCAACAATTTGTAATTCATTTATTCCTTATTTGTGGCTGACAAAGCTATTGATGTAAACCCATGTAGTGGATATATAAGAGCAATTGTTTCCTCATTTTGAAGTATGCTCGGTGTATGTATGTGAAGTGTGTGAAAGATATGTGTGAATAAAGATTAGATCATTCGATTGTAGAGTAGAGTGTGAAAATTTTTGAGCGAAGTGTGAAGAAGTATTTATGTGCTTAACCAAAACTGTCCTCAGGCTTTTGAAGAAGCTAAATTCTTAGTTCAACCTCATCAGATGGATTTAATCTGATTGTTTTATGTAAGGTAGTAAGCCTTCCCTTCTGAGAAATGATCTCTAGGTAGTGTGCCTAAATGCATGTGCATTCCTTATTTATTTTCATTATACTTTTAATAGGGTATAATTGTGGATTAACCTCCACTATGGTTTTTTCCCTTAACAGGGTTTCCACACAAAAATATTAGTGTTGTGTGTTTCTGATGTGTTGCTTGATTCTTTCTTTCACTGTTAATTATCAGATCTGAGATCTAAGGATGATAAAGTAAGATAAGTTTTAAATTCTGTAACAACCGATTCACCCCCCCTCTCAGTTGTCTATCCTTGTTTTGCTAACATACACTACAACTGAATTCCAACAAAATAACTACACTTGCAAAGAAAATCAACATGAACCACTGTAAGGGAAAGTAGATATAGATAAAATAAACATGTTCCCAAATTTGCAAGACAAGAAACTTCAACATGAATAAATGCAGAGGAATCTCATTTCTATTAGACAACCTTCTTCACAGACAAACATATTTTCAAACACAACTTCCACTTCTTTACGAACCAAAACATAAAGATCTAAATATAACACCTTTGAACACCTCTGATCATTACATCCAAAATACACAAGCATATCTTCAACCATGAAGAAATATGGAGTGAAACACAAAACATCACTTAGGCACATTGTTTACTCTTTTATTTAAATTTCAAAAGCAGTTGGAAACCAAGTGAACCAACACTAATTGCAACACTTAAACATTCCATACATCAATGAAAAAACTAATGATAACACCACAACATAGTGCAACACTCTCCAACAACTCCATCTATCTATACAAGGGGTTGACATTATAACCACCAAAAATCCCCCCAATGAACTCAAGCTTCCAACAACCTTTGCAACTATGCTGGAGGTCCGCAACGATGAGAGCAACAACAAAACTATGTTGACATGAATGATAACACCAAAAAAAACTATTCAACATGAAAGACCATCATTGCACCTCCATAATGATGGATAGATCTCATTTTGGCCCTAAGGAGGAAATTTTTTAGAGTATGTAACATTTTTATAGGTTATCATTTTTCACATTCTTATATGAGTTAAAAATATTATTCTAAGAACTTCATAATGGTACTACTATATTTTCTATATATTTTACTATATTTCCCATTGTTTTAGATTAAAGCTTGTATTTGATCATGTTTTTGATAAGTTATATAATGTGCCCATGGTATTTAATTTAGACTTCTAGGTGTTGGAAATATTTAAAAACTAATCCATATGATTTTTCTATATTTTTCCTCAAGCATAATAATTTTAGTTTCAACCCATTTTAAGTACTTTGGATAATTCCTTGGAAAATTTATTCAAACCAGCAGCTGATTTTTTCTAAGGATTTTCAATTTTAGTATTGATTCATATTTGGGAGGTTCCAAGGTAAATTATTTCCTTATGTACAAGGGGTTTAGATTACTTGGTTAAAGGATTGAGTTTTCATCGTGGAGACCTAAATTCAAATCCTAAAGGGATATCTAATATGTAATTCTAAGTTGTGACTATTAGTTTTCCATAGTTGGCTTCTAGTGTGGAGGTGGTTTCTAATAAAGCAGATTTATAATTTGTGACTCTTTTCTTCCATAAGCGGTTTCTAGTGTCGTTTCTCAAAAGGAGATAATATTTGTCTCATGGTTATGCTCGCAAGATCTTGTATTCGTCTCATGTTGATGCTCATATGAGCATAATATTTATAAACAATTAACAATATAAAAAATATTTCCTTGTCTATTTTTCTCTTTTTTCCCTAAAGGTATATTTTTATTTGTTTGAGCTCCGTTCTCCTTATAATTATCACATATGGAAAATAAAGATGCAAAAATTACTCTTATATAATGGTTTATGGTTTATATTTAGTGATACACAACATCATTTAAATAGAGAGTATAAGGGATTTTATTATAGTAACAAACCTAATGTGGTTATGCATTTGATAACTTTATATTTATATTTGTAATTTTTTTCAGTTCCAAATTGATGATTATACAACACCTAATAATGAATGGGATAAATTCAAATATGTATTTTTTATAGTTAGTAAATTTCATACTTCACAAGTAGATAAAAAAACTAAATTCTCTTTCTTTTTATACATTTCTTTCCATTCAACATTATTTTATTAAGTTTAAAACTTTGAGATCTCAATTATATGTTGTGGGAAAGATAAAGCTAATGAGGAATCTATATTTATGACTTTTATGTTAAAATGACAATATATAGTATTTTATTCTAATTTTATTCCAACATAGATGAATTGGGTTATTCATTTACTATGCCTTATTTTGATTTTTTGTGATCATTTGACAAGAGATCAAGCTATGATTATACAGTTAGATGCATTTCCTAGAGTCAAATATTGGTAGCCCAATCACCCAAACTCAAAGAAAATAAGAAAAAAAACCTAAGATAGAATATGATGAGCCTCCAACCTCTTCTAAGGAGGATAAAAATATGAAGGAGAAAGCGACATATTCTTATAGAAGAAAATTTTGAATGATGAACATAACTATCAAAAAAATAGATTGACGAATTGAAGCACCTTCTTCAAGAGAATAATTTTAAATTTCCTTCAACAATTTCAACTAGTTCTTCTTCTTCATCCACACCATAATCATGTACATATTCGGGGATAACTAGAGTGGCTAATGGTATAGAAAATCTGAAGGTAAAGAAATATTTTTAATCTATGAGTCTTGAGTCGAGGGGATTTCTTCTTAATTCTAGAGATTCACATTACATGGCTTTACAATATTAGTGTATGCTCTCTTCATTTGAGAATTGTAATTTATGGCACATGCTAATGGGGCACAACACAAATATACATACTTTTGGGAAAGGACATATTGACATGGGAGAAGGATCATTCAATTATGTACTTTGTGTTTCATCCTTGTCAACCAATTTCTTTTCCTTCTATCAAATTGCACATAGTGGAACAAAGAAGATTATTGAGTTCACACTTGATTCAATGATTATTAGACTTATAGATTAGAGAGAGAGAATTATTTTTACAATGTATGATAAGGCATCTCACTTTAACACTTTCACACTTTCACACATTCCCTTAATGATATTATAGTTCCTTTAATTGGTACTCACACTCATGCATCTATTTTGAATTTCATTCCTAAGGAGAAGTTTGGTCACTTGAACCTTGGTGTTTTTCCACCTCCTATGATTATTGAGAATTGTGTTGAGATTATATCTCCTCTACTTCCTTTCTTTTCATGGTTAAGTGTTGATATGACTTTTAGTACTTCAATTCAACCAAATGTTTTAAAAATAAGTTACAAGCATGTTATGTATTACTAAATTGGATCATTATTTTTGTGATGAAGCTACATATTTAGTACTTGTTATTTTATTAATAATTCACCATGTCATTATTTGGTTGATTCAACTCTATATGAATTATGGATAGGTAATAAATATTCTATTTCACACATTATAGTATTTTTCTATGCGGATTTTGTCCACATGCCTAAATAAAAATGGTGTAAGCTGGATTTCAAAGATAAAAGTATATTTTCAGTAGTTACAATGATAATTTTAAGGGTTATAAGCTTCTTCATCCTTTTCCATTGAACATGGTATATTCAAAAGATATTTTTTTAGGAATTGAGAGTTAAGAAAACTATAACTAAAAAATGAAATGAAAACAAAGCATTTCAAAACCAAAATTAAGAATAAAAAATATACTCATGTGGAAGAATACATTAGGTAAGATGATGCGGTTGAAGAATATTTTTTTGATTTACATATTTTAGAGGAAGAACATGAAAATCCTCTTACTATAACCTTGCTCCACAAGCAAACAAATGTTGCAAGTATGAATAGTTGGTGTTGTCATTGATGTCAACAAGCTAGGAGGATATTTTTTGTGTTGTCATTAATGTCAACGGGTGATGCTTTGATTAGTTGCATTATGTTGTCATTAGTAAGTGCTACTAGTGTCAACATCTAGTGTTTCTTTGATAAGATTCTATTTGTGATGTTATTAGTTTAGTGATGATGAGAAAGTGTTGAAAATGATGAGTATATGTCTCTGGTGCTTGGTTTCTAAGTGCTTTTGAGAAAATTTGAATAGAAGAGGAAATAGTGTGTTGTAAAGGTTTTTTAGTATGTAGAGTGGTGTTTTGGTTTTTCTTCACATATCTTCTGTGCTGAAGATCTACTTATGTGGTTCAAATATGTTGGTTAGAGGTGTTCAAAGATGATATATAGAGTGGTGTTTTGGTTTTTCTTCACATTTCTTATTTCTTTCTTTGTAAGATTATTTTTCTTCTTTTCTATAATCTAGCGGTGAACCCTTCTTTCTTTTGGGCAATGAGCCCTTTGGTAGTGAGCCTTTTTTACTCAGTATTACAATTACTTTATATTTTGAGCTAATCCCCACTATGGTTTTTCCCTTCTTGGGATTTCCACATAAATATGGCGTTCTATTGTGCATGGTGTTGATGTGTTTTAGTTTTTGTTATTGACTTTCATAATAAATCATTCTAATAGATTAAGGGTTAATTAAGTTGATGTGGATCTAAATGTTTATGATGGTTTTGGATGTTTAATATACAAGTGATTCACCCCCCTCTTAGTTGTGTTGTGTGTATTCAATAATTGGTATCAGAGCAAGGTTCCTTGGAAGAAATCTTAACCGCTTGAGGTAGATCTGGGATGGTGCACAAGAGGGATGCTTCTTTGTTTGATGGAATAGACTATAGATTTTGGAAGACAAGGATGGAAGGTTTCCTAGTATTTATTGAATTTGGAGTTTGGAATTTTGTTGAGACTGGATATACTATGCCTACTAGTGGTTTGAGCACTGATGATGAGATCAAGGCCTATGAAAATAATGGTAAATCAAGGTATGCTCTTTTAAGTGGTCTTTCAAACACTGAACTTGTGAAAGTTATGCATTTGAAATTTGCTAAAGCTATTTGGGAGAAGTTAGAAGTATATATGAAGGAGATGTTAAGGTCAAGCAAGCTAAGATGCAAAATTTAAAGATCACATTTCAAAACTCGAGGATGTTTGAAGATGAAAATATTGCAAGCTACATGAAAAAGGTGGATGGAGTTGTCAACTCCATCAGAGGTCTTGGTGGAAATCTTGAAGAAGTGGAAGTGGTAAATAAGGCACTAAGAACTCTGCCTAAATCTTATAGTAAAAAAGTTTATGCTATTAAGGAAGTTCAGGATTTAAGAAAATATTCTAGAGATCATTTGTATGGTGCTATATGTAATTTTGAAATGAGAGAATTTGGTACAAGTAATGCAAAAGTTGAGACTAATTTTAAGGCTAGAAAATCAGAAAATATTGAGAAGTCAGATCAAGAAGATCTTGATGATGTTGAAGAAAAATTTGTGAGGAAAATGAAAAAGGGTACTGGTAAATATAGAGGTAAGTTTTGTTTCAAATGTATTAGTTGTGGTAAGATTGGTCATTATGCTTCAAGATGTCCAAATAGAGCTTTAAATGATAAGAATAAAGAAAATAAAGGTATAGAAATTAAGAAAAGTTATTATGTTAGAGAAGATGCTAACATATCTGATGATGAATCTGATTATGTGGATGATGGTAATAGTGAATGCTTGTTCAGGGCTATTAAAGATGGAATTAATTTTTCTAACTCTAAGAGATGTGTGAAGGAAATTTCTTCAGAAATAGGTAATAACACGAAAGGAACTATGATGAATTCTTTTCATGTTAGAGCTCAGAGAAGAACTACTAGATTTTTGATAGTGGATGCTTAAATCATATGATTGGTGACAAAAGTAAGTTTGTTAAAATTGAGAAATATGAAGAAGGTTTAGTTAAGTTTGGTGATGATACATCTACAAAGATATGGAGAAAAGGTTCAATTAGTTTTGATGGAAAGCATAATACAGATGATGTTCTTTATGTTAAGGGTTTGAGACATAACCTTTTGAGTGTTGGAAAAATGTGTAGCAAAGGATATAATCTTATGTTTTACGATAATGGATGTGAGATTAAAAGAGGCTCTAGAACTGTGGTTGTAGTTGAAAGAAGGAAAAATGTAAACATTTATCAACTTAAAGGTGTTGATGGTTATTGATTTATGACTCAGATTAATGGAAGTTGGTTATGGCATAAAAGGATGTTCCACATTAGTTTTGATAACTTAGTAAGGATCAATTTAGTTCAAGCTATGAGAGATCTGCCAAAGATTACAAAGCCCATCAATGTTGTCTGTAAGGAATGTAAAATTGGGAAGAAAGCAACAAGAAGTTTCAAAGTCAAGGAAAAATATACTATCAAACTATTGGAGCTGGTGCATACAAAACTTTGTGGTCCTACTAGAGTAAGAGTTTCTCAAGGTGACAAGTATTTCATGCTATTGATTGATGATTATTCTAGAATGACATGGGTTACTTTTCTCAAAGAAAAATTAAAAGCTCTAGATAAGTTTAAAGAATTCAATGTTATGGTTGAGAATGAAATGAATATGAAAATCAAATGTTTGAGGTCTGATAGAGGTGGAAAGTTCACCTCCAATGAGTTTAATAGTTTTTGTGAGAATCATGGGATAAAAACAAATTTATCTAACCGTAGGACTCATCAACATAATGGAGTGGTTGAAAGAAAAAATAGGACTATTCAGGAAGCTATAGGAACAATGATGAAAGAGGAAAACCTATTGGAAGTCTACTGGAGAGAAGCAATTCATATTTATGGCTACATTCTTATCAGAGTTCAAAAAAGAGAAAATAGTGCAAAGACTCCCTATGAGTTGTGGTATGGAATGATTCATACTGTGAAATACTTTAGAGTGTTCAAAAGCAAGTGCTAATTTAGAAGAGATGAAGAGAACTCAGGAAAGTTTGATACAAGATATGATGAAAGTATCTTTCTTGGATATTCTACAAGAAGCAAAGCTTACTGGTGCTACAACAAGAGGCTGAAGAAGATTATTGAAAGTGCAAATGTCAAAGTGGATGAAGACTTATAGAAGATTTTTTTGGTGATATATGGATATGAATTAGATGAGTCCTCTTATAAATAAAATGACAGAGATGAAGGAAAGGAAAAGGAAGTTAAAATTGAAGAGGAAGAAGCGCCAGAAAAGATTCCTAAGAATCCTAAGTATTTGCAGAAGAATCATTCTGAAGATCAGATCATTAGTGACCAAAGCAAGGATGTTTTGACAAGAAGGAAAGCTATTATGGTAAAAGAACAGGTAAACCTGTGTGTACTCTCTAAAGTTGAACCAAAAACAGTGATTGAAGCATGCAAGGATGACTGCTGGATTGAGGCTATGAAAGAAGAACTAATACAGATTGAGAAGAATTAGATTTGGGAACTTATCCCAAGACCACCAAACAAAAATATTATTGGAACTAAGCGGGTATCTCGGGACAAATTGAATGAGAATGGAGAAGTAGTGAGAAACAAGGCAAGGCTTGTGTGTAAGGGATACACACAAGTAGAAGGAATATATTTTGAGACATTTGCTCTGGTGGCAAGAATGGAGGCTATTAGGATGTTTCTGGCTTTTTCAGCACATAAATATTTTAAGGTTTATCAGATAGATGTAAAGACCGATTTCTTGAATGGTGAATTGGAAGAAGTATATGAACAACTAAAAGGATTTCATTTATCAGAAAAATTGGATATGATCTGTAACTTGAAGAAATAATTATATGGATTGAAGCAAGATCCTAGAGCTTGGTATGTAAGGTTGGATAAGTACTTGATACAAAAAAGTTTCAATAAAGTTACCACCGCTAGTAATATTTATTTCAAAGTTGAAAAGATCAAATCTTGATTGTGGTTGTGTATGTTGATGATGTAATCTTTGGAGGAAATGAAGCTATGTGCAAGAAATTTGCAGAAAACAAGAGTTTAAGATGTCTATGTTTGGGGAGATGAATTTATTCCTTGGGCTGAAAATTAATTAGATAGAGAAAGGTATATTTATTTCACAACCAAAATATGTCAAGGAAATGTTGAAGAAGTGTGGAATAGAAGATTCTAAACTGGTATGTACTCTTATGGTTACTAGTTGCAAGCTAAGTAAGAATGATGAATATCCTAAGGTTGATCAAATCAAGTACAAATAAATGATTGGAGGACTGCTATATCTAACTTAGAACTATTAGACTGGATATCATGCATGTAGTTTGACTTGTGGCTAGATTTCAAGAAGATCTTAGAGAGTCACATGTTGCAGCAGTGAAGAGGATATTCAGATACTTGAAAGGCACTCTGGAACATGGATTGTGGTATCCAAAGGATACTAATTTTTCCTTGAGTAGTTATACAGATATTGATTGGGTAGGTTGTATGGATGACAAGAAAATTACAAGTGGTGGTGCATTATTTCTTGGATGCAGATTGGTGTCTTGGTTGAGCAAGAAACAAGACTCAATGTATTTATCTACTAAAAAGGAAGAATACATTGCAACAACATCTTGCTGCACATAGGTGTTGTGGATGAGGCAAACCTTGAAGGATACCAATTTCTATCTTTTGTGATAATACAAGTTCTATTAACATTTCAAAGAATCTGATGATGCACTCAAGGAAAAAACATATCTAAATCTGGTATCACTTTTTGAGAAAGAAGGTTGTAGAGAATGAATTGAAGCTTGAGTATGTTCCTACAAAGGATTAGGTTGCTGATATATTTACTAAGGCTCTTCCTAAGGATACTTTTGAGTATCTGTGTGCTGTGAAAATGTGTAGTGAAGTAATCTAGCTAGTAAAATTAAACACACACATCCATGAAATGTATTACTTAAAAGGAATTGAAATAACTAAATTAAATGGCTACTGCTATCCTTTCAAGTCATTCCATGGTTCTCTAGTCTTAAGGACCTTCAAAATTCATGCTCTCAGATCTAGTTAAGTGTTACACATGAATCTGCAAAGATGACAACCTAAGAAATGAGATGCTATCATGCAATGCAAACTACATGCCTACACCACTATATTTTTGTATTTTTGAAGATAAATGTTGAATGATCTATGATGGAGTGTTGATATATTCAAATGATGCTAAGATTGATAAAGAAAATCTAATGATAATGTTGTATGAAAAATGCAACAACTAAAATGCTAGAATTGAAATTTCCATGATAACACTAAATGAACTAAAATGCTAAATGCAAACTACAATGCTCTCACAATGCTCTCAAATTGCACTAATATTTCTATAGCATATGTTTGTGATCAAATCCTATATGAAAATCTGTAGAAATGCTCTCTATTTATAGATTTTTCCAAGCTAGGAATGATGTGGTAGTGATGAATGGTCGAGATTGTGATCCTGAGGCATCAACGGTTGATCAAAAAGAGGTTAGAGGAATTCATGGTGGTTGCTCCATTTGGAAGAGGCAATCTTCCAAGTGTCCAAGAGCATCATTTAACAGAAGGAGCCATGTGGCTCCTAGGAAGTTAGGAGGTTGAGAGGTTGGAGAGAATATTCCTAATTTAAAAATTAGGAATAAATGAAATTGTGTGACATATGATGAGGTGGAGGATGAGTTGGAGGTGGTTAGAAGAAATATGGAAGCATGTGCTAAATTTGAATTAAAAATTCAAATTTAAATGAAAGAGGGAAATCAACTAAATGACAAATTATTTAAATTTGTGCATTTAATTAACTTAAGAGGAAAGTAATTTTTGAAAAAGAGGAATTAAGGTAATGAACCATATAAATAAATTTATAAATTTATTTATAATAGTAGAGGAATTAGAATTTATTAATTAAATAAAAAGTATTTAATTAATTGTGCTCCAGACCATTTTTACGTGCATACATTTTTCCCCTCTTTGAAGTGATGTGCACAGACGCATTGCTTCAAAGAATAATTTTTCAGACCGTGATGATAAAAATTATGACATGCCCCAGATGTTGATTTCACAGTGATGATGAATGGATGCCCCCTCAGGAGAAAATCAGGTATTTTTGATTTATTTTTGAAAATTTTGATGGTTAAATGATTTTTCAATGATATTCAGATGATCTTAGAATTTGATGATGGTAACCTGATTTATCTCCTGAAAATAATGATAATCTTGCCACATTTTTGATTAGTTGGTTAAAAAGGCCCCTTTTGAAAAATTAAATAAATGCCACCAAAATTAGCCCTTAATTACCCCTTAAAAGGTCGAAATGGGTAAAAAGAAACTCATTTGTAACTTTGCATTGTGAAAACT
Organism: Sequoiadendron giganteum; assembly: GCA_007115665.2. Lineage (NCBI taxonomy): Eukaryota > Viridiplantae > Streptophyta > Pinopsida > Cupressales > Cupressaceae > Sequoiadendron > Sequoiadendron giganteum. The sequence goes on from CM021105.1 coordinate 158,859,770, forward strand.
GAGAGAGAGAATAGAGCCAAGATGGATAGGATTTCGTGTCACACTCACAAATTCGAGCGAGTTTGCCGCCACCAACGTCCAACTGCATACGGACCTCCGTTACGTACCCTGAGAACCGCCCTTTTTTAATTTTGAATTCAAATTTTCTCGCTTTTTTGCATTTTAAAAATCTGGTTTTTGGAACACGTTTTAGCACATAGGGGTAGATTATTAGTGCATAAGGTACCCAATATGACACATAGGGAACCTATAATAGCGCATAGAGTTAGCTCTTAGGTTTGAAAATAGAGTAGCGCATGCAGTCACTGCTTTAGCGCATTAGGTGTATGAAATAGCACATAGGAATTCTAGCGCATAGAAATGATAAGGTTGCACATAGTGTAGTTCATTTAGCGCATAAGGGAAATGGTGCATCAGGACCCTGTTTCGGTGCATGTAGTCCATTTTTTGGCGCATCAAAGAATTGGTGCATAGAAACCCTGTTCTAGCGCATTCGGTAAATTTTCTAGCGCATCTAGTAGATTAGCAAATAAAAAACTTGTTTTAGCGTATTGAGTCAAAAATGATGATTTTAAATGATTCCTCCTAGTTTTTGATGGTTGATGATCACGTTAGCCGATGATAGGATAATGTTGATTGATAGGTTGATGATCGTCTTCATGATAGGCGAGGATAGATGATAGGATAGATAAGGATGATTGATTGATTGACCTCATGACAAATGAGATTCAAAGATAGGTTGATTGATGTTGATCAATCTCATGAAAAATGAGAGTCGAAGATAGGATAGATGCTCCTCAAGATTTGATCAGAATCTCACGTCAGCTGATTTGATTAATTGATATGCTGAGTGATAGGTTGATTGATTGATGTGCTGACTTGATATGTTGATTTGATCATAGGAGGGTGGCTTAGGAGTATTACAGGTTTGAGAGTGCTTTCCTCTAATGTGGGACATGATCCCATAGTTGACCCTGATAGACTTGGCTATCATTGACTAGTGTGGACTTACTTCATTGATTGACATGCCCCAGTACTAGATTAATCGAGGGCTATTGACGACACTTGCAGAGTAGTGGCATAGTAACCACAACACCTTCCATTTGGCGAGTGGTGAGATTATAGTTACCCCTGAGGACGTCTATCGGATTTTGCGGATACTAGTCATTAGGGACCTAGTGATTTATGATCATGAGGAGCAGGGAGGGATTGACTCCATTTGACAGATTTTTCATGATGATCAGCTCGACGGATACGAAATTTCTTGGCAGGAGATGACTGCTACCCACCAGCCTTTGTCCTATGTTCTAGCAGGATTTATTGGTGGTTTTCTCTTCCCCAACCGTAGGTCGAAAGGATTCTCAGTTGGCTGGGGTAAGGTTTTGGAGGGCATGATTTCCCATGAGACTAGATATGCTTGGGGTTTGTGCATGCTTGCACACCTGTACCATGATCTTCACCAGGTTGTATATCTTTAATCGAACAGTCTTGCAGCATGATATACATTATTACAACTCTGGGCCTGGGAGCATATCGCGGTGACATGGCCAGTGGCAGGGAGGGCTCGACCAGTAGGGAGACCCTATATTTTTGGTTATACAGGGCCACTTGTCCAACATAAGCTGGGGAAGTTAGAGTATTGGCACAGAGTCCTTGATGATATGGGCACAGTTATATGGTGGCCATACCTTGACTATGAGGTATGGCCAAAGAAGGATATAGAGATGCCATATGGTTTTTGTACCAGATATCTAATCAACAGGACGCCGTATATCATTGAGAGATTTATTTTTGGCCGAGTGTACAGACAATATGGTAGAGTACATGGTATGTCATAGGGGGTGACACATTATGCTAGATGGAGGTAGGACATTCCAGAGTGGGAGCCTGCATTAGACTATGATGAAGCTTGTACTGAGTACTATGGGTTGTAGCTAGAATTGTGGCAGTATCACCAAGAGGTTATTGATGCACAGATGACAACCAACTATGCAGAGTACTTCTATACTCATCCGTTCCCTTGAATATCGAGTCCCAATGAGACTGCACCCATTTTGGAGGTTGGGAGGAGGGCAGGGCAGGCAGTGCAGAGGAGGGGAGATGGAGGTGAGGAGGAGGTCGAGGAGGAGGAGGGGGATGATGGTGGTGATGATGGGGGAGATGGTGGAGGCAGAGGAGGTTGGAGAGAGGTGCCAGATTTTGGGGTCATTTCAAGGAGGAGGAGGTCAGCACCTGTCAGACAATGACCAGTTGTACTGAGGATGGCCTCTTAGAGGTAGCAAACACAAATAGCTGGTTTGCAGGTTCAAGTTCAGACCCTATAGGGGAAGGTACATGCACTGTAGGCATAGTTAGCCTAGGCTTAGGCTCAGTTACAGACACAGGAACCAACATAGGTGTAGGCATAGGCACAGATGGTACAACTGCATGCACAAGTAGCCACCCTCACAGTAGAGAGAGATGCCACCTGATGGTAGGGATTGCAGGTGATGGCAGTGGCTGATAGGTTGCAAAAAATAGCCAAGGGTGCCGAGACAGGTGATTTGGTTTGCTAGCTTTGAGAGTTTTCCAAGAACGCATAATATTTCAGAGGCAGATACCATGAGGCTATGCCAACCAAGAAGAGAGTTAGCTACACTCGTTCTAGATCTGGGCAGAGCCAGTTTAGGACTACTACCAAGGGTGTCATGCAGCCACTCCTAGGGGGCCCACCAAGTGGAGTTCCACTAGGTGGAGGACCAGGAGTAGGGTCATCAGGGGAAAGAGGTGTTGGGGAGAGGCCTGTGACTTCAGGGGGTAGTACCACAGGATCTCGTGGTTACATCTGATATATTGTATTTTGATTCAGAGATCTGACTTTGCCACATTTTTGTATCATCTCTCATTTCTTGACATCATTGTACACTTTGACAGTATTATTTTGAGGTTATATATGATATGTAGTGGCAATTTAGTGTTCTATATGCTGTTTTATGCTTTTATTATGGATACTTATGATGGATGCATTTATTTTATGGATTTATGTGATGTGTTATTCTATATGATTATGTATGTTTTATGTATGGATGCACTAATGAGATGATGATGTTATAATTTTATGTGATGATGGTAAATGAGATGGATGCAGTTATGAGGATGATATGAGATATATTGGATTTTTGTATTTATCACATGCATATATCGATGTATGGATGGATAAATGAATGCAGAAATGGTTTATTATGTAATGAAAATACATGATTTTATGGATGCATGGTTTATGAATTATAAATGTATGATAAATGAATGACTTGCTTGTGGATATGATGGATATGAATGACAATGCATGGATGCAAATATATGTATGAATTTATTTTATGCTTCGATGTATGATAAGGGATTATGAATGATGATGGTATAATGGAAAATTGCTTTATTTTTGGAAATTTTCATGATGCAAATATTATAATGAATGAATGCATGAATGATTTGTGATAGTGGATATTGTAAATGCCTAATATGGTAGTGATAGATGTATAGATGGATGTATGATAATTCTTTCTATTGATATGATATGGAAATATCAATGCCAATGAATGATTTTTTTTGTTATGTCAAGTGTAATCAATCTTATAGTGAGAGATAACATCATGTTGAGAGTTGCCCACTTTGGAAAAATCTATAATGCAAATGCAGAACTAATATGAATGCAATCCTATCTATGCAATGTTTCTATTTGATTCATTGTGCTTATTATCATCATTGAGCGTTTTATTATGTTGAAAGTTAGTACACACATCGATGGTATAATTAGACCATGATGACTTGAGTACAAATTCTGTTGAGATTTCATAATAAAAGATAAAACAAGCATCTAGGTATAATTAGACCGAGATGATCTGAGTATCTCTTGTATAAACAGACAAGAGTTAATCATTTTCCCTTGCAAATTCAAAATGTCATCAATGATACTTTGTAGAGCATGTCCTGCAACAATTTGCAAAGTAGTAGTGATTGAATCACAAACAACAGACAAAGAAAAATATCATTCTCCATCCTAGCCCCTCTAGTTTGTGACATCATCAAGGTACTTTAGAGAAATGATAACAACAATCAAGATAAAGCCATTGAACATTCATGTTAAAGCGATCCAACCATGATTCATAAGATGGTCCTCTAATGAGAATGGATTTGATTTGTTGTGATGTTTGATTTGATTTGGATGTTTTCTTGATTGGATTGATGTTCAATGTGATGGTTAAAGTGATTGTTGTTTTCACCAAGGTTGCCTTGCTGTTTGCTTGCCTATTATTTTAAATTCTACGGTTATTTTCCCCCAATGAGATCGAGATTTTCCCCAGTGAGAAAAAAGCCAAATTTATTATGGATATGTACAATGATGACCAAACCAAGGTGGGACATGACCGCAACAGATGGATATGGACATGAAGCTCGTTGTATGGTAGGCGTGAATGTACAGTGATAGCGAAAAGCGGATGATCAACACACAGTCAAATAGATGGAGGAGCTGACTTATCACAAATAGCGCCTACTTGCCAGGTGCAGATGATCAACACACACTCAAATAGATGGAGGAGCTGACTTATCACAAATAGCACCTACTTGCCAGGTTTTCACCATTTTTTTTTATTGCACTTTTTCATATTTTATGATTTTTTTGCTGTTACCAAGACACCTATTTGCCAGGTTTTCATCAAGGCAATAAATTTTGTTTTTGATTTTTTTATTTCTTTTGTATTTTTGATTTTTTTGATTTTTTTTCTCTTTTTCTCTTTTTTTTGTTGTCACCAAGACGCTAGTTTGCTAGGTTTTCATCATGGCAATGAATTTTTCAAGACTTTTTATGATTTTTATGAATTTTTCTAGGACTTTTACGCATGCACTGGATGCATTATGTGTAGAATTTCTTCAGATGAAGGTTGTTCATTAGTTCTTGAAATAGATACCTGTTATGCCTTGCATAACCACCCCATCTTTTTCCTTGGTCAAAATGGGTCCCCCTTTTGTTTATTTTTATCTCTTGTTATTTTTCAAACAAATTCTGGAGTCTTTTGCTTTCAACACTTGGTTTTATTTTGATTTAGTCTGTCGGAGTCGGAGCTAAAAGACAATAGGGTTCTGAAACTTCTTTCAAAATTCAATCTGATTCCCATCCCGACAGTCTTTCTTTTTGGCCTTTTATTTTGTCTTTATCGGAGCCAGAACCAGAGTGGGCATTAAGTTGGCATTTATTGAAAATTCCAAAATCATAATCCATCCCATCTCTGCCTTCGCTTTTGAACTTTTTGTTTTAGTCTAAGTCCTTGTCTTAAATTTTATTGTGTTGGTCTTTTATTTTACTTTTCATGTTTGGTTTCATTTTGTCCTTTGTTGGCGGACCCGGACCTGGAATGGGAATGAAGTTGCGAAATTTCTTAAGTTTCCGGATCAGTTTCTATTTCAATTCCGCCCCCGCCATTTTCTGGGTCATTGACTTTTTGACTGAAGTCGCACTGTAGTGAAGTGTTGGTTCTCTTTCAGTTTCGACTCCGCCTAAACTGCATTTAATGCATTAATGACAACTACCCGTGTAGGTAGAAATTCTCATTTTTACCTTCATTAAGAATTAAACGTATAATTATTATCATTGTTAAGAGATTAAAGAGCAAGGAAGAGCAGCGACGGAGTTCATTTGAGTGAATTGATTGAAGGAGGAGAAGATTATTGGTTTCAAATCAGTTCAGAAGGTTAGTTGGGTTCTTTTGTGTTTGAGGTAGGGTTCTTACTCTCCATTTTTTTTTATTTTCTTTTCATGCTTGTGTTTGATTGATTGATCATTTTGATCTTTGGGCAAGTTCGCTTTCTTGAAGTTTTTGCATGTTTGTTTTCCTTTCTTTGTTTGATGTTCTTGATTTTGGTTTTATGGTAGGGTTTCTAGTTTTATAGTGATAGAGGGCACTGTCGCTTTCGCGTTTTGTCGTGATTGCATCGTGCTGGGGGTAGGTTTTTAAATGCATAGATTTATTTAGGGTTTTTCACAGTCAGGTAGACTAAATTCATGTTTTTGCAGTGAGTTAGAGTTAGTTGAATCTTGTTTTTACTTAGGGTTTGGTCGCGCATTCAATCTGGTAAATTAGGAGGGGTTAAATTCGTGCCCTAGTTTTTTCACATTTTCTAGATTAGGGTTTCGTGTGTTTCAATGATTGCATTTAAAAGGTTTAAAATATGATGCCCTAAAATATAGTCGTCCCCACGGTCATATGGGCATGGTCGATTTCATGATATATTTAAGCCCTCTTTTCTTTTAATATGAACTTAGTTTTAAATCATGGAGTTATGCCTTAAAGTTGATAAAATTATTGATGACGTCATGGTTAACATGGTCAGAAGCAGGACTGGAATTGATTTCGAATTTTTGGATTTGTTGTATGTTTAGTGTCATTTCATCTTCCATCCAATCTCTGACTCCGCTTATAATGAGAAGCTTTTTACTTCATAAAAATGTTTACCTAGCGAAAGCGGAAGCAAAACCGTAACAGAATAGGAAAACAAAAAATATGAAGGAAACCAAATTAGTTTCCATTCTAGTTCTGGTTTCGATGACTATTTTACTTCTGACTCTGAGCCTGCTTCTTATTAGTTGAGTGAAAGTAATAGTTTTTGCTCTGAGTCTGGTAGTATATTAGAAGAAGGTTATTTAAAGATGTTTGCTACCTGGTTCCGCCTCCGATGTGGCTTTGAAAGGTAAACGATATATTTTTGGGATGCTTATTCAAGAATCTAACTAGAGATTTTACTGTAGGAAAACTAAGAAGATGTGGGGAACATCAGGAGAAGCTTCCCAAAGGAACCGGCCTACAGGAACATCAAAGGCAACGCCTAAACCAAAGAAGATCAAGCTTGAACAATTGCCTTATACCTTGAGGTATAATCACAGGAGTCCTATTGTGAAAGTAAGCAAAGTGGAATCCGACTAGTCAGACATCACTGACACAAACTTGGGCCAGTACAACTTTGAGGAGGCATATACTGAACATTCAATGAGGATGCGATGCCTAGAATGAAGAGGATTGTTGAGTCTGGTTTGGCTCATATCACTTTGTTTCCTTTGTCAATCCAATGCCCAGAGTTGATCTTAACATCAGCCAGTGCCTACAATCCTGCTACCAGATAGTTCATGGATTCCCAAAACAATGTGATTATTGATCTTACTCCTCAAGCATTGCAAAGTATATTTAATGTCTCAGATCCTAAGAACTTAGTGTAGTTGGATGAGGCTGAGGCTTTGGAGAAATATAGTAATTATAAAGAGTCCAATAAGTCTCATTTGAATAAAAAATGGTTGAAGACAGAGAAGAAATCACTAGCCAAGCTTGCAGATCAACCAAAGAGGTCAGATTTCTATAAGGAGGTATCAGATTTAATCATGATGTTGTCTAGAGTTTTTGGGAAGAGAGATACATTTCGCTTCAAGGAATGGATGTTTCCTTTCATCTAGACAATTTTGCATGACACTCAGCAGTTTGATTGGTCAATGATTGTATCAAATGCTATTCATGATCAATTGACCAATATCAGGGAGACTAAGTGTTTCTTCATGACTTCTTATATTGTGTATGCAACAACAAGGTCGGGTATCTTTCTGGGTTTAAACAGAGTAGGAATAATGGGAGTCTTGGATGGACAAAAGAAAGTGTGGGAGCTTTATGAACAGTTGTCTCTTCAGGTTGCTGAGACTCAGTTTAGAAGAGTCAATGATGCATTCATATATGTAGTCATTAATCAATTGAATGGAGATGCAGGGTATAGGTTGAGTAAAAAAGCCATGGCATTCATTGCTGAATGGGGATGTTGGTACATTCAATACCCCAAATTCACATATTTCAGGTTAGCTGGTTTTGAAGGCCATCCACATTTGCTTCCAAGATGTTGCAATAATAGAATAGTGTTGATGGATTTTGTATATCAGGCTCTTGGAGTTAATGCTCGGTTTGGTTTAAAACATAAGACAGGATGTCACAAGTTTCCCATGAAGTTGGGTGAGTATGGCTGTCAGCATCTAGTAGGAGAAAAGGTTGTTTGCAGTGAGTTGATACAGTTGAAATTGGGTTTATACACAACTCGTAAGTATTTTGACCTGAAGGGTAAGATGTATGCCTTGTTGCCTTATGTGTTTGACAAGCATTTCAATTTGTTAGAAGATTTCTGGAGTGACCGACAAGATGAGTATGATTTGAGGAAAAATAATTATGAGAGGTTATCCGTCTCACTCATGGCAGAACTTGGAGTCAGAAATGACATTCCTGACACTTTAGTGGATGATGGAGTTGTATTGGATCCATCTTATGAGACTTTAAACATAGGAACCAAGAGCTTGGATCCAATTGATTGGGACAATGAAGAGACTAGCGACATAAAGCAAATAGGCAAAACAGTTTTGGATAGAAGTGTTCACTGGTTAATGTTAAGAACCAAAGCTCCTCAAGGACCAGCTCCTAAAAAGGGGAAAGGGTATAAGAGACTTAAAAGGAAGACACCTCCCAAGGAGCCGTTCGAGTTCTTTCCCCCAGACATTGAAGAGATAAAACTTGAAACAATAGGGCATGAAGAAGAAACACAAGAAGGGGATGTTCAAATAGGATCAGCTGTTTCAACACCTACATTAGGTGAATCATTCGCACAAGTCCCACTTACAAAGAGAAGGAGTGAAGAAGTTTGAAAGGGAGCTCTTCATAGTATGGATGAAGCTACAAAAGGAAAGGGAGTGGAGAGGGAAATTCATGATGTTGGAACAGATTCAGAGGAAACTGTGTCAGAAAAGGACTTGCAAGAGAATAATCCTCTAGAGGAGGATACTGAACAAATACTCACATAAGAAGAGCAATGGACATTGTTTCAAGAAGTTAGAAAGGATGCTGATGCAAAAGCAAGGAAGATAGAGGAGAAAAATTTCATGAATATAGAGACTGATTCCATACTACAGCAACAACAAATTGAAGCAAAATCAAGAGACGATGAAGTAGAGAGACATAAAAGGCAACAAGAACATGAACTCAAGGTTAAAGAAGAGAATGAAAAGTTGGAACTAATACAAAAGATTCATGACCTTGAAGAAGAGAAGGCAAGAAACCAGAAGGAGAAAGAAATCTTGGTTGCCAAGTTAAAACTTGTCGAGGAAGCTCACCAAAAGGAAGGAGAAGCAGAACAATTATGAAAGGAAAGAGAGGCCGAAGAGCTTGTTAAGAAACAACAATAAGAAGAAGCAAAGGCAGAAAAGCTTAAGGATTTAGAGGCAAAAAGACTAGAGAAAGAAAGACTAGAGGCTTTAGAAAAAGAAGCTCTAGAGAAAGAAAAATTAGAGAAGGAAAGAATAGAAAAGGAAAGATTGGAAAGGGAAAAAGTGGAGAGAGATCGATTGGAGGAAGAGAGGTTGAAGAAAGAAGAGGAAGATAAGAAGATACAAGAACAAAAAGATAGGGAAGAGGCTGAAAGGCTTGTGCAGATGCATGTGGTGCAAGAACAACAAGAGAAATCAAGGGTTGATTCTCAACCCCAAGTAAATGTGTAGCCACCTTCTACTACTACTATTGCTTCCTCTTCCTCTATGATGACTACTACTCCATGTGCTCCCACTTGGCTAAAAATGGACGTATAGAAAAGAACAGTAACACCTTCACAACCTCTCAATTGGGAGGATATGATGAAGGAGATTGAACAAGAGAGGCCTAAGAAGAAGGCCAAGATTCCACACTCTACCAGACTCACATGAAAAGGAGAGATTGTTGTTGAGTGTGCCATACCAATGACATAAAAATAGGTAGGGGACATGCAGTTAGCAGATTATCAGTTGAGTACTGTCAACTTGGGAAGGCCCACCAGGAATCAGCAGATGAACCTAATTGATGCGGTGTCTTCAACAACCAAGTCAAGAATGTTAAAAGATAAACAAAAGAAGGATGAGCTTAAGGCTCAGTTGGATCAATTACATTCATTTTTGAAAAGTGTCTCCTCTCCAAGGTCACAATAGGTAACGGCCATTGAGACTCCACTTTTGTTAAGCAAAAAGGAGGTAGATGATTTGGTGCAGGTAAGAGGCAAAGTGGAGATGGTAGATAGATGGGTGGACAAGTTGAATCGGGAGGTAGGTGAAGTTTTGGGCAAGGGTTTTGAGGTTTACAAAAGCATAGAAGAGTTGATAAGAGAAATGCAACAATATATTGAAGCATCAAAGAAACAAGAAGAGGAGTATAAAGAGTATAGTCAGAAATTGGAGAAGGTTAATACATTTCCTTTGACTACTCTTCTTGAACAGTCAATACTTGAGGAGGATAATAAAGATTTTGTTGAAAAGACCTCTCGTATACTCCAATTCAGAAAAGACTTCTTGTGTAAACATAGGAATGAGGTTCAAGATGTTTTTAATAATCTCATTGAACAGTTTGAGGAACTGGAGGCGGTTATTGCTATCATAGTGGATGTTAATGTATTAACCAAGGAAGGCATGCCTTTGAGTCAAATAAAAGAGAAATGGGATGAAATATTTAGAGGACTATTGTAGAAAGGAGATGATGGAGAAGATCTAATGATAGATCGACTAATGGATGTCAAAGAGGAGATAAAAGCTGCTAGAAGAGAGTTGATAAAGATAAAAGGTATGAGAGGGTTTGCTATAACAGAATTGGGGCAGATTGAATTTGAAGATAGTTGGGTTGATGGGCCAGAAATAGATATATTACAGCAAGTCTTCGCCAGTTATGATGAGTTCATTGTAGACCCAACTTCACATGCATAGATCTCTTGCATGCATGATTTTCTTCTTCTTTGCATGTTGCATGCAACACTAATAGTTTTGAGGTGCATGACTTGTTTCTTTTCTATTTTTCTATTCTCCAGTTTAACTAAATATCTAATGTAAGAACTCAAGATCAAATCGATCTAAGTTTCCAAGAAATTTTTGTTCCTAAAAGGGTGGATGACTTAAAATAGAAGTGGAGTTTGAATTTTGTATATCTATAAATACCCTGTGGGTATCATATTGTAAAGGTCGGCTAATTGAGAATAGAATTGGCTTACTTGATGTTAGGAGATAGAATCTTGTAGTGATTACTGAGATACATTGTTACTAGATACTTTATAGTTAATAAAATTACAGGTTTATGCAATATGGTGTTAGAATTGAGTTGTTTTACTTGATAAGGCTGATAAGTTATAATCTATCTGAATGCCAGTGATTGTGTTGAAGTATGCTAGTTTCTTATGTGATGAAAGTCATTAGAAGAAACCAGATTTAAGGATTATCTTGTTAGATTGTTATTGGATTAAATTTGTTGAAATTTGTTGATCTATGATCTTGGCAATGAATGAATGTGTGTTCTTTTGAAATCTTTGAAGTGGTTGTGATAGGTGAATTAAAATAAGCACCTCAGATGGAAACAATGGTATAGATTATTTTGTGAACTGTATCATGCTTTGGTTTTCTTGATATGATTGAAAAACATTCATTGTTGAAGATATATGTCTGGATGTTAGACAGGTTTTGTTCATGTTTTAATGGTTTCCCCTTTGATCTATCTTTTTCTTTTGTTTAAAATCCCCTTGATTTACTAAAACAGTTCGGTAAGAATGAGTTATTGCTTGCATTCTTTGTTACCAACATAGGACCCTTGAATATTACAGTTGCATGAACCGATTGAGTGACACCAAACAGTTGAGAACCAACTACCAGGACCTTGTGAGTTAGGCTACTATATGTTGTCTTTCTTTTTCAGGAGAAATAGAGTAGAAAAATTATGTTTTAACATTGTTGTGTGTCATTTTCACCATCAACAATACCCATCTCGTGTAGATAGTTGATATGCCCCTGATCCAAAGACTGAAACAATAAGAAAAGGGCCTAACTAGTTTGGCTCAAATTTTCCTTTCTTTTCTCGATCTTGCTGGTTACGAGGATTTTCCTTCAGTACTAGATCACCTATGTGAAATATTCTTGGTTTGACATTGTGATTATAACTCCTAGACATTCTCTGCTCATATGCTTTTAGGTGATCCACTGCAATTTGATGATGCTCATCCAATAGTTCCAGCTCCTGTAGTCTAGCCACTTGGTAATCTTCATTTGAAATAAGACCTTTCAAGGACACCCATAGTGATGGTATCTCAACCTCAATAGGAAAGAAAACTTCGGATCCATAGTTAAGGGAATATGGTGTAGCTCCTATGGGAGTGTGAATGCTTGTATAGTAGGCGTGCAAAGTAGGGTTCAGTTGGATATGCCAGTCACGTCCAACATCGTTGATGATTTTATTTAGAATTTATAGGATAGTTTTGTTTGAGGCCTCTGCTTGGCCATTTCCTTGAGGGTAATAGGGCGTAGAAAACCGATGCTGAATATGGAACCTTTGAAAGAGTTCTTGCACGTCTTGATTTTTAAAAGGTCTGCCATTGTCAGTGACAATGGATTGAGGGATACCATACCTACAGATGATGTAGTTTAGGATGAACAATAAGATCTTCTTTCCTATGATGGTGGTTAGAGGCATGGCTTCAACCCACTTTCTAAAGTACTTTGTTGCTGTGATGATGAACTTGTGTCCATTAGATGAAGATGGGTGAGATTTACCTAAAATATCCAACCCCCACTGAAAAAAATGGCCATGTTGATACAAAGGGCTGCAACTCTTGTGTTGGTGCATGGATAAGATTACTGTGGATCTATAATTTCTAACATGTCTTGACAAATTGAAAGGATTCTCTCTCCATAGTTGACCAATAGTATCCCAAATGGAGGATATTCTTAGCGAGGGTTAGACCACTTGAATGAGTGTCACAAATACCTTCATGGACTTCTAGTAAAGCCATTTTAGACTTGTCACTTTCTAGACATCATAAGAGAGTTCCATCAAGATCTCGTCGGTATAGTACATCCGCTATAAGGGTATGGCGAGCAGCTTGGCAGATGAAGTTTCATTTTTGATTTTGGGAGAGATCGGGAGGTAGGGTATTATCTTTTAGGTAAGTGTATATCTTCCGGTAGATCGAGGTATCAAAATCAACTAGGTGGCATATAAGTTGGGACTCAGGGTCACCATAGGTAGGGGTAAACAGTTGTTCCACCATGAACTCATAGCGACAACATTTTTCTGGAATTTGTAGCAAAGAGGCAATGGTAGCCATAGACTCGATAGTTTTGTTGTCAATCCTTGGGATTTGAGTAAATTTGATGTCAAGAAAATATTTCTTGAAGTCATCAATCATCCTCTTATAGGGCATGAATTTGTCATCCTTGGTTTGATAATCATCATTGACCTGATTAATGACTAGTTGAGAATCCCAATACACTTGTAGCTCTGTAATTTTCCATTCTAAAACTATCTTGATGCCAATGATAAGTGCTTCATATTCTGCCATGTTGTTGGTACAAGGAAACATTAGGCAATATGACTTTAGAATAGTATGCCCGAGGGGAGTGATGAATAGAATTCATGCTCCTGATCCATGTTGTGTATAAGAGCGATCAAAATACAATACCCACTGTTTTGCTATTACTATTAGGACATCTACATCGAGAAGTTCAACATGTAGGGGATGATCATCATGAATCAGTGCCTCAAATAGTTGGTCAGCGATGGCTTTCCCTTTTATTGTTTTTCTGTCAATATATTGGATGTCAAATTCACTAAGTATCATTACCCATTTGGCTAACCTTCCTGTTAGATTTTATTTGCTAAGGAGATATTTCATCAGATTTATCTTGGCTATGAGTTTGATGGTGCGAATCAACATATAGTGTCACAATTGTTGGGTAGCAAACACTACTACTAAACATGCTTTTTCAATGGAGGTATAGTTGATTTCATAACCATTTAGAGTTCTACTGATATAATAGATCACTCTCTCCTTTCTTGTTGAATCTTCTTGTGCCAACAAAGCTCCCAATGATCAATCAGTTGTGGCTATGTACAATAAGAGATGATTTCCTTCTGCTAGTGCTAGGATAGGTGGACTCATTAGATATTGCTTCAGTTGATTGAAGGCTGCCTCACAATTCTCATCCCATCGAAAGGAAACGTTCTTTTACAACAGGTGAGTAAAAGGATGGGTTTTATCGGCTAGTTGTGATATGAATATTCTAATTGACTGATATTCTTTGGAGGTGGCATTTACATGATAGCTTTTAATTTTGCAGGATCCACTTCAATACCTTTTTCTAAGACTATGTATCCCAAAAGCTTTGTTGATGTTACCCCAAACACACATTTCTTTGGATTCAAGCAGATGTTGAACTTCTCTAGTCGGGTGAAGAGTTTGTCTAGTATTTCCATATGTACTTCTCTAGTGAAATATTTGGACAACAAGTCATCCACATAATCTTCCATAAAGTTATGCATCATGTCGTGAAAGATGGTTGTCATGGCTCTCTAATAAGTGGCCCCTGCGTTCTTCAATTTGAAGGGCATGATGTTCCAATAGAAGGTTCCCCATAGGAAAGTGAAAGCTATCTTATCCTGGTCTTCATGTGCTATCTTGATTTGATTATAGGCAGGAAAATCCATCCATTAGTGACAACATGCTATGACCTACTATTAAGCCTACAATGATATCAATGTTTGGCAAGGGAAAATCATCCTTTGGGAAAGCCTTGTTGAGGTCTCTGAAGTCTATACAAATCCATATGCTACCATCGAGATTTGAAATAGGTACAATGTTGGATATCCACTTTTCATAATAAATGGGTCTAATGAATCCTACATCCAATAATTTCTTTAGTTCCACCTTCACCAACAAGGCAATGTGAGGATGCATTTTTCTCAGCTTTTGCTTGACTGGTTTGACTCCTAGAGGAATGGATAAATGATGCATGATGAGATTTGGGACTATCCCTGGCATGTTAGCATATGACTAGGCAAAATTGATTTTCCGCTCTTGTTTTGTCAAAGATTCTGCTAGATGGAGAGTTTTCATTGTGTCTGCAATGCCGATATTGATTGATTGTGTTGGCTCGATCAAAACTTTGGATCTTTCTTGGAAGTGCTTTGGAAGAGTGTCAAATTTCCCATCCTTTGATGCATTGAAGAGGTTTTCACTATTGGATGCCCTCTTTATTTTTATTCTTTCTTGATCTAATATTGCCATGGAATGGTTTTCACCATCAGATCTTTCTTTTGTTTTACTCATTTTGCAGTTGGGAAATTTGGTACTTCCCTGTCAGGAAGCCTCGTTATGATGTTCAATAGTGGAATCTGTTTCATGATTAATAGTGTAGAGGAAGTTGACAATGGCCTCATTGTTTGAAAAGGTAGGGATGTCAATAGGGTTAGTTTGGTCCTAATTTATGAGCTTAGGATATGCCAACAGTAGGGGATCGTCCGATGGGTTTAGGTTAGAGGTTGTAAGGGTCATAATGGAAACATTGTCATTGAAAAATACTATGGCAAGGTCGAGGTCTATGATGTCATTCTCTTTTGAGTGATCCATCTTGATAGGAGTTTGATTGTCTTCACTTGAACCATTGATATTTTGCGATCCTAATTCAAGTGGTCTTAACCCTGAGCTTTGTCCCTTCTCGAGTGTGGGGTGTACTTGTGTGCCACATCAATGTCTTTATCATGGTAGGATTCTTCTGATAGTGAATCCCACTCATACTCATTGGAATCAGTTTCATAGTGATCACTTGCTTGTAGTTGCAAGATCCGTTCAACAAATTTATGTTTCAGGTCCTCCTTTGTTTCTTTGTCCTTTTGATGCTCTTTATATCCCAATCCTCTTTTGTCTTTTGGATTTGTTATGATGGATTGAATGGGTTCTATAATACCTTCTTTCCTTTTTCCAATAGATCCTTGTCCATCATATCCCATCTTTTCTAAAATTGAGAATCGTTTGCCATACTGAGTGGTTTGGACATTTTCCATTGCTGCTTGAGAATCAGTTTCATCTTTGTAGAGCTAGTTCCAAATATATTTGTCATCAGATTCCTCTTCTTGAGTGCTTTCTTTTATGAATCGACCATCAAAAAGTGTGACCGATTGTGAGAATGGTTGTGATGAGGTTGATGGTTGACCATAAGATTTTGGTGAAGTTAACTATGAGAGGCAGAGGGATTGTTCAATGAAGTACTCACCCACACCTTTGTCTTTGACTTGGACTTTATTCTCAAACTATTTGGCTAAAGTGTTGAGTAGGGCTTTAGGATTGATGGATGCAGAAGGAGTGGTTTTATCCTCTTTCTCTGGCTGTTTGGACGATGAAATTGATTGGCTTCTTTCATCGGAGGATGGGGCTAACAACTTTGACAATGGATTGGATTGATTTGAATTAGCAAGGATGTGAGATGTGGAATCAAGAGCTTCTCGGTTATGAGGTACAAATACATTCTAGACAACCTTAAGAGTATTGCAATGTTGAGGACTATTAGAATCAGTAGGAATGGTAATTTCTTGGCCATTTCAAGGAAATTTCAGACAGTGGTGGTATGTTGAGGGAACAACTTGAATTTCATGGATCCAAGGATGACCCAAGAGTATATTATATGTCAAATCTTTATCTAAACCTTGGCAAACCACATCTTTCTGAATTGACCCAACCTGAATAGGTAGTACAATTAATCCCTTTGAAGCTCTTTCCTCATCATCATAAGCTTTGATGGTTATATTCTTCTTGGCATCTATTGTATTTTTAGAGAATCCCAAGGCATGAACAAGCTTTAAAGTACAAATATTGAGACTGTCTCCCCTGTCTATTAGGATGCATTTGACATGACTTTTATGTATTAGGACCTCGATATGAAGGGCTATGTTATGAGGGTGGGCGAGAGATATGTCATCATTTTATGAAAAGGATAAGCAATGAGGTGCAACTAGATGTCCCACCATGGCTTGGAAAGTGCAGACTTCCAAATTATTTGGTACTATTGTATCCACTAGGGATTTTTCCAAGATCTCCTTGTGGACGGGAGAGATTTTAAGGAGCTCCAATATTGATATTTGAGCAAGAATTTTCTAGAGCTAATCAACAATGTTATATTTATGAGATGGAGCAGCGGGTGTTTTGGAAGTGCTACCTTTTAAAACATATTTGGTTTGTGCCCTTGTGGTCACGTTTACAGGCACACTGTCTTGTTTTCCATTGATATTGATGACATTAATTTGATTATCTATTGCCACCATGTCTTGTTGGATATTATGCACTTGATTAGAGGGAATGTTAGCATCATTGATTGGATGGTTGGTTGCAACAAGATCTGATGTGTTATTGATATCAATGTCATTTGCATGATCTTCAATGACTGAGATATGAAGGATGATGGTATCTTAAACATAGTTTACATTCTTTTCTTTGCCATTCATGTTAGAAGATTCCCCTTTTTTGTAATTTGGCAAGGGATTTTTGAATACCCCATGATTAGTGTTTGTTTGAGGTTCTTCTATTTGTATGATCTTTTTGTCAATCAGGTCTTGTATCTTGTGTTTTAATTGCATGCAACTATTGGTTAGGTGACCTTTGCATTAGTGAAATTCACAAAAGTGGACCTCATTCCACCATGACGATTTTCCTTTGGGTTCAAAACCTCGGGTTTCAGGTAGAGTGATAAGCTTTTCCACAATAAGTTCTTTCAACATGGATTCATATGATTGACCCAAAGGTGTAAAATTTATGCGGTTGTTTGATGTTTGGTATGGTAGGGTCCTGGATGTCGTGTTACTTTGATTTTTTGAGTATTTCCTTGGTTGGCATTTTGGTTGTTGCTTTGGTTGGTATTTTGGGTGGTCTTTAGATTGGTATTCGAGGTGCTTCCTGAGAAATTGAAGATCAGTTTAGCATTATGCATTTCAGCTAAAGTATCATTGCCATTATTCTTGTACTTTTGCAAAAACTTTGGTTTGTAATTGTTGGAGGAATTGGATGAATTGTTTTCATTGTAAAGTTTCAAAATTCCTCACTTGACCAAATATTCCTCAATTTTGATCCCATTTTCAATTAACTTTTCAAAATTTGAAGGACATTGTAATTCAAGTCTATAACTCATGTCATCATTTAAGCTATCAATGAATACCTCCATCTTCTCCTTTTCTAGTATGGGATGAGGATACCTTGCGAATAATCTTCTCCAGCTTTGTAGAAATACTAGAAATGATTCTCCCTTCTTTTGTTTGACATTACAAAGGTCCTTCATTGTGATCTCATGTTGTATGTTATAGGAATATTGGGTGATAAATTTGTTGACTAACTCCTCAAAAGATTTGATCCCTAGCGGTAATTGTGAGAAATTGCATGCATTTCCCTCCCAAACTACATGGGAATAATCTCATCAAGTATTTTTCCTCATGGGAAAATTCGAGGCTCATTGTTCAGAATTCCCTTATGTGATCTATGGGATCTATTTTTCCATTGTATTTATCATATTTGGGGAATTCATAATGTTTGGGGAATGGTATCATGTTGAAAATTTGATTGAAAGGGTAGGGACATATATCTTGTATGGAGTATCTCTTGGTGGTCCCAGTTTGCATGTTCTACATTTGTTGTTGGAGGGTTTGGATTCGCTATTTTAGAGTATCCATGGGGTCATTGGTTTTTGCTTCATTTTTTGTTTCATTGGGTGTTTCAATTTCTGTCTTCTTGGGAGTTCTTTTTAATTTGGTGATATCAAAATCTTTGGGTAGTTTGACTCCTTCCTTTGCTAGCATCAAATGGTATTTCCCCCCCTCCTTTTCAAAGATCTTCTCCATGAATTTATGAAAATTGGGATCTTGTTAGGCTTCTTCTAAAGCTTCATCCATTATTTCTTCTACCTCATCTTGTTGAATTCTAGAAAAGGGGTTCTCCTCTCTTTCATCCATGGTGTTTTGGTCTTCGATTCCTTTTTGCTCAAGTTTTCGCTTATACAGTCTAGTTAAAATGGGCATACAAGTGATGAAAATTTTCCAAGCTTTTGATCAAAGTTTGGAAGTGCCAAAAGGGCTAATTTAAATTTGATTAAGCAAGTTTATTTAAGGATAAAGGATGATGAATCCTGATAAAGGATGATAAATCTTGATGGTGAAACACAATTGCTAATAGAAAATAGGTGTGATGATGAGGCACTTTTAGGTGTTTGATCAAAGTTTAAATGAGATATTTTCACTTGAAAGTGTTGGTTTTAACAAGTTAAAAGAAATTTTGGGACAAGGAAAGAGTGTTGCTTGAGAAGGAATCTCCGAATTGGGTGTTAATTGGCAGATATAAGGTCAAATTTAGCTTTTTGTTTGCAAATTTATTGGATGCGCTAAAATAATGCCCAAATACGCTAAAACTCAGATACATTATGGAATGGTACAAATGCACTATGGGAAGGGCTGGATGCACCAGAAGAGGTAATGGATGCACCAAAATAGTGAATGGATGTGTTGCAGGATTACACAGATGCACTAAAACAGGAAATTGGATGCACCAAAACAATAAATGTATGCGCTAGATTATGACAGGATGTGCCAGAACAACAGATGGATGCACTAAAAGATGCAAGGTATGCGCTTGGGCAGTCACTGGATGCGCTGAACTGGAAAATGTTTTCTGGTTTTTTGACAGTTTGACAGATTTTTTTGTTTTTGTGAGGGTAAATCTGATTGTTTGAGTTGGATTTTGTTCTAAATCAATAGTTGAATGTTTTGTGTGATGTTTGTTCAAAATTCATTTCAAGACATGCATGTAAAATATATCAAGCAAGTATAATCCCTAGGGTTGTGAAGGAAAATATTTACTAGATTCCCACTTGGATTGCTCCAACTGTGCTTACTTTTAGCGAATTATTAGAGGCTTGATCACATTGGATCCCCTCCATGACACTCACTTCTTGGGCCAGCCAAGCCTCAACCCTCATGAATCTCCCATGATGGACTTCTCATTTCTACCAAAAGTCACAAGAACGTGGGATGGCTTCAAAGGTTATACCTCTTGCACCAGCAAATAGAAAAGGGATTTTGGAAACTACAAACAATAGGGATCTAGTAAGTGCATCCATTACGGGTGGGTTATACATACAAAAAGATTAGCTCCGTTAAGGAGGACTCCCATCTTGTAGAGGTTATGCTCGTACAAGTTTTATGTACCATGCGGGTATTGAGGGAATCACTTGTTGGCATAACCATTCATGGTACTTGAAATTTCCTCAAGCACCCGTTTTATATACCAGCTGGAAGGGCTTGGCCTTAACCTGTTACCGATCTGGGTCATTCCCTTGGGGTGATTACCTCTTGTCCCACCAAGGCAGGCCCTCTAAGGATAAAATGCAATAAAAAGAACGAGTCTGGCTTTCTGATCACCCATTTAAGGGGAGAGCATACATGCCTACCATTCCATAAACATAGCAGACATGGGGTTTATTTTCCTTCTAATTAAGCTATGTTCCTAACTTAACCAAGAGAAATAACAATAAATTTAACCCTGCATCCAAATGTTAGTAGTTTCAGCTTTGAATTCTTTGACAACGTTCTTTTATGGTCTCAATAGAGTCTTTGACTACTTGTAAGGTTCCTGCAAATCATAAAAACACAACTTAGTTTCTAGAATCCAAAAAAATTACTATAAAAACTAGATGCACTAGTACAGTGATTGAATGCGCTAAAACTTAGACCGAATGCACTAAAAATACTGAATGCGCTAAAATAGAAACATAAAGTGCTAAATGATAGACCGAATGCGCTAAAATAGAAAATAACAAAATAAAAGGTAAAACTCCCTGATGTGCTGAAACAATAATCAAACGCACCGAAACAGTGACCAAATGCATCGAAAGAAACACCAAGTGCATCGAAACAGTAACTCGATGCGCTAGAGAAAAATCTGGATGCGCTATTTCAGAAATTTTTGATGGAACCTGCGAAGAAAAACTGATCAGAAAATAGATTAAAACTGGGGCTAGGCCCCACAATGGGCGCCAATTTATGTGTGCTGTGAAAATGTGTAGTGAAGTAATCTAGTTAGTAAAATTAAACACACACATCCATGAAATGTATTATATAAAAGGAATTGAAATAACTAAATTAAACGGCTACTACTATCCTTTCAAGCCATTCCATGGTTCTCTAGTCTTAAGGACCTTTGAAATTCATGCTCTCAGATCTAGTTAAGTGTTACACTTGAATTTGCAAAGATGAAAACCTAAGAAATGAGATACTATTGTGCAATGCAAACTACATGCCTACACCACTATATTTTTGTATTTTTGAAGATAAATGCTGAATGATCTATGATGGAGTGCTGATATATTCAAATGATGCTAAGATTGATAAATAAAATCTAATGATAATGGTGTATGAAAGATGCAACAACTAAAATGCTAGAATTGAAATTTCCATGATAACACTAAATGAACTAAAATGCTAAATGCAAACTACAATGCTCTCAAATTGCACTAAGATTTCTATAGCATAAGTTTGTGATCAAATCCTATATGAAAAGCTATAGAAATTCTCTCTATTTATAGATTTTTCCAAGCTAGGAATGATGTGGCAGTGATGAATGGTCGATATTGTGATCCTGAGGCATCAACTATTGAGCAAAAAGAGGTTTGAGGAATTCATGGAGGCTGCTCCATTTGGAAGAGCCAATCTTCCAAGTGTCCAAGAGCATCATTTAATAGAAGGAGCCATGTGTCTCCTAGGAAGTTAGGAGGTTGAGAGGTTGGAGAGAATATTCCTAATTTAATAATTAGAAATAAATGAAATTGTGTGACATATGATGAGGTGGAGGATGAGTTGGAGGTGGTTAGAAGAAATATGGAGACATGTGCAAAATTTGAATTAAAAATTCAAATTAAATGAAAGAGGGAAATCAACTAAATGAAAAATTATTTAAATTTGTGCATTTAATTAATTTAAGAGGAAAGTGATTTTTGAAAAGGAGGAATTAAGGTAATGAACCATATAAATAAATTTATAAATTTATTTATAATAGTAGAGGAATTAGAATTTATTAATTAAATAAAAAGTATTTAATTAATTGTGCTCCAGACCATTTTTATGTGCATACATTATCTACATGAGAAGTTAGAGGTTATTACCCCTCCTTATTTGAACTAGATGCATAAGGATATGCATCAGTCTAGTGGATTTCAAGATTCATACTTTGTTCTCGATTGATATTGGAGGCTACCTCTCATGGGGAGTAGGTAGTGGCTTTGTTAGTTGTAATTAGGAGGAGTTAGTGTTGGTGCAAGTTGGTGTTGTCCTTTGTCAGCCATGTCAAAGGATATATGTAGTGGTTTCTAGTTGGTACAATTTTGTGTGTGCTCCTAAAGGGAACTATGAAGAGCAGTAAAGAGAAAAAGTATGTTTGATGTCAAAGGAAGAAAGAAATGCATATATGTTTCCCTTTTCCATTGATGTCAAAGGGGGAAAGAAAAGTAATGTGAAAATGTTCAATTTTGAAAGGGGAGAGAGTAATGTGGAAAAGGAGAGTATGATGTAAGGGGGAGGAAGAATGAGAAGGAGTTGATATGGAGAATTATGTTGGTGCTCAAAATTGTTATGTTTGTTGTTGATGGTTTTTCACATCACGTGTTACCATCAATGACAAAGGGGGAGATTGTTGCAGGTATGAATAGTTGGTGTTGTCATTGATGTCAACAATATTGGGGGATATCGTTTGTGTTGTCATTAATGTGAACTGGTGATCCTTTGATTACTTGCATTATGTTGTCATTAGTAAGTGCTATTGGTGTCAACCTCTAGTGTTTCTTTGATAAGCTTTTGTTTATGATGTTATTGGTTTAGTGACGATGAGTAAGTATTGCAAATGATGAGTATAGTCTATGGTTCTTGGTTTCCAAGTGCTTTTGAGAAAATTTGAATAAAAGAGGAAACAATGTGTTGCAGAGGTTTGCTGGTATACAGAGTGGTGTTTTGGTTTTGCTCCATATTTCTTCTATGTTGAAGATCTACTTATGTGGTTGGATATGTTGGTAAAAGGTGTTCAAAGATTCTATATCTAGAGTTTCTTGGTTTTGATAATTGTGCAAAAGAATTTGTGTTCACCAATGTGTGAATTGTGTTGTAGTAGTGTTTGGGAGAAATAGTTTTGCTCTGCATTTCTCCACAGTTTGGTTTCTGGTCTTGCAATTTTGGAAGTGTGCTGATAATGATCATATCTACCTACAATCATTTTTTTTTGGTTTGGTGCTTCAGGAATTGGTTTCTTGAGCAAGAAAGTATGGAAGGTTGTCTAAGTGTACTAGGTGTGTACATTCTTCAGGTGAAAGTTATTGTGAAATATTTTTTTGGATTTTAGGGTGTTTGTGAAAGATTCTAGATTATATTCAAGTGATGTTTGGTTTCCATGAGTCATATTTTTATTTAAGGAAGCGTGCACTTAAATGTTAATGATGTTTACACAAGTTTGAACGACCTTAGGTGTTTACACTAATTGCATATTTTATTTGGTGATTGTGGAAGCATGGTGTGGTGTGTGTGAATGGATTTAGGTTCGAGTTAAGGTGTGATGTGGTCTGATTTCATTCCTTTCCACTGTGGGAATGTTTTGGTGCTGATCTAATTTGAATTTGCATGATTAAGGTGCACAACCAACCTTGGAGACTATTTTTAAGGTTGAAGAAAGTAATAAGTGTTGTGTTGATGGAGAATTGAGTAGTGAAGTGTGTGATAAAAATTGTAGAAGTGTTAAGTGTGAATTTGTGAAGTGTAGTGTAAACTTCAATGAGTTAGAATACTGGAAGCAATGAGTAGATGGTGTCTACAATCTTCAGGAAGGTTACGAATGTGTTGGTGATGTTGTGGTAGAATTTTCTATTGTATTGAGATGGATTTTCTCTGTAACATTTTTTTCTTCTTTTCTGTAATCTAGCATTCAGCCTTTGGTAGTGAGCTCTTCTTTCTTTTGGGCAGTGAACCCTCTGGTAGTGGGTGTTTTGTATTTGGTGTTGCTATTACTTTGTATTGTGAGCTAATCCTCTCCATAGTTTTTCCCTTCTTGGGTTTTCTATGTAAATCTGGTGTTCTATTGTGCATGGTGTTGATGTGTTTAAGTTTCTATTATTTGCTTTCATGCTAAATCGTACTAAAAGATTAAGGGTTAATTAAGTGGATGTGGATTTGAATGTTTATAAGGGTTTTGGATGTTTTAATGTACAACTGATTCACCCCCCTCTCAATTATATTGTGTGCATTCAACAACAACAAATAGTTGACAAATATGACTCGTCTATTTTCTATTGTAATAATGATGAACCTAGATAGATGAATGGACCTCTTTCTTTGAATGAACATAATTCTTGGATGAAGGCCATGAAGGATGAAATGATTATATTGGATTCGTGTGAGACTTGTATTCTAGTTGAGCTACCCAAGGAAAGGAAACCTTATGGTTGCAAGTGGGTGTTTCAAAGTAAATCTTGAAGAACATCAATATTTGAAAGAAATATAAGAAAATAAATTGTGGAGAGAGGTTACTTCTAGGTTGAGAAGGATTTTGGTGAAATATTTTCTCCTATTTCAAAACTAACCCATATTATATTCTTACTTTCTATTGGTGTTTCTTATTTTTTAGAAGTAAATCAAATGGATGTTAAAACTACTTTTTCATGGGGATCTTGAGGAATAAATTTATAGAGGAATATGGATATTTAGATCAAAATATTTTGGAGGGAAAATTGTAAGAGACTCTTACTAAACCATTGTATATGTACAAAGGAAATAATAACTATTTGATAGATACAACCCACCAAATTTGTATTGTGTATATTTTTATCTTGTATTAGCAATGAACATAGAATTTTAATGATGCTCTTTATTTGAAAGAGAATGAGTTTTAATGGATGACATACATGAACATTTGATGTAATTTTATAGGTGTGAGACTTAAATTCTAATCGATTTTCCTAATGGAAGGGAACCCATTGGTTGCAAGTGGGTGTTTAAGAGGAAATTTAGAGAAAATAATAATTCAAAAGGTAAAATGAGAGAATAGTCACAAAAGGTTATTCCTAGGTCGAGAGGCATTCGAGCTAAATATTTTTTCCTATTATGAAATAATATTCTATTAGATTCCTAATTTATATTGTTCTTTCTTATAATTTAGAACTAGATAAATTGGGTGCTAAAATAAAATAAAATCATGTGGATCTCAAGGAAGAAATTTGAGTGAAACAACCTATTTTTTGTGAAAAGAAGAAAGGAGAAATTTCTCTATAGGTTGAAATGGTCATCGTAGGATCTAAAGAGAAATGAATGTGGTGTCAAAAGTTTGATTTTATTTTATTTTGGACCTTATTTTCATTAAAAGTGAATATGGTTATTGTGTTTATAAATTATTTCATGATCTATCACAAATAATTTTCCTATATGTTGGTGAAAGGTTCATTGAAAAAATAAAGAGATGATTAAAGAGATCAAAACCTAACTTTATTCGGTGCTTTTAACACAAATAATTTTAATTCTACAAAGTAGATTTTTGGTATAAAAATTAGCAAGGAATCATATAGCATAAAATTTTGGCTTAGTTGGTGTAAGCATGTTCAAACTATTTATTAGACATTTGCAATGCATGAAAATAATAATATTTTATTACCTATCAATTATAATTTATCATTTTTTTAATATCTTAAGTCAAATAATGGTGTGGACGATATGCTTAATGTTTTTTCATGCTAGTGGTGTAGAAATTTAATATATTCTATGTTCTATTCATGAATAGATATTACCCAAGCAATGAGAGTTCATACCGTGTTTATATCTAACCTAGGTCAAGAGCATTGTAATTATATGAAATTGCTTCATATGTTTGCAAGGGATTTCTTCATATCACATTTTCCTATCATGGGACTAATGATATGATATAAATACTTCATATACAAGGATTTTTTATTTTGATTATAATAGAAATTTCGATAGTAGGAGGAGAAATATAATTTATGTGCTTTCTATATTTGGAGGATTTTATAGTTATATGAGTAAATAGAGTCACATAATTTTTTTGTCCACTATAGAAATAGAGTATATTTCTATAACACATTTCCATAATTAGGTATTGTGGTTATATGATTTTTCTAGTTATTGGTTAAGTGAATAAGTTAGGATTAGATGTGATAATAACATCATTTTCTTGGCGAAGAATCTAATATATGATCTACTCATAGAAATCATATTTATGTTCATTATCACTTTACCTATGAGATGGTAAAGGGTGGTTAATTTATAATAACAAATTTGATGCTTTGGTTTATATTGTAGATTCTCACACTAAGCTAATGGGTATGGAGAAGTTTAGCTTGTGTAGAGAGTCCATGTGTCTTCATTTTTTTATATAATTATTAAATTTTCACTTGCCTATCATATATTTAAATATAAATAAAATGTGGGAGAATGATAGGACTATCCATGCATGCACCTTGTAAGTACTAATTCTTGTAATGGTACTTTAATTATGTGGATGATAAATAATGTATAGTCTCCAAACATCATAGAACATGGCCACGTTATATTTCTAAGTGGTGAAAGGGATTATTTATTCTCTAATATACTTTGAATGTTTTGTAAAAATATATTTAATGGAGAGGTTACAAATAATGTCTAAATAATGTGATGCTAATAAGAACTGTTGGGATCTAACATCAAATGGGTGAATTTTTCTTGTTTTGGTTGCAATCATCCTTATAAATAATTCAGTGAATTGATTTTTTTACATCTAATAATATTCTAAAAATGATAAAAAAACTCTATTCTAGCTATAAAAATTTAAATACTCAAATCTAACTCAAATAGCACACATTAAAACTAGTTGTAATGAATAATTTGATAAAGAAAAACTCAATAAACAAAAAAAATGAAATCAAGGGTCAATGTTGCCCCAACAATCATGACCAAGGTCATAATTGTAAATGAAGTCTCAATCCAAAAAGGAACTAAGTGAATGCATCCACCCAATTTTTTTGGAGCAACAAAACTAACTTTAGATGCCCGAAATGACATGATATCAACATATAAAAGAATAAAAATAAGTTAAACATTACAACACTATACTTTAGAAAGTAGAAAATTAAGTATAAAGAAAATAAGGAAAATAGTACATGTTGTGGCTGTAAATTTTATTTCCAAATAAATTTATTTATAGGATCTAAGATCAAATTTCCTTGTGAATTCAAGTTATAAATTGAATTTATGACCTCAAGTACCTACTTCTCTTCCCTTTTGTATGGAAAACCATAAGCCAAGAGTCTCTTGGGAATCCATGAAATCAAGATTGAATAAAAGCTAAAGTTGATATAAATTTAAATATCAAGGAACTCATGTTAATCAAGTGAAGGATGAATATAAGGTACAAATAATGAACTTAGACCTATGAATGAGGCTCTTCCTTTGAATGAGCATAAATCTTTAATGGATGCCATACATGATGATATTATAGAATTTGATAGGTGCGAGAGTTGATTTTTGATCGAGTTGCTTGAGAGAAGGGAAAATATTAGTTGCAAGTGGGTGTTTAAGACCTGGTATTTGGAGTAAATGATTAGTTCAAAAGGAAACAGAAAAGAACTGGACCACAAAAGGTTACTTCTAGGTTGATAAGTATTTAGGTTAAATCTTTTCTCCTATTAATTTTTTTTCTATTAGATTCCTAATTTGCATTGTTCTTTCTTATGATTTAGCACTAGACCAACTCTATGCTAAAATAATTTCTTTGTATGTGGGCCTTGAGGAATAAATTTGAATGAAATAACCTAATAGTTTTATGGAAAAAGGAAAAGAGAACTTACACTATAGGTTGAAATAATTATTGTAGATTCTAAAGAAGAAAATATGTAGTGTTACAAGTTTGATCTTTTTATATTAGACCTTAATTTTTTAGAAGTTGATATTATTATTGTGTTTATAAATTAGTTGATGATCTGCTACTAATAATTTTCCTATATTTTAGTGACAAGATCATTGAAAACAATAAGGAGACGATTAAAGAGCCCAACATATAGTTATTTGGTTCTTTTAACATGAATAGTTTTAGGCTACAAACTATATTTGGGTATAAATATTAACACTGAATTGGTTGGCATAAACGTTTGGCTTAGTTAGAATAAGCAAGTTCAAACTATTTTGTAGAGATTTGCAATGGATGATTATAAGCCAATTAATATTTTTACTATCAATACTAAGTTATCATTGCATTGATGTCCTAATTCAAATAATCTTTTGGAGGATATATTTAGTTTTTGTATGCTAGTGCTATAGAAATCCTCATATATTATATGCTCTATTCAAGAATAAAATTACCTAAACAATGGGAATTCTTACCATGTTTATAACTAACCTAGGTCAAGAGTATTGTACTTACGTGAAATGGGTTTTCATATCTTTGTAAGGGATTTCTTCATATTGTAATTATTCTCATGGGACTAATGATGTGAGAAAAAAATTTCATATACAAGGCTTTGTTAATTTTGATTATACTAGCAATTTGGATAGTAGGAGGAGCATTGTAAGTTATTCGCTTGCTCCATTCGAAGGAGTTGTTAGCTAGATGAGTAAACAAAATCCTATAATTGTTTTGTCCAATATAGAAATAGAGTACATTGCTATGACACATTTCGATAAAAAGGTATGTAGTTATACAAATTTTGTTTAGTTATTGGTTAAGTGGAAATAAGTTAGATTAGATGTGACAATTAGAGTGTCAATTGTTTGGTGAAGAATTTGACGTACCACAATCATACAAATCATATTTTTGTTGAATATTACTTTTTCTATGAGATGATGAAGGTTGGATAAGTCATAATACAAAGATTTGATGCTTTGGTTAA
Source organism: Sequoiadendron giganteum (assembly GCA_007115665.2). Classification (NCBI taxonomy): domain Eukaryota; kingdom Viridiplantae; phylum Streptophyta; class Pinopsida; order Cupressales; family Cupressaceae; genus Sequoiadendron; species Sequoiadendron giganteum. The sequence goes on from CM021105.1 coordinate 158,888,529, forward strand.
TGTTGTAGATTCTCACACTAAGCCAATGAGCATGGAGAAGTTTAATTGGTGTAGAGAGTCCATGAGTCTTGCTTCTTCTAAAGCTTTATTTACTTATCCCTTTTTTGTTATGTCTTATAATGTAAATGACATCATGTAGGAGAATGCTAGGGTTAGGCATACCATGAGCCTTGTAAGTTTTAATTCTTGTAATTGTATTTTAATTATGTGGACTATAAATAATGTCTAGTCATCAAACATCATGGAATGGGGCCAAGTTAGATGTCTAAGTGAGGTAAGAGATTATTTATTCTCTAAAATACTCTAGATATTGTGTACAAATGTATTTAATGGAGAGGTAACTTTTAATGTCTAAAGAATGTGGCGCTAATGAATACTATTAAGATCTACCATCAAATGGAATTTTTTTATCTTGTTCTGATTACAATCATACTTATAAACAATTTAGTAAATTGATTCTGATTTTCTTTAAATGTAATAATATTCTAAAAATAATCAAAAGACTCTCTTCTATCTATAAAATCTCAAATACTCAAATCTAATTCAAATAAAACACATGATAATCAGTTGTAATGAATGAAATTTGATAAAATCAAACTCAATAAACTAAAAAATTTGAAAGGGTCAATATTACCCTGAAGAATCATGACCAAGATCATAATAACAAATCAAATCTCAACCCTAAAAAGAGGGAACTAAGTAAATGCCTTCACCCAAATCTTATGGCTCAAGAAAATTGACCTAAAGCAATATATACATATAGACAAATAAGACCATTTTAAACATTTACAACACTTTACCAAATGCATCCACCCAAATCTGATGGCTCAAAAAAATTGATCTAAGATTTTCAAAAATGAGACAATATCAACATTTAGACAATTAAAACCATTTTAAACATTACAATGATATACATAATAAAGCCAAAATAAACATTACAACACTCTAGTTTAGAGAGTGCCAAATTAAGTATAAAAGATATAAGGAAACGGTGCTTCATGTGGCAGCAGATTTTATTTTCAACCGAATTGCTTTATGCGATCGAAGACCTAATTTCCTTGTGACCTCTAACTACCTACTCATCTTCCATGTGACCGAAAGTTAAAGTTGATGTAATTTAAATATGTAGGCACTCGTGTCAATGAAGACGAGTTGCAGATCCTTGACTATTCTTCACAGGTCAACTGCTATTATTTATTACTTGAACCTTCGCCCAATATCAACTCGACATCTGTGATTAGCTTTCATTGAACTAAAAGAGTAACTAAAATTTGAGTAGAATAATATGGTACATTAGAAAATTTGAGTATGAATGCTGTCAATTCATTCCATGCCTAAATTTTGAGAGACAACTTGCGTTTTACCAACCATGGGAGCGAATTAGATAGATGGATATACACAAAGAGCATGCAAATATCTTTTTTTTTGTTTTTGTTGTGGCGATGAATTTCCTTATGTTATCATCTGTTGAGAAATATGTATATTTGGGAATTTGTCATTATTGTCTGAGTATGTTGTTGATCTATAATTAAGCTTATAATTAATGGCTGATTTTTTTTATGTTCTTTTAGTTGTGTGTATAATATGTTGAAATAGAATCATTTGATTGTGTTCAATCTAATATATTGTGTAGTTAGTTTAGTTTAAATGATGATTATGAGACTAAGGATGAGAAACTTGCCCCTTACAAGCATATGGCTCATAGTTTCAAGCAGTATTTCAATGACATTACTTTTGAACAAATACCACGTATCCAGAATAGAGCTGTAGATGCTATGGCAACCGTGGGTTCCTTGTTGGATATTTTGAGTAACGTGCCTAAGTTCAAGTTTCTGGTTGAATAGTTGTTGGTCCCCGCCTATGATGTCTCCGATACTGCGATGGTGTGTACCATTATTGGTCCTACGTCTCCTTGGTATAAAGAAATATTTGACTATCTCATTGACCAAACCTTACCTCAAGACTTGTCCAATAACCAATGCCGACCCTTCATCCGAAAGTCAGCTAAGTACACCATCATCGGAGAAACCTTGTATAGACGTAGCCTAGATAACACCCTAATGAGATGTCTCGATGTCAAGGAAGCACAAACAACTTTGCGAGCGGTGCACAAGGGTATATGCGGATCTCATTCGAGTGGTCCTACTTTAGCCCATAAGATTATGAGACTAGGTTATTATTGGCCTACAATGGAGAAAGACTCATACATATTTGTAAAGAAATGTAGACAATTTCAGATACATGGAGATTTGACAAGAGCGCCAACACAGGAGCTTCGTCCAATTACTTCACCATGGCCCTTTGCCTAATGCGAACTTGAGCTCATAGGTAAGATACACCCTCCATCATCCAACAACCATAAATTCATCATAACCACCACCAAATACTTCACCAAATGGATTGGAGCTATTCCCATGACCTACATCACCGACACACAAATATCTAACTTTATTCTAAACTATATCATTTTTCGGTATGGTGTACCCCTATCCATAATCACAGACAATGGTCGCCCATTCAAGAACCAATAAGTACACCATTTATTTGAAGAATTCCATATCAAACACCATTTCTCCACCCCGTATTACCCACAAGGTAATGGCCAAGCCGAGACATCTAATAAAACCATTGTTATAATCCTTAAGAAGACTGCCAATGATGCTGGTCGTGACTGGCACCTACAACTTAATCTTGCCTTATGGGCTTATTGCAAAAGTATCCATACTCCCACCGATGCCACTCCATATTCCCTCGTATTTGGGTCCGAAGCTATCTTACCTATTGAGGTTGAAATACCTTCCCTGAGGGTATCCTTGAAGGGTCATATTGACAATAAAGAATACCGTGTATGTAGGTTACAAGAGCTAGAATTACTGGATGAACAAAGACAGAAAGCATTAGATCATTTACAAGCATATCAGAATCATCTTCGTCGTAGCTACAATAGGAAGGTTCTCAATAGACACTTTGACATTGGTGACCTAGTATTAATGGAGAATCCTAAGAACCAAGCTGAACAAGAGAAACCAGGTAAGTTTGAACCTAACTGGTTAGGGCCTTATATAGTCATAGAAGCTTTTGGATCTGGAGCGTACCAACTCTCTACTCCTGAAGGAGAGCTGCTTTTGTCACCTATCAATAGTCTGCATCTAAAGAGGCTCTATGCTTAGTTTTTGAGAATCCGTGTCTTAATCTAGAAAAATTAAAAAAAATGGAAAAACAAAAAAATGGTTACTTTGATGAAAACTTGGCAAATAGGCATCTTTGTAACACCAAAAAAATTAGAAAAAAAAAGAAGAAGAAAAAGTAAAGAGAAATAAATCCGTCCAATAGTGAAAACCGCTTCGGTGGCTCTATGGATAAGTACCATGGTGAAAATATGGAAAACATGCGTCATGTGTAGTCAAACTCGCTCTTCCGTCTACCATCATTCTAATCAGACCTTTTCACCATCTCTCATAATAAATGGTTGTCTTATCCATTGCTTGGAACGATTGACATCTAACGTCCATTCCGTCACATTACCCACTCCATCTTGCATGTCTTATTCCCGACTGGGGGAAAAACCTTGTTATGTGCCCTAACACCTTGTATATAACATCACACCATCGAAAATGTCCTGAAAAATCCCAAAAACATTAAAAAACTTCAAAAATCCAAAAAAATCAAAACATGTCAGAAAATACCAAAAATAGAGTCGAGTCAGTCATGTTCAGTCAGTCATAGTCGAACTACGTTGCCTCTGCGATTGGGATGCAGACAAGGCCATCAATCGATGTGCCCTTGAGGCATTAGGTCTGTTAGTCTAGGTTTGTCATGAATCACACACATTAAAATCATGACTCTTTGTACATTCAAAGTCATTGGTCATGTCAAACGACGAGGTCTCTGCGTGTACAACGTAGAAAAACCTAATCAATTGATGAGCTCCTGAGACCACACTAGGTTAGTCCAATAGGGTTCATTCACAATCACTATCACACAAGTTGTATATCATTGTTTAGGGTATCATCTCATGTCATGCATTGTCTACACACACACTTGTTATCAGTTAAGGAATCAAAACAAGTCATGCAACAACAAGGTAAAACATCTCAAACTGTCATCAAGTCAATATCAAACACATTGTTAAAGTGATCAACCTATGTCTTAAGCAAGATATGTCTTTCTTGTCAACATACGTCATCAAATTGTCATAGTCTCATGTAGCTTGTCACTTCAACATCATCAATCTCCAACGTCTTATACGACACGTGTCTTTCTAAAACCAAGCTTTGTCATGCCTTATATAGAAGTCACCAAGTCGAAACCAAACTCAACGTCTTATGCGGTATGTGTCATTCTCTCACATTACGCTATGTCAAACATCAACAATCAAATAGTCCTACAGGATCAAGTTTTGGCGAATACTTTTATTTGGCTTTATGAATTTATATCTTATTTTGTCTTATCTTTCTATCGATTTGTGAATTTGGTCCGGTTACTAGCTTTCTCAAGGATGTCCCTTGAAGGATTTAGAGAAGGAAGGATGTCTCAGGACTCTTTTTATTCGGCTATTGTCTGTCAACTGTCTTTTATACATTGGTTTTTGAGTCATGTTACTAGCTTTCTCAAGGATGTCCTATCAAGGATTTAGAGGAGCAATGACGTCTCATGACCCGTCTTTTATTTGTCTGTTGTCTATGGTTTGTCTTAACAAAACGATTGGGGCAATACTGTCCTTAGTATGAGTTAAGACACTCCTTGTCTGTGACTGTCTGTTCTTCGCAGATGGATGAATTTGTACACTATGGTCTATCTCATATCATAGTGTGTACTATCCATTTGTGTCATGTCCCGCCCAATGATGATAACAAGCAAGCATAGCATATTTTGGCAATATATCGAAGATTATATGTTTTTCTCAATCAATCAACCTTTGTTATTTCTTACTAACATTCTGAATTCATTCATCCTAGCATTTCTCTTCATCAACATAATGATAAAGTCTTGTGACACAATAAAAACATTAGATCATTTACATTTGCATACATTCAATATACATTTCATATAGTTGCATTGCATTTCAAACATATAGATAGTAACATTAACATCTTCATTATATACATTCAAAATCATGACATAATAGGCATTTCATCATCATAACATACATAATGTAAACATTGCATGTACATATCATTATCACATGTAAATAAGCATCATATAGAACATTGCATTCATTATCATAAGTAAATTAAGACATCCATAACATCATTAAATGCATAAATCATAACATGTAGAAACGTTCATTCATAACACACGTACATACATCATCTAAGAAACATAATCATATAGGAGTAATACATCATCCATAAAATAGAACTGCATATCATATATACATCGCTCAAAAATAGTTTGTCACAGTACAATGTTTGAATGTATCCATAAATAAAACACGAGCTCGCAGGCTCTCTGATCAAAATACAATGAATACATATGTAACCCTGTCATCATGTCCCACTGCCACTGCTGTCACGTGGTGAAGGTGGTGGGAAAAGCCTTGAAGGTACTCTTTATGAGGTGGAAGGCCTCTCATACGAACCTACCCTCAGTGATCCTACCACACCCTCTGTACTATGTGTCCTATGACTCCTGCTTTGTGACCTCTGATTGTGCAGCTCTAAAAAGCTAGGAGCCCGTCTCTCTGCCAGCACCACTACCTCATATAAAAGTCCCTATAATAGGTGGCTCTCTCAACTGATCTAACTAAATCTCGTTCCATTCCATCAGATGAAGACCCACTGCAAAGGCGTCTAACCTCTGTGAACTGCTGCTCCATCTCCTATCTCCGAGCTATGGCTTGATCTCTCTCCATAAGTGCACTGTCCCTCTTTATATGCGCATTGTCTCTTTGTGTGAAGGCACTATCTCTCTCTAACCTCATAGCATCAAACTCTACTATCATGAGTCCGAGTCTCTCCTCCAAAGCCTCCCTGTCACCATCCCTAGGAGAATCCTCCTCCTGTCTCCCCTCCACAATCCGATCCCTAAGCTCTCTCTCCTGCTCCTCCATTGGTGCCTCCTCCTCAACATCATCCTCCCCATATCCTGCCAAAATACCCAGAGGGTCTATAGCCATATCCATGTCCACATCCTCTACTCCAATATCCACCTCTGCACGCTCATCTACAATTGCCTCCTCTGCAACATGCTCATCCCCAACCTATACATCCACTCCACCTCTGATGTCCAACATCGGTACATCCTCTGCTACTGCCTCACAGATAGGTGAAAGTGCACCTACCCGACCCCCTCTCCATCCTCTCCATCCTTTCCTACCACCTCTCCCTCCAACTCTACCAACTCTAGCACCTCCACCTCTCCGCCATCCTCTAGGCCCTGTGCCTCGTCTCTCAATAGGTGTCGACTGATCCATATCTGTGTAAGGAATAGGCCGATGCTCTACCCACCATGCGTCATATGCAACTCTCATCCCTAGGTTTGCTACTCCATTTTTCCAACCCCACTAAACTAGCTGTAATGCCTATATCTCTGCCTCTGCAGTAGCTATAGGAATCATGGGTCCCCAATATGGAACCTCTTTGGATGAACGAGCAAACTCTGCTCTACTCCGAGGCTCATCCTGAACCTCGCCGAACTGTCTCAGAACTCTGTCTGGCAAGTGTCGCTCAATGATATGTACACTAGAAACATTCCTCCCAATAAGGTATTGTGTCTATCTGTAGAATACCAAATGTACCTCCTCATCCGACCACTCCTCACAATCCATGTACGGTCTCCATGTGAACTGATCCAGAATATCTAATGCATGTCTCTAAAATCCTGTGTCTCCCACATGAGTCTGAGTAATGTGTCCTGTATATCAGAACACATATGGGAATCTCTCTCGTCACTCTACAGTAACTGGAGGACAAAAAAATAGCTATCCTCTCCCAAGCCCATACCATCAGCAGAGTGGTCCCACAACTAAGCGACTGTGCATCTCTATAAGAAATATCGTGTAGGTGAAAATATAACATCCCTAGTAGGCAAGGACCCCAAGCATACCTAGTCTCACTCTCCAGCATACCAACCAACATAGCACCCCATCCCACTGGAAATCCGTGATCCCGTCTGTTTGGAAGAACTATCCCCCTGATGAATGTACACAATATATAGTCAATCCTGTCATATCTATCTGCTAACACTGGCCATCTGATCTCATAATGCTCGATGTTGAGCCTACTAATATCATCTACCTAATAGAATCTCGCCAACTTGGTCAATCCGCACTAGGTATCATACATAACCTGCTCTCCCCTCATCTGAAGTCTCAATATCCTCTACACATCCTCTAATGTGACAGTGGCATCCCTAGTCAGCAAATGAAAGGACGATGTCTCAGAGTGCCATTGCTCACATAATGCCATAAGAATCCCCCTATTCGCTCGAATAGTGGGCATCGACAGATAGTGACATAGATCAAGTCTCCATAGAAGTCGTATCTTTGCACTCGTCAAATGATATCTCAAATCGAATGTGTCCGGATGTGACTCCCGCATATATATAGGATCTAAAACCACTTGCATTTAAAACATGATGTCAAGAATTTTCAAGTTTTTCTAAGAATTTTTTTTTGAAAATTTTACCAGTCAGATGCGGCTCACTTTAACAGATGCGATGCATTTTTGCAAATGTGTTGCATGAAGCCTCACTTGCGGTGCATATTACATATGCGTCACATTTTTTCCCACACCCATTTTCAACCTACTGCAAATGCGGTGCCATAAACCACATGTGGTGCATTTTAACAAATGCGGTGCATTTTCTATAGCCTCCCTATCTACTACATATGTGTTTCACTAATGCATATGTGGTTCATTACCCTACATACGACTATTCCTAATGCATATGCATTGCATAACAACACATGCGGTGCATTATCTTTCAAATGCGATCATTCCCTAAAATGCCTAACCTAGCCTAGGCATGTTTCTGCACATGCGTCGTTTCGCAGTCAAATGCAGCGAATACGTCTGCATATGCATCGTTCATGATGAACCGCATTTGCTAATTGAATTTTCAACACCTAAAACTACGCGCAAAAATAAATTTCAAGAGTTCGTTTTCGAGTACATATTGGTGGTCTTGTGTCGGCTGGCCTCCTGAACGTCTAGATCCGATATCCTCGATGCGCGACATAGCGAATGGGTGCCATTTTCATCAGCTAGTCAGAGCAAATCTCCTCTTTTTCTAAATCCTCCGGGTGCAAATGAATTGGTTTTCAACCTAATTCCTATTTATAGGTAGGGTTTGAATGGCATTTCTTCTGCCCTAGTCTATTGGTCGCTTAACCTTTCAACTTCAAATGACCCGTACTCGTCCATCTCATCTCCAATTTCAATTCCATCAACTCCATAGCATTTCTGACTATCAAATTGACTTATCTGGAATATTTCCTGATTTATTTGAAATTTTTCAAAAAATGTCAATTTTCCCGAGGGGGCATACCTTAACCTGTTTCATGCTGGGGCACGATTGGGGCATATTTTCTTTGACACAATGTCGTACCAACATTGTATCAAAGAGGGGCAAACTATAGATACCGAAAATTGGTCTAGGCCTGCGAGTACACATTCGACATAATTTTCTATAGTCCGTCGTCTTGATTAAAAAATGTTTATTATTTAATTAACCTTTCTAACATATATTTCCTCTATTAATTAAATACCCCTTTTTAATTAATTCATTAATTCATTATCACCCTTTATTCAACTTGATTAATTAAATAAATCATATTTATTTAATTATGTTGCGAACTAATTAATTCTTCCCCCTTTATCTGTCAATTAAATAATTTATTATTTAATTCCCCCTTTATCATACTTTTCCAACTATAATTAAATATCTTTATTTAATTATTCAATTTAACCCCATTTATCTATAATTAAATATTAATTATTTAATTATTTATATTATCCTTTTCAAATAGTCAAAAGAAATAAATTATCTTTATTTATTTAATTAAAGTCTCTTATTTTTGAATGTTGAATTAAATTAAAATTTAATTCATATTAAATATTTATGTCACATTCTTCTATCATTCAGTTATCTAAGTCATTCACTCACCTTCTGACTCGAGATCTATTTTTAGTTCTCCAGTCATCTCTGAATTCAACACTTGTTTATCTCTGCGAGAAGACTCTCTGTCATAACTAGTCGATTAACTAGTTCTAACTCCTTTTTACATTCGAATGCATTATTCTTCGAGTTCTAACTTTGTCTTTTGCATAAAAAATCTATTTCTTCTATTTTTGAAGATTAAGATCCTGAACTCGTGTTCTAACTCACGTTCTAACTTAGCCTCTATCTTCAGTCTTTCCCAAACTCATGTTCTAACTCATGTTCTAACTCACGTTCTTTCTAAGATAGAACTCATATCACATGGCATTCATCAGTCTCGTCTATTGATCTCTCTTTCAATCTGAGTCGATCGTTCGAAAACCGAAAATCTATAAAATGGCCTGTCATTATCATTATTCCTCCCGAAATCATTAACTTTTGAGAAGAAACTTATCTTTGATATTTTTCTTAGACATTCAACGAAGTTATGCTTGCATTCAAACACAAAAATCTGAGGGCAAGAATACTAAAAAGGAAAAATGGAGAAGAACAATCAAGATAATTCGAAGGAGTGAACACATATTCAGTGAGAGCTTTCCATTCATTTGTTTAGTTAATTATGTTTATTTCCTCATTCTTTGTTGTTTCATTTTTTATTATTATTTAGATTAGGATTAACATCGTTTATTCTAGTTGCAGATTATCCATCTCATCATTTCGAAGATAATCTTTTAATCTACTATTACAATTACCATAAATGAGTTCCAATTTCTTAAGGTTTTAAATTATGAAGAGAATTCTGCCATAATATTCTTGAAATGGACTATTATCAAGAGTCATGAAGCAATAGGAAATTTAAATGAAAGGTTATAGGGTATTGGGCTCATCTTCTTTATAAAATAATCCATCTCCTTAATGACCTTGTCATGAATCCCTCATTCTCCAAGATTATCATGTGACATAAAATATCTTTTCCAAATCTTGACTAGGATTGTTGCTCATAAGATGGTTATGCAAGTGTTGAGGACTAAATATTTGTAGCATTGTAAATTTTCAGTCTTGATAATTTCACACTAGGTTTATCTTCCCCTGTGTTCCTAGACCCGATTGTGCTCTTAAATTACCCATTTTATGATTATCTTCAGAAAATAAGAATTAAATTAGGAATTATGATTTAATATTTATTTAACAACACACAAAAACCTAAAATAGGTCTCAAGTAGGGCGATAATGCCCCTATCCAACCTATTTTGGTCCCAATTTAATTATATCATTATCAACATTTTAATATTTATAAACTTAAATTCATTTGTTGGCTTTTGATAATTAATTTTGTGGGAAATCAAGAAATGCATATAATACATGTATTTTTCACCATTTGAAATCCTAGTGAATTGATTGAGAAATTGAGCATCCTAAAATGAAGTCAAGAAAAAAATTAGTAGACAATTTCATATGTGAGTTTGTTCATGTTTTGTGTTCATTTCTTTTGTGAGTATGAACACTTGCAAGAACTTCAATCAAGCATCCAATTATCCTTATATGAGATGAGTAAAATTAATTTAGTCCATCAAAGAAGGTAGATCTGAGTGGTAAGTTGTAACACTTGTCAATTTATCATTCATTTTTATCCATTTTCCTCAACTCGACTAAGGGTAAGCACTCCTTACATTATCATATCCATTGTGGAGGTGGAAACACACAAATAGGGTTTGAATTAGGAAACCCCTATACAAAAAAACCCTTTCTCTCCTCTCTTATGTGCATGTGACAAATCTAAAGTGTATTTGGGAAAGGATTGAAGACCTAATTACAAGATCAAGCATTCAAGCCTCACATATCAACAAATTGGGGAAAGTGGAATTAATCATCAATAGATGAAGTTCTGAAGGAGTCCAAAAAGGAAGAAAATATAGATTGTGACCATCTAATATATCTAATTGTTAATTTTTAAGATCTGCATTCTCGGGTCTAGGGCACTAGTGCCCGTACCTAGCTAGTTTGAGGTTAAATTCATATACCACATTCATCTGTCCCTACACTATTCTTTTGTAATTGTTTTCTATGTTTTAGTTATGTGCTTCTTTGTATTTATTATAGTTGACTGCAATTCAATTATATACCTAGATATACAATTGCATTATCAAATCAAGTTAATTCATAATCAATCAATAATCTCACCCTAAAAGAACTAAAACTTTGATCCACCATTCTGGCTCTTCCATAGTGGTTAGTATCCAAGTGGGTGTTTGTGATCATTTTTGGTTGCTTTCCAATATGATGTAGGAGAAATTATGTTTTAGACCCTAGATCCCTTTTTCCCACATCACATTTTGGTGAACTCGATGCTTCTTTCATTTTAAAAACCTTTTGAAATATTAAATTGGTCATTTTAAATCTTAATGCAATCTTAGATTGTTTTAATTTGTCATTTATGCATGCATGTTTTGTTGAAAAGCATTGATAAAAAGTAAAGATTTGAATAGTGTTTGTCATTTAAAAAGATAAAGAAGAGCTAATTATCACATTTTTCAAAGTAGGTTTAGTCAATTACTGAATTTTACAATCTAAAATGTTCTCTTTGAGCATATTGCATTAATTTAAGAAAACATAGAATTTTATGCATGATTGTGTATTTCACATAGAAAAATTGGAATATTATGTATTTCCATAAATCTATCTATTTCCAAACCTGAACCTCTACATATTTGAATCCTCAAACATTATAGGTCATTTCTACATTTTGAAATTATAAAAAAATTGCATCTCTGGTCTATGGTGCCACTACCCTTGTCCAGCTAATTTTGGGCCAAATTTGGACCATAGTTCCATCTGCATGATTTCTCTACAAATCTGTGTTCGGTTTCTAAAATTTATTTTAGTTTCTATCATTGTCATCTAATTTTCTCTTCATTATATTCACACTTAATTGTTTTAAATCTTGTGATAAATTTATGAGGTTCACAACTTGGTGTCCCATATCTAATACCCCTATGAGAATTAGTTTCAAACTTATAGCTTCCTACGTTGTAATCACATCTGACATTAAGATTAAGTCTTATATCTCTTTCACTCAAGGTGTTACATCTACTCAATCTATCTTTCATTCTCTTCCTAACCCTATGTTACCTATGTCATCATCATCACCTAACATATATGTGGACTTGGAGGCTGTTGTTTCCCATGTCTTTGAATATAAAATTAAATAGTTGGACAAAGACCTAGAAGGACTTCAAAAATACCTAAGTATTGAGTCTTTGGCTAGAGAAATGGTTCCTCTTGTGGATAACCTTAGGAATCTAGTTAATTATTCACAAGGGATAAAAGTGTTAAGTATCCTAGCTCATATAGTGGATATAAACATTCCCACAATGGCTAGTTGTGCTCAAGCCTTTACAATGATCAGAACCAATTAAGAAAAAAATCTCTCCTACAACCATGTCTTGTATTCCCACCTTTACTCCTTTAGTCGTAGCATCAACCGTGCAATATAGTAATGGTCCAAATACAACTTTAGGGTTTTCTTGTGGGAATACTTATAGATTTCCCCCCTCACCTACAATACTTGCATGTTCTTCACTTGTTATAAACATGCAAAAAAATAGTGCCCCAGTCACCCCTAATAGTTCACCATTTTCAATACATTCTCAAAACTCACGTAGGAGAATCCAAGTGCACGAGAAATCTTACACACAAAAAAATATTTAAATTTTGTCTTTTGATTTTTTTTTTTGGCTTTTTGGTGGTGTCTTGCAGGAGAGAAATTTAGTTATTTAAAACTCCTCAAAAATAAAATCTTTGGGGGTGAATTTGAATTTAATTGAAATTTAAATTGGAATTGCTAGAAGTGGGAATTAATGAAAACTTTGTATTCACAAAATCCCATGCATATGCATGAGGGAGTTATTCCTAGGATATGTAATTCCATGTTACATTTTAAAAAAAAATTAACATTCAATGGTTAATGTGTGTGGTAGGCGATTTGGAGGAGTGATGAAGTGGGAGTAGATCTTGGAAAAATTAATTGACTTTTACAAGAGATTTTGTAGAGAATATTTCCCAGCAAATGAAATGGTAATGCAACCTGGAGGTGGAAAAAGCCAATGCCCAGTTTGGAGGAGAGTTCCAAAAGGTGAAAATAAGGAAAATCAAAGAAATTGTGAGGAAACCTTTCCAATGAGATCAAGGGGGATGCCCAAGGGTGAAGTTAGAGATGATAGAGATGATTTTTTATTTTGTAACAATGTTTTAGATTTTTCTTGTTTTTGCATTTTTTTCTTTGAAGGAAATCAATTTTCCTATAGACGATTTCTTGTGTTTTGATGAACTCAATGGTCTTCCATTTTAATTCTTGCATAATGTAAGGAATATGATTAGTAAATTATTGTGAAATTCCGATCATTATCAATGCTTGAGAATTGGTTTTTAGTTTTCCAATAAGTTGATTTTTCTCTTTCTTTTCAAGCTTATTACCCATGTGAGTAAAAGAGTTGTAGTAACCAACAATCCAATAGGACTATTGGTTATTGTTTTCTATCAATTGGCATAAAAGTAGGTAGTTTGGAGAGAATATGGGATATAGAGGATGGGGAAAAGGAAGAGCCCCATGAGTAGAAGAAAATTCTACAATTATGGAGATGCTAAGGGGAACCACTACAAGGATAGAAGCCATAGAGACATCCCAATGAAGAGGGATCCTTGTTGAAGATGCTGGTGAAGAGGAAGATGAAGCACCAAAAGTTGCAAAGGTAGGAGGAGAAGATGCACGAGAGGATAGATTCCTGCAAATGTTATCAAATTTTGGAAGTAAGCCAAGGATGGAAGTTTGAATCCATAAGATCTCATTGATTGGATTGTAGAAATGGATAACTACTTTGATTTATAATCCATTGAGCATAAAAGGAAGGTGAAATATGCTTTCACAAGGTTGAAGGGACATGTATCCTTATGGTTGAATTGGATATAGATTGAAAGACAAATAAAGTGAAAAGAGAAGATAAAATAATGGGACAAGATAGTCTCAAGGTTGAAGGCCAAATTTGTAATCTTTGGATTCCCACATTAATTTATTTAAAAGGCTATAAAATTTGAAACAAAATAATTTGAGTGTTATGGATTATATAGAGAAATTATACAATCTATGCATTCATCTTGGGCATGTTGAAGATCATGAAGAACATGTTGCAAGATATGTGAATGGGTTGCATATTGCTATTCAAGATGAACTCAACATGGTGATGATAAGGATAATGGAAGACACCTACCATTGTTAAGGACAAGAAACATTATGTCTTGAACCCATCGAAAGAGAAGCAAAATGAAGAGGGAAGTGATGCTAAGGTGTGTACAATTGCTATAATTTTTTTTGGAGGGAACTAAGGGAAGAATAAGTGTGTTATGCCTTAGTTTCCAATCCATAAGAAGTTGGGGTAGTGAATGAAGAATAAGAAGTACCCAATGAAATCAAGGAGATGTTGCAAGAATATAAAGATATTCTTGTTGAAATGCACAAGACAATTGAGAGAGGGGATGAATTAGTTGTACCAAATTACTTTTACTTATAACCTTAATAAATTCCACATTAACTTAATCTGTTATTAAGTATAAAAATGAAAAGTAAATAACAGAAAGAAAACAAGAAAGACACCAGATTTATGTGGAAAACCCAATGAGGGGAAAAACATGGTGAGGATTAACTCACAATATAGTAGTAATACAATACCAGATACAAAGGCTCACTGCTAGAGGGCTCAATTCCCAGAAATAAAGGCTCACTACCTACAAATAGGAATCATTGTCCAAAACGAGGCTCACTGCCTACAAATAAAGAAAGATAAATAGAAAATACACCACAATAGGTTCCACAAATTCACAACCTGATCAAAGGATTGTAGACACCATCGGCTCATTGCATTCAGGAGTCTAACACATCAAAGTATTGCTTCTTTGATTCGCTCTCACACACTCTACTTTTCACACTTATTTCATGCACTTCACTCTACATCCATCACTCATAGATTTCACAACATCTTGACTTTATTTTATACCATATTCAACCTTATAAAATTTCTCCAAGGTCAACTATACATCCTTTATTTTACAAATTCAGATTAGGTACTCTCTTCTCCTTACAAGATAGTAACCGATGTGCAAAGGTTACTCTGGTACTCTCTTCTCCTTACAAGATTCTCTCTCCCTTTCAACTTTTTCACATGACACTCTCTCCTCAGATAGGATTTTTCACATCTCTCTCCCCCTTTGGAATCAATAGAAAATAATTTTTTTTGATGAAACATCTTCCATATAAAGCTCTGATCACTCCCCCTTAGGAGTGCACCCTCCTATCATACTGCAAAAGTGATACTCTCTACTCCCCTTGAGGAGTAGACCTCAATCATTAGTCCATACCAATGAAGAATCTATAGATCCACTGGACTGATGCACCTCCATGTGCACCTAGTTTAAGGAAGGAGGGGTAGTAACCCCTAACTTCCCCCCGAGATACTCAAAAGTATCCTTCAAAAGAACCTTAGTGAATATGTCAGCAATTTGTTCCTTAGTAGACACATATTCAAGCTCGAATTCATTCTCCAACACCTTCTCCCTCAATAAGTGATATCTGATAGATATATGATTTGTCCTATAATGCATCACCAGATTATTTGAAATGTTTATTGCACTTATATTGTCACAAAAGATAGGGATAGGCTCATCACACATCACACCTATATCCTTCAATGTTTGCTTCATCCAAAGTACCTGTGTATAATAGGATGCTACTGCAGTATAATTAGCTTCTACAAAAAATGCCAAGAACATCTGAATGGCCCCCATTCTTTCCACCAGGGAAAATGTCTCTTCAAAATATATTCATTCAACCTATGAATAACCATCAAGCATACAAGTCTTGCCTTATTTCTTACTACTTCACCATCTTAATTTAGCTTATTCCTGAACACCCATTTTGAACCAATTACATTCTTGTTCACTAGTCTAGGGACTAGTTCCCATGTTTTATTCTTTTCTATCTGCTGCAATTCCTCTTTCATTTCTCTAACCCAAATCTCATCTTTGCATAACTCTTGAATAATTTGGTTAGATTCCTTTCCACAACTCCATTTTGCTGAGGGGTTCTAGGAGTAGAATAATGTCTCTTTATACCATGCTCTTCACAAAATGCATTAAACTGAGCAAAAGTGAATTCTCCACCTCTATCAGACCTTAAACATTTGATTCTTAGGTTTACTTCATTCTCAACTCTTGCTTTGAACACTTTGAATCTATCTAGAGCTTGAGCTTTCTCCATAAGAAAAGTAACCCATGTCATTCTAGAGTAATCATCAATAAAAAGAATAAAATACCTGTCACCATTAAGGCTTCTTCTTCTTGTGGGACCATAGAGGTATGCATGAATCAATTCCAACATTCCAGTAGATGATTTTTCCTTTCCTTTAAAACTGCATCTTGTTTGTTTTCCCAATTGACAACTTTTGCAAATATAATTTGTAGGCTTTGTGATTCTAGGCAGATCCTTAATAACTTCTCTTGAATTGATCCTGATCAGATTGTCAAAGTTTACATGTCCCATCCTCTAGTGCCATAGCCAACTTTCATTAATTTGAGAAACAAAGCATTGACCATCACCACTCTTAAGTTGATAGATGTTTCCATGAGTTCTTCCTATTGTTACCACAATTTTGGACCCTTTTTTGATCTCATAGGTGTTATCTTGAAACACAAGCTTAAATCCTTTGCTACACATTTGTCCAACAGTCAAAATTATATGCCTTAAGCCCTTAACATAATAGAAATCATCAGTACTATGTTTTCCATCAAGACTAATTGTTCCTTTTCCAACAATATTAGCACCAAAATCATCTCCAAATATAACTAATCCTCCATCATACTTTTCAAGTTTAGTGAACTTACTATTGTCTCCGGTCATATGATTTAAACATCCACTGCCAATTACCCAATAGTATTCATCGTGTATAGCATGAAAGGTATCAACCAAAGTACCTTCCATATCATCATTCTTGTTCTCTGGACTAGATTCCCTTGCACATATTCCATGGTTAGTAGACACAAATTTATTTTCCAAGGCTAGAAACAAGCATTCATCTTTATCATCCTCAAAATCAAACTCATCATCAAAAATTCCAGTATCTTCTCTAACATAATACAATTTCTTGAACTTTCCATCCTTATTATATTTATTCTTCTTGTGTGTAGCTCTATTTGGAAATCTTGAAGCATAGTGACAAATATTTCCACAACTAAAACATTTAAACGATAACATACCTTTGTACTTACTAGTACCTTTCTTCAATTTCCTTGAAAAGTTTTCTTCCAACTCTCTTGAACCATCACTATCTAAATCATCTTCTATCTTAGTTTCTTTGAAGGTTGTTTCATCTTTCTGCTTTTCTCTTCCAAACATCCTCATCTCAAATGCAATCAAGGTGCCAAACAAGTGTTCTTTAGTAAATGTCTTTGGATCATATGATTCTTCAATAGTAGAGACCTTGTCATTGTAACTCTCTAGTAAGGTCATCAAGTTCTTCTCAATTACATTTTCATCTATCATGGTACCACCTTTATTTTTGATTCCATTTGCTGCAAGTTCAACTCTCATATAGTAGCTTGCAATGTCTTCACCTTCTTCCATTCTCAAATTCTTAAATCTGCATTTTTCTATTAGCTTCCTCAATAATTTGACATCTTTCAAGTTTTCCCACACTTCATAAGTAGTGCCTAAAGAAATAATTTTTTTTCATTCAACTTTATATAAAGAACTGAAGATATCATACCTTTCTTTTTCATTCTGCTCATAGGCAGAAATCTCATATGCAGAAGAAGGACCACTAGCCGGTTCAACATATTTTATCTCAACAAATTTCCAAGTCTTGAAACCAAGAGAGATCAGGTAACCTCTCATCTACACTTTCCAGTCACTGTAGTCATCTCCATCAAATATAGGGATTTGCAACTTGTGCACCATTTGATCTACCTCAAGTAGTTAAGCTCTTCTTTGAGGAACCAAAGCTATGATACCAATTGTCGAAATGCACAAGAAAATTGAGAGTGGGGGTGAATCAATTGTACCAAATTACTTTTACTTATAATCTTAATCAATTCAACTTTAACTTAATCTGTTATTAAGTATAAACATGAAATGCAGATAACATAAAGCAAACACCAAAGACACCAGATTTATGTGGAAAACCCAATGAGGGAAAAACCACGGTGAGGATAAACTCACAATATTATAGTAATGCAATACCAAATACAAAGGCTCATTTCTAGAGGGCTCACTTCCTAGAAACAAAGGATCGCTGCCTACAAATAGGACTCACTATCCAAAAGGAGGCTCACTAACTACAAACATAAAAAGATAAATAGAAAATCCACCACAATAGGTTCCACACATTCATAGCCTGATCAAAGGATCGTAGACACCATCAACTCACTGCATTCATGAGTCTAACTGTGAGATTTACTAACTAGCATAACCAGGAACCTAATGACCAGAGGAAAGCAAAACCAAAAATATGAGGAGGAATAAACTGTATTCCTCTCATGAATGTAAAGCTATATTCAACTTGAAAATTGAAAATTACAAAGGAAATGCCTTGGTTATATAGGCCAAGGGGAGAGATAGATGCAACTAGATTATGACAAGTGTTGGCATCCTATGAGGTGTGATAACTCTGTCATTAAAGGCTCAACCACCTTATCCCTATGTAAAGTTAAGCTAGTGTGAAGAGGAATTTAGTGGAGAACTAGCTAAGAATGAACTAGTTAGATAAAGTACCCCTTTCACACTAACACCCCCCTTAAGTGCAACTTAGGGAGAAGTATACAATGCAAAGATGCAAATATGGGTCTCGACTACTAGGCCTGATGAGGTACCCATGTACATAATAACATCTCAATGATAAAGAAGGAGAAACCCAGTGGGAAAAAACTCCTACCCATGAGAGGGTGAATGAAGAAGGTCTAAGTGACCCCCCCAGAAGAGATTTTCTGCACCCCCAAGAGAGATCAAAGATGAACATACTTGCTCTTAGTGAAGGGTTTGGTGAATATATCTGCAACTTGATCGGCTATAGGAAAATATGGAAAATCAATGACTTGCTTCTAAATCAACTCCCAAAGAAAATGCATATGGATCTCGACGTGTTTGGTTCGTTGATGATGGACCAGGCTCTTTGAGATCTGGATGGTGCTTCGATTGTCACAATAGATGATTGATGGCTTCTGAAAGGTGATTCCAAGTTCAGTGAGGATATTCTAAAGCCAAATAGCCTCAATGGAAGCATTAACAACTGCTTGATACTTAGCCTTAGTTAAAGAAAGAGCAATGGCATGTTGCTTCTTGCTCCAAAAAATGGGATTGAGACCATAGTGAAAACTGTAGCCAGATGTGGACTTACGATCATTAATATCACCACCCCAATCAAAATATGTGTATCCAAGTAAGTATAAAATTGTGCCTATTTCATAGTGAATCCCATATTGATGAGTGCCTTGGATGTAGTGCATGATGTGTTTGGAAGCTTTCCAATGAAGCTCATGTGGTTCCATCATGAAGTGCGAAATAATGCCAACTGCATAGGAAATGTCGGGGTGAGTATGTGTCAAGTAGATGAGGCTGCCAACAAGTTGATGATACAAAGTAGCATCAACTAGTGGTGTGTAATATTTGGCCTCAAGTTTAACTCCAAACAGAAAGGGAGTTGATGCAGGCTTAGAATTAGCCATATGAAAATGTGACAAAAGATCAAGAGCATACTTGGGCTGTGCAAGTGGGATCCTGGAAGAGGTTTGTGTGATCTCAATCCTGAGAAAGTAGTGCAAGAGACCCACGTCAGTCATGGAAAATTTTTCATGCAAATTAGTCTTGACAGTTGAGATGATGGATGAAGTGCTCCCAATGACAATCAAGTCATCAACATAGAGACAAGAACAGAAGAACATCCTCCTGCCATAAGATGTAGACATTTGAATCTGAGTGGCATCTGGAGAACCCAATGGAGAGAAGAAATGAGTCCATGTTGGTATACCAAGCTTGTGGAGCTTGTTTGAGGCCATAGAGAGACTTCCATAGTTTGAAAACCAATGAATAATATTGAATGAATCCTTGTGGCTGCTCCATGTAAAGTTCTTCATGTAGATCTCCATGAAGAAATACACTCTTCACATCCATTTTATGTACAACCCAACCATGAGCTGCAGAAATAGTAAGTAGCAAGCGAATGGAGTTCATTTTGGAAATAGGGGAAAAGGTCTCAGTGTAGTCAATACCTGGTACTTGAGAGAAACCTTTGGCCACAAGTCATGCTTTATACTTGTCAACTGAGCCATTTGCTGAAAATTTGGTTCAATAGATCCACTTACACTGAACCAGTTTTATTCCCTTAGGAAGTGGAACAAGATCCCATGTTGCATTCCACATTCAAGAGTTGTACTCTTCATCCATTGTGGAATCCCACTCAACAATACCAGATGATTCATGAAATTACTATGGATTTGAAGCTGTGGTGATGTAGGAATGTGGAATGTGTTGATGTTGTGATCAAGTCCTCCTTGTATTTGAAGGATCCCAATCAAGATCGCCCGCAGAATCAAGTGTTTGGTGAGCCCAACGAGGAATGGTAGGGGACGGAGGAGGAGATTCCAAACTCTCTAAAGAGGAAGATGAAATCTCATGATCAAATTGACGACTAGAGGAAGCTTGAGGAAAATCATTGATGTTAGAATCCTCTAAATCCACTATAGAGAAAGGAAGAGTAGAGGATGAGCTAGAAGAGCTTTCCTCAAATTGCACACTACACTCAATGGAGAGCTTGTGTGTTTCAGGATCCATTAGCCAATATCCTTTGACACCATCTAGGTAACCAACAAAGATGTAAGGTCGACTTTGAGGTTCCAAGGCCTTGCACTTCTCTGAAGGAATATGTGCCCATGCTGGGGAGCCAAAAACTCTTAAGTGCCCCACAACAAGTTTCCTGCCACATCAAGCTTTAAAGGGAGTGATGCATTTTAATGCCTTATGTGGAACTCTATTTTGGATGTGAGTAGCATAGTTGATAGCTTCCACCGAATATGAAGGTGCAAGGGAGTGAGCGTGGATCATAAAATTAACCATCTCTTTTAGGGACCTATTTTTCCTCTCAGCTATACCATTTTGTTGTGGTGTGTAGGAAAAAGTATGTTGAAGATCAATCCCTTCAAGAATACAAAATTGCTCAAATTGATGGTTCACATATTCTTTGCCATTATCAGTGCAGAGAATTTTGACACATTTTCTAGATTGCTTCTCAGCACGAGCCTTAAACTCTTGAAATCTATCAAATACTTCTCCTTTGTTTCAAAGAAAGTAGACCCATGTGTATTTGGAATAGTCATCAATGAAGGTGAGCAAATAGCGAGCCTTACTGAAAGATAATGATGGAAAATGACCCACCAAGTCACTATGAACCAATTCAAGGACTTCTAAAGCCCTCCAAGCCTTCCCTTTGTCGAACTTCTCCTCGGGATGTTTTCCCAAGGCACAACTTGAACATACACCATCTAAAAAATTGATTTGAGGAAGACCCATGACCATATTTTGTTTGCTGAGTTGCTGAAGATAACGCTAGTTGAGATGGACAAACCGCTCATGCCATAGTTTTCTCATAACATTTGAATGGGTGAGCAATGTAGTGTAATGTGAATCAGGTACAAAATGAGAGAAAGCATATAGGCGAGACTCATGATTGGCCTTACCAACTACAAGGAGTGCATTATCTTCAAGATTTTTGATGCTGATAAAATTTGGAGTGAATTCAACTTTTCTACCATTCTAAGTGATTTGGTAGACAAAGAGAAGGTTGGTTGACAGATCAGGCACACAAAGGACATCCTCAAATGTAGCATTGCCAGTATCAATTGAACCCTTCCCAATTACATTGGAGAATCATCCCCGATGAGAATGTGGGGCATAGAACAAGGCTCCAACAAATAAAATTGTTCTTTAATAGAACCCATGTGATGTGATGCACCCGAGTCAAGAATCCACTCTTTTGAAGAATTAGCAATAGCAATAAGTGTAGTTGCTTTCCCTTTTCCCAATTTTGAAGGAGTAGAGGATTGTTGAGAAACATAAGAAGGCAGATTAATGTTGTTATTTTTGAGAAGATGCTTTAACTAATCAATCTACTTGTTATGAAAAGAATGCTCCTCATGACTAGGTTTCTTGCAATAGCTAAGAGTTGGCCTTTCCTTCTTTTGAAAATCCCCTTTGAAGAGGAGTTGGAGTAAAATTTTGTTGTTGAAGATGATTGTGCTTGATTTCTTTGTGACTTCTTCTTGAATTGCTTTTATTTGTTGTCAAGTTTCTTTGATTCTTTCTAACCCTTTGGTTGACCAACCATCAAAGCTTGTGAATGTGAAGGCTTGAGAAGACCCATTGATGGAAGCTTACCTTGTTCTTGCATTAACATTTCAGAAAATGACGCAAAAGATGGTGTAGTGAATGTAGAGCCCATTATCGACCTATGAGTGTGAAAGATAGAAACAAAAGTTGCAAATTCAGGTCCAAGTTTGTTTAGAGTGTTATAGACAAGTTGAATTTTTTTCTTCTCTAAGCCACATGATTTACATTGTGCTCTAAGGTCATTGACCTTTGTTACATAATCTTGGATGTTATCAAAATACTTTGGATCAAGACTCATTAGTTCATTGTCAATTTGATAATCATGAACTTCATCAGTTGTACCATAGAGAGTTTTTAATTTGTCCCATGCATCATGTGAATCTTTACATGCTTCAATCTAAAACATTATATCAAGAGAAACAAAACTCCGTAGACAACCAAGAGCTTTTGTATGTTCTAACATCCAGAGTAGTTTTTCCTTCTCATTTGTGGGCTCAGTTACTTTCTTCACAACATAAGGTGTATATCCTAGTTGCATTAAGGCATTCCATGCATTTTGATGCCATGTGTTGTAGTTGTAGGGTGTGAGCAATGGAAACTTAAATGTACCCATAGTGAAGGAAAAAAATAGGACAAAGTATGAGATATGTTCAAGCACAAAGAAAACAAGAGACCCCCCTTCTTTATTTAGTGTAGTTAAAAATATTTGGATTTCAATGATTTTACAAATCCTCAAGAATTGAGCATGTGCTTAAAGTATACATTTGGTACAATTTAATATGAAATAAACAACACCAATGCAAAGTACATGAAAAATCATGCACTTTCAAAAAAATAATCAACTCGACCCAAGGTCATATGCAAAAGTTATGCAGCTTTGAAGTTTGCAAAATGAGAATAGGGAGGAGTCCTCCTTGAGAATCAGAAATTTCTGAAAAATCCATGCACCAAAATCTGAAACCACCTTCACCAATGTGTAGATCATGAAAAATTAGCCTAAATAAAAAAAAATTGCTCTAAAAACGGAGCTGTGGAACCCAAGTTATGAGCATTCAAAGTTGACCTTCAAAAATTAGTGCATCAACGAAGAGGGGGTGAAAAATTATCAAAAGAAATCCGCCAAATTTAGAAAAACTGCCGCCAAAGTTAGTGGTCCACCAAATATAGATTTTTTCTAGCTAGTTTAGAACTCCGCCAAATGTAACACTCCACCAGATAAATTTAGCTATGTGCTAAAACCCCTCCAAATTTAATAGTTTTGATATTTTTTAATTAAAAAAATATTAAAACAATTTATGTTGTTTTTATTAAGAAAACATTAAAAAAATAATAAATGATGTTGGCAAAAAATAAATTTAAATTAGCGAAATTGTAGATAATTAAAAATGGCACAGCCGCAACTCAGCGTAGGAGCATAGGAGCAGAGCAAAAAGTGATCACCGATTAGGGCAGAGAAGAAGGGGGGCGAACTAGAAAAGACCGAAAGAAGGCAGTGGGGAGATGAAATCTCGAAGGCCAACTCGAAGGAAAACAATGAGGAGCATATTTTGTAGTGGGTGTTCGTTGGCGGGAGATGGGTGGACAAATGCCACCCTGCAAATCGAATGCAGAGCGCACCAGAGGAAAAATCGATAAGAAGACAACATGATACTCTTGAACCCGGTATTGTAAGAAGGGCCCCATGGCTGAGGAAAAAACTCCTACACAAGCAAAATTTGAACAGGAGCAATAAAGACCGGTTTGAACCTCATGGGAAAAACAAAATAAGAGGCTGGAGAAGAGAGAGAGACAGGCGAACGAAAGTACAACGAATGGAAAAAAAATAAAAGACTGATCTAAAAACTAAGGTACCCACAATAGAAATTGATGTCTCAGAAGAAATCAAAGAAGATGTTGTGTTACTCAAAGATTTCACATGTATTTTCAACTTTATTGGTGGAACACTGAATCGTGCAACCATTAAAACCTGGATTCGGGAAAACTAGAATATGAAAGTGCTGTTAAGATTCCTGTCGAAGGGTTTCTTTCTAGTGGTTTTTGCAGATGAAGAAACAAAAATAAGAGTAAAGGAGGGGGACCTCTGGAGTATGAATGGAAAGCTCCTGTATATGCAACCATGGAATATGAACTTTGACCCAGTCAGAATGCATCCGTATGACGAATTAGTCTGGGCCAGACTCTACAATCTTCCAATGGAATACTGGGCAAGGGATTGTTTGGAGAAAATTGGATGGACTCTCAGAACCCTAATATAGATTGATACAAACATCATAGATGGAAATCTACACAAATATGCTAGACTTCAAATTGTGGCAATTGATCCAATCCCTTGCATATATGCCTACTGGTTAGCGGAGAGCATTGGGAACATGAGATCAAGGTCAAGGAAATAAGACATTTTTGTATCAAGTGTGGCTTGCAAAAGCATAACACCATGGCCTACAACACAAAGGAATTTTTTTTTGTTGAAAATATACCCACTCAAAACACAATTCCTAAGCCGAAAGACCTTACTGAAGGGAAGCCTCAAGGAGGAACAAATGAAACTCAAAGAAATAACTCAATGGAAGGGCTACATAGCACCAAAGCAACACACAACAATGAGTTGGAGGTGGTGAAATCGCCAAGGAAATCCCCTTGGTTGGAAGGAAAAAAGTTGATGGATGAAGATGAGGCAGATGCCAATTTGAGGGCAAGCAAGGAGATAGACTCAAATGCAGAAGTTGAGGATGAACTGAACATAATTGATGACAGGTGCATCTCGCAATCAACAATTAACCACTTTGGTATGGGTAAGATCGGAACTTCAGGCAACCCTAGAGGGAGAAAGTCTTATAAACAACTGCAGGAGGAGGAAGCAGTGGCTAAAAAATACACCAGTATCACCAAATTCTTGAGTACCAAGGGAGGAAATGCCTCCCTTGGGAAGAAATGAAGATCACCACTTGGAATGTTAGGGGCCTCAAGGCCCCTAACAAGAGGCACCTAGTTAGGCATCAATTACAAAAAAGTGTCAGTAGCATTATTCTGTTATAGGAAACAAAGTTGTCAGGAGAAGAATGTTCAATTTTTTTGAAATATTATCATTCATGGGAAGGATTATTTCAAGACTCAACTAGTGTAGTGGGTGGAATAGGAATGATATGGAAGGAAACACAGGTATCTATGGAAATGCTAGCTTCCTTCACCAATTGGATGGCAGCAAAGGTCTTCGGCCTAGGATTAAACACATGTTTCATAATCATCAACATTTATGGCCCGACAAAAATGGTCAATAAGGTTCTTCTTTGGAACTCGGTCTTGGAATTTAGTAGGTCCCTTCCCGAGGAAAAGTTGGTAATGGGAGGAGACTTCAATGCCATTTTAGTACTATCAGAGAAAAGTGGTGGGCTAAGAATCATCTCACAGCCAATACTAGACTTTAGAACATTCGTAATGGATTATGGTTTGCTGGATTGTCCCATGGAAAATGGAACCTACACATGGACTAATAGATGCAAGGATTTTACTACCATATCAGATAGATTGGACCAATTCTTGATTCCACCTAATTGGGTTAAAATCGGGCTGAAAGTATCCACCAACATACTTCCTGTATCAATATCTGATCATTATCCTATGGAGCTCTCGATAATAGGAGGGATCGTGTTGGAAAAAACAAGCTTCAAATTTCAAAATATGTGGTGGTGAGATCCAAACCTTCTAGAGCTTCTTGAGCGTTGGTGGAAGGAAACGAAGGTGGGAGGCTCCATAAGCTTTATATTGGTAAAAAATATGAAGGTGATCAAACAAAAGCTAAAGGAATGGAATAGAGTGCATTTCCAAAACATCTTTGTGAATAAAGCAAATATGGAAACGAAGCTAGAAGCACTCAATGAAGAAGTAATCAAAAATGGGATGACAAACAAAGAATATGTCAGGGAAAAGGATCCAAAGGAGAGGTTGGCCGAAATTCTGAAGAGGGAAGAGATTTATTGGAAGGATAAATCCTGAGAAGTATGGTTAAAAGAAGGTGATGCAAACTCTAAATTTTTCCATACCCTAGTTATGGAAAAGAGGGTGTCTAACAAAATAGAGGAAATCCGAAACAATAGCGGCTAGACTATTAGAGGGGGAGCTGAGGTGGGAAAAGTAGCGTGTGAGTTTTTTGCTAAACTACTTAGCGAAAAAATACCTCATGAGTACAGTAATGAGATCCTAGATTCAATAAATAGTAAGGTTAGGGAGGAGGTCAACAAGAGATTATGTGAACAGATTTCAAAGCAGGGGGTTTATGAGGCGTTATTCCAGATGCATCTAGATAAGGCACCGAGCCTAGATGGATTCAAAGACGGATTTTTTAAGAAGTGTCAGAGTTTCCTAGGAGGCGAGGTATAGAAGTTGGTGGAAGACTTCCACAAAACTAGAAAATTTGTCAATGATATGAATAACACTGTTATTTCCCTAATTCCAAAGAAGAATGAATACTCCTCCTTCAATGGATTTAGACCTATCTCACTCTGCAATACACTATACAACGTAGTGGTGAAAGTTTTGGCTAATAGACTAAACTTGATGTTGGGAAAAATCATCTCGGTAGAATAGAATGGGTTTGTGCTGGAAAGAGAGATATCATACATCATCTTGCTCATCTCAGAGGCCATTCATACCCTGAAAGCAAGCAAGCAGGCTGGGATGATTTCAAATTGGATGTAAGCAAGGAATATGATAAGGTGAGATGGCCCTTTCTCATAGAAATAATGAAGAGGTTAGGTTTCTGCAGCCATTGGTGCAACCTAATTTTTTAGTGTATCTCTTCGGTCAAGTTCTCAATTGTAGTCAATGGATCACTCCATGGTTTATTTAAGGCAACCAACGGTCTCAGGTAAGGTGACCGGATTTCATCATTCCTTTTTGTTATTATGGCTAACTCTTTGAGCGTGATAATTAAAAATAAGTGTTTATAGTAGTAATGGCACGAGATACAAGTGGATCCGAATACAGAACCCATTACCCACTCATAGTTTGCAGATGACACAACCCTCTTTGGCTTGGCTAACCTGGAGGAATCCATATGCATAAATGATGCATTAACAGAATATGAGGTTCAGTCAAGGCAAAAAATGAACAAAGATAAATCGAGTGTCTACTTCTTCAACACGAGACACCAATTACAACAGGCCATAACATCAACATTAGGAATCAAAAAGGGAAATCTCTCATCAAAATTCCTTGGAGTGCAAATCTTTGAAGGATCGTGCAAAGCTAAACATTGGGGAGAGGTAGTCGAAAGATCTAGGAATAAGGCCATGGCTTGGAAAAATAACTAGCTCACATTGGCAAGAAGATTAACAATGACAAGAGAAGTTCTATCAACAATACCAATTTATGCAATGTCTATTGTGGAATTCCCAATGAAAAATGAAAATGAGTTAGAAGGAACCTTGAAGAAATTCCTGTGGGAAGGATCAAAATCAATCAAAAAGATTGCATTAATAGGCTGGGATACGGTATGCAAGCCAAAGGAGGATGGCGGGGCAAGACTACATAAAATTCATCTACAAAACATGGCACTAGGAGCTAAGCTTATATGGAAGATGTACCAAAATCCTGATAAGATATGGTGTCAAATACTGCAAAACAAGTATCTGGATAATACTGACCCCACACGGATCTTAACTGCTGCAAACATTGATGGTGGCTCTGCGGTTTGGACATTCATGTCTAATTGTAGAACCCTAATTACGAACCATCTCTCACGGAGGCTAGGAAATGAGAGGAAAGATCTATTCTAGATAGACTCATGGAACAACCACAAAAGTAGGTCAGAGCTTTTCGAGCTAGACCAATACCTGGAAAGATTGCAGCTAGAATTTGGCATCAAGGTTGCAGACTATATAATGAAAAAAGTTAACACATTAGTCGACAACTATAGCTGGATTAACCTAACAACTCTCCCACTCCCATAGAGTTTGGTTGTAGAGGTATGTAAGGAAATAAACAATAGATTGGTTAAGCTATTTAATAGAGAGGATTCCATAATATGGTGTGGAGCAGAATCAGGAGATTACTCGGCAAAGCTAGGTTACCATTTGCAGATAAGAAAGTGTAAAGATAAAACTTGGATGGTGAGATTATGTTGGAAAAAAAAAGTCCTTCCTAAGGCTGGGGCTTTCCTATGGATGACCCTACACAAGCATTGCTTAACTAGAGAAAGACTCCAAAGGTTGGGAATTACAGGCCCAACAATATGCATCCTTTGCAAGCAAGCGGAAGAGAGTGTGGATCATTTGCTCCTATCCTGCCCTATAGCTACATCATGCTAGGATTGGTTACATAGTACATTTAGTCTGTATGGACCAAGACACTGCAAACTCTGGGACTTCATGGCGAGCTGGCCAATTTTGAATAAAAATGGTTTTTGGAGTAGAATTTGGATGATGGCACCATCCTTAATGGTCTGGCACATATGGAAGGAAAGGAATAGATGCATATTTAAAGATAAAGATTTAAACTGAGAACAACTCATGACCAAAATTCAAATGGCCATAATCGAGACAACAAATAATAGAACCAGTGTGGGACCCAAATCGAGATTCTCAAAATGGGATGAAGAAATAAAAAAGGCATGGAGCGGGCTCAGATTTCCAAGACCCAAGTTGTCACCTAAAACAAAAGTCAATAGGAAGGAAATATTTTGGACACAACCGATAAGACTAAAATGGAAACTAAATTTTGACAGGGCTGCAAAGGGCAACCCCGAGAATGTTGGGGCTAGATGTATAATCAGGGATTCAAACAAAGACTGTGTTTGGGCGGCATCAAAGAGATTGTGTGTATGCACCAACAACATGACCAAAATGGAGGCATTGTGGCTCGGGCTGCAACTATGCATACAAAAAGGTATCGTCGTAGTAGAAATAGAAGGGGACTCAATGCTTTGCATCTAGGCAATAAATGTAGGGAGCTCAAAAAATTGGTGTATCAATAATTGGATAGCACCAATTAAAGAAATATTAGGAAAGTTTATAGATTATACCCTGACACATGTGTACAGGGAGGAAAATAAGGTGATAGAATTTTTGGCAAACTCGTGGGTGGTGCAACCAGAAAAAATTGTCACAAGCTCTACACTCGATCAGTGGTTGGCCCTGCAAGAAGTGATCTTAGAAGATATTTCGAGCAGTAGAAATGACTTGAATGCCCATCCTAGGGGCACGTGAATAAGAAGAAAGGACAGAGAAAGGATGACTGATCTTGCTAGGACGGATTCAGCTAGGATCTTGGGCATAATGGTCCATTGGGTTCTAGATTGCTTAGGTCCCTGACGATGGCCCTGTGGCTATTTAAAGATAGGCAACTCGGTCGATCACCCTGAGCTTGGGAATTTAGAGTACTGATCATAGGGTGAAGATGGTATTCGTATTCGGTGTGCAGTGCCACTACACTAAGGAATCCATGGTGGTATAGTGCAAGAGGCTCTTCAATATATGCAATCCGGCAGTGAGAAACATGATCGTTGACTTGGTATCATCAATCTTGAACCTGAGCTACCACTAGTGCAATGGAAAGATCTATGAGATAGTGTTGAGCACTCTGGTAGACATTATCAAAGCTAGAGAACTAGTTGTGGAGTGGCTCGATGGGTTTGTCAAGATAAGAAATGCCCACACAGTAGCCAACGCTATTCTTGAGCTGAGGAAGGACATAGGGGTAGGCTTCCTAAAGATTTACTTTGACCCGGTAATAGAGGAGACAGATGACGATGGTGATGAATAGGCTGGGGAAGATGCTCAGGCGTGCCGTGAGGCCGCAAAAAATTTCAAACTCAATGCATGGGAGGTTTTTTAGGCTGGAGTCAAAAACACCAATCTGGAGGCCTTCTCTAGGTTTATGAATTCCAACTATTCTTGGCTCGGTGAAGGGAGTCTGCAGAGGCTTCTAAGGCTGGGTGACATTTTGGCAGCCATCTACTAGCTCATGAAATAATGTAGCTTGACTAGCTTTGTGTGTTCCTATCTTGTAATCGGGCATCC
The DNA here is from genome assembly GCA_007115665.2 of Sequoiadendron giganteum. NCBI lineage: Eukaryota > Viridiplantae > Streptophyta > Pinopsida > Cupressales > Cupressaceae > Sequoiadendron > Sequoiadendron giganteum. Next base: position 158,919,066 of record CM021105.1, read on the forward strand.
TACTGCCTCAGTATGTCTGTACATGGGAGTTACCCCCTTTGGTAGCACTCATAAAAAATAAAATAAATGATGTCGGCAAAATAAATGGGACACACTTTTTTAAAAGGTGAGAATGATTAAAACTTTTAAAAAAGTCAAAAGAAAGGTGGTTGGGATTTTTTTAAATTTTAATATTTTATTCATTAAAAAATATTAAAAACTGTCGGCAATATTAAATGATGGTGGCAGAATTCAAGGAATATTATATTTTAATATTGGAAAATATTAAAATAATAATAAAAAAATGTCGGCAAAAAATGGCGGATTTGAAAAATTTAATTTTTTAACATTTTAAAAAGTTTTATAAAAAAAACTTTGGGAATTTTTTTTAAGGCTTGAAGGCTGAGGGCAAGGCATCGCAGGCTCTGCTTGCACATTGATATGTAGGTGTCGTGCGCAATACCCTACGCAGAGTACTATGTAGGTATATGCTGTATTTTTTTTAATTTTGTTTTTAATTTTTAATTTTTTGAGTTAAAAACCATTTTTTTTTTTTGCAAATTTAATAAAAATCAAAAAATATATTTTAAAATGTTTTTGAAGAATAAAAATATTTTTGCAATTTTAAAAAAAAAAATGGTTTATTTAGATAAAATGATTTTTATTTTAAAACAAATTTTTAATTTTAAAATAAAAAATTATATTATTTTTAAATTAGTTGTTCATGGGGGCAAAAATGGTTCCCTAGACAAGAAACCTTTGCTAAGCTTGGCAACTTTGTCCAAAATTGACGTTTTGAAAGTCAATTTTATGGTTTTCGGGCCTTCTAAGCACGAGGCAGGGTCAGATTTGACCTAAAATGCTCTGAAATGATGGCTCCTTGCTAGATATGGCAATGAACCTCCCGCTTCAAATTGTTGCAGATTTGGCCTTCGATGTTTGTTTTAGGTGAAATAAAGGGAAAATTTGCATGTCTCAGCTGCTCTAGACTCAATGGTGAGTTCAAAATCTCTCCAAGAAGCTTCAAAAGACTTGTAACTGACAAGTCAATGCATGAACCCCCCTAGAAACTATTATTTTTTCACACCTTTGTGATTCTCTAGATCATCCAAGGATGCAAGAGAAGAGCATACTTAGTTTTATTGAAAAAAACCTATGTACTCTCAAATTTCTTAAAAGAATGCTAACCCACCACTCAAATTTGGCTCTAATACCATGAGATATTTGCTAACTAGCATAACCAGGAACCTAATGACTGAAAGAAAGAAAAACCAAAAATATGAGGAGGAATAAATTGTATTCCTCTCAAGAATGCAAAGCTATATTCATCTTGAGAATGGAAAATTACAAAGGAAATTCCTTGGTTATATAGGCCAAGGGGAGAGATAGATGCTACCAGATTATGACAAGTGTTGGCATCCTATGAGGTGTGCAACTCTTTTCATTAAAGGCTCAACCACCTTATCCCTATGTAAAGTTAAGCTAATGTGAAGAGGACTTTAGTGGAGAACTAGCTAAGAATGAAGTAGTTAGATAAAGTACCCCTTTCACACTAACACTAACACATCAAAGTATTGCTTCCTTGATTCACTCTCACACACTCTACTTTTCACACTTGTTTCACACACTTCAATCTACATCCATCACTCATACATTTTACAACATCTTGACTTGATTTTATACCATCTTCAACCTTAGAAACTTTCTCCAAGGTCGATTACACATCCTTTATTTTACAAAATCAAATTAGGTCAGTGACTCAACATTCCTGTGGTGGATACGAATGAGAGTGGACCAATTACATACTTAATTAGGACCCAAACAACATCTTGGATCAATCACACACTTCCTCAATCAATGCATATTCTCCATGTAACATGTAAACACCAGGTCGACCAAACCTAATGGAAAAACCAGTAAAATTTGAAGTATGCACATCCATGGAAAGATGATGACACATGGGTCATGCAACATGCTTCACCAGACACTAAAAAATCTCTTATAAAACTTCAGATACATCTGCAACAATTGCAACAATCTTTATACATAGAACATTCTTCAACAGTCCAACCGGATTGAGCAGATACACATAGTAGCTTTGGAACACCAAACCACAAGCACATTTTCCAAAACACAGAGATCATTAATATTAACCTTCTTCCAAATTCACAAGATCTGAGGCAAACCACTACAAGACTTCAAAGCAAAGACATCTCTCCCAGTTCACAGACAAACAGTTATGCCAAACCGGTTCACACACCGGTTCACACATCTTTCACTCTCCATCAACCCAAAAGCTAGAACTTAGAATATATTATACATTGAAGCCCATAAAAAATACTTCAGATCCACACAGGCATAGGATCAACACAAAAGAAATGCAGAGAAAATTACCGAAGAACACTCAAAACACACACACAACACTGCCTTCATTATTTATTAATTTTCTCAAAAGCACTTGTCATCAACACATTTGCAACATCATAAATATAGCTCCATATAATCTCAACACATACAGTATCTCAACTATATATGTACCACCTGCAATCACTCTGAATTTTTTTGACATCAATGACAACATTAATGACAACACCATCAAACACATCCAAACTTGCAACTATTCTAATGAAGGATCTTTCAGATAAATTTCCACCAATGAGGAATGTGGGCCATTGTATGGGCTTGATACCAAGATAAATTTAACCAAACAAGGTAGCATATAGAATGAGTCCCAAGGAGAATGATGAGATAAAAAAGCAAGTGCAAGAATTGTTAGACAAAGGTTTGATAAGGGAAAGCTTAAGCCCATGTGCATTCTTGGTAGTTTTAGCACCAAAAAAGGATGGAGAATGGTGTATATGCATATATTCTAGAGTTATTAATAAGATAAAAATCAATTATAGGTCTCCATTTTTCCTTGTATGGATGATCTAATAGATTTTTTGAGTGGGTCTAGATATTTCACAAAGATTGAGCTAAAAAGTGGATATCATCAAATCAAAATTAGAGAAGGGGGTGAATGTAAAGCTTATTTCAAAATAAAGGAGGATTATATGAATGGTTAAATTTATGCCATTTGGACTAACTAGTGCTCCAAGTACCTTCATGAAGTTTATGAATGTGATGATTAAACCATTCCTTGGGAAGTTTGAGATTGTTTATTTAGATGATATCTTGTTTTTTAGTAGGGAAAGAGAAGAACATTTACAACATGTGAAATCAATCCTACAAAATTTAAGAGAGGATAAGTTGCTTGTTAACATTAAGAAATGTAGCTTCATGAAAGAGGAGTTGGTATTTTTTGGTTTTTTGATTTCATAAGAAGGTCTATGGATGGATCCAGAGAAGGTTCAAGATTGGCCAACACTAAGGAGCATGTTTGAAGCAAGGAAATTTCATGGTTTGGATAGCTTATATAGTAAGTTATCAAAAATTTCAGAAGTAAATGTGCTCTGATTATAGATACAATGAAGGAAGGAAGGAGATAATTCAAGTGGACACTTGTAGCTGAAAGAATTTTCCACATTCTAAAAGAAAAGGTGACTAAACAACCCATCCTAGAATTATTAGATTTCAATGAAGTGTTCCATGTTATTTGCGATGCAAGTGGGAAAACCATAAGAGGAGTTCTAATTCAAGAGGGGAGAACTATAGCCTACTTTAGTGAGAAGCTAAATGAGGCCAAAAGGAAGTATTCAATGTATGATCAAGTGTTCTATTCTATTGTTTAAGCACTCAAAAAGAGGAGAGACTACCTACTACCCATTTGGTGTTTTTCCTTTATACTTATCATCATCCATTATAGTTTATCAATAACCAAGGTAAGTTAAACCAAATGCATGTGAAGTGGGTTGAGTTTATATAATTCCATTCATGTATTCTCAAACATAGGAGTGGAAAATCAAATCAGGTAGCTGATGCATTGAGTAGGAGGTGCTTGTTGTTGAAATAAATGAAGGTGAATGTTATAGGTTTTGAATTAATGAATGAAATGTATGAGAATAAACCTGATTTTGGTGAAGCATGGGTAGCTTGTAAATATCAAAATTAAGGGGATAAAACCAAATGGTTGGAGTATTTTATTCAAGAAGGGTTATTTTTTAAGGGGTAATAATTATGGATTCCAAGAGGATCTATGAGGGAGAACTTGTTTAGAGAAAAAAATAGTGGTGTGTTTGTAGGATGCTTCGGAGTGGATAAGGATTTGGGGAAGCTTAGTGAAGGGTACTATAGCCACAAATGAGTAAGGATGTGAAGGGTATTGTGCAAGGGTGTTCAATTTGTCAATATGAAAAGGGGACACATCAAAGCACGTGATTATATCAGCCTCTACCCATTCTAGAGAGACCATGGGAAGAAGTGAGTATGGATTTCATTCTTGGGCTTCCAAAGACTTAAAAAAGGTAACGAATCCATCTTTGTTGTTGTAGATAGGTTCTAAAAAGGGCACATTTAATTCATTTCAAGAAGTCAAATGATGATTCACATGTTGCCAACTTGTTTTTCAAAGAGGTAGTGAGACTACATGGCTTGCCAAAAAATATTGTTTTGGATAAAGACACAAAGTTTGTTAGCCATTTTTGGAAGAATATATGGAAGAGGTTGGATACAAAATTAAATTTTAGATCAGCCTACCATCCTCAAATGGATGGGAAAATGGAATTAGTTAATCAAATCCTTAGAAATTTGTTGAAATGTTTGATAGAAGGGAGGCCAAAACATTGGGATGTTATTTTATACCAAGCTGAGTTTGCTTACAATAACTCCATCAATAGAAGCACATGTAAGAGTCCTTTCTCTATTATCTATCAATTTAGTACAAGAGGGGTTCATGAACTAAGGGATAGTAACTATTTGGGAAGGATAAGTATTGTAGAATAGGATTATGTAGAGTATTTATGTGAGCTACACAAAGAGGTGAAGGATAGGCTAGAAACAAGCACCCAAAGGTAAAAGAGCATATTGATTTAAGAAGGAGAAGATAAGAATTTGAGGAGGGAGACCTGGTTTTGGAACACATTCAAAAAGAGAGTTTTCCACAAGGTACTTATAATAAATTAAAATGGAAAATATTGGGCCATGCAAGGTAATTAAAAAGTTCTCAGCTAATACACATGAGCTAGAGTTGCCACTAGGGTTGGATATTTCACCAATATTTGATGTATTTAATTTATATCATTTTCATGAGGATAGTAATAATGGAGAATATGGTGTTGTTTCAAATTTCCAATAAATTAAACTATGGGAACAAAAAATACTAGATACAAAGGAAGAGGAAGCTCATTAAGTGATGGATTCTAGGATTGTTAGGAAGACACGGTGCAAAGAATATAATAAATTTTGGATCAAATGGAAAGGGATGAATTTGGAAGAGGCCACATGGGTTGCATATTAAAATATTCAAAGGATTAGAATCCAAAGTACAATTGAATTTTCATGAGCCTAAAATCATGAAACATTCATTTTTTTAACCAAGAACTGTTTGATGTGAGAGCATCCAAGTGCATGGGAAATCCTGCACACCAAAACATATTTAAATTTTTTATTTTTTTTGGTTTATTGGTGGTATCTCGTAGGTGATAAATTCAATTATTTAAAAATCCTCTAAATTAAAATCTTATAGGGTGAATTTTAATTTAATTCTAATTCAAATTAGAATTGTTGGAAGTGAGAATTAATGAAAACATAGGAGTTATAAAATCCCATGCCCAGAAAAGAGGGAGCTATTATTGGGTTATGTAATTCCATGTTACATTTTTTTAAAATTAGTATTGAATGGTTAATGTGCGTGGTAGGTTCCTTGGAGAAGGAGTGGTGGAGTGGGATTGTGTGGAGGTATAATTTGGCAAAAAGAATTAATTTTTCTAGGAGATCTTTTAGAGAATATTTCCCAACACCTAGGAAGGAAAAATGAAATAGTAATGCAACTTGGAGGTGGGAAAAGCCAATTTCCTATTTGGAGGAGAGTTCTAGAAGGTGAAAAATAAGGAAAATGAAAGAAATTGTGAGGAAACATTTCCTGTGAGATCAAGGGGACACCCAAGAGTGAAGTTGGAGATAATTTTTTCTTTTGTAGAAATGTTTTAGAATTTTCTTGTTGACACATTCTTGTTGTTAAAGGAAATAAATTTTCTTGTAGGTGATTTCTCAAGTGTTTTGTTGAAATAAATGGTCTTCCATTTCAATTCTTGGAGAATGTAAGGAATCTAATCAGCAAATTATTATGAAATCCTCATCATTGTCAATGTTAGAGAATTGGTTTTTAGTTTTCCAATAATTTGATTTTTATCTTTACTTTCAAGCTTATTGATTGTGTGAGTGAAAGAGCCACAATAACTAACAATCCAATAATATTCTTGGTTATTATTTTGCAGCAAATACATTTCACCAAATGATTCTATGATAAACCAAATTTTACAAAACATGTCATCATTACAACAAAAAATTTCAAACATAAACCAAAGTCCATCCAATGCTATCCCTCCAACATACCTCACACACAGTCCATTATCATTTACTATCCTAAATATGATCAAACTACAAAACATTAAAATACCTCTCTTTGAGAAGTATGCTGAAAAAGGAGATCCCACCAATCACATATCAACTTTCAACACTTTATGTAGTGATTTCCATTTTGAAAATTCTCTCCTAGCTAAGATTTTTTTTTTGTCATTAAATGATGTTTCTTTAGTTTGGTTTTGTTCATTTTTGAAAAAATTAGATGACGAGTCCTAGAAACCTACCCCTTAAAATTCTCCCACTAGATTCCCTATCCATGATGACATGTCTTTCAAAGCTTGCAAATCCACTCCAACCACTAACCTCCCTAGCCCTCAAAGATCCCCCAACTCGTGTCTTAATTTGGATGCCACCCCTAGAGAGCCTAATTTGGATAAGGTTTGTGATTCTTGTGTTCCCCTATGGCATAATTTGAATAAAATTTTGGTAGTTATCAATGTTTAAAATGACATTCTAAAGTGGCTTTTAGGCTAGCTCATTAGTGCAAAGGATAAAATCCATGTTTTCGAAGCGAAGGTGCTAAACCAAAAGACATCTTGGTCAAGTGAGGCTAAGCAAGGTGGGAGTTAGGATTTTTTTTATCCTCGCTCACTATATCTTTTGAAAAATGAGTGAACTGGGAGAGTGAGGTGAATGAGATCAGAGCTCTGGTGGGGATAGAGGAGCATAAGATTAAGTTGCAGTAGGAAATTGGCACTACGCACTGTAATTAGGATAAATCTTTGAACTATCTCCAATAAATTATGGATTATAGTAAGGAGAATGTTAAGAAAATTGTAGTCACTATACATGTTTTTCAGCAAGAGCTATGCAAAAACCAAGGTAAAAGGATAACAAAGGTTTGTCTTGATGCTAGACATTAAAAGAAAAATGGTAAGAAGGAGGGAAGCCTCACTCCGCCCAGTACTGAGGATATCCTGACCGCACACAAGGGTCCCTTGACCTTTGGTGAGAAACTCCATTTCTTGGCTAAGGAGTTGAATGCCATTAGTGACCTTCAATTTTTGGGAGACGAGTATCTGATCTGGTCTCCTATCATTTTTTCCTACACTCTATGTTTATTTTTTGTTGTTGGTCTTTTAGTTGTTGTTTCCTTTTCTTCTTTCTGGGTGTCACTTCTCATGAGCCCCCTCATTGGACCCCTATGACCATTTTGTAATGGGTATGGGCCCTTCTCATCTTTGATCTAATTAAAAATTGATATTTTCCTTTACACAACTTGTTAAGAAATTCATTCAACACTTTCAAGCAAACATTGGACATCAAGTTAAATTAAAAAAAATATTTCATTGTAAATAAGGACATAAAGAGAAGGTGAATGATTTTATAGGATGATACCAAACTCTTTATTCAAAATTATCCTATAAACTTCTTGATGCCAATATACAAAGAGTCTTTGCTATAAATTTGCAACCTAACATTAGAGATATGATCTTGCTAATGAAGTGTCCCTCATTTACACATTGATGTACAACACCTTGTGATTATTAGATACAAGTTAGTCAATATGAAGGTACACCTTCACTTTCTCCTATCAGTTAATCCAAAATAGTGCCTCATAAAAACAATCAACCATTTAAGAAACAAAACAAAAAATTCATAAAGATAAGCAATTTTGAATCATCCAATAACATTCACACAAAATTTTCTACTACATAAACAACACCATATCAATTTAGGCCAAGAGATAAATAATTTTCACAATTGCCTAGTTCTCTCCACACTATTATGCTGAATTTTTTAAATAAAAATATGATTCAAATTCTTCCAATTAGGCCTATCACACATCTAAACCACTACCGCTATTATTTTAATTTGCAAAATACTTTTATCAATATCATTGTATACTTGGGAATGATATGGAAAGATGAATGTTTCTTAAGCACCAAGTGAAAGACCTCATCAATTCTATTATAATTCAGTTGGCTGGTTTAAATGACAAAGGAAATAAGTCAATTTCACCACCTAATCAAAACTTACAAATATTTATAAACCCGTTACCAAGTCACTCAACCAATTTTGTCCAACAATTGATATTGAAGAAGAATTTGAGGATCTATTCAATGAGATAAATATGATTGATACTCAACCTCGTAAGGTTCAAACCAATCTATTTCTTGATATTGCTTTCACACATATTGATGCTTCTATAATTGCACTTGTTGGTCCTCTTTATATCATCAGTAGAAATAATGATAAACCGATAAGGGGAATACTCATTGATCTTGTGTGTGTATTGAATCTGATCACTGAAGAATTCTTGTATGTGCATGAACTTTATAAAGATGATTATGAACAATCAAAAGTATTATTAAAGGCTCATGATGATTCTATTCACCCTACGATTGGTTCTATAACTATCCTAGTAAAATTTGGGTATAAACAATTAGATTTTTTATTTACCATAATCCTAATGCCAGACTAGTTTCATGTGAAGTTAGGTCATCCATGCCAAAGCTCTATGAACATGGTCTCATTATTTATTCAAAAATGTCTTAAATTTTTGTTTAAAGAAAATATATTGTATACATCTAAATATGGCCACAGTTAATCAAATATGTTAATTAATTAAATATGAATTATTTAATTAATATTCTTCTAAGCTCATTTACATATAAATAAATTTAATTATTTATTTATATCATTCACTTTCTAATTCTTCTAATTTAAATTAAATACATAAGTTTATTTAATTATTACCATATTCGATCTTCCTCTTAATTAATTAAATAGATTTCACAATTTATTTATATTAATTATCATAAGTTTGAATTTTAAATTTAAATGATATTCCTCACTTAATTAAATATTTATAATTTTTAATTAAACACTTTCTAATTCTTCATTTCACATTTAATTAAATATTCTAAATATTTAATTATAAACTTTACTCATCTCACACTTAATTCAATATTTTAAATATTTAATTACTTTCCTTTTTCATCTCTCACACATAATTAAATATTAATTATTTAATTATGGAAGCTTCTAAATTCATTGTCACATGTAATTAAATAAATTTACTTATTTAATTAGGGATTTATCCTCAACTACCAACTAAATCCTCATAAATGAAGTGCACAAATTGCAACTTTGCTTCATTTTTGAATGGAGAAGGTTGTGTAGGAGGAAACATCTCCCATTATTCTCTCAACTTCTCAATCTCTCACCGTTCATCTTGACAGGTTTGAACTCAACCGTTGATCTTGGCCAACTAGATTCTTGCCTCCAAAAATCTATAAATACAACCCTCTTGTGAGTTGAAAAAGATCCTAGATTTTGTGAATTTAGCACAGTTACTATAGTTGCATTCAAATCAACATCTTAGAATAAGAATCTCAAGTTCATAGCATTTCAGTTTTTCAACTTCATAGTTTCAATCACTTAGCAATAAACATGCATGTTGCATAAATCTCGTTCTCCTAAGTTGTCATTCCAACAAGTTGCTGTTTATGTACCAACTGAGAGCCAGTAACTTGCATCAAATCCTTGGAGATAGAGGACAATGGAACACATTTGAAGGAGCTGCTGTTATTTAGAATTTGTTTTATCTTTTTAATTGGTTTCTTTTCATCTAATGTTTCATTAGTGTATTAGTTTTTATTATTAATTAGTCCACATATTCTCACACATTTTTGGCACCCACCATGGGGCCTTGCCCTGTTTTTAATATTTTTATTGCAAGTTTTCTGATAGGTGACAGATTGGAGCTGCGTTTTAGCGCATACGAGCTCTGTTTTAGCGCATACAAGGACTATTTTAGCGCATTTGGTAAAAACTTTAGCGCATTTGATAGTTCTTTTAGCACATTTTTTGACTATTTTAGCGCATTCGTGTTTGCTCTTTTAGTGCATTTACCAGTTCTTTTAGCCCATACAGGGGGTGTAACAGAACAAATCCTAATTTTGATGCCATCCGTGGACAAAGATTTCTCAATTCAATTTTAAAGTAAAATGAAGCAATCCTAGGATAGTCACCACACATTATTTTTGCTTGGTTAAAATAAATCCAATGTTTGTAGTGAAGTTACATCTTCACTTAGTATAGAAAATCATCATTTAGGTTTAAAATTGAACCATTTGTTTGTTGTGATTGCGGGGTAATAGGTTTATGCTCTCCCCTTTATTGGGTAACCAAAACACTAGAGTTACCCTTTTCATTTTATGCAATTCATGTTTTAGTACATCCTTTAGAAGGCCTGCCATAGTGGGAAAAAGTACTCACCCTACGGGAACGACCTAAGTGGGAACAACCAAAGTCAGGTTTTCCAACCCACTCTAATCAAAAGTGAATTTTGGGGAAACCCATATTCAATGAAAGTGAGCAAGATAACCATCCCCAAAATGTTTGATCTAAAGATTGGGAGGTCTCCTGAGGGAGTTTATCTATTGCCACATCGAACAAATACCTTTATTACAAACCATAGTGTAGAAAGACAACCGTGTTAGTATCCAAACATCATTTTAATTATAGTGCAAGGGGAGGGAAGAATTTGCCCCCAAGACACTCACCATATAATTTCCATGGATTTTTTTCTTAGGGGATTGATAAATCTAATGTTGAGTACACACTTGGAAAAGATAAAAACACGGGCGCCCTTTAGGGGGTGACGAGGTTGTGTGAGTCGACACAATTTTAAGATGTGGGCTGTGGTTTCTATGATGACCTTTTTGAAAAATAAGAGTGAGTTTATTTGAAGTGCTTATCTTGTTCAATACCCATGAAAATCTCAAGAACATACACTCTTTGTTTAGATTTTAGGATTTGCAAACAACTGTTTTTCACTATATGCCGTGTTTTTCAAATTTAAATCAGATAAAGATCATCCAAAACATCAAACTGTCAAAACATGTTGGTCCCAGTATAGTAATTGGATAGTTTAGTGCATCTGTTCTCTATTTCGGTGCATCTGTGCTCTGTTTTAGCGCATCTATGCTCTATTTCGGTGTATTTGTGCTCTATTTTAGCGCATTCATGCTCTGTTTTGGTGCATTCATGCTCTGTTTTGGTGCATTCATGCTCTGTTTTAGCGCATATGTGCTATGTTTCAGCACATTCATGCTCTTTTTTAGTGCATACGTGCAACAATCTGACGCATTTGCTAAAAAATTAGTGCATCTATATTCCGAACCTGGGTAATTTTTTGACACCCGAAAATATGCCATCTCAGTCTAGTCTTTTTCTATGCTTTGGGTCTGGAAGTTTGCAACTTTTTCCAAAAAATTAGTAGAGAAGAAGATTAAGAAGCCAAAGGAATCTCTTAGCTATAAGAAGTTATTGAAAAAGTGGAAATTTTTATACCAAATTCAAAAGGTTTTTCTTGAGCATAAAACCTTTATTCATCTATATCATGACTTTGTTAGAGGTTTCACATACAATTATGCTTTAGAACCATTATATTCATGAGCTTTATTTCAAAGAAGAGCCCTTTCTCAAAGGCATAATCACAGTCAGCCTATTCGTCCCTCTTTTATTCCCTAACCAACAATTGTGTACTCTAATCGTCCCAATCAATTTCTGCAATAGAGAGCTTAGGAAACATTAGGCATTTATCAAAATCCTTATTTTTTTACAAAGTTAGGATCAAACCTCACAAAATGCAAAATCATCTTTATTTTGATTTTTGGTTTAATTCTCACAAATAGGATTATCATCCTTTCAATCAGGGAATCATGAACTAAAGATTAGAAATTTCATAAGTCATATCAATAGAATCTTCATTCTATTCTGACTTAGATATCCATCAAAATTGCACTATTTCATTCTTTTGATCAAAGTTAGTGGAAATTTGGAAAAAGCTTATGCCTGTTGTCACAAGATCTTGAAAGCACATAGAAGGAGATGAAAGGGAAAGTAAATTAAGCAACATGGGTGGTAAAAGCAATAATGGTGATAGGGAGGAAAATCCTTTTCACAAAATTTGCACTGGGAATAATCCTAATAGAGATGAGATAATAGAAGAAATGCTTCAAGAAGCAAAATAGGATCCTCAATTCTATACTCTCATGGATAGAGTTTTGGAATGAAAAAAGGAAAGATATTTCCTTTCATTAGCTAACCGAGGAGCTAAGCTACTCGCCAATTTTGATACGGAAGGGATTAGAGAGAGGATCCTGAAGCCCCTCTTAATGATTTTAGTGCTCTTACTCAACAGATAAGAGCCTTACAAGGGAAAATAAAGGAAATTCAAGGGGGTGCAATAAAGAAGTATGTTTTGGATGATATCTACCCATATCCATTTGACAAGAGTCTTCATATGATTCCTTTTCCAAAACATTGCAAAATCCCAAAGTTTGATAGGTATAATGGGAAAATAGATCCCATTGAGCATGTGAGGGATTTTTGAAACATGAGCTTAGAATTCGCTCATGAAGATACATACTTAATGTGATTTTTTCCATGAAGTCTAGGTGGAAAATCCATGGAGTGGCTTTCGAAGATCACTCCCCCCATTAGAACATTTGAGGAGTTAATAAATAAGGTCATATCATAATACTCCTATAACATACAATACCAAATAACCATGCTTGATTTATGTAGGGTGAAACAAAATATTGGGGAACCTTTCACCATATTCTTATAAAGGTGGAGAAGGTTGTTTTCCAGATATTCCCATCCTGTTCCTGAAAAGGAAAAGATGGAAATTTTTATCGACAACCTGAATCAAGAGATGAGTTATAGGATAAACCTTCACTGTCCTCAATCATTTGAAAAATTGATTGAGAATGCAATCACCATTGAAGGAGCCTTGGTCAAGCGAGGAGGTTTAAAGCTTGATAAAGAAATTCAAAATTCGTACAACAACAATAACGACAAATCATGATTTTGGACTCGAAATAAAAATGTTGTGAATGATGGGGTGGTAGATGCTAACAACGTGAATATAAAGCCTACCATTCTTAATGTATCAGGGGTTCAACGTAGCAATAATGCTGGAAATTCTAGTAACTAGGGCAATAATTCCAACCAAGGAAATGTGATCATCAATCATGGAAATAATCAAAATTCATATGCGCCCAAATCTCAATTTTTCTCAAATCGATGGAGTTTTACTCCCTTGGGCCAATCTTTAGAATCCATTCTTAAAGAACCGTTGAATCAAAACACTATTACATTTCCACCACAAAGAGATTATGAGCCTCAAATTAAACCAATATCATGGAATGACTCACACTTTTGCGAATATCATAGGTGCAAGGGTTAAAGAATCTTGTTTAAGATTTGATTGATAACTGTACCATAATGGTTGAAGGACATAATGCCAATGATGATCTGTAGGAATTCAAGGATCCTCTCCCCAATTATCAAAAAGGGGAATCTTCGAGTGACAAAGGCAAGAATGTGAATCATGTCTATGACACCATTATCAATCATATTTAAACTGACGATCAACAAATCAATGCTATCAAAATCAAAGAAAAGCAAGAATATCGAGAGGTCAATGCTATGACAAGGGGACCAGCCAAAATCATTATAAAAGAAAGTTCATCTAAGGCAGAAATTCCCCCTCCAAGTCAATACAATTTGGTTGATCAACTACGGAAAACATCTGCCCAAATTTCTATTTTGGAGCTCCTAAAAATATTTCCCGCATATAAGGACATTCTTGAAAAGGCACTCATCGACACAACTGTGTCTCCTGATCTAGATATCAATAAATTTCAATCCATGATGGGATAGTTGTCCTCACCCACATGTTTATCCTTTACTGAGAAGGATGACTCATCCATGACCCATCCCCATAATTCATCGCTTTACCTAGAGGTCATGGTTCATAAAGCCCAAATTAGACGTGTCCTAATGGATGGGGGAGCCAAATTAAAAATTTGTACTATGAAATTGGTCCTTGCTTTGGGATATTCAACAGTCTCTATAGATCCAAGAAGGAAGATTACAATCAAGGAATACGATGATGAGGAAAGAGCTTCCAAAGGCCTCATCATGTTACCAACCAGAGTGGGACCTATTGTGAAGAATACCTTTTGTCAGGTTCTAGATCGAGATATATCTTATAACACACTCTTGGGTTGCCCATGGATCCATGAGATGCAAGTAGTTCCATCTACTTATCATCAAAGCTTGAAGTTTCCATATCATGGACAAGAAGTAACAATACCGGCTGATCACATTAACAGTCAAACTTGTTCTAATCTACGAGCAACACAAGACACATTGGTCCCAAATAATAGAGAGGCTTTGGCTATTTCTACCTCTAAGCATAATGAACAAGCAAGAGAAATGATAAGTAATTGTGGCACCAAGCTAAAATTGACAGATAATGGGGTGGGAGAATATTCCTTATGTCTATCTAATCTACCCATATCTCTAAGATCCCATGGTCAACCATCAACATCCATACAACAGGCTACATCAGCCTTAGCCTCAGGCACACAAGCTTCAGTTCCCATCACCAAGTTTGATGGAAGATTTATCAAAGCAGATACTCAAGAAAATGAAACAGAAGATAAAGCTATCCTTGATTGGCTCTATAAAGATAAAGATGAATCAGTACAACATGTCAAGCTACCCACATAACAATATGGAAAAAGGTTATACAATAATGTAGCAAATGGGTTATAAAGGGAATGGCCCTATCAAAAAAAGAAAGGAGGGTATTGCTGAACCTATCCGACTAAAAAAAATGCACTCAAAGGATAAAACTAAGTTAGGATATGGTGAGGATACAAAGGAAGAAGTAATATAGAGAACACCCAATGAGGAATTAGCTGAAACAATTTTGAGAATTCAAGAGGACAATTCTAACACTGACTCCAATGAATATGAATGGGACACCATCTTTGATGATAAATTTTGGAAAGATAAACAAGTGGATGTCATACAAAAATTCACACCTACATTCATACAAGGGGAAAGCTCAAGGCCTCCGCTTGATTACATTCTACAAAGTGATGATGACTCAAGTGAGGACGATTCGATTCAAAGCGAGACAAATCATCAACAAGAGGATACCATCATATATATTTCCCATAATGAGGGTGATGATAGCATCATGACCTTAATGGCCAATGACCTTACCTAGCTTGATGATCCATTTCCCTTGGTCCATCCCGAACTCATTGATTGGGAATGAATTGCACCAATTGATATTCCAACTTTTCCTTATGATGAAACCATCATAAA
Organism: Sequoiadendron giganteum; assembly: GCA_007115665.2. Lineage (NCBI taxonomy): Eukaryota > Viridiplantae > Streptophyta > Pinopsida > Cupressales > Cupressaceae > Sequoiadendron > Sequoiadendron giganteum. The sequence goes on from CM021105.1 coordinate 158,934,708, forward strand.
ATTTATTTGTTCATCCAAACTAGAAACAAGTTCCACTAGCGAATCACAAGATCAAACTCTCTAATAGGAGAGTGCCAAGTTTCTTAGCTACAAAATTAATAACATAAAAGAAAGATTTAATGGTGAAAACCTAACAAAGGCAGTATTAGATCATGAAAAGAGAAAAATAAAAAGTGTATCTAATGGTGAAAACCTTTCAAAGGCACTGGAAGATGGGAAACTTGACACTCTCCCTGAGCATTATTAGGAAAGGTCTTCCATTTTAATAGAACCAACAACGGTGATCAATTTAGGTACTGTGGAACAACCCAAAGTATTGCAACTTGCGGCATCATTAACAGAAGAGGAGATCCTTGGATTCACATAATTTCTCAAGAACAATCAAATCAATTTTGCATGGTCCTACACAGATATGTCGGGATTGGATCCAGATCTCATCATGCATCATTTATCTATCCTGTCAGGGGAAAAACCTATGAAGCAAAAACTCAGAAAAATGCATCCACATGTTGCATTATTGGTCAAAGAGGAGTTAAAGAAACTGTTAGATTTCGGATTCATTCAGTCTATAGACTATGCAGAATGGATCTCCAATATTGTGCTTGTATCAAAGCCAGATGGAAGAATCATAATTTTTATAGATTTCATGGATTTAAATAAGGCATGCCCTAAGGACGATTTCCCTCTGCCAAACATAGATATGATTGTGGATTTGACTGTTGGACATGCTATGTATTCATTAATGGATGGGTTTTCAGGATACAACCAGATAAAGATTACATCGAAAGATCAGGATAAAACAACGTTCACATGTTCTTCGGGTACATATTGCTGGAATGTAATGCCATTTGGACTCAAGAATGCAGGAGCTACTTATCAATGGGAAATGACTACCATTTTTCATGATATGATGCATACATTCATGGAGGATTATGTCGATGATATTTTAGCCAAATCACACACAAGAGGACATTTAGATATCTTTTCTAATTTTTTTGACAAGATGGAAAAATTCAAAGTGAGACTTAATCCAAAGAAATGTGTCTTTGGGGTGAAATCCATAAAGCTTCTAGGATATATTGTGTCAGAAAAGGGAATTGAAGTGGATCCAACAAAGGTACAAGAAATCCTCGATATGCCACCTCTAAGGAACATTAGTCAACTATGCTCATTGGAGGGACGGTTGCAATCCATCAGGAGATTCATTATGCAATTGGCAGATAAGAGTTTACCATTCACTCATCTTTTACATAAGAATGTTCCATTTAAATGGGAAGATAGATGTGAAGTTGTGTTTGATCAAATAAATAATTATCTAATGAGTCCACCAGTGTTGATTCCACCAGTGCAAGGTGAACTGCTCATATTGTATATTTCTACCACAAAAGTGTCCTTGGGAGCATTATTTGCACAAGAAGACAAAATAGGAAAGGAGCGAGCAATACATTATATCAGTTGAACTTTGACAAGCCATGAACCAAATTACACCTTCATTGAAAAAAGATTTCTTAGCAGTAGTGTTCACTTCTCAAAAGTTGTGACACTATATGCTAGCTCATACAATAAAGCTTGTGGCTAAGATTGATCCACTAAAATATCTTCTAAGTAAGGCGACCTTAACTGGAAGATTGGCTAAATGGGTCATGATATTGAGTGAGTTCAACATTCATTATGTGGATTAGAAGGCTATCGAAGGATAGGTAATAGCAGACCAGTTGACAGAAGCACCAATGCAAGCATAACATCCAATACACATTGATTTTCCTGACGCTGATGTATTCACAATAGCTATTAAGCAGTCATGGGCACTCTATTTTGATGGATCCTACACTCAACATGGTTCAAGGGTAGGGATTATTTTCATTACACCTCAACGACATACAATTCCAAAATATTTTCGGCTAATGTTTCCTTGTATGAATAACATAATTGAGTATGAGGCATTGTTAATTGGAATGAGAATTACTATAGACTAGAAAATCACAGAACTACAAGTTTTTGGTGATTCACAACTTGTCATAAATAAAATAAATGATGAATATCAAACTAAGGATGACAAGTTAATGCCTTACAAGAGAATGGTGGATGATTTCAAGAAATACTTTTTTGATATCAAGTTCACACAAAATTCCACGTTCTGATAATAAAGCTACAGACGCCAAGGCTACAATTGCATCACTCCTCTAGTTGTCAGAGAACCAAGCATGATACAATTTCCTGGTGGAACAATTGTTTTCTCCCACCTATGATAATCCGGAAACCCAAATCATTTGCCACCTAACTAGTTTTGGTTCTCCCTTGTATGGCCAAATTTAAGCTTATCTAAAAGATACTACTCTACCCCTAGATTTGTCTATAAATCAGAAAAGGAATTTCATATGTCAATCTTATTGTTACACCTTAATTGTCTATGTCTTGTACTGACGTGTTCTTTATGGTACCCTCCTTTGATGTCTCAAACACGATGAATCAGAAAAGGCCTTACAAGAGCTACATGGTGGTATTTGTGTGACACATTCAAGTGGACTAACCTTGGCCAAGAAAATTGTTAGAATGGGTTATTATTGGCCAACCATGGAGAAGGAATCATTCATCTTTGTAAAGAAATGTTCAAAATGTCAAATTCATGGGAATCTCATTCATGCTCTTGCTCAAGAATTTCAACCCTTTACAACGACATGGCCTTTTTCCTAGTGGGGATTGGATCTAGTTGGCAAGATACATCCATCATCATCAAATGGAAACAAGCTCATTATCACAACCACTAATTACTTTACTAAGTGGATTGAAGCCGTTCCCCTAACAAATGTCACTGGAAAAAAAATCTCATCATTCATTTTGAACTATATCATATATCGTTATGGCATTCCCAACTCCATTATTACAGATAATGGAAGACCTTTTAAAAATCAGGATGTTGATGAACTTTGTGAAAGATTTCACATCTAACATAGGTTCTCTACACCTTATTATCCACAAGGAAATGGCCAAGCAGAGGTTTCAAACAACACAATTCTGAAGATTTTGAAGAAAACAGTAAATGATGCCGATTGTGATTGGCATGTCCAATTGAATCCAGCATTGTGGGAATACATAACAAGTATTCACACACCAACAGGTGCTACCCCCTATGCTTTGGTTTATGGAACATAAGCTATTTTTCCATTAGAATTTGAGATTCCCTCGCTTCGGGTATCACTAAAGGGGCTAATAAATGATGAGGATTATAGAGTATCAAGATTGCAAGAGCTAGAATTGCTTGATCAACAACGAAAAAGTGCCATAAATCATTTAAAGGGATATCAAAAGATTGTGTTCCACAACTATAATCATAGAGTTAAACCACACGCTTTTCAAGTGTGTGACTTAGTTCTCAAAGAAAACCCTCATAATCAATAGGATTGGGAAAAGAAAGGCAAGTTTGAGCCTAACTGGTTGGGCTCGTTCATTATCATTGCAGCATATGGATCGGGGGCATATCAGTTGTCAACATCAGAAGGGGACCTTCTTGAAGATCCGACCAACATCATCCACCTGAAGAAGTTTTATGTCTGAAAATATCAAAAACAATATAAAAAGTCATGAAAAAAAAAAAATACAAAAAGAAGAAGTAAAAATACAAAATAATCAAAAAGAAAAATATCGTTGCCTTGATGAAAACTTGACAAACAGGTGTCTTGGTAACAAAAAAATAAAAATCAGAAAATCAGAAAAAAGTGCAATAAAAATAAATGGTGAAAACCTGGCGAGCATGCACTATTTGTGATTTATTTGGATCTCTCATCTATTAGGATACATTCTGCATATCCCTCTTTCATCGACATCACATACATACCTAGCCATCACATCTGCATCGTGCATCCAAACATTTCCTTGAAATGACAAGGATTTCATCATGGCTTGATGATTAGTGTTATTCTTAGCAGTAGTTTGTGTTTAATCAAGAGTCAGAGTGCAGGGTCATTAGGGGCAATTCGCTTCTTGGAATTTCTTGGCAGACGGACAACAACATGTGTCAAGCATTTGGAATATCAGAAACAACCAATTATCCATTCAAAACTGGGTCTAAAATGACTATTTGACAACAAATTGAAACAAATTGGATGATCTTAATCTGAAAAAAATAAATGACAAACTTAAGGCATAAGTTGATTTGTTGTTTTGACATTTGATGACATCATATCTTTGGAATGGTTCAATGATGTATTGAACTAGGATCACAAGGAAGGAGTATGATTTTTCTTTTGGTTGCTATCTATAAGCTAATCACTAGTATTGTGCAAATTTGTCATGGGACATGCTCTACAACATATCATTGATGACATTTCAGAATTTGCATGGGAAAATGGTTAACTTTTGTCTGTTTATGCAAACAATACTCAGGTCATCTTGGTTTAATTGTACCTTGATGCTTGTATTAACTTGCTACATCAAACAACATGGAAGCAGTACTTAGGTCTTCATTGGTGCTAACATCCCCTTTGATGCTTGTACTAACTTTCAACATATTAAAAGGCTCAATGATGAAAATTACGCAGAATTGGTTAATGGAATGACAAATAGGAGAATGGTTCATTTTTGCATTCTAGGTTTGCATGATTCATTTAGAGTTGCATTTGGGGCTATACGATAGATTTTTGGAGGTTTGAAATACTTCATATATCTTTTAAGACGTCAATTGAGTACACTGGACATTTATTGCATCTCGTTGCATTATCATTTTTCATATTTCATCATTCTTCATTTAGGTTATCATTATCATTTCATTTAGATTTGTATATTTCCATTATCACATCATTTGTATCATTATTCATCATTATCATTATTAAGTCTTATTCATTTTATCGTAATCATTATCCACATTAGATTGCATGATTTCAAAAATATATCATATCATTATCATTCATTAGTGTATATTATTTCATTAATCATTCATATCATTTCACCTCATTTTTACATCTTTCACATCATTTGCATAATCATACATTGATAAAGGAAAGATGCATCCATTTCATTCATTACATACCATATTATATCATCATGTTAGAAATCATTTCATCATCATTACATTATCATCATAGAAGCGTACATTTCAGTAAAATGAAAGCATCATCACTGCAGTTCATATCAAAGTGCATATATCATCATCCATAGGCATGCATAATCATAAAACACATAGCATATAGAAGTAAAAATGCATACATAAATCAATGATACATGCATATCAAATCACCACTGCATATCATAATCTCATCAAAACAAATGTCCATGTGTACAAAGATATCAAATATCTAAACAAGATATATGTAAAATACAATGGCAAGGTGTATCCATGAATAGTCACTAAGGGGCATCTGGATGTGGAGCATGAATACTGTTGCCTCCAAAGGTGGTAGGTCTCGCTGTATCTCTACTACCAGAAGCATTGGTCTCTCGTCTGACAAGATGTCCCACACTCCTGGTAGCACTCCTAGTATGACTACCTGAATGGGTCTGTGACTGGGTACCTGACTGTGTATAGGCTATTCTCCACTCAACAGGTATTGCCACAAAGTATCTCATCCTGTAATACTCTACTTGTCGACCAGTCTCCAGTCCCTCTGCCACAACCTCTCCAATGGAGGTGCTCTCAACTAACCTCAGGAGTCTCTCTTCTACTCCCTCCGCCTGAATGCACCACTCTCTAAAGATGTCTCGCTTTGCTATAAGATGAGCTAACTATGGGTCAAGAGGTGGTGGCTATGCAATTTGCACATGTAACTGGCTAATGGTAGCCTGTGCCTGTGCTAAACTAATTCGAAGAGTCTGAACCTCTGCCTGTAGACTGTCAATCTGTCCCTGTGATGGAGCTCTGATAGTAATACGTGGAGCCGAAGTACTCGACTGGTCCACCACTCTAGCTGTGCAAGGCCTAATCTTGAAGGGAACATAAAAGAAAAATCTCTGTCTGCCACCCCCACCACCTCTGTCATCCCCATCATCATCACTATCATCAGAGTTGTCTGAATCCTCCTCCTCATCAACATCCATAGCCACTCTACCTATATCCTCTGCTCTGTGTGGCTGCTCTGCCTATCCTTGTGCCTGTGCCCCGACCTCTGCCTGTGCCTGTGGCTGCTGTTGTGCCTGTCGTAGAAATGGTCCACCTAATAAAGGGGCAGACTCATCTGGACTGGTCAACTTGGGAAATGGATGTGTGTAGAAGTAGGAAACATAATCATCCGTCATATGTGCATTTATAACCTTTGGATGAATAGCCCAAAACTCTGGCTACAAATTTGTGTACTCGGCCCTCACTGCCTCAAAAGTGATAAAAGGACCCCACTCTACAACATCCTTGCGACATCTGGCATAATGAGCCACACCTTGCAACATCATCTAAACCTGTCCATACTGCCTCGGTACCTGCATAACCAAAAAGGGCTCAATGATGAAGGGAGTGTGGCCAATCATGTATCTTGCTATCCCATAGTAAGGTAGCTCTATATCATTGTCATCCCATACATCACAGTCGAGATACAGTCTCAAGATGACTGTATCCATATCATCTAGCATCCGTCGGCAATACTCTAAATTTCCCAACATCAGCTGAACAAGGGGACCTGTGTACACATATACATATGGATAGCCAATCGGGCGATCTCTCCGAACAATAGAGCAGGTGATGGTGATGTGCTCCAATGCCCAAATTTGAAGAAGAGTAACTCCAGATGAGATACTCTTCCCATCTATATATACCACCTGATGAAGATCATGGTATATATGGGCAAGCATGCATGATCCCCATGCATATTTGGTCTAATGGAGGAGCATGTCCTCTAGAATCCGACCCCAGCCTACTGATAGTCCCTTTGACCTATGATTAGGACAAAGTAAGCCACCAATGAAACCTGCTAGAACTAATGGAAATGGGGCATAAATTTGTACCATGTCTCTCCATGCAATCTCATACCCACCCGCATGAGGATCCTAGAAGACTCTCCGTAAGGCATCTGTCCCCCCAATCTCCTTGTGATCATAAATCACAAGCTCACCAACTATCGTGATGCCTAGAATCTTGTACACATCCTCGGGTGTCACAGTAATATCTCCAGTCGGCAAGTGAAAATTATTATGCTCACTATGCCATCTCTTAGCTAATGCAGTCAATAGTGCCCTGTTGACCCTATACTGTGGGATCCTGAGAAGGGAACCCAACCCACATATAGCGATAACTCCTATCTCTAGCTGAGATAGTCTGGAAATCATGTTCCATGTACGGGTAAATCTCTCTTTGATCTGGAGGATATTAAAATCCTCCTATAACATCAAGCACATCAAGATCAAATCATCAGCAAGGATTATCAAATAAAGCATCAAAAAAACCAAAGCAAATCAAGTAAATCATATCAACATCATCAATCTATCATTTTACTATTTGTTCTTCAAGCAGGAAGGAAAATTTATCATTTTCTACTATTTGTTTTTCATTCAAACATGGAAAAAAATTGAACAACCAATCGGCTCAACATAAACATCATTTCTACTATTTGTTTTTCAATCACAAAAGAAAATTTATCAGAATCATTTTACTATTTTTTCTTCAAGCACAAAGACAAATTTATCAGATCATTACCAAAATCATCAAATCAATTGTCTAATATAGCAACAATTATCAAACAAACATCAAATCAATCTCAAAAATGCCAAATCAACAAAATTTCATGGATGCACTAAAATAGTTCATCAATGCGCTAAATCATCAATGGACTACTTTATCCATGGATGCAGTAAAATAGAGATTGTATGCACTAATTCATATATGTGCTAATCTATCAGGGGTATGCACTAATCTATCTAGTGTATGCGCTATTCTATCAACTCCTATGCACCACTCTGGTTGATGCACTAATCTATTCGCCTATGTGCTAAAACAGTTGAACGATGTGCCAGGTTGGATGCACTAATCTAACTCAGTTATGCACTAATCTAAGGCTCGTATGCGCTAAAGCAGAAACCTATGTGCTAAAGTAGAAATTCCAAAATCCTAAAAATTGAAAATTCACCAAAAATTTGATTAAAATTCATAGGCGAGGATCAAGTAATCTTACCAGAGGTCCATACATTGCTGGTCTCTAATGACGGCGGGCTCGCTCAAATCATTGGCGCTTGTAATGGATTGACATCTCAAAAATTCTTCTCAGAGCTCTGAAAACTGCAAAAGGCTGCTGTTCAAATGACAATGACTTTTCACCTTTTCCACCTTTTAAGGGGGTAAAAAATGGAGGTTATTTTTATTTTTACTATGCAACATGCTATTTTGAGAGATAAATCGATGAATTCTCTCCAAAAATCATCTCAATTCTTTCAATCATCATCATCATCATTCAAATCATGCAATTTATCTCTTGAGGGGGCATATAACATCATTGGTAAATTTTCAAAGTCAGGGGCAATTTCTCGTTATCTGAAAATTTCTTTGAAGCAATGTGTAAAACACATCACTTCAAAGAGGGGCAAAATGTATACATCTAAAAATGGTCATAGTTAATCATATCTATTAATTAAATAAATATGAATTATTTAATTAATATTCTTTTAAACTCATCTACATATAAATAAATTTAATTATTTATTTATATCATTCACTTTCTAATTCTTCTAATTTAAATTAAATACATAAGTTTATTTAATTATTACCATCTTCCATCTTCCTCTTAATTAATTAAATAGTATTCAAAATTTATTTATATTAATTATCATAAGTTTGAATTTTAAATTTAAATGATATTCCTCACTTAATTAAATATTTTTAATATTTAATTAAACACTTTCTAATTCTTCATTTCACATTTAATTAAATATTCTAAATATTTAATTATAAACTTTCCTCATCTCACACTTAATTCAATATTTTAAATATTTAATTACTTTCCTTTTTCATCTCTCACACATAATTAAATATTGATTATTTAATTATGGAAGCTTCTAAATTCATTGTCACATGTAATTAATTAAATTTATTTATTTAAATAGGGATTTATCCTCAACTACCAACTAACTCCTTATAAATGAAGTGCAAAAATGGCAACTTTCCTTCATTTTTGAATGGAGAAGGTTGTGTAGGAGGAAACAGCTCCCATTATTCTCTCAACCTTCCATATTTCTCTCAACTTCTCAATCTCTCACCGTTCATCTTGATAGGTTTGAACTCAACCGTTGATCTTGGCCAACTAGATTCTTGCCTCCAAAAATCTATAAATACAACCCTCTTGTGAGTTGAAAAAGATCCTAGATTTTTTGAATTTAGAATAGTTACTATAGTTTCATTCGAATCAGCATCTTAGCATAAGCATCTCAAGTTCATAGCATTTCATTTTTTCAACTTCATAATTTCAATCACTTAGCAATAAACATGCATGTTGCATAAATCTCGTTCTCCTAAGTTGTCATTTCAACAAGCTGAGTTGTTTACACCAACTGAGAGCTAGTAACTTGCATTGAATCCATGGAGATAGAGGACAATGGAATGCATTTGAAGGAGCTGCTGTTATTTAGAGTTTGTTTTATCTTTTTAATTAGTTTCTTTTGATCTAATGTTTCATTGGCGTGTTAGTTTTTATTATTAATTAGTCCACATATTCTCACACACATATACATACCATTTACCATAGTGGATTTAAACCATTTTCCTCTAGTGAAAAATTTTCAGTGCCCTCAACTAGTCCAATCTATTAAACCTTATGAGGATTATTTAGGGTATGTGTAGGATCATCATGAAAAAAATAGGCCCTTAAGTGGCTATGAAATTTCAGAAAATCAAAGTTAGGCAACTTGACATAAAAATTTGAATAATTTATCTATATTATTTCAAAAATATGTAAGAATAAAATATGTAGAAAATTGAATGTAGTTTCTAAACTACTAGGTTTATTTTAAAAAAAAATTCTATTTGGTGAAAATTTGAAATTTCAATGCAGTAGTACTTAAATTTCAGGGAAAAAAGAAGTAGGTGTTTGTCTGACCACCCTAACCACAAGAAAATTATAATTTTTTTTATAAGATTTTAGATATAAGTAGAGGACTCATGTCCCAATGTGATGCATATTTTTTTGTAATTTTTTCCAAGTAAATAATTAATTATGAATTTTTTATTACAACTTAAAAAAAATATAAAAACTCATATGTCTGACCACCTTAAATTGGTCAAAACTTCATGGAATTCATTTTTTTTTTAAATCCTATAGTATGTGAAGCATAGAATGTGACACATGTTTTAGATTCAAAAAATGTGATATCATTTAAAATTTATATATGTTTTTCAATCAACCTATCAACCAGTACTTTAGTTGTAATTCAAATAGAAAATGAATAATAATTATTTATTAAATTAAAAGTAAAACATAATTTATATTGGTGGAAAGCTGAGAATCTCCTTTAAAAACCCTTTTCATTTCATTAATTTAGGGTAAAAAAAAGTCATCAGCCACATGGGCCATCATATCACTTACATATCACCACTTTTTGGCCCATCATGGTCCTGCACATACCCTTTATATGTGTCATATCAAAAGTTTAAAGCTAAGAATATAGCGTAATTATCCCTTACCAAGATTCTACCTAAGCCCCCTCAGTCTCCAATGGCTATGATGGTTGTCTAGGCTCCTATTTCATAGGTAGTGAACGAACATCGACCTAAACCAGGTATTCTTTCTTGACCTTCTAGCATGTATGTCACAGTTTTCCCTCTTCCATCCTATAAAGGACCACAAGAAAACCATTCAACAAGATATTGGGGATCAAATTTGTGCCTCCTAAGGAAAATCAAGCTTTTGTGCAAAAACCTAAGAATCTTATGATTTTTTAACCTTTGATTATCACCTCTATTCCTCCTAAAAAAGGGAGAAAAGGGACCAATGTTTGGAAATTCCTCAATTCATCCTTCACAAGGTAAAGTCTGTATGAGATGAAATCGAAGTGAAAAAGAACTCAAACAAAGATGTCGAGATATGACTCATCAAATCGTTGAATAGTGTAAACCCTTATCTAATGATCATCCATTCATACAAAAAAAATTAATGAATAACTCCCACTCATACATCCCCATCATCACCTAAATCCAATCCACCACTCTTGCCAAACTGTAAAGTGAAATCTTATTTATCCTAGCCAAACCAAAGAATACAAAGCTCACTAGTTATAATATGGATATTGCTGCTCAAAATCATGTTGATAGTACTAATATGTAGCCTATCGTAATACACTAGACAATAGTGAGTTAGAAGATAAAATAAAATAATAAAAAGAAGACCATAATGAATTATGTCTTATATTTTTTGAATCAATGAATTTAGATGGGGGCAACCATGATAATCCTCCTAATGAGAGTGACCCATCATTTGTTAAACTTGGTACTTCTCCTTGTATCATACTTGTTGTAGTTCCTTTAGCTTATTATTTTCCTTCTATTTATGATGAGAAATATTGGGTCACTGATGATTTGCTATAGATCAACTCGCATACATAGTACCCTTTTATGTTTGTATGTGTCTGTTTTCAGGTAATGTGATCTCTTGTAATATGTGTCTGGGCATGTATTTGTGTTTGTTAGTTTTCTTTGAATGACCCTTTTTCTTGTTGGCACAAGGATACAAAGAAAATGAATTTGTCATGAAATTCATTCATCTTTTATGTTTTGAACGTATTGTATTTATTTCTCTTAGAAATGATACAAAGTGTTGAGACATTTAGGTCTCTTACATGTTGACCCAAAATATTTATTGTCATCATGTGTTGTTCCTCCCATGTGTTCATAGTTCCACAAGTATTTTGGGAATGATGTCAATTTTGAGCATGATCATATTATAATATTATATATTATATCTTGTCTATATTGACCCCAAACTTATGGATCCCTCTTGTGCTATCTTTTTCTTATTAATTATGTGGCTTTGTTATGGGGGAAACCCTTTGTAATGAGTCAACCTAGTTGGGAACATATCATTTGGCATAGGGTTTCCCAACAAGCACCCATGTCTTAAGATCAAATATCATTTTATTCTACTTTAAAGGAAATTTTTCTTGATTGGCATTAGCAATTACTTTAAGGTAGGGGCATACATTCCATTATGTGATTCACTTTGTTCACACACCTTGAACCTCATGACATGTTTTGGAACATGGATCATATTTTGTAGCACCTTATCAAAATTATTGGGACAATAATTCTTGGTATGGTTGACATTAGAACTCACCTAATGAATAACAGGCATCACTATCCCATGTGTGTTTTTATTTATGTAATTATTGTAGAAACTCACCTAGTGAATATTAGACTTCACTAGCCTATGTTGTTTCTTATCAAGCTCACCTAGTGAATATTGGATATGACCAACCTTTGATGCTTTCATTCATGGGTTACCAAGCATATATCAAACTTTGATAGCATTGTGAATAATGAATGCCTTGGTATGGATCCTATTAAGACTTATGTGGATCATTATAGTTCATGATTTTCATACCCCTTTGTATGATTGCATTGTGTTTGCATTGTTTTTGCATTATGTTTTCATTGTGTAGTGTTTTCATTATGTTAAATTTTGTCTCTTTGTGTACATTGTTGCAAGTATGCACAGATTGGTGTTGTCATTGATGTCAACAAGCTTGTGTTGTCATTGGTGTCAACTATATGTGTTGAGGGATATTGGTGTTGAAGATGAACAGTTGGTGTTGTTTATGCTTTGATTGGTTACATTATTTTGTCACTGGTCTCTATCTTTGGTGTTAACCTCTAGTGTTACCTTGATAAGATTTGGTTGTTGAGTTGCTAAAAAGATACTATGGTTATGGAAGATGTTTGGTTGTGAATGTATAGTTGATATATTGAATAAGTTTCGTGAGTGCATGGAGCTATCTCTATGGTGCAGGGTTTGGAGATGATGTGGGGTGATCCCACAATACCGGTTTATGATTTTTGGCCAAACTGGACACTAAAATGATTTTTGGCCAAACTGGACACTGAAATGACACTAAAATGATCTTTTGGACCAAACTGGACACTGAAATGATTTTTTCTAACTAAATATTCACTTTCGGGCACCTCTAGCGGCTAAACTGTGAGGACTTTGAAGATGATGCAAACTAGTGATTTGTGACATTTTGTTTGTAGATTCTAAATATATATTTTTAATTTTTTTTGGAATTAGATTGCACTTCTTTTTCCATCTCCTTCGAAAACTACTTTTTTTAGTAAACACCATTTTTAAGGAGTGATGCTCACCGTATAAAACATAATTTTTTTTCCATGAAGGATAAAATTCTTTTTTTTTTTAATTTAGATTTGCAACTATGATATCTAGTGCATGGAATTGGTTTCATAGCATTTCATTGAATATTTTTTCCTTAATCAAGTTTTGAAGTCAAACTAATTACAATTTAGACATAAGAGGACTATATACAACATAATTTTTTGTATGTATCAAAATTCTCTTTTTTTGTTGGATCAAGGACATCAATATCTAGTGCATTGATATTTTTCAATTTTTTGATAATCTACTATTTTTACACTTGTGTATAACATAAAGCTTGATTTTTGGTGAAAAACCTATGTTTAATCAAACTAAAAAAATAAATACATAATAAAACAAAAACATATTAAAATTATATTCGTTGGATAGCTCGTTTTGAGGACTACCATTGTCCAGTTGTGTTTGTGAAGTCTCCTCCATTTTCATTCTCAACTTGAGCTTCAAAGGAAATTTTTTTGGAGATTTTTGGTGCCAGAGGGGAAGAAGTGGGGAAAAGGGGGGTTCGAGCAAACATAAGTTTGAGTGAAACCGCTTTCCACAAAGCTTTCCTTTTGGTTTTTTCTCGGGAATGGTGGGACCTAGAATTTAATGGTTTTGCTTGAAGGGGGTTCTAGTGAACCCCCTTTGGGTTCGCTCGAACCAATTTTTTTTCCATGGGGGAATTTTTTGCAATTTTCCTTCTGTTGGTATATGGCTAAGGACTTTGGCTTTTAGGCATTTTCCTTGATGGCAACCCAAGTCATAAAACTCAAGTCTTGCATCTAATTATGTAGCACTATTTTGGCTCCTACCCATAGAATAGAGTAAAGAACAGAGGATTCGGTCAAAGGCATAAAATTTGATCTAGCCATTCCACCAGACATATATTTTAGGTTATGAATCTCTGAGGAAGGTCTATACAGGCTTGGAGAATCCTATTTTTTATGTGCACTCACTGGTAAGTGATCTAGGCGGTACGGTGAACTAATTTGCTAATTATCTATGATAAAAGGCCAACCCGACAAAGATAAAATTCACAGATGTATAAGATGGAATTAATTATAAGTCTCAATGTTGGATTAAGTGTTATTTGGGTCCTCTCATTGTCTTAACCGACCTTGGAGGATGTGCATAAATATTTTGTGGTGGATCTGGCCGACAAGTTACAATATCTTAATACCGTATGAAGCCGACTGCTGGATGAGTAAATCCTTGATTGTGGATATATATAAGAGGTTGTTTTTATCATTTAAAAAAAAAGAGACATGAGATGTGAAAATATATGTATAAAATGCAAATTGTGAGGTCTAGTAGAGAAGTAATGAGAATCTGATCATAAGTGATGTGAAGAGCAGAAAAAGGGTAGAGCAGAGCAGAGCGAAGTGCAAAATTGGATAGCAGATCCAAAATCAAGTTCATGAGCCTGACCGGAACTGTAATTTGGCATAGATAGATGCTACTATCTCAGTTGACCCCTCAAATGGTTTTAATTTGAATTTTGTAGGTAGTGATCCTTACTTCTCATGAGCAATGAACTCTAGGCAATGTTCTTGAATGCAAGTGCATTCCTTTTATAAACACTATATTTTGAGTACTCAAATTATGGATTAATCTCCACCGTGGTTTTTCCCCTAACAGGGTTTCCACACAAAAATCTATGTCATGGTGCTATTAATGTTTCCTTTGTATTCTTTCCTCTTTCTTTAATATAATGACAAAATGGTTTAAGTCTTAGATGAATGGAATTTTAAGATTTTCTGAACACTGATTCACCCCCCTCTCTCAGTGTTCCCTTGAGTCCAACAATTGGTATCAGAGCTAGTTCCTCTGAAGAAGTTTTGCAACTTGAGGTGGGTCTTGGAATGTGATGGACTCTGGTAGTCTTCAACAACAGCTTCTGGTAGCTCTTGATGACCTTGATCAGTCTAGAGTAGAAGTTCAAGAATTGAAAGAAAATTTGGAGGATGCTGATAAATTCATTCAAACATTAAAGGATCAAATAGTGAAATTTGGGGTGAAAAGGAAAGATCTCTATGATCAGATCAAGCAAAAACAAAGTGAAGATATGGATGATGCTCACTTGAACCAAGCCTTGAAGGAAATAACTGAAGAATGTGAAAATCTTGCTAGAGACAATGCAAACCTAAAACATGAGATGGAATCTATGACAATGAAGATGACCAAAGAGATTGAAGTAAGAAAGAAGAATGAGGAGAGTCTTGCTCAGACCTTGAAAGAGAAATCTAATGAATGCAGCAGAATAAAAGGGGAATACACTCAGTTGGAAAGTGAATTGCAAAGAACCAGAAACAATGAAGAAGAATTTGGTAAGCAGATTGCTACTCTCAAGAATGATCTAGTCGTTGAAAATGAATATAAAGAAAAGTTTAAACTCGGTTTAGTAAAGCTTGATGAACTGAATCAAGCACAAAAGAATGGAAATGATAAGATAGGTCTTGAATATGAAAAGGGAGAAAGTTCCAGATCGGGACAAAAGAATTTCAGACAGATCTAAAAGGGAAGACATCTGGTAAGACAACCTAATGCACAAAGATTTAATGGGTATTGTTTTTCCTATAATAATTTTGGTCATATGGTTGCTCAGTGTAGAAGTAATTTAAGTTCAAGAGATTCATCATTCTCTGGTCAGTGTTTCAAATGCAAAAAAACATGGTCATAAATCAATTGAATGCAAAAATATGTCAAGTCACTCTATTATCAGAAGAAATGTTGAATGTTATGCATGTGGGAAGTTAGGACACATTGCTAATCAATGCAAATTGAGAAGAAGCCAATGGAATGGACAAAGGGAAATTGTGTGCTACAACTACAACAAGTATGGTCATGTTGCTAGATTCTATAGAAATAAGAACACATATAGAAGAGTTCTAGTAAACAGAGACAAAAATAGAGAGAAAAATGATAAAGGAAAATAAAAGATAACTACGGATGATATCAGAGATCAGATGAAGAAGAAATGGGTTAACAAAATTTATTCTAATGGTGGTAATGGCTCTGCACTAGAACCTGCTTCCGGTAATTAATTTGAGGCCATTGGCCTAGGGGGAGCTTTACAAGAAAACCCTTCCTCCCTTGTCTATAGATGGTACCAGAATATGGAGAATAGTCAAGAAGATGTGCTCAGAGTATACACAAGTTTTGGATAATCTTAGCAAAGGTAATTCAACAAATTTGTTGATCCGTAGAAGATTGTTCTATCATTGTTTTGGGAAAACAAATTTATTGTGCATGTGCAAGCTATAAAATTCAAGTCCGAGCCATCATTTGTCACTTTGCATTATCAAAGAAAAGAAGGAGAGCACTTGTTCAGTGGACTTTGAAGGAGCAAAATCGAATTCACCGGCAAATTTTAAAATTTATCAGGTACTTCAAATCATTCTCGAATTCTTCATGCAATTTGGTGTGTAGTTGCAAACCCTAAAATGCGAAAGAAAATGGAGCAAATTAAAAGTTTGATCACATTGGATGAATACAATAGTGCAAAGATCAAATCTATGAGAAATATATTGCTTCTTGATGAATTAAAGCAATTGAGCGAAGCCAAGCATGGAAATTTGGATTTGTGGAATGAGTTTCCATACTTTGAAAATGCGGAATTCATAAAATTATTATTGAGCAGATTGCATGGTGATGTTTTAACTTTGGACAAACCCTACTCAATTTCGAAGGAGGTAATTGAGAAATTAACTGGATTTTGCAAAGACGGTGATGTTCCTAGAAAGAAATCTATCTAGAATAAGGAAGTTGAAACCCTAACTAGGATAATCGGAGATCAAAGAGCTTCGTTGATAGCAAAAATAAAGAATCCTATTATGAAGTACGTTGCATACAAAATAACCTATAAAATATTTTACCGAAATTGGGAAGGGGCTACTTTGCCTGGCATAATATACATTGCTCATAGAATGATAATTGATGGTCATGATTTTAACCTATGCGGATTGTTAAAAGATCATATGTTGGAGAATTATCAACTGACAAAGGAGTCAAGGTATCCATTCAGGTTTGGCACTCGAATTATATGTATAGTTATGTATTTTCTGAATTTATTACCAAGAATCGACAATGTAGTATAGACATCGGATAAACCGGTATGCACCCAAATTTAATCTCACTCTAAGAGTCTATCTAACTGAGATCCAGAATTTGAAATTTTTTGTAAGAATGTGCTTATGAAATGTGGATTAGTCATTATTTCTCTGGTAAGGACAATGGAAGTTGGTTCCTCTTCCGGTAGCACTGATAGAGAAAAAAAAATAGGACAAGAGATCATTGAATACAACCCTTCAGAAAGCAAAGTTCCCAAGAGTGAAGGAAAAGGGAAAGAAAAGGAAATTGTGAACATTCCGGATAAAGAATTTGATGAAGAACTTGTGAATGCACTAGAAAATTATTTTGATCTTGGAAAAGGTAGTCAGGAAGAAGAAGATTTGTCAAAATAAAAGCTACAACAACTTATCCAAAGTGTAGGTGGTATGTAGAAAATTGCAAGATTATGGTCAATTAGACCATCTTATGATCAAGACTTAATTTTGGAAGTTATGAATGCTCATATTGAGCATTGTAAGATAAGATTGGAAAGTATAAATGATATTCTACTTGAAGAAATGATTGAGTGTAGCAAAGAATCAATGGTCTCTGAAGATAGAGGCAAAGAAGAAGTTGAAATTATTTCTCACTTAAAGGAAAAATTTAGACTATCCCTTGTCAAGCTTAAGAAGAAATGAATGAGTTGAGGCAATGCATTAACTCAACCAAAAGAATCTACAACTATTGTGTTTGTTGGCCCCACACAGTCAACAATTACAAAGTGAAGTTGGATTAGATTGAGATAGAACTGAATGACATTGGCAAAAGCTTTGATATGTCTCAAGATCCAGATGGCATTATTGGGAGGAAAATTTAGGATTTGCAAACAACACAAATAAAGATTCAACTATCCAGGAATGTTCTTGTGGACACCTTTTGGAAGGTAAAAGACTAAGTTGAATGCAGGCTGGAGCAGTTGGTGGAAATTCTAAAAACTGGTGAAAAGTTGGAAGAAGCAATCATAATTCCTAAATATCTCATCGAGATTATAAAAAATACTTCCAAGAAAAATAGCTTGATTATCAACATTGGAATTGCAATTGATGGTTGGGAGAAGTTTCTTCTGGAAGTGAAGAGAAACAACAAGATAATCTTCTAAAGATAGTAGTTTTTGTGAATTTTGCTTAAAGCAGAAGAATTATGCTAAATTTTTGGATGCATGTTTTGTCACTTTTTGGCATATGGCATCTATGCTTTGTCATTGATGCCAAAGGGGGAGAGAATTCAGTTGAAAAATTCCTTATAAGGGGAGATTCCTTAAGAATCAAAGGGGGAGAAAGTGTAACAAGCAGTTTGGTAGTGAATTGAAAATGATTCCGACACTTAGTCATTTTTCACTAAGTGTTGCCATCAATGCCAAAGGGAGAGATTGTTGGTATATGGCTAAGGAGTTTGGCTTTTAGGTTTTATCATTGATGGAAACCCAAGTCATAAAAATCAAGTCTTGCATCTAATTGTATAGCACTATTTTGGCTCCTACCGACAGAACAAAGTAAAGAACAGGGGATTCGACCAAAGGCATAAAAGTTGATCTAGCCATTCCACCCGACAGATATTTTGGGTTATGAATCTTTGAGGAGGGTTTATAGAGGCTTGGAGAATCTTAGTTTTGATGTGCACTCACTGGTAAGTGATCTAGTTGGTATGGTGCACTAATTTGCTAATTATCTATGATAAAAGGCTAACCCGACAAATATAAAATTCGCGGATGTATAAGATGGAATTAATTATAAGTCTCAATGTTGGATTAAGTTTTATTTGGGTCCTCTCTTTTTATTATCCGACCTTGGAGGATGCACATAAAGATTTTGTGGTGAAATTGGCAGACAAGTTACAATATCTTAATACCATATGAAGCCGACTGTTGGATGAGTAAATCCTTGATCGCAGATATATATAAGAGGTTGTTTTTATCATTTAAAAAAAAGAGACATGAGATGTGGGAATATATGTATGACATGTGAATTGTGAGGTCTAGTATAGCAGTAATGAGAATCTGATCATAAGTGATGCGAAGAGCAGAAAAAGGGTAGAGTAGAGCAGAGCGAAGTGCAAAATTGGATAACAGATCTAGAATCAAGTTCATGAGCCTCACTGGAACTGTAATTTTGCATCTAGATAGATGCTACTATCTCAGTTGACCCATCAGATGGTTTTAATCTTAATTTTGTAGGTAGTGAGCTCTAGGCAGTGTGCCTAAGTGCAAGTGCATTCTTTTTATAAACACTATAATTTCAGTACTCAAATTATGGATTAATCTCCACCATGGTTTTTCCCCTAATAGGGTTTCCACACAAAAATATGTGTTTCATGGTGCTATTAATGTTTCCTTGGTATGCTAACACAATGGTTTAAGTCTTAGATGAATGGAAGTTTAAGATTTTCTAAACACTGATTCACCCCCCCCTCTCAGTGTTCCCTTGAGTCCAACATCTTCCTCATTGGAATTGTAAACCAATTTTATGGGTTTACTTTGTGAGTTGTTGAGATAAGTTGAGATGATGTCTCTAGTGCCTAGTTTCCAGGTTCTTTTGAGAAAATTTAAAGAAAAGAGAAAACAGTGTGATGAAGGTGTGTTCAGAGGTTTGGAATGTGCTTCGATTGTGCTCCACATTTCTTTTGTATTGATGCTATGATTTTGTGGTTCAAATAAGTTAGTGAGAGGTGTTTAGAGGTGTTGTATTCAAGAGTTGGGGATTGAATGAGGTGTCTTGTATAGTCACTAATATTCTCATTTTATATTTTTACTCTTTGTGCATCAAAATCTAGATTCATAAAATTTGTTTCTTCTCTTTTTGTAATAATTCATGAGAGAGCACACATAGAATGGACATCCACATAATCACATCTTATAGGGTCCATTCATTTCTATGGAACCTATAGGCCTTATGGGCCATATCTTTTAAGTTTATGAAGATTTAATTTACTATAGATTCATGCTTGTGAGTTTAATATTCTTGGATATGGATAGTCATTAATTATTTATATACACCTCAAAGTAGGGGGAATACAATGGTGAAATTTGCATCTCCTTGCTCTGTCTCATTGAAATTTGTACCTATTTTTAGCAAATATATTAATACATGCACATGATGACAATTGCAATAATATTGTGCAAAGTTGGGCCCATTTACCTAGGTCTATCCACACATGATCTTATGCTAATTAATTCATCTCACTCATGTACACATGTCTCTCTATATATGACTTATCTACATATTGACCCCGATATAGCCTATATATGTCATGATTTATATTAATCCTAGTTTATGTTTATATTCATGAGGTCATTCTCATGATAACAAACTTGACTAGCCTAAATTGAAAAATTAAAATTTTAGCCAACTAGGCCCCTTTACATTTTAAGTCCAAGGTTGATAATAACATTTTTTTAGAGCTTGATTTCATGTGCCACTATTAAAATAAATTTAATTTTTTTAGTTTAAAATATCTCTTTCAAATTCACATATACTTCTCATTATATAAGACAAATCAATAACACTATTTTGTATTTGATGTTAAAAAGGAAATAAATAATCTACATTTTAGGAATTGTCTACTATCTTTAATATTGTTTTGTATAAAAATGGTTGATTGAGGTAAAATGTGCTCTTGAATTAGTTGTAGAAAAATATAGGAAAACTAGTACTCAATGCTAATGATCTACAAATTTTAGAGAGAATAAAAAATCATTCATCAAATTGTATAGAGAATAGAATCCATAAAACTTAGATGCCAAATATACTAGTGCAAGTCTAGTTCATGCTCAAATCAATGAATTCAACATAAAATGTAGAAGAGAAGAATATTTTGATTTCGATCCATATATTTAACTATCACAACCATTTTTTAATCTTGAGGTACATTCATTTTAGTGTTATGGATTTAACATTCATTCTTGAATTATTGAGGTAACTAATCATATCTTCCTTATTAATTCCTATTTATAAAAAAGTACACTTGTCCATCATGTTGGAGTGAATATGGTGTTTTACCTAACTAGTTCACCATGTAGTTCCTATTCATGTATGCTAAGTTTACTTAGGTCATATGAATATTTCTATAAATTTTATGTCATTTACTTCTTCTATCTTAGATCATTTAATATTTATTATGTTATTTTTCTCATGTCATAGGATTCAGACACTTGTCATGAGTTTGTCCAATCCTATCTCTCACCTTTCATATATAATCAAGGCCTCTTATATAGTTATACATCATAGGGGATGTACTATCATTGATCCATTATCGATCATTCTACATTATTGCATCCATAATCAAGCAAGCTATTCTCTTTCCATACTCTCTTGTGGAAGGATATATTTTATTTTATAGGCGATCCTAGTTTTTGGGAGCTCACTATCACACTATCAACTCCTACATTGTATCAGATCTCTAGATCTACAAACTCCTCAGATATAAGCATGATTTGGGCATGATTGGTGTAGGAGCATCATTTTGCAATTTTAATTCATGCTAATTAAAGTGGAGGTATACATTTACATTGGAAGAGAGAGGAAAGAATGTAAAAAGATAACAATAAAAAAATTCACCCAACGACGTGGGAGTAGAGGCCAAAAAATAGTTATTGAATTAGTTTTCAATTGCCAAGGATAGTGTGGGAACATATACGGAGAAAAGTTAGTTATTAAAGAGGGGAGTTAACCTTGTTGTGGGGGGATGAATGTCTTGGGTGTAAGCAATATGGACAATGGTAGTTTTTTAGCATAGAAAAGACAAGACAATGACATGGAAAAAATAGTGGAGGTTGGTGTAGGAAATAGGAAGCAATTTTTTATGTGGAAAATGAGTTGTTGTTCTTGGGGGCAGCAAGATAAAGAAGAGAGTTGCTAAGAGATGTGGTCTTTAGGGAATATTTAAGTTTCTACACATTGTAATTTAATTTTGTCTCCATATTTGGTGTTTTACTCACTTGTTTTTAATAAAAGAAGGGCAAATTAATAATTTGATTAGCCTCTACATTAAACTACTATAGTTCTCTTGCTATTATTTTGTATTTTGTTTTGTTCTTCCAATCAAAATGTGAATATATTGGTTGCAATACTTGGTGTTGTTAGTTGCATATTCAATTAAATGATATTCTTGAATATGGGTGTTGGCTCTCAACATAAATCATGGATTTAGTTTTGTGCCTATGTTATGAATTGATTATTGTTTGGAATTATTTGTTTGCAACTCCATATTAACATGCCTAGATGATGACGACTAGTAGATTGGAAAAGAGAAATTAAAAGATAGCTTTGATTTTGGAGTGTAGTCAATGTAATAATTTTGGTATTAGAGCATCGTGTGTGAGAAAGGTGCTATTAGTTTGGTATCAAAGTGAGCAAGATCTTGGAGAGTCTAAAGGTCTAGAAATAATTCTCATGGGATTTTTGATAAGTCTCTGTGTGTGGAAGTTCTATCAGGTTAAAAGGAAGAACCTGGATACCAAGAGACTGGGTAGAGGAAAAGGAGAGAAGCCCTAGGTGAGGTATTGTGAAGTGGAGAAGATAAGATAAAAGATGCAACAACTATGGTAAAAGAAAGTCTCAAGAAGAAAGGTGAAATGATAAATAATGTAAAGAATCAAAAGTTGGTATGGGATAAAGAAATGACTGAGTTGAGAAGAGATTTGGAGAGATGTAAGTTATTGGTGAAACAAAGGCTTGAGGAAAGAAACCAAGAGTATGATTGGTATTGGTCATTAAAAAAGAAGCTGAAGTGGCCTATGTAGAGGATTGTTTATAAAAGAAGAAGGAAAATTATGGCTACTTTGAAAAGAGATGAAGAAAAAAGGTTTGTATATAGAAAAAAGTTGGTAGGTGAGCACCATTACCCAAGAGAGGTGAACGAAAAAGAAGGTGCAACGAGTGAAAAAGATTTGTGGGCACAAATTTTAGTGATAGAACATGAGTGGATGGAGAAACTTGCTAATGATGATAGGAAGACAAATGCAAATGGGACAATGAACGATATAGAGATGAAGTTGGTAGCTAATGATAAAGATTTTATTGCTGTGGAAAAGAATGAGCTATTGGATATTGAAGCAAAATGGATGGAAAAGAGGACTGATGACAGTAAGGAAGTTGATTTGGATGATTTAAATAGTGATGCTTTTGAATCCTTGACTGAAATTGTTAAAGGGAAGATTTTAAAATAAGAAAATACAAAGGTTGTGGAACCAATCGATGACAATTATATGTATGAATGTGAGATGGAGATTTGGAGGCTTATAGATGAAAAAAACATAAGAAGGAGAAGATTCCAATAGAAAAAGAAAAATGAACATAAACAGGTTGAACACGTGACTGTTGTCCCATAACAATGTTGGAAGATATGAAAGAAAAGAATGAAGATGATCATTGGCTAGAGATCTCATGTGCAAGAGAACATGCTTTATTTTTTATCCTAGGGAGTTTGATGTAGGAGCATCGTACCCCATCAGGTTTGGGTTGATTTTTCTGGTTTGTTTTTAATGATCTTTAATTTCTTTGCTTGGTAACTAGTGACATGTGGTAGGTTTAGTATGGTAAGAAATATTTATGTAGATTTTCTTTACTCATTGCAAAAGGGTAGTTCCAAGGAATGATCGCCCCCATTTATTATGGAGAGTGGCTGCTAGTTAGTTTGGTGAAGGAGGCATCACTTATGTTGGGTATGAGTGGTTGATGCAAAAAATAGGTTCTTGGAAAAGAAATGTGAGGCATCAACTTATCGTGGTAGAGTTTTAGCCTTTGCAAGGAACCGATCTATTCTTGTGAAAAGAACACATAAACCTCAACAAGCCAAGTTTTGAAGAAGAAGTCTGCTCCTATAGGTGGGAAAAACGGTTTTGAGGAGAAGATAAAGAGGCATTGAACTACAACATGGTGCATAGTTGTGAAAGAAAAGGCCCAATAGGAAGGAGAGGGAATGTTCGAAAAGGTGCATATTTAAATACTAGAAAAAGGGGGGTGCCAAGTTTAGTGGAAGAAGAAAATACAGCTGAAATTCATAAAGAAATTGTAGTTAAAGGAAAGTGGGTGATGCTAGCTCAAAGAAGAAGAAAATGTGAAATATATATAGAGGCTTGGGGTTTGCATATGGTGTAGTCAGCAAATTTGTTTGTCTTCTAGATTTGTGGTGTTTGGAATATGACTGAAATTGGATTTATATGGTTTGGGAAAAATTAGAATTAATTCAATGTCCATCTATGCTAATGTCATTATTAATTTATCAGATTCATGAAATATTTGGTTGCATATTGTAAAATTGATTAAAATTTGTGATCTGGGAAATTGTTTAAGCTGTGTATGTGAATATAAAAGATCTAGGAGAGCCTAAAAGGTTTGGAAAGACAAAGTTGAGAGTTTAAAAAAGGTTCGATGAAGAAGCTAGTTATGTTCATCGATTCTTGGAGAGATGTGTATTGTAGATTGATAGGTTAATGTGAAGAACCTGGGTACCAAAACATTGGGAACAAGGAAAAGTGGAGAGAAGTCTTAGGTGAGGTATCAAGAAGATAAGAAAATAAAAGATGTAGATGAAGAAGCAAGATTTAGAATGGGACAGGGAAATGACAGAATTGAAAAGAAATTTAGTGAAGTGTAAGCAATGGCTTGAGGAAAGAAGCCAAGAATATGGTTGGTATTGGCCATTGAAAAAGAAGCTGAAATGGCCTGTGCAGAGGATTGTCTAGAAAAGAAGAAGGTAGAATATGTCTTCCTTGAAAAGAGAACATGAAAGAGGTTTAGAAAGAAGAGAGTTGTCAAGTGAGCAACATGCACTAGAAGAGGTGAATAAAGTTCTCATTGTGGAGAATCTAAGGAAAAGCAATGGACGATGCGAGTGGAAAGCAAGGTATGATGAAGGATTGAAGAATGAAGAGAAAAAGGAAGAAGTAGATGTGGAAGGAAAATAAATGAATGGTGAAGAAATTATAGATGGAATTTGAAGAAGGTGCAACGAGTGTAGAAGATTTGTCGGCACAATTTTTCAGTGATAGAACATGAGTGGATGGAGAATCTTGCTAATGCTGATATGAAGACAAATGGGACAATGAAGGATACAAAGATGAAGTTGAAAGCTGATGATAAAGAAGCTATTGCAATGGAAAAGGAAGAGGTAAATTTATTGGTCTTAAGTACAGATATTGTTTCATTTTCATTTGATATGTTGAATGTTGAGAAGCCTTAGAACAAGTATGGAGGAGTATATATGCAGATTTTTGTGTAGATGTTGTGGGTTGTAATGTGAATGGTAAAACCAAGGATGGTTTTCTGTTGAATATGTTGGCTATCAAAGAAGAATGGTTGGAAAATATGACTGATGAAGGTGAGAAGTTGAGCATTATAGCACAGGATCAAAAGATGTCAAAGGTGAAAGAGTTGGAAGAAGTGAAAGTGGAGGTAATTAATCTATGTATAATTGTTCATATCGATTTGCATGTGAATGTGTGGGAAAGGAAATTTTGGTGAAGGAAGATGAGGAGTGAAGAGAAGAATAGTGCACAATGATGTTGGAGAAATATGGTATTTGTTCTAGAGTGATCTTGGAAAAAATGGAAGAAAAAGAACAACAAGAAATAATTCTAATGATGATCTCAAGTGTAGAATCAAATGATTTTTTGTCTCCTAGGGAGTCTAATGCAGGAGAATCATTTTGAAAATTTAATTCATTCTAATTAAAGTGGAGGCATAGTTGGCAGAGAGAGGAAATAATGTAAAACAAAATAAAAATAAAAACATTCACCCAACCACATGGGAGTAGAGGCCAATCAATAATTATTGAATTAGTTTTAAATTGCCAAGGACAACATGGGAACATAGAAGGAGAAAATTTAGTTATTAAAGAGGGGAGTTAACCTTGCTGTGGGGTGATGGAAGTCTTGGGTGTAGGAAATATAGATAATAGAAGATTTTCAATGCAAAAAAAAGAAGACAACAACATGGAAAAAATAGTGGAGGCTGGTGTAGGAAATAGGAGGAAGTTTTTATGTGGAAAATGAGTTGTTCTTGGGGGAAACAAGTTAAAGAAGAGAGTTTTGGCATGGGAAGAGAGTTGTTGGGAGGTGTGTTCTTCAGGGAAAATTTAAGTTGTTGCACATTGTAATTGAGTTGTCTCCATATTTTGGTGTTTTACTCACTTGTTTTTAATAAAAGGAGGGTAGATTAATAGTTTGATTAGGCTCTGCTTTAAATTGTTGTAGTTCTCTTTCTATTTTTTTGTTTTTCCAGTCAAAATGTGAAGATATTGGTTGCTATACTTGGTGCTGTTTGTTGCATATTCAATTAAATGATGTTCTTGAATATGGGTGTTGGCTTTTAGCATAAATCATGAATTTAGTTTTGTGCCTATGTTTTGAATTGATTATTGTTTGGAAGTCTGTGTTTGCAACTCCATATTGACATGCTTGGATGATCACGATTGGTAGATTGGAATAGAGCAATTAAAATATAGTTTTGATTTTGGAGTGTAATCGTTGTCATCAATGATATTTTGATGAACATACTTTGGGATAAAAAAAACCTCACCATTAAGTCTAGAAGGCCCAAAAAATCCTATTTCGATAGAAAATATTTCACTTTTGGGGATCAAAAATCTTTTAG
Organism: Sequoiadendron giganteum; assembly: GCA_007115665.2. Taxonomy (NCBI): domain Eukaryota; kingdom Viridiplantae; phylum Streptophyta; class Pinopsida; order Cupressales; family Cupressaceae; genus Sequoiadendron; species Sequoiadendron giganteum. The sequence goes on from CM021105.1 coordinate 158,961,673, forward strand.
CAATTTATTTGGGGTTTCAATTTTTTGTGTCAAAAAAGTTTATACAGTCCATACATTTATACAAATTCATAGAGTCTATACAATCTACAAGTGATATTACAATTGAAAGAATTTGTAGTCAACATAGAATCTAGAATATTCTACAAAATATTTATTGGCCCAATTTTTGCATTACCAAGTACAATCTATGGCGATTGTTTTTATTTTAACTTTTTTTTATCAACAAATCCTAAACTTGACAATAATTTAGCCACCAAACAATACATGAAACCGCCATTATTTTTATTGCCACTTTCACTTTTGCCTAGCTAGTGGTGAGGCTTTTCCAACAAAGCCCCTGGTCATATCATGGACCGCTCACCAACCCTTAATTTTGACCCCTCAAGCCCTAATAGTGCATTTTCCTTCACAAAGCCATAACTTTTGACTCAAGTATTAGATTTTTAGAAATGAGATATCATTGGAAATATTGTTATGATAGACTTCTAGTGGTCTAGGTCTCATTATTATATTTTTCTTTTAGTGAATTGTATTGCTAATTTAATTCAAATCTCCCATTTGGACTTTCAATCTCATAATTTTTTTCCTATATCTTTGATTTTCATGATTCTTGTGATTTTAAAAAGTTCTTGAGGATCTCTATTGTCATATCCATACATTTTTTCAACTTCAACCCGAGTTACATTTTATTCAATTTTTACAAATATCACATTATGACTAGTTACTTGGACATCTTGACACTTGGAGAAGTTTTGACTTTTTGGGAAGGCTTCATTTATAGCATACATCATATTTAGGAGTTTCTATTTGTAGTTGAAGGTTGTTGTCTTTGTAAATTTTAAGATCTTATCATTTGAGGATGGAATGATTTATAAAATTTATCAATGCAAATATTGTGGGAGTAATCGACATGGTAATGCATTATGTCCTAATTTCTACACAATGTCATCCAAATCATTCTTGAGTGTGCATCTCATCTATCACCTACTACCACATCTAAATCTAGAGTTATTCCTTCTCCACCTTCAGAGAAACTTGATGATCCTTCACCATCTTTGATTCCTTGTGCAAAATATTTAATTAAAACTTCCATCATTATCTTTAAAATTTAGCTTTGTGGGATGAGCATTTGATAGGTATATCAAATATATTTTGCGGGTCTCATATTCCATATTTCAAGTACTCATTTGAGGGGTCATCTCTCCTCTTTAATAGCAATCATTGCACTACTATTATCAAATCATCATTATCTTTGGATCTAATCCAACATCAGTTACCACTTGATCCTAGTTTGTCATATTTTTTGTTGATTGAACACATACCTGATTTCATTGTGGCATCATCTTTCGTAGGCATGGAAACACATGAGAATATTTTAGAGAGAACATCATAAATTTCTTCATCCTTCTTCCTATCAACTCCTTTCCATTATTGGAAGTATTTTTTCATTTGTACTTGACCTTGTCTCTACTGAAAGGGGGAAATGTTTTTTGTAGGAATTGGATCATTTTTAATCTTCAAGCATCTACCATTTTTGTAGGATATTACACATTGTGGGGGGACTACATAGTCTCTCTCTTTCCATCTAATGGGGGATATTGATTGTATATTTATGATAGATGCAATCATTAGGGGAGTTAAGTTAAGTCCTCCATTCATCATGTCTTCTATCACTATACATAATTGTTTGCATGCATTCTCTCTTTTAAAGAGGTTTTTTTCCCATGTGATCTTTCTCCTTTACTCCGATTAAGTGAGAGATCATTTGTAAATGGGTAACTAACATGGCCTAGTATTCAAGAACCATCATCCATGCATCCTTGCATCTTTTCATCATATCTACATTGTTGCATTTGCCTACTTCTCCTTATGTTGCACTTAAGGGGGGGTATTGGTCTCCATCTAAATAAGGTGTTTTACCTAACTAGTTCACCTAGTAGGTCATATTTACTTATTAAGTTTACTTAGATCCTAAGAATTATTCTAAAAATCTTATATCATTTACTTCTTGTGTCCTAGGTCATTTAATATTTGTAATGTTAGTTGTCTCATGTCATAGGATGAAGACATTTTTTATGATCTTGTCTAATCATATCTCTCAACTTTCTTATATAAGAAATGCCTCTTGTACATTTCAAAATCATAGGGGATGTATTATCATTGATCCCTTATTGGTCATTGTACATTATTGCATCCATAATCAAGCAAGCTATTCTCTTGCAATACTCTCTTGTGGAAGGTTATCTTTTGTTTTGCAAGTGATATTGAGTTGTGGGAGCTCACTACCAACTCCTTGAAGTTCACTATTAACTCCTACAAATCCTAGCCATCTATAACTAGTTTAAGCTAATTATACTTAGGTGTATGCATTCTATTGAATTAACCTAGACTACTTCTGTAAGAAAAAATATTTTCCTTTTCAACTATATAGTGTACATTTATTTAAATTATTGACATGAGCTAAATGTTTATAATGTTGCAACGAACATAACATATTAAGATGTATGTGATTTATTTTTTAATACCTAATTAGGCCATATATTGAACTATATATCACACATATCCTAGTTGGTTGATGTATTCTTTCAAAAGTAGTAATAATGCACACAATCTTAATTATAATATCTTGGGCACTTAGCCTAGTTTGTTCTTCCTTGGCCCTATTAGTGCGTTGCTACTAGTTTGTTTGTTGTTGTTGTCTTTAGGTTATTTGTTTCTTCATGTTGCTCCATACGAATACACCGACTTCTTTAATATATATATATATATTTTGATTTTATACAAAAATAAAGCCCTTTCAAAATTCCTTATTTGATTCATAATTATAATAAAGCAATGTACCCATGACAAATGATAAAAAATTAAAAAATTATAAATTATAAATTAAAGAAAAAAAATTGCTTCTTAAACCTGTTTGATGTGGTAAAGCCTATGTAACTAAGAAATAAAGAAAATAAATGCGGATGAGACTTCCGAGATGTCTTCAAATGCACTAGTCTCTCATCTCCAACACATTTTCTTAACTGCGCTTTAATTCGCTGATCCTAACATAATAGATTTGAACTGTATATAAATTTATATGTAAGAAAAATATATATATATAACATAAATACGAAGGAAGAAATGCCGTTACCCAGCCGACTCTAAATATCGTTGAGCTGATCAAGAACAAGATTTATTAAAAATACAGTCGACAGTTGGACATAAACAGAAGCTTTTAAATAATATATATCCTTGTTACACAACATTCCTCGACTACGCAAACTGTGCCCCAACTAATTACAATTAACCGGACAAAAGATTACTATAAGATCTTACTACCTGGGGCTGGGCGTATCATCGATATTAGAGAAGGCCCCCGTATGTGAAGCAGAATAATCGTATTAGCAAGCGTCACAGCTTCTTCCAATTCTTTCACCACCGTACTCATTTCGGGTCTATTCGTTGACTCCTTTTCCACGCACATGTATGCAATCTCTGCCACTTTCCAAGCTGATTCTACGTTATATCGGCCACCCAATGAAGAATCCATAAGCTCTGCTAGTTTGCCACATGAAATCAGATTGTGTGCCTGATGCAATGATTATTTCAACATGTTGTTAACGAACATATCAAAAAATGATTGAAAACATTGGTTTGGGCTACAATTAGATGGATTACCGATTCTACTATTCCCTTCTTGGGTGATACTCCAGAAATAATCTCCAATAAAACTACTCCAAAACTGTAGACATCGCTCTTCTCATTTAATGATGATGTTGCAAAGTATCTGCATTAACTTATACATTTTAATCTACTAGTTTAGCACTCCCTATGTTTATAATTTGGTGAAAATTATATTCAAGAGTACATAAACTAGGTATATTTAAGAAAAAAAAATGCTATGGAGTTATGTGAAATACTCAGGATCAAGATAACCCAGAGTCCCTTTCACTTGAGTTACTGTATAACCATTGGAACTCTCTACCAGTTTTGATATGCCAAAGTCAGCTAGCTTGGCAGACATTCTGTTATCCAACAGTATATTACTACACTTTATATCTCTGTGTATGATTGGAGGGTAGCAACCCTGGAGCAGGTAGAGCAAACCTGCAAAATGTGTGTAAAATGGTTGAGATTGTATCCGTTTTACTATTTTACAAAAACAAGTAGATAAATCAACTGCTGCTGCCACAAACAGATTACCTTCCGCGGTTTGTTTAACAATATTTAGTCTCGTATGCCAATCAAGCGGCGTTTCCAATTTGGCGACGCCTGCAAATGAAGAAAACATCTAGTATATACCTTTTGCTTTGATATTCAGGTGAATTATAGTTATTTTAACACAAGATTTAATATATGAAAATACCATATAGATGATCAGTCAATGTTCCACCCGGCATGTATTCATAGACCAATGCCATTATGGGTTGTCTGCAATACCCAATAAGATTTACAAGATTCTTATGAAATATTCTTGACAGTATAGCTACCTGAAACCACAAAAACTGCTTGTTACTGGAAATTTGGGGCTGAGAGGATAATAATTGAGAGATTTAAGTAAAACTACTTTATAGATGATTTACATATTCTTGACAGTAGAGCTACCTGAAATCACAGACAACACTTGTTACTGCAGAATTTGTGGGTGAGAGGATAATAATTGAGAGACTTGAGTAATATTCTTTTATAGACGATTTATTAAATCTGTATAAGAGGACCAACCTCATTCTGAAATTCTTCTTGGCCTTGATTAGAATCAGTCTGAAGTATTTTTACTGCAACATCATATCTTGAAAGTCTGCCATAATATACAGATCCAAAGCCTCCTTTACCAATAAGTCTGGAATAGTTATTAGTAGAAGTCCTAATAGCTTCCTCTGTGTATTCTATAGCCAGCCTGTGATAATCATTTCGATTGTTTTCATCTGACAAAGAAGAAATAAAGAAAAAAATACTCTTTAAGGTGCCAAGCAGGGGTAAAAAGAAAAGAGAAAAGTTCTCCTATTTAAAAGTAGAAACACTAAATAGTTATACAATAATAATGGAGCTGTGTTTCACATACTAGAGATTGGAGAAACACCTGCAAATATGTGCTGTTGTGATGAAATTGGATCATCTGTGGTCAGAAGTGGTTGCGATGGGTGTTTGTGCGTCCATAACCAAATACCAGAAAGGATGACTAAAACAAACACCACCGAGCAGCCAATTAAAAGTCCGATCACCAACCCCTCAATTTTGCGGCTGCCTACCGGAATACGGTTTTGACGATCAAGGCTGCATGGTAGAGTTAACAATAATTATGGTTTCCTTGTGGACATTAAGTACAACTTCTCGGTTTTCATGTGCTATTTCTGTTTGGAAAGTAGTCAGTTGTATAGAAGTAGCATATTAAACAGCAGATAAACATGAAAGAACATAAAAGACTCATCCTATTGATGGATTTTCCAGTTGAAAACCAGAAGTTTATAGAAAGGTGGAAGAAAATCGATCTACCGAAGGTCTAAGTTGGGTCTCACTAATCCTTTTGAGACGGTTCCCTCCAATTTATTGTCCTGTAGAAATCTTTTCAACGAAAAAACACAAGCTCAATAAAGACAACCATTTTAAAAAGTATAAGACAACTTATATAATAAAAGGTTATAGCGGGATGAAATAAGATAGTGTCGTTAGTAAACATACAGTTGACTTAACATTTGAAGCTTCTCCAATGAACTTGGAATTTCTCCGGCAAGTTGATTGTTTTGCAGATGCCTTTGTCAGATAAAAAAATTTGGAATGGTTAGTGAAGCTGTAGAAAAAACTGCCTTTCCCATTTATACAAGGTATTTCAGATGGTAGCAAGTCACAGATGCCTTACAGTTTCGTAAGATTCTTCAATGAACCGAGGTCCGGAATATGGCCGGACAAATTATTATTTCCTAGCAGCTGTAACCGACAGCTTAGAGTAAGCAATCTAATTTCTATCGAAAGCTATTCTGGCCTTCTCACTGCAAAAGCAAGTTAGTACACTGTTAAATAAACTCTTACCAACTGTGTTAGTGCTGTTAAGTCCGCTATATTTGTAGGTATACTGCCCTCGAGATGCATGCTTGCTAGATTTCTGCAGAACAAAAAGAAAATTAAAATCATACATATTAATAGCCTAAGACATATGACCCAATGAATTGTTATGCTCTTTAGATATTATCAAGGAAGATTACATGATAATGACTCGTGGAGGATTGTCTTGGCTGCATGTTATCCCTGTTGATGAATAATCAGCTGGCAAGCATGGATCTCCTCCTGTCCAATCGTCTGGAAAAGATGTTGCCTCTGCTATTTTTCTGATAGCAACCACTGCGCTCACACAATTCGTGCAAACATTAAGTGCATAAACTATATTTGCAATTCATATACACAAAAATACAAAGCATTTTAGAACATCTATATGGAATACAGAAAGTCACCATCTCCGGAGTATGTGGTTGTCTGTACGTCCAATTTCCTAAACATTTCTGCTGCATTTATGAATGGTCCCAACTTCGATATAGGACTGGGATATAAAATTATGTTTATAGGAACGCGGCGGTCAAGTTGTAAATCTTTATTTGCTTGCCAGCATTCCAGAAATTTAAGCTCTACAAACTCTGATATTTGGTTTTCGTTAATGAAGGCAGTAAATATCTGTGTGAGGTTTGTCTGGTTGATGTTGCAGAAATAAAGTGCAAAAGAGTAAATTCCTGGGTCAGCGAAATCCGCAAAGTCTGAAATAGTCATATTGGCGACTTTTTCCATTTCAATGGCTGTCCTTGATACGTTCACGGGCGGTTTATTCGCTAACTCCCAGCTTCCTAAAGATTTCGTCTGATCTTCCTCAGCGGTAATATTCACTGTGGTGTTAGGTGCTACTGACGGCAACCACCAGCGATCAAAAGTATCGTCTGGGTAACTGACAATTGCGATCACCGTTCAACTTTGAATTAGATAAATTCTAACATGAGTACCATATTCTCTCTATTTGAAATTTAACTGGGGCGAAAGTAAGCCAAAATACTGTTTTGGGCTAATAACAACAATTGATCAATAGACGTCTAAAGCACCAAAATTTCCCAGATTAAGTTGAAATTTCATTCATAAAAATACTTACTGTAGTATTTTAGGACCATGAAAATTTGTGCGATTTACGAGATCTAAGGCATTCTTCTGCAAATCCGTTGAATCATACATAGAAGATTCGAGTGGCCGCAGCTCAATGCTTGGTATGAAAACATATCGCTCTTTCTCTGTTTGAGAATTGCGCACAAGGCATAAACTCAGACTATCACTTTTGGCAGCCAAGATGATCTCGGAAAATATGAATCTACCACTGCCTACACCAGATAGGTTGATATTCGTCCATTTGATTCCCTCGATAGCTAAATCAAAGAATCCTGCCAAAGGAATTGGGGAATCAGGAACGAAAGATGTTCTTACTAGATAATTTACACGGGGCTTCACAGGGAACAGGTAGCAATATTTCTTCACTGACAGATTTGGAAAATAGGCGAATGTCCAGAATTGTATCGGGAGGATTTCTGATGAACGCAACGCCGAAACGTTGCGACTTTTAATGAAAGGGGAATCGGAAATCCAGAGTAGGCCCTTGTGGTCTGTTACGTTATCAATAGCGCCACAATTGACGTTAAGGAAGCCTGATCATAAAAACAAAAGGCGTATTTAAAGTGCAAGATCGAAATGAGGTGAGAAGAAAATGGAGAATACTATCTGGATTTGACCGTGTGAAACTGAATAATCCAGTGGAAGTTGTAATGAGCGTAATCAAAAGTGCAAGATTGAAATGAGGTGAGAAGAAAAAGAAGGTTACCATCAGAATCTGAGTGTGTAAAACTGAATAATCCAGTGAAAGTTGTGATGAGCAACAACCACACTCTTGTTATCTCCATAACTGACATCTTTCGGACCTGCAAAGATTGGATAAACAAATTCCATCAAAACACAAGCATAAATTAATAGTACGAGAAAATGTCCCGCTAAAATAATATTACTCTTCTCAAAATAATCTTTAACAGAACTCCAACCTACTGCTTTTGAGAGTCGTCACTGCAGGCCTGCTAAGTTCTGATTTCCATATTGAGAGAGTCGCGTGTATATATAGATATTTCTTCCCAAGGGTTAATATCTCTGGTTTGGACTAGAGATTGTTAATCAAACAAGGATCTCGTCGTAATACGAGGTCAACGTTTTAGTGTTTACAGGACTCTTGGAAATTTCATCTCTTAAATGACTCTATTTAATTATTTTTCGGTTTGTTGGTCAATCGTGATTTTGTCTATTTCCGAAAGACTGCTTTGACGGAAAATGGAAATCTACACAAAAGGAAAGATTCGCTGGTTTTTTTCAGTTTGTTTGTATTTTATAGTTTTCCATGTCTTTCTTCGAATTATTCTTTAAATTATAGTCCTTATTATTAGGTTTCATCTTTATCTAATTTTTAAAATCTTTTGAATAGTTGTAATATGATTTACTTCTAGATTTTCTTAAGAATATTTCAATAATTTATATATCTTAAAAAAAATGTTTGCACTCTGAAGTGGGTTCATTTATGACCACATGTTATCTATATATTTAGATCAAACCATTCTTCTTTTATATATTAGGATTATCCTATTTTATGACTTGTCATTGAATAAGAAAATCATTAACAAAGAGTTTCCCACCAAAACTTATCTATCTAGATTTATTTGTGGTGCTTTAAATATACTAGGCTTTATTATATAGCAATCCTTATGTCATTTTTCAACACCATGAAAGGGATTTTTTCTTTATATTTTGAGATGATAATCTAATTTTTGAAAAGCTCTTGAAAAATATATATATTTAAAATATTTTGAGTTGTGCATTTCTTAATGGGCCAACAAATTGTCTTATACTAAGTATAGATTTATATTCTAGAATATTTTCTTTACTTTTTTATTGTTAGGAATGGTAACTATCACTTTCAATACAAGCATATATACTAGTTAATAAACCCATGATCCTTACTCCAAATTTGATTAAGTGCATCAAGGTGAATGGTTTAATGATCAATGTTCACAATGTTTGGTTTTAGAGTGCATGAAAGATACACCATTGCATATTAATAATATTCACAATGAGAGATATAAAATGCAAATAAAAACCGCTTTAATGATTGAATGAAATGCAATTGAAGGAATTGGTAGACTAAAAATTGAAACCAAAAGAAATGAAAAGAATGAAGTATTGGAGAAGGACCTAATGTAAATTAAAACCAATCTAAAGAGGGTGGTGGATATCATTGAAACCACCATTGATAACTCTACTAAAAGCATAAAAAATTCTACAAGAGAGACTAAAATCTTGCTCAACTCTAGATCAAGATGGGCCCAATTCAAGAACAAAAGGAAATAAAGCCAAGAGGATGAAAGGGGTAGACAAGGACAACACAACCTTTTGTGGATGAGCAACTAAAATTTTAGCAAGAAGAGGGGGATGCTACTATGACTCTCAACAAGCTTGAATTTTTTTGGGGTTTGTTTTAGTCATGCTATTTTTGTGGTTTGGCTCTTGACACTTTCTATTATTTGGTCCCTTTTGGTGGCTTGGACCTAGCTTTATTATTTTATTTCATTTTATTTTCTAAAGATTAGTTGCAATTAGACTACTTGATTGGTGGTTTTTTTTTGCATGAGGGTTGAAAACCTTTCAAAAATATCCCTTTTGCCCTCTAGAAAAATACTATAAATTTCCCAATTATTTGAAGAGTTTACAATATTAAAAATATGCCACTAGTTCTTATAAAAAATTTTTCATGACATGTCATAATTCTATCCATAGGGAGGAAATAAATCTCCCTCCTTTTGTAATGAATATGAATAGCCATGTTGAATTTAATTGAATGAAGATAAAAGGTGTAATAAAGTATTCAACATGTCATATCTATTTAAGGTCACACTATGTATATAAAATTAATAATAGCAAAAATATTTTAATAGGTGAGCATTCATATGAATGCCACATTCAAGTTGTTCAATGTTAATGCACTACCTACTAAATATATAAAACCTTGATCTAATTCGATACTCAGAAATATTTATTTGGTCATTCCAAGGATTCAATGATATAATGATGCATATCTAAGTAATCTAGGTATTCTCTTAAAAGAGAAAGTTACCAATGTTTGAAGAAAAAATATCTTGAGTGAGATTTCATCATATTGTTCCAAATATCAAATTCTCTTGTTGGCCACTCTATCTATGAATTTGTTTCAATCTCTAAATGGAAATAGAATAATGAAGTAAACCATCTTCCCATACTTAAGATTAAAATTGATCTATCTCCTAAAAATCATAAAAATTATAGCTTAATACTAGACTATGCAAGGACTAGGAAGAGTAATGTTAATCCTAAATTACTTAATACTTGGTTTTGGATCACAAAATTAGATAAATAAATATATTTATGTTAAATATCTAATGTTTTATGTATAGCATTCAAAGTATAAGTCAATATGAATTAGTGAATTAAAATTTATCTTCATAGATTTCACAACCATATATTTCCTACATTCTAAATCATATTTTATTGAGGTCAAAAAAGGCTCATTCTAATCAATCTAACATGTATTGAAGAAAAAGTTGACTCCCAAAAAACTAAATGAGTTGATTTTAACTATAAATCTTAAAATATGATATAAGTTCCAATTAATTATATTTAATAAATAAAATAAATAGATATATATTTGATTTTCTATAACTAACATTATATTTAAAACCTAAAGAAGATGTCTTCACTTAAAAAACATTAATTTTCCCTCTATTTTCCCTATGTGATAAATTGTTGTAAGATGAAAGTAGATTAATATTATATTTCCAATGCCTCATGATAGAGATGTCATTAATAATTATTATAAATTATATAGAGGGCACACAAATCAAGATAGATATGTTGTATCTAGCACAAATTAATCCTTATTTACTTTTATCAAGTCAATTGACATAAATATTTTCTTGGTGACCTTCAAAATTCTTGAGAAAAGCTATGATTGATCCAAAATATGATGGCCTAACACAAGCCCACCTTTTAACATGAAGATATTTAATTCAGAAGAAATATAGATAACCAAGCCTTGATGCATGTTTTGACACGACATGTGTAACAAGTTGTTCCCTTCTTGAAAGGGAATTAATCTCCCAATTTTATTTTTCATTAATTTAGTTTACTTAAATAACTCAATAAATAGATGTCAACTATTTATTCAAGAAGATTCAATGGAATTAAAAAGGAATTGTAGATAAGTAGCAAGTTTTAAGATTTTTTTTTGTATTGATTATCGGTGGAACACCATGCTTTACATGGAGATCATTAACAAATTTTCATCAAAGAAACAACCTCCCACATTTTGCAACTTCATAATGCTCCTCCCATTACATACACAACAAATAGTTGTTTCCATTATAGCTTTACATTACATGTACATCACTTAGCAAATTTCAATATTTTATTTTACATCCTGTTTTACCACTGCAAAATAGATCCATTGTGCTGTCAAAAAGGGTCACTATGTTGATAGGAAGAGCCACCATGCTGAACCACTTTTGAGTTGCCAGGAAAATCACTAACTTGTCCACCATCTGGGAGTGCAAAAGTATTAAGTATGTCACCAACAAAAGTAGTTGAAGCATGCCAAAAAATACCATAGTTGCCAAAAATAGAGGGGCCAAACATGTTAGTTTGCTGCATCCGCCCTATGATCATGATCTTTCATCCTCAAAAGTGCACCTGCTGCTTCAATTTCCTCGCTGTTGAAGTCCTCTATGCTGAGCAATGGTGGAATATCTTCGCTGTGACTATCCTTAAGCACCTTCTCATTGAACTGTTTTAGTTATAAGAAAAGATAAAATAAATAGATATAAAAAAAATTAAATTTTATTTTATCATTTGATACATGAAAATTGACATACAACTATAAAAATTTCATATGAGAATGGTTCTATTTAATCCAATCCTTAAATCTCAATTTGTATGTAGAAAAATCTAATGTAAAATACTATTTAATTAAATTTTTTCTTATTGGTTTATATTTAGGATTTTAGTTAGCTATGAATGACAAGGAAAATAACATGTTCAGGTATAAATTGATAACAAAGCATTGAAAAAAGTTACAATATGAATACTTTATGCAATTCAAAACTGAAAATTTTATATTTTTTATGGTTCAAAATGAATAAATCCTCAATTATATGAAACATTCTTTAAATTCATCAAATTCTTATCAAACCATGATTAAAATAACATAAAAACATAGCTCATGACTAGACAAAATTAAAGGAAAGAATAACATAAAATAAAAGCAATTATATTGAATAAGCATGATGAAAATTATTTTCCAATCTCTTACAATATCAATGTTTTTGGCTTTTATAAGTTTTCCAAGGAGAAGAAATTTGAAAGTGTTCCCTTGAGATTTATTTTTCTAAGATTTACAATTGAGAAGGCCAAAAGTGATGTCTTTAGATTGAAATTACACCATATGTGACATGAGTTTTTTGTTTTCTTTAGAATTTAGAATTTATATTATAACTATGTTTTTAATGAGGTTTCATTCACAATAACTATAAATTCTAAAGAGGGAACATAAATTATAACACATATAGCGTATTTAGCACTGATTGATTATTTTCATATAAATTTTATTAATTCAACCAATGTACATATATTCTCTATGACCTTAAATAAATTCCTTATAAAAGATACATTTGATCCAAAATGTAATGGCCTAACATAAACCACATTCAAAGATGAAGATACTATATAAAAATAATTATAGGTAACCATGGTTTTACACAAGAGAATGTGGCAAGTTGTTAATTTTAATAAAGAATTTAATCCCCTAAATTTTATCTTGATTGAATTTTTCTTAAATAAGTTAATAGGTAGATGTCAACTATCCATTCAAGGGACTCTATTCAAATTAAAAGGAATCCAAGATACACAATTAGTCTACAAGAATGTTTTAGCTATAAAGAAATATTAAAAAAATGCATATGAGATCGATTTGAGTTTTATTCTATCATATGATGCATGGAAAATGACCTACAACTTTAAAAATTCATAATTTTAAATATGGAATGAATTTATAATTCTAAATAAAGTTCTAAACTAATCATAATGTCATTGATTTTGTAAAAGAATAGAAAAGAAGAATGAGAAGAAGAAGACAAATGAGAACAAGCCTATTTAATCCCATTCTTAAATCTAAATTTGCAAATAGATAAATACGATGTAAAAAATATTTTCTTTAGTAGTTTTCACTTGACCAATAATAAAGGAGGGTGCATCTTCTAGGGATAATAATCTATGAAAGAAAAATACTATGTTAAATTATAAATTGATAAATTGATAAATTGATAAAAAGAATCTTCTTAATATTTATGTAAAATAGATAGATCATGTAATTCAACACAATTTTTTTTTGTTAACCACACCAAAAGGTTCATAATGAAAATCTCAATGATATGAAATATTCTTTTAATTCATCAAATACTCATGAAATCATGAATAAAATAACTTATAAAAATTCAACTAAAGAAGAACATGGTGGACTATCATTCAAATAACATGTAGTATGTATAGCTTCATCTGACAAATATTGATCTAACTAAGAACTATTCAACATTATTCCATCATTTTCTATTGATTTTTCATTTATCCTCTATATTGGTGTCATTTTTCTATGGTATATATGGAGTCCTTTTTTACCTTACAATACCTATGTTTTTGTAGAAGTCATCAAATTTTATTGCATAATATTTTGCTCCAATTTTTGACCTTAATACTTTAACTTTTTGATCCATCTAAATTTTAACAAGAATTCCAAGATATTTTATCTTGTAAAAAGATTTATATTATTTCCTTAAAAAGTGAATCCAACTATAATTTGAGTAGTCATTGATAAAGGAAACATAGTAATTAATAGCAGGAACTTTAGAATAGTCATGATAAAATGGCTGCTAAGGATAGTGAAGATGCTAGTCACTCCAAGAAAAAAGGTAAGAAAGGAGGAAACTCTGCCTCACTTAGTATTGAGGAGACCCAACCCACTCATAAGGGGCCTTTTGACCTTCAAAGAGAAACTTCAATTCCTAGATAAAGAGTGGAAGGCCATTAGTGGCCTTAAGTTTTTGGGTGACTGATAGGTGGTCTGATCCTATGCTCTCTCTCTTTTTTATTGCTTGTCTGTTTGTAGTCACTTCTCTTTTTGTTTTTAGGTTTCTCACTTCTCATGAGCCCCCATTTTTTTGCTTCTATGATTTTTTTGTTTATGGGTACCGGTCTTTCCAAACATTAATCTAATAAAAAGAAACCTTTTTCTATTAATAAGGGTCTTAAGCCCCTTTTCACCAATTTGAACTATCCTATGGTGCGTCACCATACATGAATCTATGTTTTTAATCACATACATAGAGTTAAAATAAGTAGATGCATCAATATCAAATAAATTATCATATAAATATCCCCTAGTTATCATCAAATTCTCTCTAACTAACTAGAAACCACTCCTATCAAGTGTGACATGCACTCCAAGATTGTTTATTTTAGAAAGTAAAAATATTTTTTGTGTCAATCTTATAATCTTTAACACATCCATGAGAGATATAACTCTCCCATCATCATAATTAATTTTTACCTTTTCATTTCCAACAATCGAATGTGAACCATTATCACTAAGGAATTCCTTATCACTATTATATGGTCTATATGAAGTTGTTGTGATGATTCATATGATACAAGGAAGTTGAATAAAAAATTGAGTCATTAGTAGCAATGTTTGAACAAGTAATTAAAGAACCATTTTATAATAAAAAAATATGATTAGAGGAGTCTTCAAAACAATTCTTATTTTTACATTCCTTCTTTACAAGTATGTATCTATGATATTTATAATATTTTAATCTACTCTTACTAGTTGTTTTAAATAATCATTTATATAGGTAATTTTTTTTCTTAACCTCCTCTTTTTACACCATTTTCATTGGATCTACCTCATACACCTAGTGCATCCTTGGAACCATCTTTGATGGATTTTGGATGCAAGATTTGTTAGAGTAATTGGGTATTTACTTTATTAATTATACAATATTTGTTTAATTACGTAAAGTTCCTTTTTACCTCTTTTCACTTAAGCTAACATTAAGTGCATAATAATTAATTACTTTATTAATTATTATTGTGCAAGCCTAGGGTTTTCCTTTTTAGGGTTTTCATCTATATGTAGTTGAAAACTATCTTTTGTATCATTATTCATTTTACATTTTGTGTGAATTCATGGCTCCACATTCTTAAGCATTTCCTTTGTTGCTTCTCTTTGCTTCTCCTTGTAACAGGTTATTTGTTTGCAAAGATCTTTTGAGCTTCTGTGGTGTTGTATCTTCTCAACTCCAACATGGTATCAGAGCTTCAGATCTGTAGCTGCTTGTTCTTGTTTTGAAGATTTTTGGAGTTACAAGGGTTTGTTGCAAGCCATTTTTTATTGGAGCCGCATCATTTTTGCTTCAAAAATTCAGTTTTCACTCTTTTGCAGGAAAAATGATTTATGGGTTTTGTAGTCAGCGTCGAAATCTGAACTGGGTATCTTTTAAATTTTGTATATCTTGCACAGATCTAGAGAAAATCACTGTTGAAAAAATGGCGCGCGTCATTTTTCTCTTGGCTGAAAGTAAAAAAAAATATTTTTTCATATTCTGCTTGTTGGATCAAGAAACGATTTTTGGGTTTTGTTTCTAGCATCAAAATATTTCTGGGTTTTTATTTTTGTCTACAAACAATGAGTAGATTTTCCAGAAATCAAGTTAGAAATAAACATTTTTTGCTAGAAAATTCGTTTCCTGCAAGCTAAATTTAGTTTTTGAAAAATTCATAACTTTTGGCCACGGTGTCCATTTTGTGCAAATGAATAGGCATTGGAAAGGTGTTACAGTGCTCTTTCCAGATCTACAATCTATTTTATCAGAATATTTACCAGGTATTTTTTATTCAGCTTTGTGTGTTTTTACACTTTGCTCAATTACTTGGTCATTTTGGCTCCTTCATGGGTTTTGTGTGCGTGGAATGGGTTATATTAATTTGATCTAAATGTTGTAAGGTCATATTTTTCAAATTTTTTTTATTTGAAGAGTTATCATGGGTTTTTCTACTCACCCTTCAGTTGTTCTTCTAGAACGGAGTAATTATGAGTCATGGGCAAAGGGTATACTTATACATTGTAGGTGGCTTAATATTTTGCCTTATTTGTATGATCTCATACCTGAACTAGCAATTTTAGAGAGAAAATTAGCATGGGATATCATTAGAAATCACATAGTAGGACTTATATTGTCTAGTGTTGATTATGACACTGTGTTGGTTATATCAGACATTGATTGTCCTCACCCACTTTGGACGCGTCTTTGGGAGATCTATGAAGACCCTATTCTATCTCCATTCCCAGAGGATCCTGCTTTAGATTGTCTCTTACCCATTGCTTGGAGAGAAAATACACCCTTTGATCATGATACTTTAGAGGAGCTTGAGTATTTAAACACCCTTACATGTTCTGATGGATCAGAGGTTTGTCTCACAGTTCCTACTTTTCCGACTGAGACTTCATCAGCATCTCTTGTTGTTCTTGATTCAGTGCAGCAGGGAATCATACATCTTCCAAACATAACTACTTTAGACTCTTATGTTGTAGACATATCTTTCTTATTTGTGGAGTCTTATATTACAGATTTGGAGGATTATTTTGAGGACATTCATCTCCTCTACCTTGACAGTCAGGTTATCACCGTTCGCCCACCATTATCCGTGCATTCAGAGGTTGCATTTTAGTATTCTCCATATCAGTTTGGATTTGACATTATTTGTTTCAGTTCAAACAGTGAGACTCTTCAGCATCCTATCATGGCACACATATTGAGATAGATTGGTTCATCATTCTTCACAGGGTTTCTTCGATACAGGTCCATGGATCCGTTTCTTCCCAAGGGGAGGAATATCATTTGCCGCTTTAGGATCTCCTTTTGGATTCTACATCAGACATCTACCATTGTGATAGGAGTTTCTTCATTGTGGGGGGGCCTTCTTCTCTCTTTCTATCTCTCCTATGGAGATCATTGTACATGTACTTATATGATAGAAGTTGTCTATGGGGGGTATCATGTTATCCACCTCCTATCCTTCTTTCATTAGTGCATTGCATTCTTTCCTTGCATTCTATTTTGGGGAGGAGTTTTGTTCCCACTGGGTTTTCTCCTTTACCCCTTTTTATTTAGTTTGCATTGATTTTGTACATGGGTACCTAATCTGGCCTTGTTGCTGGGACCCATTGCTTTTGCTTTCAGTAGCTTCTTCTAGGTTTTAGCTTCTCCCTATGTCTATCTTAAGGGGGGTGTTAGAGTAATTGGGTATTTACTTTATTAATTATACAATATTTGTTTAATTACATAAAGTTCCCTTTTACCTCTTTTCACTTAAGGTAACATTAGGTGCATAATAATTAATTACTTTATTAATTATTATTGTGCAAGACTAGGGTTTTCCTTTTTAGGGTTTTCATCTATATGTAGTTGAAAACTATCTTTTGTATCATTATTCATTTTACATTTTGTGTGAATTCATGGCTCCACATTCTTGAGCATTTCCTTTGTTGCTTCTCTTTGCTTCTCCTTGTAATAGGTTATTTGCTTGCAAAGATCTTTTGGGCTTCTGCGGTATTGTATTTTCTCAACTCCAACAAGATCATCCTAGGGTATAAGAGAAATCATGCATCAATAAATTCACTTGTTTGTTTTATTTGTTTTTTTACATTTGCATTCCATTCAATACTGATAATTATGGATCATTTTTCATATTAATATATTTTACATACAACACCTAATAGTTGACGACACATGTTCCACATTGATAGTTCAATTTTTTATTTAATTCTTAAAATATTTGGATAATTTTAAAGATATAATTTAGTCTCTAACCTTCTACTAGGAATAATAAGCTAGTGTTAAGTTGCACTCTACATGGTGTTTGGCTATTTCATGAATCCTGTAATTAAAAAATTAAATTACATTTGGTCTAGACTAGTTGTAGGATGCATCAAGATTTATTAATCCATAAATTTTACTATGTTGTTTCTAGAGGATTCATCAACACATTAAGGTTGATTACACATTTCATGAGGCCTAAACTTTTGGACAAAGTTGTGACCTCAAAGTGAAATCAATTCTAATTATTTTAGATGATATATAATAATTTTCCATGATCATTAGAAGTTATTTAGCATTATATAAATAAATCAATTTTAGATCCTAGCTTAGTATTGGAATTGTATTGCAATATCATTCAAATTATGTAATCTACCCATTTGTAATCAAATGGATAAGCCCTATAATGGTTTTTTGTTTAGGCAAAATGCATGAAGCCTATAAATATAATGATAAAATAATATAAAAGCATTTACAAAATATGAACAACAACTCGGTAAATAGGAGCTGGTAGGTTGTCTACAAATGCTAGCAGAGCATAGAGCTAGTCACAAAAACCTATAAGATAAACCCAGCTAACACCCTAGAGGCTGAAATTACAAAATTCAGTATAGCCTAAAACCCAATACAACAGGAAATAACAAATTACTCCTCCCCATGCGAAATGTCCCTGTGAGTCACCAAGCTATGAATATTTATTCACGCATCGCTCTTTTCCTTCATGGTCTTTCTTTCTTTCATGACGTCGTATTTTGTTTTGATACCGCTCTCAACTTTTTGACCGCCACCATGTGGCATCCTATTAGAGCTTCCCTTCAAGAAACTTCTCTTTCCTTTTTCCAGGCTTTGGTTGCTTGACACATCACTTCGGTCCATTTCTGTTCGGATGGGGCCCACACCGTAGTTACCTTTATCGGGAGATTTCCACGTGGCGATTGTTCGGGCATTCATTATTTTTGTTCAGATTTTGTTTTGATACCGCTCACAACTTTTCGGCCGTCACCACATGGTGTCCTATAAGAGTTTCCCTTTGAGATGTTTCTCTTTCCTTTTGCCGGGCTCCGGTTGCTTGACACATCACCTCAGCCTGCTTTCTATTCGGATGGGGCCCACACCATAGTTACTTTTGCTGGGAGCTTTCCACTTGGTGATTGTTCAGGCATCCATTATTTTTGTTTGATGGTTGTTGCAACTGTTTCCTTCTTACAGCCGCTTGTCCATTCTATTTTGCTACGGCATGGCCCATCTCTTCTCAAAATGTCCCTGTTGGCATGATGAGAGTGGAATAGAATGCATCAATCCCTCAGACATGTTACCTCCACCCCCAACACCTCGCAAAAAGCCACCTCCACTCGACCTCCATCAATTATGAACGTGGTCAAGATTCAATTCATCTTGTGTCAAATAGCTCTCAAACAGACACTCCCAAGGCCTTACAAGCAAGCCAATTCTCAAGTTCTAGGGATGAAATTCCATTTTACTTCACTGTTCGGGCCCAAGCATGAAACAACGAGACTACAAAACTTGCAACACCATAAAGCACTAGCTGAGATAACCATTGAAAACTGTGTCCTTATTTAGAATTTTGGATAGGTTGCCAACATTAGCAGATGATGTTGAAGACATTCTTTCAACACCACGGTGGATAAATTTTTGACATCACAAAACAAGGGAGCTTCTTACTCTACACTTTAACGAACAGGCAGTTAGGCAATAATTTCTCTATTAATTAACTCATGCAAGCATGAGAATACGCCCAGCCCCTGATCATTTTCAATAGTGGACAATTCAATTTTATCATAGGCCATGTTTGCTAAAAGGTCGGCCAGAGTATTCACTTCTCTATATACATGGGATAAATGATAGCTCTCAAACTTCCGTAGAAGGTTCTATACAATTTGCAACACATACCTAATAGACCATGTGTGACAAGATTTTAATTTGCAAGCATTTATCACTATGAGTGAGTCACTGTCAACATGAATGGATTTAATTTGAAGGCATTTAGCTAGCAACAAACCATGAAGTAAAGCCAAGGCCTATGCCATATTATTAGTTCTTGAGGGGATAATTACTATCTTAGCTACCTTGACAACCCCTTTTGCATCCCTTATGAAAACTCCCGCACCAGAAATGCCTGGATTACCTCTTGAGGCTCCATCAAAATTTAATTTATAATAACCTTCCATTTGTGGTGACCATTTAACTGTGCCTCTATCAACCTTCTGAATGTGAGGTTGCTTCATGCTACCTTGAAACGGTAAAGAAATATGACCCCAATTTTTCAAAATGCAATGATCCCATGAAGAAAACAAAGCTCCTACACCTTTATGATCAACAACCTAGGAATTGACTACTTCTGAAACTAATTTCTCAATCAGTGCTTGAACATGCTGAACAAAAGATGAGATCTTTTTGAAAATACATTTGTTCCTCTCCCACCAAATAGCCCATACTACCGAAGCCCAAATAGCTTTCCAAATGCAAGCAAAGAAAGAGTTCTTGTATAAAACAGGCCATGCAATAAATAAATCCTAGAGTGAGTTTGGTAGAGGAATGAAAAGGTTTAACAATTGAAGGATAAATGACCAACAAGACTGAGCAAAATGGCATTGAAGAAAAATATGGTCACGATCTTCCAGGGCTTGATTGCATAATATACAATTGAAAGGATCCACAATTCCCATCTTGGCTAACCTCTCACTCATTAGAACTCTTTTTCTTAATGCTAACCAAGAAAAACTACCTACCTTTGGTAAAAAAACACTGTTCCAACAAAAAGAATATGCCCTATGAGAATGGTTGGTGTCTGCCCTGCTGATAATTTCCTTATACCCTTGCTTGATTGAATAAGACCCAATTTTTGATGGGGCCCATAAAATTTGATCTACCTTCCTTATCAAGAAGACAGCGTTGTTGGACATGGTCTGATTCAACAAATCTTGTTGGGCTTTTGAGATTTGATCCACCGAGAAATATTTCCACAACATCTTCCTGATAGAGGCTCCACCAGACTAACATAATCTGAAAGCTTTGTTCCCCAAAGCTGAGAAAACACTAGGATTGCAGATTGCAATTCTTGATAGGATCCTAAAGGTGGAAGGCCATTCCATGAGTCCCTCCAGAATTCAACCTCATCTCCCTTATTGACCTCCCAAGATATGTGATAAGTAATCACTTTCTTGCATGACAACATGAAATTCCACATAGCTGGCCCTTGGGGAGGGTTGACAACTGTGAAGATCCTTTTAGGATCCCTGTTATCAAGATATTTTGTAGTCAACATGGAACACCATTTTGAGTCTGATTTGGAATACATTTGCTAAATGAATTTACCTCCAAAAGCTTGGTTACGTTTGGAAATATCATGCAAACCCACACCACCTTTACTTTTGTCAGATGCCATACTTTCTAAGGATACTAGAGGTATTTTTTTGCTGTCATTCATATTCCCTTTCCAAAGGAAACCTCTAATAATTTTTTGAATTTGATCCGTAATTGACTTAGGAGCCCTTAAAATAGAAATGAAGTAATTGGGTATAGCAGAAAGAACAAACTTGATTAGAAGGATTCTACCTGAAAATGATAACTAGTGAGCCTTCCAAGCACAAACCCTCTGCTTTATTCTTTCAATAATTCCCACCCAAAATGTTGGTTTGCTGGAACCCATTAAAAAAGGTAGACCTAAGTACTTACATGGAAGTTCAGCTTCTTGAAAGCCCAAAATTCTAATAAGACTCATTTTAACAACAGCCTTAGCATTAAACACATAAATCTTTGATTTATGTGCATTCACTCTTCACCCTGAAACCAAAGAGTAACTGTCTAAGACCTCCTTGATCTACATAGCTTCTGAAATAGAAGCTTTACCATACAAAAGTGTATCATCGACAACTAAATTATGGATGACTAAGATATCCATTTGAGGAATCAGAATACTATGCCAGCTACCTTTGGCATGCTTCTCTTTGATAGTTCTTCTCAAAGCCTCAACCATAATTATGAAAAGGAAAGGCGATAAAGGATCACCTTGATGGACACCTTGTGTTGCTTTAAAGAAACCACAAGGGGAACCATTAATGAGAACTAAAAAATGTACACCAGATAGGCAATAAAGAATCCACTTACACCATTTTTTTGTGAAACCAAACTTATCCAACACCTTAATAAGGAAGGTCCAATCCACTCTTTCATAGGCTTTCATCATATCAAGCTTTATAATAAAGGATGATAACTTATTCAAATTGATGGAATGAAGAACTTCATGTGTTATTAATGCCCCTTCAGATGTTTCTCTTCCTAGCACAAAGCCACCCTGTTCTTGGGATATGATTTTTGGAATTAAAGGTTGCAGCTGCAAGTAGATTGCCTTGGTAAAAATTTTATACACTGTGTTGCATAGTGAAATAGGCCTGAAGTTTGCAAAAGTTTTGGGATCTATCACTTTAGGAAGAACAACAATGTTTGTGGCATTGAATTGCTTTAGCATTGACCCCGACCTAAGAGATTCCTCCAAGGCCAAAAGGATCATTTTCTTGGTGACTGTCCTAAGCATCAAGCTTAAGAGGAGAAAGAAGATTTGTGAAGAAGTGAACACTGTCTTCTTGGATTTCTTCAGTGTTGTATAACTGATTCCTCGAGTTGAACTCCTGAATGGAAAAAAATGTTTTAGATGCCCTCTTTTGCAGAGCTGAAGCATGGAAGAATTTTGTATTTTTATCCCCATCCTTCAACCATAATTCATGTGATTTTTGCTGCCAATAAACTTCTTCATGCTTGCCCAATTCTACCCACAACTGTTGGAGCTCCTTTTGTTTTTCATAAGTAATAACATCCAAACCATTCTGAATAATGTGCTCATGGAGAACCTCTAACTGTTTTGCAACTTCTTCTTTTTGGACAAATATATTCTTAAAGGTACTCACATTCCACTCCTTTATCTTCCCCTTGATATATTGCAGCTTCTTGAAAAGCTGAAACATTTTTGTACCTAATTGGACAGGAGAACTTACCCACCATTGCCTTAGTAAGGGCAAAAAATGAGGATGTTTGAACCACATTTTCTTGAATTTGAAGGATGGTTGATGCCTTAAAATTCCTAAAAGTCTTGCTATAGACAACATTATGGCATAGTGATTAGATTAAAGATATCAAGTTTCCACAATCCATAGTGTTCATTGCAATGATTTCTGGCTTTGATTCTGTGAGAAAAATTCTCACACAATCAAAGCCAGAAATCATTGCAATGAATAATGATTAGAGTCCAGGAATGGAAGGATTTGGGAGGCCAAGCTGACGGAGGAACAAACCCAATCTTGCAAAACTAAAAACCTGTCAAGCCTTACAACAATTTTTGACAGAAATATTTTCTGCGATTTCTCCATGTGAACTTCCCATTTTCTAGAATGATATCCCTCAAAGCATTATCAGAAATGAAACACCCAAAATCAGACATCATTTTTGGAGGTGGAGAAATTCCTCCTTTTTCTTCATTCAGAGACACTATAGACACTATTGCATTAAAATACCCTTGATATATTGCAATTTCAAGTGTAGTTGTTGGACTATAGACACTGATGAGCTTGAACTAGAGGTCAAAGCTACTTACCTCTAAAAGCTGCCAGTTGGTATCAAAATTTAGCACAACCACAGTTACTGTTTTTGGATTCCATAATGCAATTAGATCCCTAGATGCCCCTTGGGAAGGTATTGCAACCGATTTCCACTTATCCCATTTAGAAACTATTGACTCAAACCCTTCTTGTGATAACTTAGATTCTTGAAGAAGAAAAATATTTTCCCCACTAACATCAATTTGTCATTTGATGTAGGCTCTTTTGTCAGAGGCATTAATGCGTTTGACATTCCAAGAAAGAGTCTTCATTGCACTCGAGGAGAGAAACAATATCTCCTCGATATTTTGCTGATTGACATACTTCCATCTAGAGTGGCCTACAGACCTGATTCAATTTCCTCTTTCAATTTTTTCTGATTTTGATTTCCTACCTCTTTTGACTGGCACTTTCTGTGCCGATTTTTGAGATATTGGTGTTTGAGCTAGAGATAATTCCTGGGAAAAATCAAATTCAACATATGCATTTACATCCCCATCATAGGGTTCATCAATGCAACTTTCATATGAATGACATCCCAACTGCATTATTTCTCCCCTTGAACCTTCCTCCTCCTGTAGTATTTCATTTGCAATCTCTTCAAACAATTCAGAACCAATTGATTCAAGTAGTTTCTATGCAATGCTATCTAGACTATCATGGGATAACTATTCCCTAGATTGTCGATTCTTGGAGCAACCACTCAAAACCAACTCCACAGATTTAGGAGGACATTGATTTTCTTCAAAAAATAACCCCTGATGTGCACTCGAAATTCCTACTTCATAGAAAGTACTATTTTGAGGTATTTTATGATATGTGACAAATACATTAGGAAAGGACTGCATCATTCCCAAATAATCCATAGTGAAACGATAAAAATTCTACAACTAAGCAAGCGAAAAAAAAATCCTAGGTGAAGCAGAGGAGATGAGGTCTAGACGAGAGCATTTTCTATAAAATACCCTCGAAGCTCCACTCTCCTAATGACTTTCAACTTCTCCTTCAAAAGCAACCTTCCCTTGAGTTTTCTCACCTTGAAACCCTTGTTCTTTGAAGACTTGATTTGTGTTAGAAAAGTCATGAACTACAGGATGAATCCCCAAACCTTGACTAGTGATAGGAGATTTATGATCTTCATAAACAAAAAATAGATCTTGGCATCCCTAAATACGGTTTACCTGATTATTATGCATACGTGTGGCTATATCTGTCTGTAGCTCAATGCCCTTAGTGGATTGACTGATACAAGAACACACATCAACCACATGATCCAAACTATGACATGTAGAGCAATAGTTATGGCAATTTTCAAATATTATCTCTCGCTCCCAAGAACCATGCTTAGATTTAATGATAATCTGACTTGGAGAGGGTTTAGAGGTATCCAATAAAATACACACCCTAATAAGAAAAGATGGATTAGAAAAGAACTCTTTATCATGCTGGAGAAAGATGCCTACTTGATTAGCCATGCATTCTAACAAATTCAACTCTCTATATTCAAGTGGTAAAGAGTGTAACTAAATCCAAACATACATGAATTTAACACAGAAGAGGGAGGGTTTGAAATTAGGTGTCCATAAATTCATACACAAGCCAAACCCTTCATAAATCCAAGATTTGACATCAAAGACTGTATCCCTCTACTTTTTCTTATGAAAAATAATAGTAAAGACTCCCTCCTTTTCATCTAAGTAAAACACTTTTGAAACCCCTTCCCATTCCTCAAACAATAAATATTTCAAAAGATCAATGCCAAGGGTTATATCTAAAAACATACAAATTAAAGCTCGACTGCGAAGATTAGAGACTTGATTCTGAAGCAACTCCTCTTAAAATGTTATTTTGACCATTGCATTTGTGTTTATTAAGACACCATTCTGTTGGTTGAGTAGAAGCGTCGAAGAAATTTTTCCCAACTGACCCTCTTTGCAAACATCTTTACATTTCCACTGTAATACAATATTTTTCTTGTTTCTCGACTTCTTATTCTTACCAAACCTCTTATTTTTCCTTTTCTTTTGGTGGGATTTTGCTAACGACTCCGACGCCTTCACTTTTTGGAAACCTTGTGAATGCCTAGGTTGCTGCTATTGTAAAGAATCCCTACTTGCACAACCCACCTTCACCTCAAAGGAAACATTAATTTTTCCCACTTGTGGCTTTGGATTGAAGGGAACTCCTCGATGGAGATCATGAGTAACATCCTTAGAATGTTGATCCATCCGGGTTGTGTTCTTGGAATATTTCAATGGAGCCTCCTCATTTTTGTATGACCATTGATATAGAATTGAATTTGTATCACATTGTCCATATTTGAGCTCCCTTTTGAAAACTGTGTTCGTTTCATAGAAATCAATGATCGCTTGACCATGTTTGATAGTAACCCTATGCGCAGGAACTGGATCTCAATTTGGGCGTGAAAAGCTTTGACCTTTCCCAGAAAACCCACTCAAAATATGGCCACCACGATTTCCAACATGGCCCTTGGTCTGATGTAGACTTTGATGATGCTAGATGCTGCCATGTTGATGATTTCTATCTTTTTCTTCAAGATAGCCATTGCTTTGCCATTGTTGCTCTGCCATTACAATCTTGTTCTCCAACTCTCACCAATATTAATTATTATTGAGTCCATGATAAAATCATGAAATCCATCATAAGCCCTATAATTGTTGGGAAAGTATGCCTCTATTTTTTGGCCTCTTTCATTTGGACACTTAGGCGAATTCTCTTGTTTCTGGCCTTAAACGCCATACCGCTGCAGGGTTGCCTTGGTGGTGTGGTTGTACGGTTTACCACTGGTCACCTTTCTCTGTCTGGCGGTTGGGTGGTGTTACCGCGGGGTGCTCCTGTTGGTGGCGAGGTAACGCGGTAAGCAGCGCAGTGGTGGCGGGCTGGCAGAAGATAGTTGCCGCAGTGGTGCAGTTGACGGCGATAGGATGGCTAGCGTCCAGTGCTAGTGGTTACCGTCCTACTATGGTTGGTGCTCGGAGTGACCGCAGTGGCCATGGTAAGACCATTGGTGGTTTGCCAGAGCAATTACCGCTCTACCATGGTGAGACTTGACGCTCTCTGCGGTAGCATGGTGAGACCGTTGATGGTTTGGTTGGCAGTTACCGCCATACTACGATGGGCAAAGCCAAGCCTAGCGGTAGCATGATGGAGTCCGAAGGCGAGCTCGATCTGACTTACCGCCATACCGTGAGGTGGGTCCAACAGTGTTGCGGTAGTGCGGTAGGTGCTTGGGGTAGAGTTTGATCGAGTTGGTCTCGGTGTCAGAACGATAGGCGAATGGTAGGGTGACATGTGGCAGTTTGGCAGCATCTATTTGGCCAAAGATAAAGGAAAAGATTGAGCTCGGTGAAGACTTGGGCCAAAGCTCATCGGAACTCGGATGGCTTACTGCCATACCGCGAGGTGAGTTGGTCTGGGCAGTGGTAGTGCAGTAAATGGCGGAGTGAGCTTGGGTGAGCTCACTGCCATACTGTGACAGGTTCTTTTGAGCTCAACGGTAGCGCAGTAGGAGCGCGTATGAGCTCGAAACTCGGTTGACCGAGTTGGACCAGTTTTTCTAAGTGTCAGAGGTGCGACTGCAAATGAGATGGAAAGACGTGGCAGATTCTTTGAGATCCCATTAGCCAGAGAGTTATTTCCTAATTGCAATAGAGCTATATTATTGATGGAAGGTTGACGGATGCGTCTGGGCCGAGTTAATGATTCTGTGTCTCAATGTAGCTATATAAGCGATGCAAGTCATTAGGGAATGGTTGGTGCTTGCAAGTGGATAATTTATTATCCTATTGACCATTGTAGACATGGATGAGCTGAACAGGCATGCACACGGTTTAAGATTAGAAAATAATCTTGTGTGTAGTTCGAGACAGATGATGAGCAATATCAGAGAGAGGCTGAGAGTGTTCGAGCGGTTCAACAGTGAACAATTTGACTCTCGGATCTGATAAGATGTGAACCTGTGAGGCCTTGGGGCTATGCTGGCCGAGAGGCTGGCTATGACAGTCTGTTATGAGGAGCTGAAGGGAATCTATGTAGTAATGACATATGGATGTCATTGGAACTACATGGAGGTTCTGGTTTTGTTGCCTACATGTATTCTCCTGTTGGACAAGATGTAACACTCCTAGAAGAGCATAGCTCTATTTTTTGTATTGTAATCCTTTTACTGAATAATAGAATATGAGCTGAGTGTTTTGGAGGGTGGGGTTTTCTACCCGAAAGGGTTTTCCCCACTTATATCTGTGAGTCAATATTGCTTTGTCTTTTCATGGTTATCTGTTTATGTTGAATTTGTTATTTGTTTGCATCCATTTCTCTCAGAGGATCAATGGGGGATCAACTGTGCCTGTTTTCGCTTTATGGTATAATTGTCTGTGTCTTTGTTGTGATTTTGAATTGAAATCACTAAGGCACTACTGTCTTAGTTGCATATCTTGATGACAGAATCGACTCTATATCCCCAACAAGTGCTATCAGAGCGAGTAGCTTGTTGCTCGTGATACCAACAAGTGGTATCAGAGCATGTCTTTGTTAAAGTTCTGGGTTTTCTCCTGTGAAGATTTCTTATCCTGGCAAGCTTGAAGAAGTCTGGAGAATTCGGTTGGTGATTGATCCTTCGATGAGTGGAAGTGTGTGCTTCATTGTTTCAACACACAGTTTGAAAGATGCTGGAGATGACTGGAGTTGGTCATGTTGTGGCAACATTGTCTGAAGCTCCTGGCTCGCAACAAAGTTCTTGATGCAAAGGGAATGAGATGTGTTCATGGCTGAGTGGCAGCAAAGCGTGGTGTTCATACCGGGCATCTGTGTGAGAGGCTCCCTGGCGGTATGGACTTACTTGTGTTGCTAGTCAGCTATGTTGACTTAGCACTGAAGGCAGTTTCTCTGGTGCTCTGATTGCATGAAGGCTATGAAGTGACCTTGGTGGTCTGCAACTTCTGGATAGCCTAGTTCTCATTTGCTTGTGCATGATTGTGGTGTTGGAATTGGTTTGAAATGGACTTGTTGTTCCTGTGTGCCTATTTCTTGCACTTGCATGGTTTCAGATTCATGTCTTTGGCTCTGAAGGTTTTGTGTAGATTTTCCTAAAAAGTCTATGACGCATATTCATGTTCTTTCATTGTTCTGGTTAACTATGATGGTTGTGTGTAGACTCATGAGTCTTCTAGATGAGTAGTAACTATGAAGGTGCGTGGGTGTTTTGGAAACACTATGGTTTTGCAAGTTTTACATGGCCAAGGAAAACTTGTGTTTGTGTGGAGCTGCTGTCTGCTATTTTTCTAGATCCTGGCTTCTGGGGTGTGATTGGATGATATAGTTGCAGTTCAACATATCTTTGAGGAGGTGTGATGTCTTCTCTGCATGGAGTGTTGGTATGATTTCTCTTTCAACATTCTTGTGGTACGCTTTGATGGTTTCCTAGACTATGGTGCTTGAGTTGTGGACGGGACTGGCAAATCAGATCTGTTGCTAATCTGGTGTTTGAGTCTTTCTTGTCTACTTTGGCTATTCTCTTTGACTATCTCAGTCTTGCAGTTTCTAGTGCAATGATAGATTTGCAGGGTTTACATTTGGTTGCATCCATGAGTTGTGCAATGTTGTGGGTTATCCTTACGTACATGTTTGTTATGAGACAACTCAGAAGTGGATTGTCTATATCCACGAGGTTGTAACTGTGTTGTGCAGATCTATTAGTTGACCTTGTCTGTGGTCACTTGTGCATTGGCATGGCTATTTTGAGATGAGAGGAGGAATAGCATTTGAGTACTTGAATAGTCAATGATGGGGATCTGAAGCATGTGAATCACGATTTCATGGAGAGTTGGATACACTAGCTAGTGTAAGCTTTTGACAGTGATGGTGTGGTTAGTCATAGTGCTTGGAAATCTTGGTATCATAGTTTAGTGGGAGCTTTAGCAGTGACTGGTGTTCTTCTTTAGTGTTGCAGTTGTTGTGTTCTTTTGCATCTTCATGGTAACTATTTGAAGATGTGAAACATCTTGGAGCCATGAAGGACCTTGGTAGTCTTTGGCTAAGATGCTGGTGGTGCTTGATAGGTGATGTTGGTTTAGAGTTTGTTCGCTTTATGTCATGGTATACTCTTGCTTGTGTATTAGATTTTTGGCATGCTGCTTTACTCTTGAAGACCATGGACAATCCACTTGAAGCATGGTATCTCCGAATGGGGATGTGAAGATCATGGTGTCATGATAAGTTCCTATTTTAGGCTTGGAGCTTTGATAGTGGTCTAGGGTTTCTCTATGTTTTGAGTGCATTGGTCATATGCTGGTGAACTTCATGGTTGCTGCAGTTTTGCAGATTGGAGTCAGCATGAGATGACAGGTTGTTGATACTCATGGATGCATGGAGAATAAGGTGAGGCTGAAATTCTTTTGGGAATGTTGCTGTTACAAGTAAAATTCCGAGAAGCCTGCACCTTGGTTGAATGCGAATTCAACAGAGACCTTGAAGGAG
Organism: Sequoiadendron giganteum; assembly: GCA_007115665.2. Lineage (NCBI taxonomy): Eukaryota > Viridiplantae > Streptophyta > Pinopsida > Cupressales > Cupressaceae > Sequoiadendron > Sequoiadendron giganteum. The sequence continues at coordinate 158,991,776 of CM021105.1, forward strand.
AATGCTCTTGGGTAAGTCACTTTGGCTTGTATATCTTGGATGAGCATGTTTATCTTTTCTTCTTGGTCTGCTCGGTAGTGGTGTCACTTTGAAAGGTATTTTCCCATTATATATTTCAGTTGTGTGTTATGCTTTATCTTTCATGATATGAATCTTGAGTTGTTTTGAGATTCTGGAGGATTCATAATGGAAGATGGATAACATTGTTTATCTCCTTATGCTTTTGAGGACTCATAGGAGATGGTTATATGGGTAAGTATGGTCTTCTTTGAGGTGCTTACATCCATGGTTTTGTTGGATGTTGTTAAGGATTTTCCTTTGGGATGTGAAGAAGATCATTCTTGACACAACTGGCATATAGAAGTGTTTGTAGAAGGGAATTTTTTTTTTTGATTTGTTGTTTCTCTCTAATCTGGTCTTGTTCTTCCTGATTGTTCCTTTGACTTTAGATGTGGGTTTCCCTTGTGGTGCCAAGTTGGTCATAGTTTGTGGTCATGTGTTGTCACTTGGGTGATGACACGAAGGTGCTTGTGCTTCTTTCTTCAGTCAGGTTTGGAAGAACCGTGGAAGACAGTTGAGAGAAACTTTTCTTGCAGCAGGTGGTTGTAGATCAATGTGGATGTTCCCTAGAACTACATGGTTATATTTCTTTGTGCAGGGATTGGTGGACTTGGTATGCCTGGATCATGTGTGATGGTGCTATGTTTGCATTCATTTAGACAGTACCCTTGCAGTGGGAGTACCTGGACGTGTTTGGTCTTTTGACTGGTTGACACAAGGTGCTTGTTTGCTGCTAAGATGGGTGGTTTTATGTGATGGCATGAGTCTACTGCTGGTTATCATACCTTTGAGGTATGGGTGGTTGGATGTTTCAACATGAGCTGTGGGTGTTGGTTTTCAGTCACGTGGATTTCATCAGTTGGATGGAGGGCAGTCAGTTGGTGGTTGATGTTCTAGCTGTTGGTTTCTTGTTCTGGAGAATGGTTTTTTGAGTTCGTGTGGTGTCTTGTTGTTTGCTATTGTTTTTCCTTTTCCACCTGAAGGTTCTTTTTCTTTCATTCTTGAGACTAGTGCATATACGCCTTGGCTTATTCCTTTTCATATGTTGGATGTTTGGAGCTGTAGCTTGAGATGGTAAACATTTTTTGAATGTCGTTGCAGGGGTCTTGGTTGGAGCGTGAGGGCATGGTTTGTTCCTTGTTGAGTTTTGGAGGATTATTGAAAGTCTTCGACAAGTGGGAGATTGTTGGGAAAGTATGCCTCTATTTTTTGGCCTCCTACATTTGGACACTTAGGCGAATTCTCTTGTTTGTGGCCTTAACCGCCATACCGCTGCAAGGTTGCCTTAGTGGCGCGGTTGTGCGGTTTACCACTTTATCGTGGGTCACCTTTCTCTATCTGGTAGTTGAGTGATGTTACCGCCATACCGCAGGGTGCTCCTATTGGTGGCAAGGTAATGCGGGAAGTGGCGCAGTGGTGGTGAACTGGCAGAAGGCAGTTATCGCCCTACCGTGGGTGGTGTTCGGTTAAGTCGGGGTGGTGTGGTTGATGGTGATAGGATGGCTAGTGGCCAGCGTTAGCGGTTACCACCCTACCACGGTCAGTGCTTGGAGTGACCGCGATGCCCGCGGTAAGACCATTGGTGGTCTGCTAGAGCGATTATCACTCTACCGCTGTGAGACCTGACGGTCTCTGCGGTAGCACGATGAGACCGCTGAAAGTTTGGTTGGCAGTTACCGCCATACCGCGATGGGCAAAGCCAAGCCTAGCAGTAGCGTGGTGGAGTCTGAAGGTGAGATCGATTTGACTTACCGCCATATCGTGGCCAGTTCTTTGGCTGACCGTGGTGGTCGTGGTAAGATCACTGACGGTCTGGTTGGTGATTACCACCATACCACGAGGTGGGTCCAATAGTGCTGTAGTAGCGTGGTAGGTGCTCGGGGTAGAGTTTGACCAAGTTGGACTCGATGTCAGAACGACAGGTGAATGGCAGGGTGGCACGTGGCAATTTGGTAGCATCTGTTTGGCTAAAGATAAAGGAAAAGACTAAGCTTGATGAAGACTTGGGCCAAGGCTCATGGGAGCTCGGATGGCTTACTGCCATACCGTGAGGCAAGTCAGTCTAGGCAGTGGTAGTGCAGTAAATGGTGGAGTGAGCTCGGGCGAGCTCACCACCATACCGTGACAGGTTCTTTTGGGCTCGGTGGTAGCGCAGTAGGAGCTCGTATGAGCTTAGAACTCGGTTGACCGAGTTGGACCAGTTTGTCTAACTGTCAGAGGTGTGACTGCGAATGAGATGGCAACACATGGTAGTTTATTTGAGATCCCATTGGCCAGAGAGTTATTTCCTAATTTCAATAGAGTTGTATTATTGATGGAAGGTTGATGGACACGTCTGGGCTGAGTTAATGATTGTGTGGCTCGATGCAGCTGTATAAGTAATGCACGCTATCAGGGAATGGTCGGTGCTTGCAGGTGGATAATTTATTATCCTGTTGACCGTTGCAGGTAGGGATGAGCTAAATAGGCATGCACACGGTGTAAGATTAGAAAATAATCTTGTGTGCAGTTCGAGATAGATGATGAGCAATATCAGAGAGAGGTTCAAAGTGTTCGAGCGGTTCAACAGTGAACACTTTGACTCTCAGATCTGATAAGATGTGAACTTGTGAGGCCTTGGGGCTGTGCTGGTCGAGAGGCTAGCTGTGATAGTCTATTATGAGGGGTTGAAGGGAATCTATGTAGTAATGACATATGGATGTCATTGGAACTACATGGAGGTTCTGGTTTTGTTGCCTGCCTGTATTCTCCTGTTGGACAAGATGTAACACTCCTAGAAGAGCATAGCTCTATTTTTTGTATTGTAATCCTTTTAGTGAATAATACAATCTGAGCTGAGTGTTTTGGAGGGTGGGGTTTTTTACCCGAAAGGGTTTTCCCCACGTATATTTGTGAGTCAATATTGTTTTATCTTTTCATGGTTATCTGTTTATGTTGAATCTGTTATTTGTTTGCATCCATTTCTCTCAGAGGATCAATGGGGGATCAACTATGCTTGTTTCCACTTTATGGTACAGTTGTCTGTGTCTTTTTTATGATTTTGAATTGAAATCACTAAGGCATTGTTGTCTTAGGTGCATATCTTGATGACATAACCAACTCTGTATCCCCAACAATAATGTTGGAAGCCTAATGTGATATATTTTAAAATATTCATGATTGAAAATTAATAAAATTGATAGTTTTGTTTCATTATTTCAATGAAATTATGTTGTGTAATCATGTATTTTTGTTTCATTACATGTCCAAGCTTCCATAATCCTTCACTCATGACCACATAAAGTGGTATTATACCATAATTTTATAACCTTTAAAGAAATAGAAGGTATAAATTTTGTTTACTTAAAGATTATGTTTTTGAATTGATCATCAGATTGAGAAATCTTCTAAGAAATTTGATGATAGAGTACTAACAAGTAGATAAATAAAATATGTGATTACATAGAATAATAGCTAATGAGGTAATTTATATAAGACCCTTAGGAGGGATACCTCTATAAAGAGTTTAAGGTGTTACTAATATTTATGGAATAATGGTATAAATATTTGAAAAAATGAGGGCAAGAAAAGTCAAAGTGGATGTTATAGGAAAATATAGAGGTTTTTAAAGCTTAGAAATGGCGATGAGTGTGATGAACATGTGAGAAGAATAGAGGACGTGTAATCCATTGAGGAAGGTCTAAAAACTTTAGAAGAAAAAAATAAATCAAGTGAAAATATTGAAGGACATTTCCAAAATTAGTAAGAGACATAGAGTTAATATTTCTCATTGTTCCACTCATTTGAATCCTAAAGAGTTGATTGTCTAGCTAACTAGTTTTGAAGACAATTTTGAGTATGAGGAAATTGTAGATCTAGAAAGGGCTGGATTTGATAAAACTAAATTCAAAGAATATGATTCTATTTGGTAGAAATAGCTACAATTAGAAAATAATAAGAGAGGTAAAGATAATAAAATAGAATATGTTATTGTAAATGTGAAAATGACATATATCTATTCATGTTATGAATTGGAATTGTTGAAAAATTACAAAATTTGTGGCAAAAGGATAAAATATTAAACAAATATATTGAAGAATTTTATGTTGGATAATGCCAAGATTAAAGAGCTCAAATTGATAACCCTCCATAAGTGAAAATATGAGCACAATAGTACTCCTATCTATATATGATGAAGATTTTATAATACAATGATGAAGCCTTACATATACAAGCAAGGTAGATGAGGTAGGAAGGTAAGACTAAATTATTGATTCACCTTCCAAATTTGGGACACTTTTGAGCTCACATGGTAAGTGTGTGAGAAAGTGTCAATCGGTGTCTCTAGTGATGAGGAAACTTGTCTCAATGCTATGAAGTGATGAAACTATGAAATAGCCTAACTAAACTTAAACTAAGTGTGAATAGGTCAATAGTATAAAGGTGATAAGCTATATAGGTGTGATAATGACAATATGTTCACCCCCTTAAGTGAAATTTAGGGAGTAATATATGCATGATGATGAGTACCCAATACAAGACCATGTTCTAGGTAATCATGTAAAAATTTCTCATAAATTGGAGTAAAGGAGAAAAAATCCATGTGAAATAAAACCCCTCTCCAAAAGATAAATGCAATAAAAATATGAGTGTACAATCAAAGAAGATAAGTTATAGATAAAGGACTAATCATAAACCCCCAAGGAATACTTCTATCACAAAGTACAATGAATTTTCCCCACTAGGAGAGAAAAGAGAGAAGGTCAAGTGACCCCCTAGAAAATGTGAAGTAATGAAATCCTTGTGAGGAAATGCTTCCTCCTAAAACTAATAAGAGAAGAGAAACCATACAACGTCCCCTCAAGATTATTCTTGTAGTGCTGATATATTCTCGACACTATATGTTGAAGATGATCCATGAAAATTGAACAAACTTTCTCCCCTTTATAAGAAACAACACCACAAATAACTAACAACACCACAAATATGTGCAAGATGAATTCCCATTTCGAATAGGAATATGCAGGAAGTATGATAAATGTCTCTAAATTTCAAACATGATTGAAAGACTAAAATTATGTCAATGATGGCTTTGAATGATGCTCAAAGATCTCAAGCTAATGATAATGTGTGATAGATGATGATAAGATGGATTAGATACCATAAGTGATTCAAGAACATGGATTATGGATGTATGACAACAACTCAACCACTATGAATCTAATATTATAGTAAAGAATGCCAACATATATGATGATGAAGTTGGATAGGTCAAATCATTAATATTTGTGTGCAATCTATCATGATAGAAGCTGATGTAGGAAAGGAAAGAGAAATATCCAAAGATGGAAATGGTGATATAACTTCATAAAATCTTACATGAAATAGAAGATGAATGTCCTCAATGGTATCATCCAAATCTGAAATATAAGATTCTATAAACAAAGATGTGATGTCTAGTAGATATGCATCCCAATGTGGTGGATCTAGAAAAAATAGCAATACCTTGATGTATAAAATCACTAGAACTCATGAATGAGTCGATATTGGATTCAGATGTGGCAATGGGTGATGTGGGAGATGAGATCTCAATGCAAGCCATGTAACTACAATGTTCACTACAAATGATCATGTCTCACAAGATGTATTAGTGTGAATGAATGATGTTTATGCATGTGTTAGAACTAGAGGATCAGGCAAAGAGATACCATTTTTAAGGAGAATTTGATCAATTTCCTCAATTCCATGAAACTAACATTCTTCTATTGTATGCCTTTCTTTCTGCAATATCCACATTTGATTTTCCATTTATGAGGAGGATTATGAAGAATAATCAAATGGAAGGAATTTAATGTGAGAGACATGATAACATGAACCAACAAACTCAAAAATAGAAACACTTAGATTCCCCCCCCAGGAATGATTAGTGTTGATTGTAGCCCCATAACAATGTGCAATCTAGATTTTACAAGTCATGAAGCTTGGATGCCAAAATATTTTGTTTAAAATTGATAATTTTTTTTACAATTTTGGAGAAAATGGAAATCTATATCTTTTTTTTACATGTAAACTTAGATTCCTTAAGAAATTCTAATAGAAATAAAAACTGGTTTGCAAAATTTTGATAAGTGGGGTGAAAGTTATGCCTGGTCAAATTTTTCTTGCAAAATTAGCTTCAAAGGCCAAAAAATACAATTAAACAATAGAAAATAAAAAAATTATTAATGCAAAAATTTTAGTGATGGAAAGAGATTTTCATTATCTATTCACACTTCAAATTTTGATCTCCCATTTGCAAGTTATGAAAAAAAATAAAAACTACCCTCTCTTTACGAGGATTTAAACTAACCTAATAGTTAACATGAACCACTAAGGTTTAAGAATAAAAATTAATGGTTACAATAAATTCTAATGGTTATCAAAATTATGAAATTATAATTAATGTTAAAAGAAACAAAAATTCCTGATTCAATGTGTCACATGGGCGACAGTTCAGGAAACTACTTGAGTGAAGAGGCAACAAATGTGTGAGACTTCTTAAAACTATTGAAGATAGAATGGTTCTTGTAGCTCTAATAAATGTATTGACATGCCAAATGTATTTGATGGTTTGGGGAATTTGACTAGGTCTTTGTACCACATGTGACAAACAACCACTTCAAATGTTGTATATACCTCTTTTATTCATTGTCCAGTCATGGAGATTATTGTTTCATATAATGTTGGACTCAAGGAGAAGGAAGAAATTGAGTTAAAGGGGCATGTAACCTTTGGATGGAGTTCATTGAAGGTAAAAATACTACGTAGGAGAATGGTGAGCATGCCACTCATTGATTAAATTCCATTAACATTCAAGAAACTAAGCTACTAACACAAGGGTAAAGGTCATGTAAATAGAATGTGAGGAACCTAGTAAATATATGGCCTAGAGATGAGAGTGTGCTATTGATTGAATATAGCCCAAAAATGAAAAAAATATTTGTATTCACAAGTATAAAGCTTCACACATGACACTTGCAATGAAAGGTGATGATGTCTTTCAACAAGTGCCAAATGAAGAGGCTACTCTTGGAGATTGGTAGCATAAAGGAAAAGCCATGCAAATTAGAGGGAGTGATGTCTTCTATAAAATAGCAAGAGATTCTATACTTTATTTCTAGATAAGAGTTGTTGAAACCCTTGCTAATAAGTATGCTTGGTGCCTGAATGGAGAGTCACCTTAATGTAGGAAGGAACAAGCTCTCATGGATCTGATACCATGTTGGAGAATTCCAAGCTCAAAGAGCTCAAATTGATAACCTTCCACAAGTGAAAATATGATCACAATAGTGTGTCTATCAATATAATGAAGACTATATGATACAAAGATGAAGCCTCATGTATATAGGCAAGGTAGATGAGGTAGGAAGGTAGGATTGAATGACTTACTAACCCTCCAAATATGGGACACTTGTGAGAACACTTGAAAAGTGTGTGAGAAAGTGTCAATAGGTGTCACAAGTGATCAATACACATATCTCAATGTTATGAAGTGAGCCACAACTATTAAATAGCCTAAACTTAAACTTAGTGTGAATAGGTCAATCCTAGAAAGGTGATTAGCTAACTAGGTGTGATAATGAGACTATTTACACTAACATTTCATAATATGACCATTAGAATTGGGCATAGTGAAACAATAAAACAAAAGGTTGTTAGATATATTAGTATATTTAGAGAAATAAATTAGGAGGAACTAATATTGGTAAATTTTTAAAAAAGAATCCAAGAATTTCAATTTTAGAATGTAGAAAAAACAAGAAAAGAGGTAGAGGGAGATTCAAATGAAGAAAGTATCAATATGATGATATAAAACCATAAAATGAAGATACTCAGGCCCTTGAAGAATGGCCTAGGTATCCTTAGTAACATCATGAGATGAGATTTCCACACCTTCTTACCCTTCTTCTTCTTCTACGTTTGACCGTCATCCACCCCTTCTGTCAGCTGCTTCCCTTGGCTCTTCCTTATCTCGTCCTAAAAAACCTAAAGAGTGAGGGAAATATTTTCATAGTTTCTTTGTTGTAGTCGATGATAACCCTCAAGAACTACATGGTCTTCTCTTGGTTCTGGTGTATGGCATCAATTTCAGCCAATAAATTCTTCTTTTCTTCCTCAGACCCAAGAATGGCCTGAAGATCATCCAAATTTTTTTCCCACCTTTCCCATCTCTCAAAGGACCAGGCCAAGGAATTAATCATTTTCCAATGTGTTTTATTCTCCACCTTGAAATATTCTCTCTCAATTTTTTGATTTTTAAACCAAACATTTACAATAGAATCAATCACCCATTAAGGTTAGCATAACCAAAATGTACATGAAAGAACTCTAACCAAGAATGTGCCCTAAAACCACTTAAGGATGAGGGGCAGGCATATGGTCAGAGGATCCCTAGGATCTACTAAAACAATAAGTATGAGATTACACTTGAAAGAAAAATATTAAACTGGACCCCAAGGATGTCCACTCAAGATCCTTTGATAGGTGAGGTGCTAACATATGGTGGAGTACTACTGCTGAATTCAAATGAACAAGGCAGATAACCAGCCAAAGAGCTTTCCACGCTACCACCAAATAGTGGGGAGAAAAGATTACAAATGATTACTTCTTCTGCTACGGCAGGCATCCACTAAAGAGTGGGGATTCACCACTTGAAGTGGGCATGAAAAATATTACAAAACATAATTTTCCACATTGGCGGTATACCATCCAGGGGTGCTTAATGTGAAGTTAATTAATTAATGCAGCAAAGCTAAAACTGAAACAATACTATTGTTAACAATTTTGTACAAGGTAAAAAGCTGCAAATTATATTGTTCATCACCATTTTTCTAAGCACCACTTTATATAATGTTTCCGAGTTAGAGAATAATAAGAAAGAAGATAGAATATGGAAACAACAAATGAATTACTTTAATCTCAGAAACTACAATTTTGGAAATGGTAATCAGCAACTACAAAAATATGTAAAATGCTCACAACTTAATTAAAATACCTCCAAATGGCGTGAAATCAAAGGAAAAGGTTAATTGGGAGATAGGCACCCCTGTTGAGACACATAAATAACTCCAAAACACCTGCAATATTTAATGGCACAATTCCCAATGCATGCTGAAAGGTACAACCCTTGAGAGGGTCGATTTCTTATTATAAAAATAACCACTTCAAAATAAAATCTGCCACTTGAAGGAGTTGGTCACCTAGACCTTAGGATTAATAATATCAATTGCTTAGAACCATATAAAATTTGTACATTCAGCCATGAACAAAAAAAACAATTAACTGTGTGCAAACAACAACTGTAAAACTAGAAAATACATCAAATTTTCACCTTGAAACTCAATCTGCTAGTCTGGATGAGAAGCAGTAATAATTCAATTATGTGTTATCTTGCAAACACGAAATTGAAGAAGGAACTAGGAGGTCAACATTCCTCGAAGCATAAAATGATAAATCATTTCGACAGTATAAGTTTAGCAAAATAATGGATACCAAATGCTGGAGCCAAGCCTCAATTTTAAAGGAAGAGAGGAGATTGTTCAAATCCTCCAAGAAGGTACGCCAAAAGGCATCACCTTTTGAATTTCCAAAAAGAAATATAACTCTTCAAAAATACGCCCCACTTGAGACAATGAAGAATTAATATAAAAAACCTTTTAAATTCTTCATTTGGTGCCACCCTTAAAGCCCCCCTTTTAAAAAAACTTGAAGTTAATTCCTTAGGCCAAGGGGTAACTGCAAATTAGAACCATTTGCTCAATTAATGAAGAAATCCATTAAAATAATACTTCCAAAAGGCCAAGGCTAATTTCTGAATACTGCTACAAATGACGTGATAAACTGAAGGCTAACAACTACTAACTGCAAAATATAGTATTTACTATAAATAGTAAATAATGAGGAAAGATCACAAAACCTCCAAATTGGAATCCTTTGATTCACCTCAACGAGCCTACAGGATTCCGGAATAGGTTGATGAGCCACTGACAAGGTTACTACCAAAAGGGGAAATTTACACACCTCCGCATGCCACACAACCTGCTATTTCAAAACCTTGCCCTCTAGGATTTGGATTCTCTCTTTAGCAGTAACCAACTGACCCAAGAGCCATTTATAATATCCTTATGAACATTAATACTCTCTGAAATTTCATTCAATTTTTTTCTTATGGGGTTGATAGGGATACAAATTGACCTAGGTTCAATACCGGGTTCCTCAAAATTGATGCACAAATTGGGAGAATTATGAGGGCTAGGGTTAGAAATGGGCATGGTGTTGGGGACCTCCGAGTCATGGCCCTGAGATGATGAGTGAACAAGATAATTAGCTAGGGTGGGGTTCCATGAATCATCATCATCATTGGAGTTACTGGAATCCCCTGACCTAGAAGAAATGGTCATGGGCATGGGCTTCAATAGGGGCATGCATTTGATAGGGACGAGAGGGGTATTATTATTAGCATGGGCTTTACCTCGGGCCCTGGTGCTATGACAAATGGTAGGAGGAGTTTCATCGTTAGTTGTAAAAGGGTTGGGGTTTGTAAGGGGATTACTGGGGTCCAGAATAGTCAAAGTGTTCTTGCACATAGTAGGGGAGGGAAGCAAGGCCTCATGAAACTTGCACATAAACGTGGGATAAGACCTTAGTGGAGTGGTAACTTCTTAATTTTGGCTTGGACATTCATGGTCGACTGCTCAAGCAAAGACATGATCTAGAAGGGGAAATTCATCTTGATATTGTACCTAAGATGATTGAGCATAGGGAAAAGGTGGGTGTGGAAGCAACGAAAAAACCCTTCAAGAGTGACGTACCTCATGAGAATTTCAGCAATGGTGCTCTAAACATCGGGGAGGTCTGTGCAATTGAAACCATTTTGCAACTTGTTCACCTTCTCACCCTCTTCCAAAAATTATTTCATGTCCTCCTAGTAATGGCTCTTTGACTTGCATAGAATGCAAATCCCATCCAGTGAAAGCCCTGTAACCTTCACAATAAGCTCAGGGGACACCATAAATGAAATTCCACCAACAATAATAGTCCCATCCACCCATGAATTGGTGAACTCCATGGAAATTTTGGGGTTAACACCCTGCATCCCCTCCACATACGAGGCTAGCTTTCCCCGTTCGAGAATTTCCTAGACCTCTTTGTCCTGCTTCTAACCATCACAAGTAGTAGGTTTATCTTGGACCAAATCCGTTCCCATCATGACACCCAAAAAAACATAGTAGAAAGACACTAGTAAAGGAAATGGCTCTTCAAAAACTAGAGCTACAAGTAATAATGAACCATCAAATATTGCTTAGGAGGCTTAAGTTGCCATAAATGATGAGCATGGAAACCATCAAAATGAGCTGCCAACAAATCTAGCTCAATCTCAATTGGATAGTACTTTGATTTAATTTTGAATTAATTCAAGCACTTGACTTGGTATATGGCAGATATTATCCCATTTTTCCAAATTAGGAGTAAAAGCTCCTAGATTTTCTAAGGCATCAACAACTTTATTATTGCTCCTAAACACGTGATTCACTCTACAATTACCAAGGGAAATCATTATATTGCAAGTTGAGGACACGGGGTCTTAAAGGGTCTAGCAGGGAGAGGCAAGCCCAATCAACATAAGAACTGTATTCCTTGAGTCCCCTTTGACAATTAAGTTAGAAAACCTAGCTTGTGTGGTAATTTTAATTATGTGGAATGATGTTGCCACCTTAGCAATACTAGAGGATTGAACCCCCAAATTGACCACATAAGCAGTCATAAACCTCCCCCTATGGTCATGAAAGACCCCACCTCCACCCGCCCGACCTGGGTTGGGTTTGGCTGAGCCATCAAAATTGAGCTTCAGCCAACCAGCATTGGGGGGGACACCTAAATAAGGAATTATAATAAGATATAAAAAATTGATAATAATTAATGCTATAGTCAATGATATAGTAGTAGTTATTACCACAATAGAAAAGAAAGCAGTAACTCTTACCACAATGATAGAATAGATGGATTTCAAAGAGGTAAATAAAGATATTGTAGGAATTATGTAAGCTCTTTAGAGATATATGTTTCAATTTTGGAGGAGCTAGAAATTGGGTGCTTGAAAGTTATGAAGGCCAAGTAAGAACTAACAAGAGACCCAAAGGTAGCACAATAACTACATATATAGAAGAAGAATCTAGAAAATCATAAATGTAGTGTCGTAAAATTGTACCCCATGGAAATTTCACAGTTGTGCATTTAGCCTACTACAATTATGGCACCTCGTCGTATTAATCAAAAAAAAAAAAAGAGTCTAAATTTCACAATTCCAACTTCATTGGGGAAAACAATGAAGCATTAGTAGTCTCTACACCTCATTCTTATGAAATTTTGAGAAGGATGGTTGCACGATGCACTAGTGTCCCTAATTTTTTTGAGTTTTAAATGAGGGAATCTTGCATCCTTTTCCTATATGTGTCATTGCAATAAAAACATTGTAGAAGAGGGGCACCACCCACTCAGGACCCTAGGTCATGAGAGGGTCTAGAACAATCATCTTCTCTGATCTACTTCATGCTAAGGATTGTTTAAGGTAAGTTTAATTTTTTGGAAGTGTGAAAAGGATGGGAAATTGATCTGCCACTATCCTTATGCCAACCTGAGAGGTATAGAGAACTAGGTGAGAAAATTATCAAGTCTAAACTATAACTTCAATAGCTCTCTGCTAGAGGACTCCAACACAGAAGAAAAAAACAATACACTGCGCTAGCATCCTAGTCGAGAGTTGGCATCCATATGGACAGAAGTGAAAAGTACAGTTAAGACTAACAGGGAGTTAACTAATCGACATGATAAGTACACATTTATGCAATAATAGAAAAATAAAAATAACTAGATAGCTAACACAACAAGGAGGATAATTTAACTTAAGAAATAAAAGTTGATGAGAACAAAGGTGGTAGAAATGCAACTCATGATTTATCCAACCTCCCGCAAGCTCCACATGAACATGACAACCTACACATAGTAGAATGAGGAAAAATGTTGGGATTTTTTGGGGCTTGCCATAGTCAAACCCCCGTTTGGTGTTCTCACCTCCATGGATAGCTAGAATAGCCATGATATAGAAAATATGAAAAAATATGGAAGTAAATTACTACCAAGCAATGGTAACAACAATATGTTGCAAAATCAAACAAGTATGCTAAATGAAATGGATATCACCTCCCAAATAAGGTTCCCCCAAGCACATGAAGGGAGATGCGAGCTCACAAGCTTGTAGATGCTACTATTTCTGCAACAATGTGAGTAGAAAATCTAGCAGAGTAATGTCTTGGAGCTTCAACAATAGAGAATGCTATGAGAATGGAGTGTGTAGAAACATGAAGTGAGAGTGGAGAAGCTTGAAAAAGTGTGTAGAGGATCAAATTGAATGAAGAATGAGATTTTTGAGATGAATAGAATCCCAAAAGAGTCATTCAAGGTTGGTCAAGGCTGTAGGGGTGTTACTCTTCATCACCAATGGAGAAGTGTAACACCTCTAGATTCTAGAGGCAACAATCTTGTGAGGTATAGCTAATATTTATCTACTTATAAATGAAATTATATTTTTATTTAATTTGAATATAAAGTATTTTGGATCATAATAATTTGATGTTAGAAAATTTTAATATTATATGTAATGTTTCCAATTATAATTTTCAAAAGTACTAATGTTTCTAATAAGATGTTGCAGGTGGGTAGTCTTGGTCCTTAAGTTTGGGAGACAAAGCCCAAATGCTAAATGTTTATTATTGGTTTTTAATTTGGTCAAGGGACACTACTGTTAAAAATATAATTTGATTTTATGTGCATTTATTTGTGAAGGAGAAATGTGTTTCATTTGGATTATCTCTTCATTTGGATATTGTATTCAAGAAATTGAAGAGTTGAGAGTTATTTTATTTCAAAAAGGAAATTTGAATGGACGGGGGAAGAGGAAATGAAAGGTTGTTCTCTATTTTTTATTTATTGTTTGCTTCTCGGTAGAACAAAGGAGGGATAGAATGAATCAATAATCCTAGGTAAGTGGATTGGGTTGATCCTAACTTGGATAGCCAAGGGATGCTTTTGTGTTGTTTATATTGTTAATGAATTCTTGATAGTTGTTAATTGTATTGGTGGTTTTTCTATGGTTAATGAATTCTTGATAGATGTTTGTTATTGTTTGTGTAATAGAGGATTTGGGTGTGTATAAGGAGCTAATATTTCTTGAGGGCTGAGAGCCTCCTTCCTTTAGGGTTGAGGAGGGCGCAAAGCCTCTCTTGGGGAAGGTTGATCAAATATGAAAGTATGGAATTGTAAATGATCTTGGAAAGCCATGCATGGTAGTTGGTTTATTGTAATGAATGGAGGTGGGTTGGATGATGGTGGTAATGTGTGGAGATTTTTGGATGGGTGGAGGTGGTTGGGTGTGGAAATTGTTGGATGGGTGGTGGTGATTATGGGTTGTGATGAAGTTGTATATGGAGTTGATTGTTTTTTCGTTTCCCCAAGAGGGAAGGGAATCCCCCTTCTCCCCCTATACCATAATTCAATGAATGAATTCATTATGTGTGAGTCATTGTTAATGTCTAGTTTGATTTCAAATTTGAAAATTTCCAATTGGGGTTTTGTCTCCCACTCAGGGGTGGACTTGACAGTCCTAAGGTTGGGAGGAGAGCAAGATTGGACTGCTCTATTTGTTGCATGCAAGTTTTAGTAGAATTCTTTAAATCATTGAAAGGAATGGATGCATGAATTTTTTTATAGTATTAATGATTAAAACTATTTGTTGAGTTATATAGAGATATATTGGAAGGAATCTTCGGATTCAAGTAAAAGAATTATAGTGATTAGATTTTGATTCATGTAAATGTTCTTTCTATTAATACTATAATTTGTTAAATGAATGTGGTTTTACTACATTAGAATATAAAACACTGGTATTGTAGATTACGTGGTTTTAAGCCAAGCCTTTATGCATGCTCATAGTTTCAAAAATAATGTTATAGCTAATAATGTTATGTGGTTATTCCCTTCTTTAATTTCCTTTTCCTAGAGTTGCTAATGCAAGGAATTTTTTATGTTGTGTTCTCTATGTTTTCCTTCTTGTGTGTAGTGGTTTCACTCTACTCAACTCCCTTTTGACCAATAGCTTATGTAATATAAATATAAATGAATGTGATTTGTAATCTATAAAAGGAAAGTTTATTTAGTTGTAATATAATTCTTATATCTACTATGTATTTAGAATTATAAGCTAAAAAAAATACATTTTGGTAATGATGCTATGTATTTGTATTTTGATTCATTAATAGGAAATATTTGAGGTTATATATATATATATATATTAAGATTTGGATATGGAGATAGCCACCTAAGATCTAAAGGCCTATGGAAAGCACAAAATACTCAAAAGATTAATATAAAAAGAATAAACTATGTTTGTATCAATGAACACAAAAAGAATCAATGTAGTTGTGTATACAATGTGTGAGAGACCCTTGGTTATATAGCCAAGGTGAGACATAAGATGCCATAAGATTATGAAAAGTGTATTAATCTTATGATATGAAATAAATTATCACAACTACCTAGGTCGCATGTGTTAGAAGTCAAAAGACAAGATAACAACTAGTGACAACTAACACCTTCTAGAAATAATCTTAGGACCTAAGTAAACTTAACATGTGAATATGTCCACTAATAATAACTAGTAAGTGAAATAACTAGGTATAAGAAATTTATTCTCACCAACACCTCCCCTAAGTGCAACTTAGGGAGAAAATTATTATGCAAATGACACCAAGATGCAAAGATGGGTCCTGACAACTAGGCCATTTTAGGTACCCATGTACAAATACAATGCAATCCCTCACAACTAGGGAAAAGGAGAAAACCTAATGGGATAAAAATCCTCCCCAAAAGAGAGAAACAAAACAAGAAACCACTCTAAAAAAGATAAGGAAAAAACCTTGTGTGAAGAAAAACTCTCCCCCATAAGAGATAAGGAAGAGAGGCCATGCAACCCCCCTCAATGGTGAGTCCCTATTCAAATGTCACAATGTCAGGAGTCCCCAATCTTAACCGAAGAAGGAGAAAATGTAGAGCAATGTGAAGAATGATGTAGAGCGGACCAAGGATGATGATGAGTCCTTCAAATTTTTCTCCAAAATAATGCCAAAATATGCAAAGAACTAATAGAAAGAATCAGGTACAACTACAAAAGTTTCCACATAACTGGTGACTACGCTGAAACTGTCAACTCATGAGTAATTACTGAATCTATTGATGAAGAAATGTAGATGAATCCACACTGCAATAGGAATAAGTTCAGGACCAAGGAGACAAGTGTAAAAGTATCATCTGGACACTCTCTTGATAGATTGGTATAACCCTATCTCAACTAGAGAAAGGTACCAAGTCTCTGGATGTAGAATCGAACTATTGAAGACAAGTAGATTGCTTGTAAAATAGGAGTGTCTATATGGTATCTAGTCCATCACACCAAAATGCATGGGTAACCAACCACTGCATTCCTTGAGTATATAGGAACTAACACTAGATACGCAAATCAATCCAAAGAAGCATACAGTATGACAAAGTACACTGAAATAGAAAGATTGTGGCACTTTATTTTAGTGTGTTTACAACATTAGAAGAGGATAACTACAACAAACATGATTCAAATTTGGAAATGCTGATGATGAAGCCAACCAAAAGTTCCCTGAAGAAAATGACTGAGAAATATGCCCTCTAATTGATTTTCTGTAGGAGCAACTAGCTCCTGTTGGCTGCCGATTGGAAGAACAAATGGTGTAGGACAAGGCTCAATTGGTATGAATTTTTTTTTCCCAGGTTTGCTTATTGTTGCATGATTTGTTTTTAAAAAAAACTTAATTAAAAGTTCAATTTAAAAAAATTTATTAAAGAAAAACTTTATTATTAAAATAATAAAGAAAAATTATTATTTTTTGATGAAATTTTTTATTTAAAATAATAAAGAAAATTTATTTATTTTTAATTAAAAATAATAAAGATTTTTTTTTTTAATTAAAACTTTAATAAAATATTATTAAAGATTTTTTAAAAAGACTTTAATAAAAAATTAAAGCTAAAAATTTATTAAAAAAGCTTTATTTTTAAAAAATGCATTAATTTTTTTTTTAATTAAAAAACATTTAAGAAAACATAATTAAAAGTTATATTTAAAAAAAATTAAAAAAAGAAAGGCTGAGCAGGGCCAATAGGGTGCTGCCATGGCGGTACATCCCTGGTAGCCATCGCTGGCTACAGGTTGCAGACTTGCAGCTGCAGGTACTATCAATACCTTGTTTGCAGGTTGCAATACAAATTATATATATATATATATATATATATATATATATATATATTTAAAAACTTTATTTAATATAAAAACTATGATTTTAATTAAGAAAAAAATGATTTTTTTTGAAATTAAAAAACGTAGAAAATAAATTTTATTTATTTTTAAAAAAAAATTTAATTGAAAATTTGAACTTGTGCAGGTAGGGTCATACATCCTGCCTGCTAATTTTTTTTGCTTATGAGAGCAAATTTTTCCAAATTCGATAATTTGGCAGTCGATTCAGGGGTTTTTGGCCCTTTTGGACACAATGGTGATGCCCTTTTTGGCTGAAAATGCTTTGAAGTGGTAGCCACCTCTTGGATCTAGCAACCACCTTCAATCTTCAAACCCTTGTAGATTTGGCCTTCAATGTCCAACTGGGACAAAACAAAAGGAAAAATTGACTTTCTTAGACACTCTAGACATAATGGTGAGTTCATATTTGATGCAAAAATCTCCAAAAATGCACCTACAATACAAATCCAAAATGGGAACCCCCCAAATTTGGTATTTCTATCACACCATTTTGATTCTTTAGATCATCCAAAGATGCAAGAGAAGAGCATACTCAATGCTTCAAGAAAATGTAAGATTGCACTCAAGATCTCCCAAAAGACTAACCAAAGGCACTCAACTTGCTTTGATACCATGTAATATTTGGCTATGGATATAGCCATCCAAGATCTAAAGGCATATGGAAAGCACAAAATACTCAAAACAAGAATAAAGGCGGGAGGGCTTGGCAACGCTATTTTGGCATTGGTTGTGTTTGTTTCTATTGGCTGGTGGGTGTTTGGTGGGTGTATACGGTGGTGTTCAAGGTTTTTTCTAGTGGGTGTGTGGGTTTGGTTTTTTGTGGGGATGTTTTTTGCATGGCGGGGATATCGATGTCTTCTAGTCTAGTGGTGACTGGAGGTGCTAAGGTTTAGAATGGATCTTCTTCGGGCTTGCATGCATAATGTACAAAGATGTACTATATGAGTGAGGGTTCGAAATTGAAGAAAATAAATGGTTGTTGGCATTGGAGCCAGGATCGGCTAGTTTTGGTCCTTTCTCCTGACTCAGTTGTTGAAGATGTTTCGTATTGGAGCTGACATGCTCTCATTTGCAATTTTCTTGGGATTTGTATTCCTTTGTTTGCTTTGGAAGCTTGGATCTGGTGTTTGTGGCAGATTGAAGGAGATATGGAGATTATGCTTGTCGCTAATAGTTATTTTTTGGTTGTTTTCTCTAATATGGCTGATCGAAATTGAGTTTTTGAAGGAGGTCCATACTTCTACAATCATGTTGGGTTGTTTATTAAGCCCTGGCATATGGGTTTTAATTCAGCTAAAGAGTTTCCTTCTTAGGTTCCTATTTGGGTTTGGCTACCATGACTCCCTTTGGAGTTTTGGCGAGAAGATATTTGCAATGAATTGCTGCTCTATTGGGGAAGCCTGTTGTGGTTACCCAACAAACCCTTGACAAAAAGGTGATTTCTTTTGCTCAAATTTGTGTGGAGGTTGATCTGAATAATCCCCTACTAGATTCATTGGAGATTTGTCTTGGCTCTTCATCATGGATTCAACAGTTAGATTATGAGTCTCTTCCTTTCTGATGTTGGCACTATCATGAGTATGGCCATCTTTAGAGACAATTACCTGAGGTTCATAAAGAACCTTTTCCCAATAATTCCCCCTCTTCTTCGGCTCAGCTTGCAGGTACAACAGAAAAGGTGAAAGCTCCCATGAGGGAGGGTGTTGTAGGTAAGGATAAGGATGGCTTTGTGCTAGTTCAATCTAAGGCTAAGGGACGAGGTCAAAAGCAGACTTTGAAGGATTGATAGGTTGATGAGGGATTTAATAAATTTGAAGTGTTAGATACTATTGCCTTAGAGGAAGGGATTCCACCAGTTATCACTCTTGTGACTATTGGTGTGGGTATGGAGGTTGTGTCGGTTCTAGGGTCAAGTCATGATCTACATGGAGTGCAGGCTCAACAGGAGAGCTTGAATGATCATATGGAGGATGATACTGTGTTGGCTAATTTGGCTAAGGAGGTTTTAGCCTATAATATGGGGAAGGGGTCTTCTTAGGGCCTAGGATTGCACCAACACCTCCTTAAGAAAGGTCCTCCTGATAACTCCTCAAAAGGGTGAAAGATGGATTTAGAGAATATTAAGGTTACTGGGGATTTATTGGTGGAATCAAGGTCTATTAAACCCATTGATGTTCATTTTTCTCAATCCCCTCCATGATTATTGTTTCTTGGAATGTGAGGGGGTTGAATAGCACCTCTCGTCAAAAAGCTATTCATGATTTGGGGTTGGTTCATTCGCCAAACATATTCTGTGTTCAGGAGACTAAGGTTTCTATTGATGTTATGCTTCAACATGCTTCTGATATCTGGAACTTTGGTCAGTCTTAGTACATTGGATCTTAGGGAAATTATGAAGGATTGGCTCTTTTTTGGGATCCTCGCAAGATTTCTCCCATCAATGCTATTTTCAAGGAGTTTAAAATTGGGAAGCAAGCAACAAGAAGTTTTAAAGTCAAGGAACAATCAACTATCAAACTATTGGAGCCGGTGCATACAAAACTTTGTGGTCCTACCAAAGTAAGAAGTTCTCAAGGTGATAGGTATTTCATGCTATTGATTGACAATTATTCTAGAATGACATGGGTTAATTTTATCAAACAAAAATTAGAAGCTCTAGATAAGTTTAAAGAATTCAAAGTTATGGTTGAGAATAAAATGGATATGAAAACCAAATGTTTGAGGTCTGATAGAGGTGGAGAGTTAACCTCCAATGAGTTTAACAGTTTTGTGAGAATCATGGGATAAAAAGGAATTTATCTTACCCTAGGAATCCTCAACAAAATGGAGAGGTTGAAGGAAATAATAGGACTATTTCGGAAGCCGCAAGAACAATGATGAAAGAGGAAAACCTATTGGATGTCTACTAGAGAGAAGCAATTTAGTTTACTACCTACATTCTTAACAGAGTTCAAGAAAGAGAAAATATTGCAAAGACTCCCTATGATTTGTGGTATGGAAGGATTCATACTGTGAAATACTTTAGAGTGTTTGGAAGCAAGTGCTAATTCAGAAGAGATGAAGAGAACTTAGGAAATTTTGATACAAGATATGATGAAAGTATCTTTCTTGGATATTCTACAAGAAGCAAAGCTTATTGGTGCTACAACAAGAGGTTGAAGAAGATTATTGAAAGTGAAAATGTCAAAGTGGATGAAGACTTACATAATAATTTTGTGGTCATAGATGGATATGAATTATATGAGTCCTCTTGTAGAGAAAATGATAGAGATGAAGGAAAGGAAAAGGAAGTTCAAATTGAAGAGGAAGAAGATCTAGAAAAGATCCCTAAGAATCCTAAGTATTTGTAGAAGAATCATTCTGAAGATCAAATCATTGGTGACAAAAGAAAGGGTGTTTTGACAAGAAGGAAAGCTATTATGGAAGAAGAACTGGTAAACCTTTGTGTACTCTTTAAAGTTGAACCCAAAACAATGATTGAAGCATGCAAGGTTGAGTGTTGGATCAAGGATATGGAAGAACTAATGCAGATTGAGAAGAATCAGACTTGGGAACTTATCCCAAGTCCAACAAAAAATGTTATTAGAACTAAGTGGGTATTTCATAACAAATTGAATGAGAATGGAGAAGTTGTAAGAAACAAGGCAAGGCTTGTGTGTATGGGCTACTCACAAGTAGAAGGAATAGAATTTTAGGAGAAATTTGCTTCAGTGGAAAGAATGGAAGCTATTAGGATGTTTCTAGATTTTGCAACACATAAATATTTCAAGGTTTATCAGATGGATGTGAAGTCTGCTTTCTTGAATGGTGAATTGGAAGAAGTATACATTGAAAACTAGAAGGATTTCATTTATTAGACAAATTAGATATGGTCTACAAATTGAAGAAAGTATATATGGATTGAAACAAGATCGCGAAGCTTGTATACAAGGTAGGATAAGTACTTGATACAAAAAAGTTTCAATAAAGTTACCAAAGATAGCAATCTTTATTTCAAAGTTGAAAAGATCAAATCTTGATTATGGTTGTATATGTTGATGATGTAATATTTGGAGGAAATGAAGCTATGTGTAAGAAATTTATAGAAGAGATGCAACAAGAGTTTGAGATGTCTATGTTTGGGGAGATGAATTTATTCCTTTGGCTGCAAATTAATTAGATAGAGAAAGGTATATTCATTTCACAACCAAAATATGTCAAGGAAATGTTGAAGAAGTTTGGAATGTAAGATTCTAAATTGGTATGTACTCTTATGGTTACTAGTTGCAAGCTAAGTAAGAATGATGAATCTCCTAAGGTTGATCAGATCAAGTACAAATACATTATTGGAGGAATGATATATCTAAATTCTGCTAGATCGGATATCATGCATGGAGTTTGTCTTGTGGCTAGATTTCAAGAAGATCCTAAAGAGTCACATGTTGCAACAATGAAGAGGTTATTCAGATACTTGTAGCGCACTCCAGAACATGGCTTGTGGTATCCAAAGGATACTAATTTTTCTTTGAGTGGTTATATAGATATCGATTGGGTAGGTTTTGTGGACGAGAAGTAAAGTACAAGTGGTGGTGCATCATTTCTTGGATGCAAATTGGTGTATTGGTTGAGAAAGAAACACGACTCGATGTATTTATCTGCTACAAAGGAAGAATACATTGCAGTAGCATCTTGCTGCACATAGGTGTTGTGGATGAGGAAAATATTGAAGGATACCACTTTCTATATTTTGTGATAATTCAAGTTCTATTAACATTTCAAAGAATTTGGTGATGCACTCAAGGACAAAACATATCTAAATTTGGTATCATTTTTTGAGAAAGAAGGTTGCAGAGAATGAAGTGAAGCTTGAGTATGTTCCTACAAAGGATTAGGTTGTTGATATATTTACTAAGTCTCTTCCTAAGTATACTTTTGAGTATCTATAGGAGAAGTTAGGGGCTATTACCCCTCCTTCTTTGAACTAGATGCATAAGGATATGCATCATTCTAGTTTATTTCAAGATTCATTCTTTGTTCTAGACTGATGTTGGGGGCTACCTCGCATGGGGAGTAGGTAGTAGCTTTATTAGTTGTTTTAATTAGGAGGAGTTAGTGTCGGTGCAATTTGGTGTTATCCTTTGTCAACTATGTCAAAGGATATGTGTAGTGGTTGCTAGTTGGTACAGTTTGGTATGTGCTCCTGAAGGGAACTATGCAGAGTAGTAAAGAGAAAAAGTATGTTTGATGTCAAAGGAAGAAAGAAATGATATATGTTGCCCTTTTCCATTGATTTCAAAGGGGGAAAGAAAAGTAATGTGAAAATTCTCAATTTTAAAAGGGGAGAGAGTAATTTGGAAAATGAGATTTTGATGTAAGAGGAGGAAGAATGAGAAGGAGTTGATATGGAGCATTATGTTTGTGATCAAATCTATTATGTTTGTTGTTGATATTTTTTCACATCATTTGTTGCCATCAATGAAAAAGGGGGAGATTGTTACAAGTATGAATAGTTAGTGTTGTCATTGATGTCAATAATATTGGGGTTTGTGTTTTCATTAATGTGAACTAGTGATCCTTTGATTACTTGCATTATGTTGTCATTAGTATGTGCTATTGGTGTCAACCTCTAGTGTTGCTTTGATAAACTTCTATTTATGATTTTATTGGTTTAGTGATGGGTATGTGCAGGATCATGATGGGCCAAAAAGTGGCGATATTATGGATATGTGTAGGGTATGTCGTTGATGATTTTTTTTTACCGAAAATTGATGAAATAAAAAGGGGTTTTAAAGGAGATTCTCAGCTTTCCACCAATATAAATTATGCTTCACTTTGAATTTAATAAATAATAATTATTTTTTTTCTATTTGAATTACGACTAAAGTCCCGATTGATAGGCTGATTGAAAAACATCTATAGCTTTCAAATGGTATAATTTTTTTTGAATCCAAAACATGTGTCACATTATATGCTCTGCGGACTATAGGATTAAAAAAAAAAAAATTGAATTTCATGAAGTTTTGACCAAGTTAAGGTGGTTAGACATACGAGTTTTTATATTTTTTAAAAGTTTTAATAAAAAATTCATAATTAATTATTTACTTGGAAACAAATTACAAAAAAATATGCATCACATCGAGACATGAGTCCTCTACTTATATCTAAAATATTATAAAAAAATTGTGGTTAGGGTGGTCAGACAAACACTTCTTATTTTTTCCCTGAAATTTAAGTACTACTGCATTGAAATTTCAAATTTTCACCAAATGGATTTTTTTTCTTTTTAAATAACCCTAGTAGTTTAGAAACTACATTCAATTTTCTATAGATTCTATTCTTACATATTTTTGAAATAATATAGATATCTTATTCAAATTTTTATGTCAAGTTTCCTAACTCTGATTTTTTTGAATTTTTCGCCAGTTAAGGGCTTGTTTTTTCCATGATGATCCTGCACATACCCTGATGATGAGGAAGTCTTTTAAATGATGAGTATATGTCTATGGTTCTTGGTTTCCAAGTGCTTTTGAGAAAATTTGAATAAAAGAGGAAATAGTGTGTTGCAGAGGTTTGCTGGTATACAGAGTGGTGTTTTGGTTTTGGTCCACATTTCTTCTATGTTGAAGATCTACTTATGTGGTTTGAATATGTTGGTAAAAGGTGTTCAGAGAATCTATATCTAGAATTTCTTTGTTTGGATCATTGTGAAAAATAAGTTGTGTTCACTAGTGTGTGAACCATGTTGTAGTAGTGTTTGGGAGAAATAGTTTTGCTCCACATTTCTTCGTAGTTTGGTTTTTGGTCTTGTGATTCTGGATGTGTGTTGATAATGACCATATCTACCTACAATCAATTTTTTTTGGTTTGGTGCTTCGGGAGTTGGTTTCTTGAGTAACAATGTATGGAAGGTTGTTTGAGTGTATTGGGTGTGTACATTCTTCAGGTGAAAGTTATTGTGAAATACTTTTTTTTGATTTAAAGGTGTTTGTGGAAGATTTCAAATTATGTTCAAGTGATGTTTGGTTTCTATGAGTCATCTTTTGACTTAAGGAAGCGTGCACTTAAATGTTAATGGTGTTTACACAAGTTTGAATGACCTTAGGTGTTTACACTAATTGCATACTTTCTTTGGTGATTGTGGAAGCATGATGTGGTGTGTGTGAATGGATTTAGGTTTGAGTTAAGGTGTGATGTGGTCTGATTTCATTCCTTTCCATTGTGGGAATGTTTTGGTGCCGATCTAATTTGAATTTGCACAATTAAGGTGCACAACCAACCTTGGAGAATGTTTTCAAGGTTGAAGAAGGTAATAAATAAGTGTTGTGTTGATGTAGAATTGAGTAGTGAAGTGTGTGATACAAATTGTAGAAGTTTTAAGTGTGAATTTGTGAAGTGTAGTGCAAACTTCAAAGAGTTAGAATATTGGAAGCAATGCGCAGATGTTGTCTACAATCTTCAGGAAGGTTATGAATGTGTTGGTGATGTTGTGGTAGAATTTTTCAGTTGCATTGAGATGGATTTTCTGTGTAACATTTTCTTCTTCTTTTCTGTAATCTAGCATTCAACCTTTGGTAGTGAGCCCTTCTTTCTTTTGGGCAGTGAGCCCTCTGGT
This sequence comes from Sequoiadendron giganteum, assembly GCA_007115665.2. NCBI lineage: Eukaryota > Viridiplantae > Streptophyta > Pinopsida > Cupressales > Cupressaceae > Sequoiadendron > Sequoiadendron giganteum. The sequence goes on from CM021105.1 coordinate 159,016,846, forward strand.
AGTGGGCCTTTTGTATTTGGTGTTGCAATTACTTTGTATTGTGAGCTAATCCATAGTGTAGTTTTTCCCTTCTTAGATTTTCTATGTAAATCTAGTGTCAGGGATAACTTTAAGAATCCCCCCACTCGACAAAGGTGTAAAATCCTCAAGAATATTGTATACTTCTTGATAAAAATATTAATTTTATTAGCGATATTTTTCATTTTTCGAGAAAAAAATCTCAATTGGAAAATCTTTTCTAATTGATAGAAGTCTGTGGAAAATCCTAGTGAATTATAATTTTTTTTAATCCAATAAACTACTTTCATTGGCAATTAAAAACCTTTTTTCAAACCAATAAAATATTTCCATTGGAAAATAAACCTGTTTTCAAAACAAAAAAAATATTTTTGTTGGCAATTAAAACTTTTCTTCAAACCAAAAAAAAACATTCATTGGCGAATTAAACCTATTTTCAAATGAATAAAAAAAAATGGTGAATTAAACATAATCGCAAACTAATAAAAAAATAAATGGTGAAATAAACTAGTATGCTAATAAAAAATCAGTGTAGTTGGTGAAAATATCAAATTTTGGGACAAATTTTCAGCACATTGAAATTCCTTCATAGAGTGTCTGGAATGGGGACAAGTGTCAATATATTTATTATGTCTGAAGTCAGATGTCAATGCAAAATAATATAACCCATGATTGCTTGATGAATTTTCAATGGACGACTTTAGTTGCATTCCAGAAGAAAATCTCTGAAGCACTAGACTTGCAAATTGAAACCTCTAGAATAACACTAGAACTGTTAGATTTATATAAATCAATGGTTGACATTTTATAACTTATTAAATCACCTACTCATGATAACCAAAATAATATTTTATCGTTGATTGGTTACCGACAACCGAAGGTCACTTAAGTTATGACTTAAGCCTTTGGAGTCATCATGGTGACCGACCCCTCAACCTAGGAAAATGATGGTTTTGAGAAATGAATGGTCGAGATAGGGTGACATGGGTCAACCTTGACTGCTCCCCGGTAGCCTGTGGGGGACCCAAATACATCTCCCATCCCTCAATGGGGAGGTGGCGAACTGCAACATGGAACAATCAGAACCATCAAAGGAACTATAGCAAGGTGCAAAATATTAAGGAAATATTAAGGAACTAGTGTTAAAGCCTACGCTACTAAATGAGCCTTTTAAGCACTTTTTTTTTTTTGATAGTTAAATAGCTGCTATATGGGGAAACACCCTATATTAATCAAAAAGATTTTTTACATTCCTTAGATGGGATCAAACACTTGACCAAGTCACCAAGGACTTATCCCAACAGTATTCACGATGAAGCTTTTATTTCCACAAAGCATTATAGACCCAAATATTGAACAAACTGACATTAGACACTTATATAGACTACAAAAATACCATCACAAACCAAAATTATCTTCCATAGACACAAGATTATGTATTGCTACAGCTGACCTCGCTAGTCTTCTTGGATTTGATTGCATTCATAATCACTAGACAATCACCACTGCAGGCACTATGGGCAAGATGGTTTGCTTGTTCCTCTCAACTCCTGGTGTCATTCACTACCCATTCTTCACTAGAGCCCAAATCCTAATCCTCCTCATCTGAAGACCACCTTTCCCCATTGAGAACTTCGACCACTACAAATTCCTTCACCCAACCCTTTGGCCGGTCTTTGAGAATGTCAATCGCATGCAGAAGAAAGTCGAAACACTTGTCAATCTCCCCCACTAGTTTTTGAGAGTTGCATGGTTCAGTGAGCACACCAGGGGAAAATTTGGTACCAACCATTCATTCCCATGAGCCTTGTAGAAGTGTAGTGACAAAGGGGTCATGAAATTAGCATCGATTTTGTCTAGTTCTGCGTTGATATTTTCCAACAAAGAGTGTTAAAAAATCATTTGGCATAGCTTCTTCCCCTAAGCTCTCAAGAAACCCATGTACATGAGCATTGCCAAAAACATGGAAGGTATTTCTGAATTCTCCCTGAGCTTATGGGTAGCCAACAGAAATTATGGACACAAAATATCCTTCACCACCTGGAGCACCAGTGGGTGCTTGGACACCATTATCCCTTTTAGTTGTTTCTCAATTATTTTACCATGGAAAGTGTTCTGCTACTTCATGGAATTCATAAACAGAGGTGTCTCCATTTCCCCTTAGTGTTTTTCGAGAGCGTTAAGCCAATTTGAGAAAAATGAGCAAAACAACCCCTATTTGTAGAAAAACCTCCCGTAGCCTTATGGAAACTGTACCAAGATTCAAGTGGTGAATTAAATGTTAATTGTCACATTAATGATAATGGAAAATTAAATGTTAAGTGTGAGTATTTGATTTCATTGTCTTCATTCTAACTTCTAGATATACTTCGCCAACTTGATATTCTTGATATCATTTATAATATATTTGGCTTTGATTTATTTCTTCTCTATTTTAAATTTAACTGTGATATTATGGAGTATTCATGGCGTGTCATGCCACCCAAATATTTTTGGGAGAAAAGAAGGGACGATGCATGCGACAAATGAAAGTTGGGTATGGTTTTTACAATTCCTTGTGTGCAGGTTGAGGATGCTATAAGAATAATTATGGGTAGGGAATGGATTCAGAACAACCCTCGTTAGGTAGCTTTAGCTTTCTTGTTCAATTTCATGGACATTTTGATTGATAAATATTTGGTGAAGACATTGGTAATATGTTATTTGTAGCCTTTAATTTACTCTATTTCTTCGTTGGAGTTGACACTGGAGCATTACAATTTGGTTAGTGCTTGTTGGTGGAATCTTCTAGAAAGTGGAATTGCACGCTTCTACAATGCAAGCTCGTCCTGGTTAATATAAGATGGGGTCTTCTTGTGATAGAAAAAATGAATCATTAAAGAGTCTAGAGATTTGGAGGAAGGTTTTGGGTGATTCGCTTTTCTTCTCTACTGTTACTTTGTTAAATTTGATCCATGTTCTACTCAAACACTTGGTTGATGGCCTCGACTAATGTTACAATTTTTTTTAGTAATGAATTATGTGGCATGTCACGTGTCTATATTTTATTGTACAGCATAACAATTCTGGTAATATATATTTTGTGATTGATTTTTTGTCACGGTTAGTGGCTTTTTGGCCAGGCTGGCTATGTACTATGTACTTAAATCTTTAGCAATAACCACTTAAATTAAAATACTTTTTGTGGCTCCATTCTTGTAAATCCTTTTTGCTTTGATCAATATAAAAATATGGCTTTTAAAACTAATAGTAATTATCAACATATAGTTCTAATCATAAGTGAGCAAAATTTATTGTGACTTATTAGTGGACACTGATAATGATTAAGGTAAAACAAGATATTTAATTCTCTCTTTTCAATGCATCGAATTACTCTACATTTCATTTATTCAATTGAAATTCTCAATATTTTTGAAGAAAGTGTGGTTGCAGTATTGCGGGTGGTGGCACAAATTAATGCCATATGAACATTCGAAGTGGTTGATAGGATAGCTTTACATTGAAAACTACATGATGTATTGTAGAATTGTAGATGATTATGTCAATAATCCAGTGATCTAGTGAAACAAGATTTGTAATGATTTCATATTGTTTGAGTGACACTGTCTATTTTGACAGCTTGTCAGCTTGAGGTACAATTTGCATGTAGCAAGATGTGAATCAAATTAAACATTTTAATTGTAAATGTAAGGTTTAAGTTACACTAATCAATTAAGTTGGTTTTTTGGTTTGCATGAGTCATGATTATCATTATACCCAACCTCACACATGACACATGTGATGTGTACATAGGGATCAAGCTGGAAGTGGTACTATTGGCCCATAAATAGGGATAGTGAGCACATCTAAAATCATGCGTTGAAGGCTAAAGGATTTACTATTGAGTGCAATGTTCTGAATTGTCATAAGGGTTTTCATTTTGTAGGGTTAATAAAGATTTGAGAAGAAGATAATGTGGTATTATTTATGAGACTATAAATTGTCTCATATTTTATTTGTGAAAATCATCTATTTTTTCCTAATGCATTAGTGTTAAAGTGGATTTGAGTAATGATTGAAAGTTATTTAACTTGTTTAAAGTAGAATATAAAGTAAATTTTTGGTTTATTTTTAGTAATTAAATGTGATCCAAATTTCCTCTAATATGTCTCTATGAAGTGTTTATGATGATATAATGCAGATAAATGAGTTACTAAATAACTCATGGTAAGAAGAAGCTTCATAGAGACTTGCAACAGAGAGCTCTAGACACTTGAAGTAGTTAACTCCTGATAGCTCTAGAAGGATTTGAAGAAATAATGAGAATATAGAGAAGAATCCTAGCACACTCCTACATTCATGCAAAATCATGGAGCATCAGTCTTTCCTAAATTAATGGGATGAGTAGTTGTTTCATGTTGAGTTTTAAGATCTCTCAAAATTATTAAATTTCATGCTTCCTTCTTCCACCAAATATAACTCAAGTTACCACATCACTAAAATATTGTTGCATGATTTTAGCATGTTTTTCATGCTAAGGATCAATGATTTGGTTGACTGAACTGAAGAATAATTACTTCATTCATGTCCAACACTTGAAGACTTCCTTCAAATCAGGCACCCATAAATTGTCAAAAATGTAGTCTCAGTAAAACAATGATATCTTCCTCGTTTCTCAACAAAATTTAAAAATTCAAAATGATCTAGAAAGTAGATTTTGAGGGATAAAAACCCTTTTGAGAGTTTGGCATGATTTGCAGTAGGAAAGGAGCAATATGTGTCAGAAATTAACTGAGACAAAAGTGGTGTGATGGAGGAAAACTTCACTTTTTTAGAGTTTTATAAATGACCCCTCAAAAATAGGATCTTGGATCCAAGTTCTTAGTGAATTGGTTGGATAGATATAGTATATAAATTCTATAAATACAATGTAATCATGGGAGAAAAGGGGGGGATTAGAAAGGCTTGTTTTAGCCTTAGGAAATATGATAGTTTTAGTTTTATTTCTAGCAATGTATTTCCAACTTTCTAGAGTAAATTTGAATTCAAGCAAGCTTTTCATTTCCAACAAGTGTGAAGTAGTTTATCCTTTTCAATTCTTGCAAGTCCCTTTCATGCAAACATGATTTATTTCTACAAGTAGAACATATTGTCAAGCAAGTTTTCTACTTTCTCTCTTGCATACAACCATGGACACCGCCTTGGATTGATAAATTAAATGACGAGGATTACAACAAACCCATCAATTATTGGGGATACTCTAAATTCTCTAGCCTCTAGTTATGTAGTTATAGAGTAAAAGACCAATTTACTTGAAGCTCAGAAGGGGTGGAATTGGAAAAAATTTGATCTAGTTCACCTAACTTCTGAGGCAGGTTTTGAACTAGGATGAGGAGCTTTGATGGAGATAAGTGCTATTCCAGTGCATGGAGGATACATACAAAAGATGGAAGCAATTTTATTACCCCTCATATTCTGCATGAATTTGTTTCTCAAAGGGGATAAGTACATTTTATATCTTCACAGTTCCCCTTTCCCCAACATGGTTCACCAGGAAAGCCCTATTAATTTACTTTGAGAGTGCATGGTTTCCCATGTAAGTCTCATGCATTTATTTTCAGAGTCCATGGTTGACTGGGCAAGTTCCATGCATTTATTTTTAGAGTGCATGGTTGACCCAACAAGTCCCATCACCATGCATTTATTTTCATAGTGACATTTGTATTATGTTATCACCAACAGTCCAATAGAAGGTTGGTGCTTACATTTGTATTTGTATTATATAAATTAACATATGTTATTTATAAAAAATAAGAGCTTGGCGCTTGCATGCTCCACTCATCTTTAAAAATATATGTAATAATGTGACATTGTAATTCAGTTGTAATAAAATAAATGGTTGTGTTATTCTTCATTATTTATTTACAGTAAATAATTATTTTATGACTTCAGTGTCTATGAATCTATTCAAATCAGTTTTTTTTCCTTTAAGAAATTAAATATTATCTATTTATGAAATAATTGTATGCAAATTTAAAACATAAATCAATACAAATGAAAAAAGAAAGTTGCCATCAAATTGATAAAAAAACATTATAAACACTAAATTTTTTCACTCTTCTTAGGGTTTACCAAGATGTTATTGATTTCTAATTTGTCGTTGACCTTCTCCGCTGGTCCCCAATATCATTATTAATTTTATTAAGTTCTTTGCAATGTTAAGTTACCGACCCCTTGTCCTTGATGTCAATCCTAGCGCAGTAAAGTTTAAAACAACTTTAAAACACACGTTTATTATTTATATCATAAATTACTCAACCGTTCGATGAACATTTGATGTATGGTTGTATTTGCATTCTGAAATGAAATGCACAGAGCAATAGGCTTGTGAACTTAAACCTCTAGAATCACCCTATAATTGTTAGATTTACAAAGATCAATGGTTTAGAATTTGCTATCAATTCAGGACAACCATGTACTGATTGTGTAGTCTATAAGCAACACCTTGGCATTTCAATGTTTCATTCACTTTAACTTTTCATTTATCTCCCCCAATTCTCAGCATCATTATTCATTTTATTAAGTCCTTCGCAATGTTATGTTACCACCCCCTTTAAAACACATGTTTATTGTTTATATCATAAATTAATCAAGTTTCAATCGTTCGATGAACATTTGATGGATGGTTGTATTTGAATTCTAGAATGAAATGCACATAGAAATAGGATTGTAAACTTAAACCTTTGGAATCACCCTATAACCATTAGATTTACAAAGATCAACGGTTTAGAATTTGCTGTCAATGCAAGACTAAATGTCTTGTTTTAAATGTTGTCAGCCATGTACTAATTGTGCATTTCTAAATTTTTTCAACCATGTACTAATTGTGTAGTATAGAAGCAACACATTGACGCTTAATTCACTTTAATGTTAAAAAAAACACTTTCTAAATTGGTAAGTGATTTTATTTTTAAGTGAGAGGGTTAACACAAAGAGATTTCAGTCTTCAGATTGCTCATTGCAGTGCACCACCCTATTTTGGGTTCCATAGTTCCACTTCCAACAAATCCATTCTAGTTTCCACGTTTGTCAGCATTACTCTTTTCAAGAGTCCAAATCTAGGTAAGTGAAAGAATTCCCGCGGCTACATTTCATCATTTGATGTTTCTTAAAATCTTTTTTTACAATAAAAATTTGAAGTTTGGGTTTAAGGTTGAGAGACTTAAGAATTAATAAAAATTAAGGAGGACTAATAGGGAATTCACAATTTCACATTGCATAAGCATGTCTACCACGAGTACCACTAGAGCAATGTCGAATAAAAAAATACATTATGCAAAATTGCTTAAAACCCCAAGTTTCACTGATGAATACCATGATATTTATGATATTGAAATCTATGGTAGGTGTACCTTAGAACTTATATTTTCATCTTAGACTAAGGATACAAAGAAAATGAAATTTAATAGTATCAGTGCATCGTGGGTAACTGGATTAGGGCACATGATGTTACATGAGGTTTTCCCTTGCCCATAATTTATCATGGTCTATGCCAAAAATTATGATGATAACAAAAGAGAAATTGTTAATAAAGATAACAAAGAATAATTATTATCCATTAATGCAGAAGAACTTGGAAAAGTGTTGGGGTTTACAACTGAAGAATTTGGAAATGTCCATATTGACCTAGAAAAGCTTGCATGCAACACCCCTCTGTTTTTCTCTTATGTTAAACTACGATGCTTTATTAATTTATCATTTCTTATAGAGCGACACAAACTATGTGTTCTATGAGATGTACTTTCCTTGATGTTATACTTAACATGATTTGATTAAAAATAATGTTGGTTTATTATGACATGATTATTGCTCATGAGTTTTATTAATGATGGAAGTGTCAATTTGGTGATACTGTATTGGTGAAGAGGACGGGATTGCATCACTCGCTTGTGAGCGCCCTGTGATTCTATGATTTCCTCTTCATGGTGTGTTTTATGATGATTTTATATACATGTGCTATTGATGCCTTAGATATAGGTTTGAAGGTACATGACATCGACTCCACCTGGTTTCATAGGTTTGAGCGTGTCGACCCAACGGTATGATGATTGGGAGATAGTAGCTATGTTACCTTTGTCAAGTCTACACCCTAGCCACAATGTGTCGTTAGTCGTTGTTTGGTGTTTCTGTTTGCCTTGGTTTTTTTTACTATTTAATTCTATAAGGTTTATGTTTTGAAAATAAATGTTAAACTATGCTTTAAATAATTTTAGTATTTATTTAACGAAATTTAAATAATATTGTTGGAAGATTTAATTTAATTTAATTTAATTTATCTAGTAAAGTAATTTAATCCTTGGGATTAAATTTATTTTATTAAGTAAATAAATTAATTGATTAAATTTATGTATTAAGCAAATGGATTAATTGATTAATTTTAATTAGAAGTTAAATTGTGATTTGAAATTATTTAAAATGCAAAAAGACTTTGAGAAAATATCTGTGGTTGTTGAAAAGATATTTTTAATTTGACATGTGTGTGTGAAGAATTTATTAATCACTCTTTGTTGAGAAATTATTCTCAGAGAGAATTTTTGCCATAATGGAGTGAGGTAAGAAGTTACTTCACGGAATGAAAAGAGGTATATTTTTGGAAGAGGTTGTTTGGTTGAAAATTGATTAAAAAAAAGGGGTTCTTAGGAATTTTGGTGGCTTTTGTATATTTACATCTTTCTGGAAGTGGTGATTTTGGGAAAAGCTTTGGAAATTGAACTCTAAAGGGGAGGCTCTGCTTCAACCTTCATTTTCTTCAAGCTTCAAGAAAATAGGTTCTTTTAAGTTTTATTCATTTATTTAGTTGTTTGAGAAAGATTGTTTGTACAAAATTCAATTCTGTAGAAGCTTTGTTTAAATTGGTTTAAAAGAGATTGAAATATTGTTTATGCAAGAAGATTTTGTGTTTTGTTTTGTAGAAGCTTTAAATTGTTTTCAAAAAATTGTAAGGATTCTATATTGTAGATTTGCCATGGAAAAAACTCAGAGGAAAACAATATGTGAATTAGGAATTTATTTTTATTTTTAAAAGCCTCTGTGTAAATTTTAGAGGAAAGTGATTTTAGTAATCTTTTGGGATTTTTAGGGAATTTGTATAAATTTTCCTATAGAATTTTGTTAAATTTTATTATTATGAAGTCTGCATAAATTTTCTTTTAGAAATAAAAACCCTCTTTAAATTGGGAAATCATTTATTGATATTGTGATATTTTCTCTCAGAAAATTGTTTGCCTAAACATTTACCTATAGATGGCTTTCTTCAGAAATTTTTCCCTAATCATTTTATTGTACTAAAATCCTTAAATATATAATATATATATATATATATATATATATAAATATGTAATAAAAAACATATATATATTATACATATATTTATTATTTTTTTAAATCCAGATTAAAAACTTTTAAAATCGTAAAATCGCCATACGATGCTTTTTATTTTTTGGAGGATTTTATTTTTGTTAATGATATTGACTTTGGTTGTGGTGGGAAATTATTGCTTTCCACTGTACTTTTTGTAGGGGGGGCCGGCTGCCTTGGTAGCACCCTCCACATATGTGGAGAGAGTGCTGCCCAAGGTAGCAAAGCCTTCCCTTGCATTAGCTGGATGGGGTCGGCCGGCTATACCATGGGTACAATCCGGCGCCCTATGAATGGGAATTGTTTTCTTCATACAAATTTCAGCGTCCTTTATGGTGCTTGCGACCTTCACCTCATAATCCATCCTTTGTGGTTTATTTTCCCAACACTTTTAAATAAAATATGATAATATATATATATATATATATATATATTATATTTATATATTTGGAAACCGTTTATTAAAAGTTGTTTTTATTTTGATTAATATAATATATATAGTTATTTCGTAATATATATTATTATATATTTAATTTATATATTGGATTATATATATATAATTAAATATATAGTATATATGAGATTTGAATATATATTGCATGTGTATTTTCAATGTTTTATTTTATGTATTTAGTTGCATGCAGTTGGTTCAAATGGAGTTTTAGAAAAGAATAATTAATATGCATGGTTTATTTTATTAGAGAAATGGGTATTTTTGGTTAATGGGGGTAAAGTATTATTTTATTAAACAATCATGGTAATGAAGTTTAGAAAGTTATATTTTCTCCTTCGCCTTTATAAGGGTTTCTTATTAAATTAGATAAGTTTGAGGAACTTGTTAAATTATTATTTCCTTTTATCACTGAATGTGAATGGATTTAGTAAATCCAAATCTTAGATTTAATTATCATGTTGATTGCTTATGTGTTTCTTCTAGTTGCATTTTGAGGAATAATGGGTTTAGTGTGTCTTAAATATGTAAGTCCCCCATAGGTTCTTTATGTGATGGGGGTTGTCAATTTGTATTGTCATCCCGAATTAATTCCCTTGGGCAATGTGTTTGTCATTTTCAGTATGTTACTCGATTTCCACGATCGGGTTTGTTTTGTTTCCTCCTTCTTGGTGTGGTCTTGATCCAAGTGTGAAAAGTAGGAGGGTGAAGCTCGATGGGGGCTAGGATCTGGGAAGATTTGATGGGTATCTCATGCACCTTTGTGGTGGCACATATCCTAGGTCAGCGATATATGGTTCACTGGTCTATTTGATCGTTTAACTCAAGTAACATTGTATCCTTGAGTTGGTGTTGTTCTTGTGGTTGTTTTGTTGAGTGTTTAGTTAGCCTGTGTCTAGAGGTAGTAGGTTTACCTTGTATCCTGGTTTCTATCTACTGTCATGGGGGTGGGACTTCGGGTGCCACTTGGTTGGGAGGAACGTGTGCCCTATGCCATTGGGCCCCCCTTGATTTGTAGACCGCGTGGCAAGGTTTTCTAGTGGAGAGCTCGTAGTGGTTTTAGTATTTATTTTAAGATTTTTCTTTTCTTCAGTTTATCTCATTTAATTACTATTCCCCTCATTTGTTTTTGAGGAGGAATCTTGTAATTGTAATAGTTAGGTTTGATCTACCTCTTTCCGAGAATGAGTATTGTAATCTACTTGTAAATTAATTTAATCTGAGTATTGAAGCTTATTATATTTTATTCTAAGTATTAGTATCATTAATGCTTTGTAAGTTTGTGCAATTAAATGTATGGTTAATATTTTAATTGAAATGCTTTATGTGCGAGTAATGTGTATGGTATGGTAATAGATGTAATCTTGTCACGTTTCCTTAGAGGTTTTTGCGAAGTATTGTGCATCTTCTTTGATAATAATGCACTTCTAAAAAAAAAATTTGTACGCTTTCGCGTTGTGTTGCAACCTCCTTTAGGGTTTCGTGGTGGGGCATTACACATGGTATTAGAGCCCCAGGTTCATACACTGGGTACTCTGGGTACATTTGTGTCCACTATGTTGTCCCTGTGAATTTTTTAGTGGAGTGTTAAGTGATCACTTGTTCATGGATTTTACGTTAGCATGATGTCCTCTGTGAAAGAGAGTAGCTTGTAAGTAACCCGATATAAGGTTATGGTTGGAAAGTTATGATATGTATCCCATGGGTTATGAAATTTGATGTTCCTATGGGATTATGTATGTAGTTGTACCCCCTTGTAAATGTAACGAACCAGTAATTGTGTCTTGTTTTGAGTGTTGTGAATACTCCGTAATTGCTTTGTGTGTCCATGTGATAGTGATACTTGGTACCCATCCATGAGGAAAAAGTTGTATTTTGGTGTGGGATTTACCATACCATTGTGTGTGTTTGCATGTTTGTTACCTGACTGAGGACCAACCTATGTGTGGTTGAAACTTATATATAAGAGTAACCAAAAGTAGTTCTTTATCTCTTGGTTATCTAGACCCTCAATCCGTGAAGGGATAGTAGTAGCCACAAGTTTCTTGGGTGGAGTGTGTAGCGTACGCATAATGCGGTGCAAAACATCTCAACTCAACCAATCCTGAGGAATCATACCCACTACTTTCCCTTATGTTGGATCAGGATACTTGATCCATATGTGTTAGCCTAATCCCCATAGATTTGAGTACATCAACATAGATTTGTTAGTGTATTCCTAGCCGTCCTTACAAACGTTGATCTGGCATAGTGAGTAAACCTCATCTGTATGAGAGGTGAAGCTCGATAGCCCCATAGTGATATTATCGTATTGCATTGTATACTTAGTGTATCTGCACATGCTCCGACATGATGTGGTAGATATGATGCCACATTGCATTGATGTTCCGACATAGTGTTGGTGATGATACAGTATGATGCCACACCCCACTCATGTTCCAACATAGTGATGGTGGTGATGCTGTGTTACACGATGCCACGTGCTGAGACACGTGAAGGCGCATTATGAGATTTTCTTTGTTAGCCTACTTGTGCGGTGAGTGTTATGGGGCCTCAAACACTTGTAGAGGGATCCTCATGGTTGCCTTGACCATGTTGGTTGAGTAGCATATGAGTAGATCCTAGCCATGTATACCTTTGGCTATAGCGAGTTCCTATGTGTGTCTTCTCCATGAGGTATCACGTGTGGAGTGTGTCTTGCATGTGCTTACTTCCGTGGACCCACAGACACACTACCACATGGCATATGACCAGTATGGCGTATGACCAGGTAGAGTGACAAAGTTTTGTTAGTCATGGATACACTCTAGGTCATGTGGATTGTGTGCTCATTCTGCACCACATGAGGGCTATTATCATTCTAGCCAGATTTTGTTTCCTCTTTCCTCATTGGTGGCTAGTATCTAGTCACATAGTGTTGTATAGTGCAATTTTAAAGATTGTGAAATTTATTTTGGTTATTGATGATTTTTCAGTTGATTGTGAGGGCCGACACTTTGTTTATATTAGATTGTGAAGGTTTAGCCATGACTTGTGATCTTATTTTCTTATAGCCCTAGTGGTTATATATTTGATTCAGTGTTGAAATTACGCGTATTTATTTTTTTATTGTTGAAATGAAACTTTAATTTTCTCTTCTTTATGAACTTGGTGGCTAAGCTAGTTATCTTTGTTGTTTTCAATGTCGGCTATGTGTCGTATTGTGATTCCTCTCTAAGGACGTATAAGGCGAACTTGGTGAGTGTGTACGAGGAAGTAGACATAGGAAACATAGAGGATGGGGGTATGTGAGGCTGTTATGTAGCTAGGACCCACTACTCACCTGTGTGTGATTACTATCTCTTGGAGGTTAATCACCTTTGTAAATGTAATCAAACCTTCCACAGATAGGATCCTAATACCTAAGAAAAACTAAGTTCAAAAATTCTGTGTAATATAATTCTAAGTCAAAAATGTATTTTTCAGAATTCTTACTCAATGTAATTTCCAAATTTCTATTTATAGGTGAATGTACTAAATGCAGAACATTAATTGATTTCGATGTCTTGCAAGGAGACTTGCCTCTAAGAGGCATGTCTCTTGAGAGGACGTGTCTCCACAAGTGGAGGCACGTCCACTCAAGGGACGTGTCTCTTTATGAGCGTGCGGGTCAAGCAAACCGATTACCAATTGGTTAGAGACTTAACTAATTCCTTTCCTCAACCAACGCTTAAGAGATAAGTTTGATTTTAACATCATTAATATTCAATTTATATTAACCTCTTTAATATTTCGATTTAAATCAATATTATTTAATATTTCGATTTATACACATTATAAATTCGATTTTACTTATATTTCAGAAATATAGTTATGAAGAGCAACCTGATCTAATATAAATGAAGATGATGCCTTAGGCAATCAACATTTATATCAGACCTAAGCTATCATTCATCAACACTCCCTCTTAGCTTAGGGAAGATATTTCAAATCAAATAAGTGAAGATATCACATTCACATGTGATATCGAAGACATGGTATGCTTTTCTCAATATTGTCAAGTCACATGACATTCTTCATACACATCTTCATTTTCAACCCTCCCTTTTTAACTAGGAAGGATAACTTCAAAAGTGATATCACCTAACTCGTGATATCAAAAGATATGGTATGCTTCTAAAAGTGTCAAGTCACATGCCATTCTCCATAACATATCTTTATTATGGTATGTGCACTGACATCAAGTCACATGATGTCTACCATAATTCATGGCATATCCATGGATATAACTATCCACCATGATTATCTCTTAAGGATCACAATGATCTTCAGATATCAAATCTCATGATATTCATCAAGGTGTCCAAGAGATACTATCATGACATGTCCACAAATATCAAGTCACATGATATCTATCATGATAGTTTATCATTGTAGAGTCGTCACTTTACAATGTCAAATACAAGTGTTCATTATCAGAAAGATCATCACCTTTCGATAATGTACATAGGAGGAGTAGGCCCATAAAGTCATGGAGTCACACACATGACAAAAGAGTTTACACATTAAACATCTTTATATATTAGTACAATATATAAACAATTTGTATTTCAAACATAAATAACAAATTACATTTCAACCATACCAAGTTTCTTCCTGAAGTGCTCTACCTTGAACCGGAACAGAGGCTTGGTGAGAATGTCTACAGTTTGATCATTTGTACTAATATACTCCAACTGAATCACTTTCCTTTCCACCATATCTCTTATATAATGATAGGGGATCTCAATGTGCTTAGATCTGTCATGAAAGACAGGATTCACAGAGAGTTTTATGCAACTCTAGTTATCACAATGAATTATTGTAGGATTCAAGGGCTCACCAAAGAGTCCCACAATCAATTTACGAAGCAAAACTGCTTCTCTTGCTCCCACTGAGGCTGTAATGTATTCAACTTCCATTAAGCTCTATGCAATTGAAGATTGTTTCCTGCAAATCCAGGAGATCATAGCCGATCCCAAACTGAAGCAACATCCTGATATGATTTTCCAATCAGTTACACTTCTAGCCCAATCTAAATCAGAGTACCCATGTAGATCTAGATGATCATTCTTGTAAAGAAGACCATATCCAATAGTGCCTTGAATATATCTCAAAATATGTTTTACAACCATCAAGTGAATTTCCTTTGGTTCACACATGAAATGGCTGAGAACATTTACAACATAGCAAATATCAGGTATGGTGTTAACCAGATACATCAAGGATCCAATCATATGTCTGTAAAGGGTTGGATCTGCACATTTGGATTCTACTGCTGCTTCTTTCAATTTGTGAAGGTTGGTTTCCATAGGTGTAGACCTCGGTCTACAGTTCAACATTCCAAATCTTTTCAGAATGTCAATAGTATACTTCCCTTGATTTAGTATAATACCTTCTAATTTCTGCCATACTTCCAAACTGAGGAAGTAGTGTAGAATACCCAAGTCTTTCATGTTAAATTCAGAAATTAGATCTTGTTTCCCTTGAGCAATGAGGTGATCTTCTCCTATTATCAGTAGGTCATCAACATATAAAATAATTATAAGCATATCACCTTTGATTACCTTGAAGTAGAGATTGGAGTCAACATCATTTTTTGAAAATCCTAATCCCAATAGATAGCTATCAATCCTTTCATACCAGACCCTGGGAGCCTGTTTAAGTCCATAGAGAGCTTTCTTCAACCTGCACACATGTGAGTTATATTTATGTATCACAAAACCTTCAGGCTGTTCCAGGTAGACTTCCTCTTCAATGGTTCCATTCAGGAAGGTAGTTTTCACATCCATTTGGTGGACCTTCCAACCTTTAGCTACTGCAATGGCTAATACTGCTCTCACTGATGTGTAATGGGCAACAGGTGCAAATGTTTCTTCATAATCAATGCCTTCCTTTTGTGAAAAACCTCTAGCCACAAAACGTGCTTTATGTTTTTCTATACTGCCATCAGCAGCATGCTTGATTTTGAAGAGCCATTTAGAAGAGACAACAAATTTCTCTTTTGGTCTAGGCACTATGTCCCATACATCATTCTTTAGGATGGATTGATATTCCTCTGTCATTGCATCCTTCCAAGCTTGATTTCTAAAGGCTTCTGTAACACTAGCAAGTTTAGAGTTTATGATGTTGTTCATTAAAGCAACATAGCTAGAGAACCGTTTGGGTCTTTTACTCTCCCTGAACGTTCCTTTAGGTGCTGCATGATCCTCTGCTTCTTTGATCATCTTCCTGGCCCAAAGTGGTCTCTTTCTACTGATGTCATTTGTATCCTCATTTGAATTGGTAGGAAGTTCATGAGGTATTTCCTCAGGATGCTCCCTCTGAATCTCAGGAGCAGGTTCCATTTTAGGTACTCTAAGGGAATAGGTTTCTGTCTCACTAGAACTCTTTGCCCTCTTGAATGCAATGTCTTCTTCAAAGATGACATCTCTACTCAACTCAATTTGTTTCTACCTAGGTATGAATATTCTGTATGCTTTGGATTTTTCACTATAACCCACAAATACTCCCTTCTTTCCAGAAGGTTCTAGTTTGGATCTCTTCTTTTTGGGTACATGAATATAGACAAGACAACCAAAAATCCTAAGATGACTAATGTCAGGTTTTATGCCGGTGAAGGCTTCTTCAGGAGTTTTGTTATCAAGATGAGAATGAGGACATCTATTTTGGATATAGACAGCAGTCCTAGAGGCTTCTTCCCAAAAAGATGTTTCAATGTTTTGGTCCAGCAACATTGCCTTAGCAGCTTCTACAATGGTTCTATTTTTTCTCTCAGCAACCCCATTTTGTTGAGGATTGTAGGCAACAGTGAACTCCCTCTTAATTCCAGCACTCATGCAGAATTCTTTAAAAATATCAGAGGTATATTCTTTCCCATTGTCTGTCCTTAAGGTTTTTATTTTCTTCCAAGAAGAAGTTTTCAGTGAGGGCTTTAAACTCTTCGAACCTTTTGAGGATTTCTATTGACTCTTTACACTTAAGGAAATAGATCCAGGTTTTCCTAGAGAAGTCATCTACAAATATGACATAGTATAGAAGTCCTGCTTTAGAAGGTACAGACATGGGTCCACAAAGATCAGAGTGAACCAGTTCTAACACATTAAGGGTTTTACTCAAGCTATTCTGAAAGGATCCTTTAGTATTCTTTCCTAGGGCACAACCTTTACAAGTTCCCTCATGAGATGGTTTTAGCTTGGGTAAGCCTGTAACAAAATTTTCCATAGAAGGTAGGGCACGGAAATGAAGGTGTCCTAATCTTCTATGCCAAATTTTATTTGTGTCAACGGTGTCAAGGGTAAGGGCTTGTTTAACCTCAGTGCATAGTTTGTAAAGGTACCCTTATCTTATGCCTATGGTAAGGGCTTTCTTAATAGTTGAGTTCTTAGGCCATACTAGAACTTTACCATCCATAAATGTAACTCTGTAACCATTGTCTTCAAGGGCAGAGATGGATATGAGATTTCTCTTTATTCCAGGTACAAATAAGACTCCAGTGAATTGCAAAGAAATCCCAAATTTCAACTTGATGGACCACGTTCCAACCCATTTTACAGGGTATGCAGAATCATCCCCGATGGTTAATTCTTCATTAGACTTTTTAGTCATGGAGTCCAAGTGTTCTCTGAACCCTGTGATGTGTCTGGATGAACCACTATCAATTACCCAATTTTGATTGTTGTTAGATACATGACTAGAAAGGGCTGTATAGAACACAAGGTTCTCAATTTTCTTAGGTTCAATCTCTGGTTCCCTAATGGTTTCTCTCATAAGTGAGCCTAGATTATTTTGATTTAGGATCATCATGTTTTTAAATTTCCATGATGAAGAGTTATCTGCTCTTGCAAAATGGTCTTCAAATCTGATCACAATTGACATTATGAAGAATGTGATGTGAATTCGATTTTGAAAAATACGAATTTTTTCTAGAGCAAACTAGTTTTAGATTTGATTTGGTTTCACACAACATGGCTCTGATACCATGTAAATGTAATCAAACCTTCCACAGATAGGATCCTAATACCTAAGAAAAACTAAGTTCAAAAATTTTGTGTAATATAATTCTAAGTCAAAAATGTATTTTTCAGAATTCTTACTCAATGTAATTTCTAGATTTATGTTTGTAGGCGAATGTACTGAATGCAGAACATTAATTTTTTTTTGATGTCTTGCATATCACAGACCGAACTCTCTTAAGTACAAGTAGACTTGCCTCTAAGAGGCATGTCTCTTGAGAGGATGTGTCTCTACAAGTGGAGGCACGTCCACTCAAGGGACGTGTCTCTTTATGAGTGTGCGGGTCAAGCAAACCGATTACCAATCGGTTAGAGACTTAACTACTTCCTTTCCTCAACCGGTGCTTAAGAGATAAGTTCGGTTTTAACATCATTAATATTCGATTTATATTAACCTCTTTAATATTTTGATTTAAATCAATATTATTTAATATTTCGATTTATACACATTATAAATTCGATTTTACTTATATTTCAGAAATATAGTTATGAAGAGCAATCTGATCTAATATAAATGAAGATGATGCCTTAGGCAATCAACATTTATATCAAACCTAAGCTATCATTCATCAATAACCTTACACAATAAGAGACAAGTCATTGTGGTCTTGTTTGGATGGTCTCACCTTACGTGTGGCCTAACATCATTAAACCACTGATTGTGATGTTGATTTATTTGAGATGGTTATATATTCTTGGTTCATGGATTCTTCTATCATGGATTGGTATGTTGTTTTTCGGTGTCCAGATGGACCCTTGTGTAGCCTTGTGATGATTCCCGATGATGTGTAATGGTGTGTATATGTATTATGCATGTTTAATCATGGGTATGGTGCTTTATTTCTAAGTTTCTATATGTTAATTTCGTCTTTGGGTTGTGACTCCTTTCTTGGGTTATGTGTATACGATCTCTGAGAGAGGTGATCATGGAGACGATCGTCTGAGCTCTTCTTCTCTAAGTCCCCACAAGAAGAATTGTGTGGAGCATTTGGGTCCTCAGATATGTACTTTGCTTGAGGAATTGCTTATCGAGCTTGGCCCTAGACAAGAGTGTGGTATGCAATAACAACACTCTGAACCTAAGAATAAGGTGTCACAACCTCAACCTGGTGGTAGTGGTTCTTGAATTAGAAAGAATCAAAATTGGTGTCATTGTAAGCACTTCCATTTGAAGCGGTCGACATAGGGTGCACAAGCTGCAATGGGTAAAGGTATAGGATGTTACAATTGCGGCCAGCAGGGCCACTTAGCGAGACAGTGTTCTCAGAGGAATACACTTGGAACCAGTTAGAGATTGACAACTACAGAGCCAACAAGGAATGACATAGGAAGGAATCGTGAAATGAGTGTAGTGGTTGATCATCATCGGACAGAGCATCAAGTTACAGAGGTGAAGATTACTAGAAGTGGATGAGTAGCTGATTTGGGAGCTCATTGAAATCCTGTGGTACTAGAGGCTGAGGAAGTGCCTTTAGTGCTGATTCCTTTGCTTTGATTCTTGATATGTTAGGATAGGTGTTTTGAGATTATGTTGATTTCTTAGATTGACAAGGTATTTGGCTTTGAGGATTATAACTCTGGATATTGTTGTTTTTATGTTGGTTTATGTAGTGGTTCAGTTTTGGAACCATGGATTATGTGCGTTTAGTGAAATTTGTACTAGGGGTTTTTGCAGGCTTCCAGGAGTAAGCTTGACCCTAGGGGAGAGAATGTAACACCCCTCTTTTTTTCTCTTATGTTAAATTATGATGCTTTATTATTTTATCATTTCTTATAGAGCGACACAAAATATGTGTGTTATGAGATGTACTTTCCTTGATGTTATACTTAACATGATTTGATTAAAAATAATGTTGGTATATTATGACATGATTATTGCTCATGAGTTTTATTAATGATGGAAGTGTCAATTTGGTGATATTGTATTGGTGAAGAGGATGAGATTGCATCACTCGCTTGTGAGCGCCCCGTGAGTCTACGATTTCCTCTTCACGGTGTGTTTTATGATGATTTTATATACATGTGCTATTGATGTCTTGGATATAGGTTTGCAGGTACATGACATCGAATCCACTTGGTTTTACAGGTTTGAGCGTGTCGTCCCAACACTATGATGATTGGGAGATGGTAGCTGGGTTACCTGTGTCAAGTCTACACCCTAGCCACAGTGTGTCATCAGTCGTTGTTTGGTGTCTTTGTTTGCCTTGGTTTTCTTTACTATTTAATTCTACAAGGTTTATGTTTTGAAAATAAATGTTAAACTATGCTTTAAATGATTTTAGTATTTATTTAACGAAATTTAAATAATATTGTTGGAAGCTTTTATTTAATTTAATTAATTTAATTTAATTTATCTAGTAAAGTAATTTAATCCTTGGGATTAAATTTATTTTATTAAGTAAATAAATTAATTGATTAAATTTATGTATTAAGCAAATGGATTAATTGATTAATTTTAATTAGAAGTTAAATTGTGATTTGAAATTATTTAAAATGCAAAAGACTTTGAGAAAATATCTGTGGTTGTTGAAAAGATATTTTTAATTTGACATGTGTGTGAGAAGAATTTATTAATCACTCTTTGTTGAGAAATTATTCTCGGAGAGAATTTTTGCCATAATGGAGTGAGGTAAGAAGTTACTTCACGGGAATGAAAAGAGGTATATTTTTGGGAGAGGTTGTTTGGTTGAAAATTGATTAAAAAAAAAGGGTTCTCAGGAATTTTGGTGGCTTCTCTATATATTTACATCTTCCTGGAAGTGGTGATTTTGGGAAAAACTCTGGAAATTGAACTCTGAAGGGGAGGCTCTACTTCAACCTTCATTTTCTTCAAGCTTCAAGAAAACATGTTCTTTTAAGTTTTATTCATTTATTTAGTTTTTTGAGAAAGACAGTCTGTACAAAATTCAATTCTATAGAAGCTTTGTTTAAATTGGTTTAAAAGAGATTGAAAGATTGTCTGTGCAAGAAGATTTTGTGTTTTGTTTTGTAGAAGCTTTAAATTGTTTTCGAAAAATTGTAAGGCTTGTATATTGTAGATTTTCCATGGAAAAAACTCAAAGGAAAACAATATGCGAATTAGGAATTTATTTTTATTTTTAAAAGCCTCTGTGTAAATTTTAGAGGAAAGTGATTTTAGTAATCGTCTGGGATTTTCAGGGAATTTGTATAAATTTGCTTGTAGAATTTTGTTAAATTTTATTATTATGAAGTCTGTGTAACTTTTCTTTTAGAAATAAAAACCCTCTGTTAAATTGGGAAATCATTTATTGATATTGTGATATTTTCTCTAAGAAAATTGTTTGCCCAAACATTTACCTATAGATGGCTTTCTTCAAAAAAATTTCCCCAATCATTGTATTATACGAAAATCCTTAAACATATATCTAATATATATATATATATATAAATATGTAATAACAAACATATATATATTATACATATATTTATTATTTTTATTAAATCTAGATTAAAAACTTTTAAAATCATAAAATCGCCATACAACGCTTTTTATTTTTTTGAGGATTTTATTTTTGTCAATGATATTGACTTTGGTTGTGGTGGGAAATTATTGCTTTCCACTGTAATTTTTGTAGGGGGGCCAACTGCCTTGCCAGCTCCCTCCACATATGTGGAGAGAGCGTTGCCCAAGGCAGTGAAGCCTTTCCTCCCATTAGGATGGGGTCGACCGGCTATACCGTGAGTACAGTCCGATGCCCTATGAATGGGAATTGTTTTCTTCAATCGAATTCTAGTGTCCTTTATGGTGCTTGTGACCTTCACCCTAGAATCCGTCCTTTGTGGTTTATTTTCCCAACACTTTTAAATAAAATATGATAATATATATATATATAAATATTATATTTATATATCTGGAATTTTTTTATTAAAAGTTGTTTTTATTTTGATTAATATAATATAGTTATTTTATAATATATATTATTATATATTTAATTTATATATATTGGATTATAGATATATAATTAAATATATAGTATGTATGAGATTTGAATATATATTGCATGTGTATTTTTAATGTTTTATTTTATGTATTTAGTTGCATGGAGTTGGTTCAAATGGAGTTTTAGAAAAGAATAATTAATATGCATGGTTTATTTTATTAGAGAAATGGGTATTTTTGGTTAATGGGGGTAAAGTATTATTTTATTAAACAATCGTGGTAATGAAGTTTAGACGGTTGTATTTTCTCCTTCGCCTTTATAAGGGTTTATTATTGAATTAGAGAAGTTTGAGCAACTTGTTTTATTATTTCCTTTAATCACTGAATGTGAATGGATTTAGTAAATCCAAATCTTAGATTTAATTATCGTGTTGATTGCTTATGTGTTTCTTCTAGTTGCATTTTGAGGAATAACGGGTTTAGTGTGTCTTAAATATGTAAGTCCCCCAGAGGTTCTTTATGTGATGGGGGTTGTCGATTTGTATTTTCATCTCGAATTAATTCCCTCGGGCAATGTGTTTGTCGTTTTTAGTATGTTACCCGATTTCGATGATCGGGTTTGTTTTGTTTCCTTCTTGTTGGAGTGATCTTGATCCAAGTGTGGAAAGTAGGAGGGTGAAGTTCGATGGGGGCTGGGATCTAGGAAGATCTGACGGGTATCTCATGCACCTTTATGGTGGCACATCTCCTAGGTTAGCGGTATATGGTTCACTAGTCTATTTGATGTTTAACCCAGGTAGCATTGTATCCTTGAGTTGGTGTTGTTCTTGTGGTGGTTTTGTTTAGTGTTGAGTCAACCTGTGTCTAGAGGTAGTAGGTTGACCTTGTATCCTAGTTTCTATCTCCTAGCATGGGGGGTGGGCCTTTGGGTACCACTTGGTTGGGAGGAACATGCGCCCTATGTCATTGGGTCCCCCTTGATTTTCAAATTGCGTGGTGAGGTTTTCTAGTGGAGAGCTCGCAGTGGTTTCAGTGTTTATTTTAAGATTTTTATTTTCTTCAGTTTAGCTCATGTAATTATTATTCCCCTCATTTTTTTTCGAGGAGGAATCTTGTAATTGTAATAGTTAGGTTTGACCTACCTCTCTTCGAGAATGAGTATTGTAATCTACTTGTAGATTAATGTAATTTGAAGCTTATTATATTTTATTCTAAGTATTAGTATCTTTAATGCTTTGTAAGTTTGTGCAATTAAATGTATGGTTAATATTTTAATTGAAATGCTTATGTAGGAGTAATGTGTATGTTATGGTAATAGATTTAATCTTTTCACATTTCCTTAGAGGTTGTTGTGAAGTATTGTGCATCTTCTTTGATAATAATGCACTTCTAAAAAAAAAATTGTACACTTCCACGTTGTGCTGCAACTACCTTTAGGGTTTCATGGCGGGGCATTACATTGCTAGTGATTATGAAGCAGTGGATGAAAGGGACAAAAATGCTTTCATAAATAAAATAGTTTTGGATACCAAAGAAGTTAGAAATAAATTGAAATGTGATCATAAGCCTCCTTATGATTTTGATGTTTTTAAACCATGGGTTCAGGATACTATTTCCATGCTAGCATTTTGCCTCAGACTGGATAGCAATTTGGAAGTAGGTGTAAGCCTCCTTGAAATGGTATATAATATCCATTATGGTGTTTGTGTCAAATATAACTATATTGAGCACATTATAGAATCCATGCATAAACAAGTTTTAATTATTGAAGGAGGTCCCACCAAGACATTTAGGTTCACAACCTACTTGTGCTATTGTTTTCTACTCAAATTTAGAGGAATCTTTTAGACCAACAAGCTTTAGATTCAACACTATAGTAATGCTCAGGAAAATCAAATGGCTCCAGTACATGATTGGACCAATGAGATAAGGATGCATGATTCTCGAAGGAACTACAGTCATTTTGTAGACTACTTTTTGTCTCCATTGTATCAAGCAATTACAAATACTCTAATACCTAGATTGCCTATGTCATGTAGAAATTACATTCAACTAGGAAAATAAATACAATTAGCTGATTGGTACTTAATGGAAGAATATACTGTGCTAAGATTTTATGGATCGAGAGTAGATCCATACAAACATCCAATGCATGTGACAGAAAGGGTTTTTGCATTGGAATATGTAAGGAAGATGAAGAGTACTAATGAACTACACTTTTTCCATCAGGGGAAGAAGACCTTATTTCCTTCTTTGCCTTTTTCATGTGGAGGGTTCACATTCGAGAGAAACACATTTAGTGTGGCATGTGATATTTTGAATTTTTTAAATTTTGATGCTATCACTCACTAGCAGTATAATCCATGTGACACCATTAAAGAAATGATTGTGGCCAATAAGAATGTTGCAAGTAGAATTCAACATCAAAGTAAACCCTTTCTTGAAAACTTGAGAAACAAGGATTCTTGGGATAAGGTCAAAATAGCAATGGAGAAAAGTGCTACTGAGAAAGACATTTCTTTTGAACAATTGTTAGCAAAAATTATGGCATTACATCAAAAGACAATTAGGAGGTACAACAATTTTCATGAAAAAAGTGATAAACCATCTAGTAGAGTAAAAATTCTAGATTCTCTAGATAAGGAAGTTGCAACTAAAAATTGGTCACAATAAAAAAATACTGTCTTTTGGTCTATGAGGAAGGAGCTAGGTGATCCAAGAGCTCTTACAGATTTTGGAGATAATGAAGAAGATCATGAGTTTAGAAAATTGTGGAATATAGAGCATCTTGATGAATGTGAAGATCAAGAAATTGATGATGAATGCAATGATGATAGGGAAGAACAAAGCCATGCCAAAGCTAGTTTAAGTGAGGCCACAAAAGAAGCATATACTTCAGAAGCAACCATAGCTGAAAAAATGGGTTATGAAGGTGGTGGTTTGGGATCCCAAGGACAAGGAATTCGTACAATAATAGATGCAGAGCATAGAAAACCAGTTGATGAATCTGGCCTTGGAGCTGATAAAGTAGACCAAGGGCATACAAGTAGAGTAAAACAATTCAATTTGTTAGAGCTTCAAATCCTCATCCTCATGGTTAGATACAATCACAATTAGGACATTCCCATGGTGGAGAGCTTAGTGCAATAGGAACTACCATTGGTGGCGATGGTATGGGTTGTAGTAATAGTAGTGGTCAACATGTGTTACAACAAAAAATTACACATAAGAGGACACAAATACAAGATACAACACAAACACCAGGTGATCAAGGCATACAGAAGAGGAAAAGGATTTTAACAAGTCCAAGTCACACTACGAGTGGATCCACCACAAAGGAGTTATTTCCAAGTGCTCCCCCAATGCAAGTTAGTGTGGCTGCAACATAATTAGCAACTGTAAGTACTCCTATTCCTTCACTATTCAAGCATTCCATTGTTCCTATGTCCCTAGGTTTTGATTACATTGAAGAGTTTAAAAATAAATTAGACTTGTATAAAAAAGAAAAGAAGCAACTGATGGAGAGTGCGTCTACTATAACTTCAGAGCCTACAACAACCATGGTATTACCCACATTTGACACAAATAAATAAATCATGAAGTACATAATTGTTGTTCCCACAATTCAATAAACTAGCAAATTAGATGGATCAATCTGAATTCCAAGTGAGCAATTTTCAATTGGATTTTTATGGACTCAAAAATATGGACAAAATTAATGTATCAAAGAAGAACAATGAATGGGTGTACAGATCATTGCTAAAGAAAGATAGAGAGAAAAAAAGGTTGTAGACTCAAATAGAAAAGTTATAGGTAGACCTAGCAAATGAGAAAGCAAAGAGAAAAGCAATAGATGATAAGAACAATGAATTAAAAAAAAGAATAAAACAATCTACCTCTACATCAACAAGCAAAGAAGATAAACAAAATGGGAGAGAATTGAATGAACTAAAGAAAAGTCTAGATGAGAGTAGTAAGAAATATGATGAGGAAAAATCCACTTCAGAAAAATTAAGACTAAGCATTGCAAATGGAAATGCACAGTGTGAACAAAAATTGGAGAAAGAAAGAAAAATAAATGAAAGATTGGAGGAAGAGCTGATGGAAGCAAAACATGAAATTAACTTTTTTCAAAATAAGTTATCTGCATTTTGTAGAGAAACAATGAGGCATATGAAACAAAAGATCTGGGATGAAATAATGCAGAGGATTGATCATTTGTGTGACATGTTTCAATTAATTGATGCTATCAGACTACATTATAAGAATCCTAAAAATATTTAGTGGACAAAAAAATATGCTGGAATTAGAGAAATCTACAACAATTTATATGTCCAATATGTCAATATAGTTGGAATTCCATAATGCAAATTCCTCCTCTAAAGGCCAATCAAATCCCATGATATGGTCTACCTTTTTTTTTGTATGGGCTATACCTGACTGCCACCTGATTTTCCTCCTTATCAAAATCTTCAAGGAAAGACGTTGTATGCATAAGCCTGTCATATTGTTCCTCAACATAAACAAATCCATTTCATCACATATTTTTTTGGCCTGGGAAGTTATTGCTTGAGCTTCTTGGTCTTTCCACTCTTGCAGGGACTTAACTTCACCCTTCTCATTTAGAATTTCTGGAAGAAGACCAAAATTCCAATCATCGATCTTCTTAACCAATTCTCTAATCTTCACCTCTAAAGACTCAATAACAATCAACCCTTGAGAAATAGTTGTATCTGTTAGAAATCTTAGGGTTGCAAGTATCTTTGGAGGCTTATCTACATTACGAGAGGATGCAACAACCATATCCCTCAATATTTTAGCCCTTGGAATCCATTTATCCATTAAAGGAATAACAATTTCTTTATCTCTATCAAGATTGTTAATGGC
This sequence comes from Sequoiadendron giganteum, assembly GCA_007115665.2. Classification (NCBI taxonomy): domain Eukaryota; kingdom Viridiplantae; phylum Streptophyta; class Pinopsida; order Cupressales; family Cupressaceae; genus Sequoiadendron; species Sequoiadendron giganteum. The sequence continues at coordinate 159,043,532 of CM021105.1, forward strand.
ATCAAGCATCAAAGCATAATTGGCATGAATATCGATTAATCTTTTCTCCACCCCCTTATTCAAGTGCTCAAGCACTGTTGTCACAATCTTCAAATTATTCAAATGAACAAGATCATCCATCCTATCTTCATAAGTCTTGAGCTTTTCCATAAGCTCCTCCTTGGTAACTTCCTCAAATTGAGGGGCATCCGATGATTTAGGAGCTAATTGTTCCATTTGTACATCTTCATATTCAATGGGGGTAGTCTCCTCTTGATTTTGAGGAGGTGAAATAATTAGGGAAGGAGGAGGCAAGATTGTAGCATGTGACGTACAAGGCTACAATGCTTGGAATTTTTATTTCCATAGATCCATTTGAGTTTGCATTTGAGCGATCTTTTGCTGGTTCAAGTTGTACTCAACAACCACCTTATTATATTTGGTTCTAAATATATCCCTTTCATCTGTTAATGACTCAAATGTGGCTTTGGTGAATTGTGCCAGATTAACATTCATGGTTGCTACCTCCAAGGTAGTTGTATCTGAAACTCTTTTTATGATTAAGCCTCCTCTTGTACATCTAGGGCACATTCTGCAACTTTAAGCTTTCTAGTGGTTGGGGTTAAGGCCCAAATAGCAAGAGCATCCCAGTATTGACTAAAAGCTAACCCATATAAAGCCAATGTGACTTCTTCTTCACTATTAAAAATGGGGGAATCTTGTCTTCTCACAATGTCAAAAGAAATTGCTGATGCCAGGTCCGATTTTAAGAGTAATAACACTCCACTCTTTTGCACCAATGCCCTGCCCTCTTCTGTAGAAATGTTTGAATACTTGGCCCTCATTTCATCTTGGACCTTGACTTCAACAACCTCTTGGGCCTTCTCAGGGCTCTCACTTCTCCTTGTTTACACCAATGTTGCATACTCATCCTTCATTTCTCTCCATACATATTCCTTGAAAGCTTGTGTCTTGACAAATTGGCCATCTTCCATAAAGCTTTCACAAGCTTGTAATATGATATGCTTAGAGTTATTTATTCCACTTAGGTCAGCTTTACTCAACCTAACGCTCATAGTCTATGATATTATTTCCCCTTGAGGAGATGACATCACCTGCATTATTTCCTTATCGGTTATAGAAATTTCATCATCTGAATCCTCTACAAGATAGTCAACTAGACCATAAGCTTAAAGTTTTTTCTTCTTTATTGATGGGCATGGATCCCTTGGAGGGGATGATTCACTAATTAGAGAATCCAATTCAATTCTTTTAGGATCAGAAGAATGTTGCGGTGACAATGGAGGTAGTTGTTGCTGTGGTGAATGCACTTTTGACTCCCCAGATTATGCAGGAGTAGCAACTATTTGCTGCTTCCTTATTGTGTCTTTCCTCCTTGAATATATGTGCACCTTCTTGGAAGGCTGTAGAACTAACTCTCCCTTCATCATAGAGGCCTTCCCCTTATCTTGCTCAACTTTTATGTCCTTCAACTTGCCACTACTTTGTCAAAATTATGTGTCACAACTTCAATCTTTAAAATTGGGTCACTAATATATAACAAAGCTTTAAAATAAAGTTCTTAACCTTAATTTCTCTTTCCAATTTTATAAAAACACCCCACTTCTTCATTTTTTCAATTTGGACATCAAGATCAAAAATATTTCTAATGAGGTCATTAGGCATACTGTGGGTGTGAACATACTAACCTCCCCTATTTCTCTTCATTAACCAAACTATGAATCCCTTAGGGTCATATGTCCCGTATGCCTGAATCTTCATATTATAATGACTAAGATAGTGGTCTGCAATATTTCTCCATCCATATGTAATCATGAAAAAATCAAAAAACACATTGTATGTAGGGAAGAAAGTTCCCTTTCGCTTCTCATCCAGGAAGAAATCATCTACATTCCCTAGCTTCCACATCACCTCCAAAAACCCAATCCTCAGAGGCACTTCCCTAGGGAGTATGTGGGGTGTCAATTGTGTGCCAAATACCCTTAGAACTATACAATTGTTATAAGGTATTTCATATCCCTAGTTGTGAGCAATATTCAAATCATGCATCTTTTTAGTTGGCCTCAAAAAATCATGTAATTCCTTGGGGATCCTAGGCACATCCACCATTAGAGCCCATCTCAATTTGGTGGAAAAGAGATTTGTAGTAGTCACATAGTTGGTATTTTTTTCATTCCTATCCAGTATAGGGGTCCATGACTGCATTGACATCTCAATACCATCCACAACCCTTTTAAGTTCCATCTCTCGACCAAAATAGTCTACACCTTTGAAAAGAAACATATGCATAAAGAGTGAAAACCACCTAAATTTGACACCAATTTTCCCACCCTTCAAGGCCACCAATCCTTTGTGAATTTCCTCTGCTATATAGGTGGAAAAATCATATCTGGTATTTATGTTAAGATGTTGGATAGTCGTAACCATGTACATATGAGCCATTGACATGCTAGAGCCAGGATCAAACCCTAGAATTTGGTAGAGGGAGTAAAAGGTTTTCTAAAAATATAATTGGAAATAATTAATAAGGAGGGGCTCAGCATCAGAGGGTCCCAAAGTAATCTTTCTTTTGTTGATTCCCTTCCCTACTAATATCAAAAAATTGGTCAACATCGACACCCTGAAGTTGTGTTTTACCCTTTTGTATTCCTCCCTCAACATCCACTCATCAATCTTAACCATGTCATTGCTCAAAGTGTTCAACTTGAACACATATGTAACTTCTTCCTTATTAATCATACCATATTTTTTCCATCATTAGCTCTAACAACTCTAACCAGAGGGTCACAATTCACAACAATTTCTTTGAGAAGATCAACATCTATGAACATGTTGGGTATAACCACTTACCCATGTCTAACCTCCAAGGGTTGAAAATAGGGATACCAACATTCCTATTTCCAAACTATTCCTGGAAAATACTTCATCCAGAGATGAAGTATGGTAGGGAAACACCTTTAATTGTATAATAATAATCAGTGATGCCAAATTTAGTTTTAGGGCCAAAGTACATATGTTGTCCCTTTGATTTCTTAGAGGTTGAAGATACCAATTGATTAGCTAAGTCCAGTGACATAGGTCTTTTAGCGGTCTTCAACTCAAAAGATTGGTATTTTGATGTAGATGCTTTGACTTTGGGTGCCATAGTTATAGTGTTTTTGCAAACTAGGTTTACTACTCAAGAAATTGCAAGCTTAAAACTAGGGTATAGGTTGATGCAAGGCAATAACAGGACTAAATAGGCTAATCGTTTGAATTGAACATCAAACCTTAAAATAAATTCAATGAAACCATAAACCCTAATGAAAAAATGATAGAACGAGAACTTACAACAAACTTTTAAACAACTAAGATGTAGGAAAGCAATTTTACTTACTGGTTTTGCGGACGCTTGAAAACCCTAATTCTTGTCATTGAACAAGCTTGAAAATTTCAGCGAGAACTCCTTACATGTGTTAAATGCATTAATAGTTTGCAATTATAATTTAAAGAAACTTTTATGGCTTTGAAATATACCAATTGGCAATTTGATAGCTCTACATAATATCCACCATTATGGTTTACTCATGCAAACTAGAATGGTTGATATAGATCATTTGCCCTCAATCTTGAACTTTGAATTTTAACCATCGATCTCGTAGTGAGATGGACCAATAGATGGCTCAGATTTTGGTCAAATAAGTTTGATAATTTGACTATAAATGACTATGTCCATTAACCAACCAAAAAATTCCATGTGGATTTATGTTCGTGTCACTCTGCGGGCTCCACCATCTCCACAAGCATTGAAATTGTCTACATGTCAACCTCCTTGCTTTCCCTATGGGTTTAAAGTGTGTGCATCTTATGACAACGGGGAGGTGGGGAACGACTGATATTTATTAGTTAGAAACCATAGTAACCATTTATTTGAATACCTTTAGTCATCGATGCCTTCGAGCAGCGATAGGACTCGCCAAAAGGGTGTTTAGGTGTCGCCTACCTACTATCTCGCCAACTCCTTAATTTTATTAATTTAATCTTGTGGGATGGAGGGGAACCAATAGAAAGTAGTCAATGGGACCTGCCAAGCATAAAAAAAGGATTTTAATAAGCATGTACACTTATTACATGACTTAAAATGGGCCGCCTGCCTAGGTTTATAACATGAATGATATTGAGCGAATATCAAAATCCAAACTTAGGGAAAGAACAAGAATTAAAGAATTTTATGACCCACATAAGATAAGGCAAGATTTATAAGGATTCTATGGGTAGCAATCGAGAACACTAGGCTCAAGGGCCCGATGAGTAAACAAACGCAAAGGCATAAGATATGACTTAAGAGACAAGGAATGGGTAAAACCTGGTCAACTTCAAATTATATTATTAGAATGTAGGTAAAAGGAAAAGACACGATAATATCTTTAATTTTGAATATAATATCGACCTATCTTGCTCTCCAGTATTGTATTCACTATCTTCTGACTCAAAATAATCAATAGTTATTTATAAGTTATGGATGTTGAACTGTTAGCTTTTGTTCAATGAATGGATTAATATTCCTTTTAGTTATTTATCAAATATTGTTTGAATGGAAATAAATTAATAATTTATAAGTAGTATGATAAGTGTTGTTCTTTAAAAATGATGTAGAATCACATATCAAATTCAATACCATGGTATACAATATAAAATATAAAATACCACAATTGCATGGAATACAATATAAAATATCATCAACTATAGTTTGGAATATGATTCATGAAGTACAATATAAAATAAAATATCATGAAGTGCAATGATTCACAATTTCATGGAATACAATATAAAATATTATCAACAACAATTTGGAAAAATGGAAACTAAGTCATGAAGTGCAGTATAAATACCTAAAAGCTACTAATTCACTTCCATTTCCCAAATGGAGTCAGGGTCCTCAAACTGATGTTCAACTCAAGATAAAGTAAAAGAGTCATCTTGATTATGAGTTTGCTCTTCATTTTCTTCGGCCTATGTCTCAAATTCAACATTCATTGTGTCACTATCATTTGTCCCACTTCCACTACCAGTGCCACCAGTACCAACTTTTGGATTTGGAGTGTTGCACAACCTGGTCCCTCTTCTTTCACATGTGGACCTCTAGATTGTGAGTGCCCTTTCAAAATATTTTTTTTTGACACTATACTCAATTCCTTTCATCCTCAACCAATATTCCAAATTCTTGTCTAGTTCGTTTCTTAACTTTGATTTCAAAAATGCCAATGAAGTAAAAACTCTCTCATCCTCCATTGACCCCAATATCATTGTTTGACATAAATAAACAAGTTTAAAATATTTTGATATCTTATCACACAATATTTCACTCTGACCTAAGTTTTTCCAAAGCTTTGTTATTGATCCCGGTTCAAAGGCCTTCTCCATACCCATGGAATCATACTGGTCCCTCATAGTTATTGAAAAATTATTACATTGTTCTCTAAGCTTTTTTGCATTTAAAATTCCTTCTATTGTCTGCTCATTATATGTCACACTTTTTGAAAAATTGTTCGATCAAGATATTTACTTTATCATGAAAATATTTTGGGCTATCTTAGTTTACCCAAAATTGATGAGACACAATACTAATGGCTTCAAGTATTTCATTTCAAGGGAATCTTTCATGAATATCTAAGGAAAGAGCTTTTGATATTTCCTTCAAATTATCACTAACAGATTTACCAATACCGTTAAAATATTTCTCTTTAACAGGTGCTTCTCTGCTAAAGCACTTGGCTGTCTTACAATGGTACATTGGTATCTCATATCAGTGTACATAGATACATAACTTCCCACTTGCATTAAACTATAAATAATTATTAGGCTTATTGAAATTAGTAATATTTTGCCACATGAATTTTTGGATGTTGTGGTTGCATTGCTGATATACGGTTTTCATTGATGTCAAAACTATTAGAATTGATAATGCTTAAGGTTGTATATGTCGAGGTTATTGAGAAAATTGTAATAAATATATTTCAAGCAGCTAGTGAAGCTGAGAAGGTCAGAATGTTGGAAAGTTATGTACGTTGAAGATTTGAAGGTTTCCATCAAATGGTTTGTTGTTGAGTCTATCTAGTATGTTGTCTAAAAATTTCAGTGGCATGCATCAAGATTTAAGGAAGTTATGAAGTTTTGTGCTCGTATAGTTATTCCGCTACTGTAGCAGGTGTTTTTGGAAGATGAGATTGAAATTCAGGTAATTTCAGTTGTTGTGTATGTTTCTATGATATTCAGAGATGTTTCTAGATCATGCTCTATTAGTTTGGTATGTTTGCATTGGCTGACGTGTTCATGGTTGAAGATTTTTCATTGTATGCTTGAAGTTTTCATGTTCTTGGCCGACATGATGGTGGTAGCGTGTTGCGGATCCTTATGGATTAATATTTTATTGTTTAGCATGTTCGAGGATATTGTTCTGGGTCCTCACTATGTTGTGATTGACTTGTGTTGGTGCACATTAAGATTTATTCATATATTAAGGTCGACAGTTGTAATTCATTCTTTATTCTAGGCCGGCAGAGTTATTGATGTAATTCCGTGTGGCAGATATATAAGAGCATTTTTTTACTTATTTTTAAGTGTGCTCAAGGTATGCTTGGTGTGTGAAAGTGATGTACATGTGCGAATAAAGGTTAAATCATTCAAGAGCAGAGAAAAGTGTGAGAGATTGAGTAGAGTGTGGAAGAGTGTGTAGAAGTTTTTGTGTGCCTAATCGGAACTGTAATCAAGATTTTGTAGAAGCTATTTCTTCAGTTCAAAATCATCAAATGGAATTAATATGATTATTGTATGTAAGGTAGTGAGCCTTCCTTTGAGCAGTGTGCCTAAATGCAAGTTCATTCCCTATTTCATTCTTCATTATACTTCTAACAGGGTATAATCTTGTGGACTAGCATCCACTGCGGTTTTTCCCCTAATAGGGTTTTCATTTATAAAATCTTGGTGCTCATGTGACTTTGATATGTTATTGATTTATGTTTGCACTGTTAATTATCAGATCTGAGATTTAAGGTTGATTACTGTTGAATAAGTTTGATTTTGGTAACAACTGATTCACCCCCCTCTCAGTTGTCTATCCTTGTTTTTCCAACATGAATTAATTTGGGATTTCTTGTGTTAGATCTAGATATAGATGATCGAGGGCCATGCATGCATATCTACGTAGTTTTGCATATTCATAAATATACATAATTCTATCTTGCTCTTTCTTCACAAGATTGTTCATTTAATTTAGAATGGGAAGAAGAGTAGCTAAATTCAATAGTGTCTCTATATTTATTAACCTATGTAAGAGGTCAAGAGCTTTGTCTACTATGCACAATGCTCGTACATTACTCCAATCAAGGATTGATATTTTGAAAAAACTCGTTGCGCTGGTCCATGCAGGGATATCCATTTGGTATCAAAATCCTTGAGAAGCTTGTTTCCTATTTTTATTCCCTCAGCAAAATTTTGAAATTTTGTGAAACATTTGGGACTTCGACAAAAGTATGCATAGATCTCACGGATTAGATTTTCAACTTTTGATACTATAGGAAACTTGCTTACAATTTTGAATGATAAATTCATTATGTGGGCCATACAGTGAATGCCAAGTATGTAGGGTGCACAAGTAGTTTGTAACTTTGTTCAAACACCTCTCTTTTGACCTTGCATCACTGTAGCTCAATCAACTCCTACACATACCAACTTTTTGGCACTTGTCAATTCATCCATACCCGCAATCTCATTCAAAGATTTCTTGAGTATTTCAAATAGATTTTGCGATGTTGAATTATCCTTCACTTTATGAACACAAAAAAGTGAGCTTGGTAGACATGTTGTTTTACATTATACACATGCATACAGACCTAAGAAGTATTGTATAATGTAGTAACTTCATTTAAAGATAATGCAATGAAGTTTGAATCTTTTACTTTCTCCTTTAAATCTTGCTTTTCTATTATAGGAAGACAGTTTTCCCTATTCTCATCCAACATTTATTGGCCAATGTGAGAAAGGCAAGTGAGGAACACCCAAAAAATATAATAAATGACAATATTCTGGGTAGTCTGTCATAGGATGCCCTCTGGAAAAATATGAAAAACAACACTCATCTGAATAGTTTTTGACAGATTTTCTCCTTCCATTGCTTTTTCAAATTGAGCCTCAAGTGTACCTTGACATGCAACAAGCTTCAACATTATTTGGTTATGATCTTCATATTCTACAACATACATAACATGAAGACATTCTTCCTTTGATTTCCATCGTATGTCTAATTGTTTCTTTCCGTCTATGATTTTTTTTTCATAAACTTTACCGATATGCTTTTCTATAGCGTCAAGCTTTAGCAACAACTTCTTGTCTCTTCTACATTTCCAACTACAAATCGTACACATGCATTTTGTTGTACTTTCAACATCATTTGCTTTCCCTACTGGTACAATGAATGGGCACTTTGACAACCAACCAAGTTGAAAATTCCTTGTCATTTCCCACTCGCACCCCATTTTTGATTTGCCTTTTATTTTCTTGCTACCAACATCATCCTGATCCAAGTCAATTATCTCATTCTGTCTAACCAGGGCATCCCTTGGAACATCTTCTACGGAATTTCCATCCTCATTTGATACATTTAACTCAATGAAAATCTCACCTTGACCTTCTGGTGGTGGTGAGGTATTCTGAATGCCTTCTTCATTAATATTTGGTGGAAGAGTTGATGATGTAGCTCCATCTTGATTTGATGGATCAAAAGCATTGCCAATTCCAAAGTAAGACTATATGGTACCTCTATGTGTTGGGAGTTTTGATGGCCTCCCAGTCCCTTCACCACTCTAAGGAGTCTTACCCTTGCTGCTCAACATATTGATCTCTCAATTCAAATAAAAACTGGAAAAAAATGTCTTCTTGTTTAAGGACATAGAATATATATCCCATTCCCTACTCAATATCATCTCTTAAAATTGAAGCAAGAATGGAAAAGAGATAAATAAATCTTATAACACTATGAACAAATGATCACTCACCTTAAAGTTTACGCTTTCGGCTTTCACTGATTTCCTAATTGAGAACTAAACAAAATATGTAAGAATAAATGGAACTTTCGATTGTATTTATATCAATCCCCATATTTGGTGAATTTCACAAGATTTTTTAAATGGTGTATTAAAAATTTGGCAAATCTCGCGTGCTTATACAACGATACGTTGTAATTTTCAAGGTGATCTGTGTCCTCAAATATATTTATTTTTTAATATTATTGGAAAAATAGGTCCTCATAAGCAACTATTTATAAATTTTAATTGGTGAAATGGGTCTTCAAAAGCAAATATTTATAAATTTTAATTGGCAAAGATACAATGTTGTTTTAATAGTATTAGTGAATATGTAGGTGTTTTATTACATGCTTTCGGGATTCCAAGTGAAAATATTAATCGGTCCATTTGAAACGCGTAGTTTTTTATGGCGAATTTGTTTCTTAAATATGCCTCATAAAAAAAATCGTTGGAAAATGGAAATGCATTGGACCGATAATTCATAAAATCCAGGTGATTTGGACACCCTATTGGATGAAATTAATTCACCAATTTCGACTTGGCCGATTTCTTAAATTCTCCAATTGGTGAAGATTTGCCACTAAAGTTTTCCCTGTGTGGTCTATTGTGCATGGTGTTGATGTGTTTAAGTTTCTATTATTTTATTTCATGCTAAATCATTCTAATAGATTAAGGGTTAATTAAGTTGATGTGGATCTGAATGTTTATGAAGGTTTTGGATTTTTTAATGTAAAACTTATTCACCCCCCTCTCAATTATCTTGTGTGCATTCAACAACAAAAAATAGTTGACAAATATGACTCGTCTATTTTTTATTATATTTTTTATTTATCCTGTAATAATGATGAACCTAGATAGATGAATGGACCTCTTTCTTTGAATGAACATAATTCTTGGATGAAGGCCATGGAGGATGAAATGATGATATTGGATTGGTGCGACTTGGTTTCTAGTTGATCTACCCAAGGAAAGGAAACCTACTAGTTACAAGTGGGCATTTCAAAGCAAATCTTGAAGAAAATCAATATTTGAAAGAAATATAAGAAAATAAATGGTGGAGAAAGGTTAATTCTAGGTTGAGAAGGATTTTGGTGAAATATTTTAGATCCTATTTCAAAACTAACCCATGTATTAGATTATTACTTTCTATTGGTGTTTCTTATTATTTAGAAGTAAATCAAATGGATGTTAAAACTAATTTTTTCATGGGGATCTTGAGAAATAAATTTATAGAGGAATAAGGATATTTAGATCAAAAAATTTTGGAGGGAAAATAGTAAAAGACTCTTACTAAACCACTGTATATGTACAAACGAAATAATAACTATTTGATAGATACAACCCACCGAATTTGTATTGTATATATATTTTTATCTTGTATTAGCAATGAACATAGAATTTTAATGATGCTCTTTATTTGAAGGAGAATGAGTTTTAATGGATGATATACATGAACATATGATTTAATTTTATAGGTGTGAGACTTAAATTCTAATTGAGTTTCCTAATGGAAGGGAACCCATTGGTTGCAAGTGGGTGTTTAAGAGGAAATTTGGAGCAAACAATAATTCAAAAGGTAAAATGAGAGAATAGTCACAAAAAGGTTATTCCTAGGTTGAGAGGTATTCAATCTAAATATTTTTTCCTATTATGAAACTATATTCTATTAGATTCCTAATTTATATCGTTCTTTCTTATAATTTAGAACTAGAGAAATTGGATGCTAAAATAAAATAAAATCATGTGGATCTCAAGGAAGAAATTTGAGTGAAACAAACTATTTTTTTGAAAAGAGGAAAGGAGAAATTTCTCTATAGGTTGAAATGGTCATCACATGATCTAAAGAGAAATGAATGTGGTGTCAAAAGTTTGATTTTCTTTTATTTTGGACCTTATTTTCATTAAAAGTGAATATGGTTATTGTGTTTCTAAATTATTTGATGATCTATCATTAATAATTTTCCTATATTTTGGTGAAAGGTTCATTGAAAAAATAAAGAGATGACTAAAGAGATGAAAACCTAGTTATTTGGTGCTTTTAACACAAAAAAAATTAATTCTACAAAGTAGATTTTGGGTATAAAAATTAGCAAGGTATTGGATAGCATAAAATTTTGGCTTAGTTAGTGTAAGCATGTTCAAACTATTTATTAGAGATTTACAATGCATGACAATAATAATATTTTATTACCTATCAATTATAATTTATCATTGTTTTAATGTCCTACTTGTCAAATAATGGTTTGGAAGATATGCTTAATGTTTTTTCATGCTAGTGATGTAGAAATTTAATATATTCTATGGTCTATTCATGAATAGATATTACCCAAGAAATCGGAGTTCATACCATGTTTATATCTAACCTAGGTCAAGAGCATTGTAATTATATGAAATTTCTTCATATGTTTGCAAGGGATTTCTTCATATTGTATTTTCCTATCATGGGACTAGTGATCTGATAAAAATACTTCATATACAAGGATTTTTTAATTTTGATTATAATAGCAATTTGGATAGTAGGAGGAGAAATATAATTTATGTGATTTCTATATTTGGGTATGTGCATGATCATCATGGAAAAAATAGGCCCTTAAGTGGTGATGAAAATTCAAAAAATCAGAGTTAGGCAACTTGACGTAAAAATTTGAATAAGTTATCTATATTATTTCAAAAATATGTAAGAATAGAATTTTTAGAAAATTGAATGTAGTTTCTAAACTACTAGGTTTATTTTAAAAATATCTATTTGGTGAAAATTTGAAATTTCAATGCAATATTACTTAAATTTCAGGGAAAAAATAAGAAGTAGGTGTCTGTTTGACCACCCTAACCACAATAAAATGATAATATTTTTTTTATAAGATTTTAGATATAAGTAGAGGACTCATGTCTTGATGTGATGCATATTTTTTTGTAATTTTTTTCCAAGTAAATAATTAATTATGAATTTTTTATTACAACTTTTAAAAAATATAAAAACTCGTATGTCTAACCACCTTAACTTGGTCAAAACTTCATGATATTCATTTTTTTTAATCCTATAGTATGCAAAGCATAGAATGTGATGCATGTTTTAGATTCAAAAAATGTGATATTGTTTGAAAGCTATAGATATTTTTTAATCGACTTATCAATAAGGACTTTAGTCGTAATTCAAATAGAAAATGAATAATAATTATTTATTAAATTCAAAGTAAAGCATAATTTATATTGGTGGAAAGCTGAGAATCTCCTTTAAAAACTCTTTTTGTTTCATCAATTTTGGGTAAAAAAGGTCGTCAGCCACATGGGCCATCATATCACTTACATATCGCCACTTTTTGGCCCATCATGATCCTGCACATACCCATTTTGGAGGATTTTATAATTATATGAGTAAATAGAGTCACATAATTTTTTTGTCCACTATAGAAATAGAGTATATTTATATAACACATTTCCATTATTAGGTATTGTGGTTATATGATTTTTCTAGTTATTGGTTAAGTGGAACAAGTTAGGATTAGATGTGATAATTAGAACATCATTTGCTTGGTGAAGAATCTAATATATGATACTCATATAAAGTACATTTATGTTCATTATCACTTTACCTATGAGATGGTAAAGGGTGGTTAATTTATAATAACAAATTTGATGCTTTGGTTAATATTATAGATTCTCACACTAAGCTAATGAGTATGGAGAAGTTTAGCTTGTGTAGAGAGTCCATGTGGCTTCATTCTTCTATAGAATTATTTTATTTTCACCTGTCTATCATATATTTAAATATAAATAAAATGTGGGAGAATGATAGGACTATCCATGCATGCACCTTGTAAGTCCTAATTCTTGTAATTGTACTTTAATTATGTGGATGATAAATAATGTCTAGTCTCCAAACATCATAAAACATGGCCAAGTTATATTTCTAAGTGGAAAAAGGGATTATTTATTCTCTAAGATACTTTGAATGTTTTGTAAAAATATATATAATGGAGAGGTTACAAATAATGTCTACATATTGTGATGCTTATAAGCACTATTGGGATCTAACATCAAATGGGAGAATTTTTCTTGTTTCAGTTGCAATCATCCTTATAAATAATTTAGTGAATTGATTTTTTTCATCTAATAATATTTTAAAAATGATAAAAAAAACTCTATTCTAGCTATAAATAATTAAACACTCAAATCTAATTCAAATAGCACACATGAAAACTAGTTGCAATGAATAATTTGATAAAGAAAAACTCAATTAAAAAAAATGAAATCAAGGGTCAATGTTACCTTAACAATCATGACCAAGGTCATAATTGTAAATGAAGTCTCAATCCAAAAATGAGGTCTGAACTAAGTGAATGCATCCACCCAATTTTTTTGGATCAACAAAACTAACTTTAGATGTCCGAAATGACATGTGATATCAACATATAGAAGAACAAAAATAAGTTAAACATTACAACACTATACTTTAGAAAGTAGAAAATTAAGTACAAAGAAAATAAGGAAAACAATACATGTTGTGGCTGTAAATTTTATTTCCAAATAAATTTCTTTATGGGATCTTAGATCAAATTTCCTTGTGAATTCAAGTTAAAAATTGAACTTATGACCTCAAGTACCTACTCCTCTTCCCTTTTGTGTGGAAAACCATAAGCCAAGAGTCTCTTGGGAATCTGTGAAATCAAGATTGACTAAAAGCTAAAGTTGATATAATTTAAATATCAAGGAACTCATGCCAATCAAGTGAAGGATGAATATAAGGTACAAATAATGAGCTTAGATCTATGAATGAGGTTCTTCCTTTTAATGAGTATAAATCTTTAATGGATGACATACATGATGATATTATAGAATTTGATAGGTGCGAGAGTTGATTTTTAATTGAGTTGCTTGAGAGAAGGGAAAACATTAGTTGCAAGTGGGTGTTTAAGAGGGTATTTGGAGTAAATGAATAGTTCAAAGGAAAAAGAAAAGAACTGGACCACAAAAGGTTACTCCTAGGTTGAGAAGTATTTAGGTTAAATATTTTCTCCTATTAATTTTTTTTCTATTAGATTCCTAATTTTCATTGTTCTTTCTTATGATTTAGCACTAGAGCAACTCTATGCTAAAATAATTTCTCTGTATGTGGGTCCTGAGGAATAAATTTCAATGAAATAACAAAATAGTATTATGGAAAAAGGAAAAGAGAACTTACACTATAGGTTGAAATGATTAAATTGTAGATTCTAAAGAAGAAAATATGTAGTGTCACAAGTTTGATGTTTTTATATTGGACCTTATTTTTTTAGAAGTGTATATTTTCATTGTGTTTATAAATTAGTTGATGATTTGTTACTAATCATTTTCCTATATGTTGGTGAAAATATCATTGAAAACAATAAGGAGATGATTAAAGATCCCAACACATAGTTATTTAGTTCTTTTAACATGAATAGTTTTAGGCTACAAACTATATTGGGTATAGATATTAACACTGAATAATTGGTCGGCACAAACATTTGGATTAGTTAGAGTAAGCAAGTTCAAACTATTTTGTAGAGATTTTCAATGGATGATTATAAGCCAATTAATATTTTTACTATCAATACTAAGTTATCATTGCATTGATGTCCTAAGTCAAATAATGTTTTCGAGGATATATTTAATTTTTTTATGCTAGTGCTATAGAAATCCTAATATATTATATGGTCTATTCAAGAATAATATTACCTAAGAAATGGGAATTCTTACCATGTTTATATCTAACCTAGGTCAAGAGCATTGTACACTTATGTGAAATGGGTTTTCAGATCTTTGTAAGGGATTTCTTCATATTGTAATTATCATGGGACTAATGATGTGAGAAAAAAGTTTCATTTACAAGTTTTTGTTAATTTTGATTATACTAGAAATTTGGATAGTAGGAGGAGCATTGTAAGTTATGTGCTTTGCTCCATTCGAAAGAGTTGTTAGTTAGACGAGTGAATAAAATCCCATAATTGTATTGTCCAATATAGAAATAGAGTACATTGCAATGACATATTTCCATAAAAAGGTATTGTAGTTATACAAATTTTGTTTAGTTATTGGTTAAGTGGAAATAAGTTAGATTAGATGTGACAATCAAAGTGTCAATTGTTTGGTGAAGAATGTACCATAATCATAAAAATCATATTTTTGTTCAATATTACTTTTTCTATGAGATGATTTAGGTTGGATAAGTCATAATACAAAGATCTGGTTCTTTGGTTAATGTTGTAGATTCTCACACTAAGCCAATGAGCATGGAGAAGTTTAGTTGGTGTAGAGAGTCCATGATTCTTGCTTCTTCTAAAGCTTTATTTACTTATCCCTTTTCTGTTATGTCTTGTAATGTAAATGGACATCATGTAGGAGAATGTTAGGTTTAGGCATACCATGAGCCTTGTAAGTTTTAATTCTTGTAATTGTATTTTAAATATGTAGACTATAAATAATGTCTAGTCATCAAACATCATGGAATGGGGCCAAGTTAGATGTCTAAGTGAGGTAGGAGAATATTCATTCTCTAAAATACTCTAGATATTATGTAAAAATGCATTTAATGGAGAGGTAACATTTTAATGTCTAAAGAATGTGGTGCTAATGAATACTATTAAGATCTACCATCAAATGAAAGAATTTTATCTTGTTCTGATTACAATCATACTTATAAACAATTTAGTAAATTGATTCCTATTTTCTTTAAATGTAATAATATTCTAATAATAATAAAACTCTCCTCTATCTATAAAATCTCAAATACTCAAATCTAATTCAAATAAAACACATGATAATCAGTTGTAATGAATGAAATTTGATAAAATCAAACTCCATAAACTAAAAAAATTGAAAGGGTCAATATTGCCTTGAAGAATCATGACCAAGATCATAATAACAAATCAAATCTCAACCCTAAAAAGAGGGAACTAAGTAAATGCATCCACCTAAATCTTATGACTCAAGAAAATTGACCCAAGATGTCCAAAAATGAGGTGATATCAACATATAGATAAATAAAGCCATTTTAAACATTACAACACTATACTAACTACATCCACCCAAATCTTATGGCTCAAGAAAATTGACTTAAGATGCCCAAAAATGAGACAATATCAACACATATAGACAAATAAAGCCATTTTTAACATTATAACACTATACTAAATGTATCCACCTTATGACTCAAAAAAATTGACCCAAAAATGAGACGATATCAACATATAGACAATTAAAACCATTTTAAACATTACAACACTATACTTAATAAAGCCAAGTTAAACATTACAACACTATACTTTAGAGAGTGGCAAATTAAGTATAAAACATATAAGGAAATCGGTGCTTTGTGTAGCTGCAGATTTTATTTTCATCTGAATTGCTTTATGCGGTCGAAGACCTTATTTCCTTGTGACCACAACTACCTACTCATCTTCCTTGTGACCGAAAGTTAAAGTTAATGTAATTTAGCTATGGAGGCACTCGTGTGAATGAATAGGAGGTTCAGATCTTTCTGACTAATCTTCACAGGGCAATTGTTATAATTTATTACTTGAACCTTAGCCCAATATCAACTCGACATCTGTGATTAGCTTTCATTGAACTAAGAGAGTAACTAAAATTTGAGTAGTATAATATGGTGCATTAGAAAATTTGACGGCCACCTCACTGGGAAAGGAGTGGAGTATGGAGGGTGTCAATTCATTCCACGCCTATATTTTTGAGAGACAACTTGCGTTGTACCACCATTGGAGCTAATTAGATAGATGGATATACATAAGAACATGCAAAGATCTTTTATTGTTGTGGCGATGAATTTCCTTTATGTTATCATCTATTCAGAAATATGTATATTTATGAATTTGTCATTTATTGTCTGAGTATGTTTTGGATCTATAATTGTGCTTATAATTAATGGTGAATTATTTAGTTTGGGGACTGGTTTCATTTATGTTTTTTCAATTGTGCGTATAATGTGTTCAAAATATTTGATGTTCATATAAGAAGAATGAGTTATGTTTATTTATTATTATTTTTTTTCTAAGGATCTATTTTCATTTTGAGGGTTCTTGCTTAGCTAACATAGAGCTAATGGATGTTCAAATATTCAACCTAAGTCATTTTTGTTTAGCATGAAAGTCAAGGTCCAATTGCTTTTTATTACTTGCGAAAAATAAGCTTCCTATTTTAGACTTGTGTTTTTTTTGCAGTATGCCATGTTGTGTCTTTCATAAACTCCCAATGGTGGCAAAGGTAAAAATGGGGACTTGAATATTTTAGTTTGATCTTTTGAGTAGGTTTCCAACTCCTTTTGGTTTTTTAATTTGTTTTGCGTTTTTGAGTCATAGTTGGTCGGGTTGGTTTACTCCTCCAAAGATCTAATGGTTTGCATGGTTGATGTGCATTAGATTTTCATGTTATGTCTTGCTTGGGTGATTTTGATTTGTCAAGTTGTCATTTATTACAAGACTCTAGTGGTCTACAATTTGTGAACATGAGCTGATTTTTATTGTTGGTTCTCTTGATGATGAGCTTAGACTCTTGGTTCTAATTTTCCACCTACATGTTGTTAGTTCAATTAACATGAGGATCCTAACCCAAGGGCGTTATCATCTCTCCTTGTTTACATCTTAGCTTCTGATTCTACCTTCACATTAGAAAATGTATGAAGTCAATTTGAGGCACATTCTCTATGCTCATGATCAATAGATAGGGTTTTACCATTATAGTTATGCTCATGAGTGTTAAAATTGGGTGAGTATGAATTTTATTCTTAATCATTATTAGGTAACTTTAAAGAGGTGAGTGTCATAGTAAGGGACAATTTAATGAAAACTTATAAATTTCCTTTATCATTCACAAATCATTAAGGTGAGGTTATTTAAGGTTCTAGAAGGATCTTTGTGTCTATACATGACCTTACTTCATTTTTTAACTCTCAAAATGGTCTTGAACCATACAAATAACCCTCTAAACTATCTTTAGACACTTAAACACCCAAATACTCCATTAAATTGATTTTATGTACCAAATTTTGAAATAGGAACAAAGGGAAATATGTTTAAGTTTATTTTTCTAATATTTGTCACCTTCAAATTAATCTCCTTACATTAAGACTGAATCCTTGTTTGGCTTCCATGAGAGCATTACTAGTTTTTCATTTACTTTTTCACCTTTAAACAACTACTATGATGATATTTTAAATGCCCACCTTGCATTTTTATATGCCCCTTGTCCCGTATGTGTGGTGTATGGGAAAGATACTTAGAGCACTTGTTTAATCATTTCAAGTTTCATTTGTATTCATTTTTCTTTTAGAATGAAGGGTTTTTTAGGTTTTTTAAATTTTTTGTCTATGAAAATAATTGTGTTTTCCTCTCACCTAGATGCATCATAACATGACATTTTTATTGGTTTTGTTTCATTTCAAATTAGACATGAATGAGATTATGAGTTTTCTCCAAAAAAATAGATTTTGACTATGTGAAACAAAGATGATTAAGAATATTTTAGCTATTGATACCAAATGGTGTGATTGGTTTCTATATAGTCATGGTTTGATTTACATTCATTCATCTTTATATTTGTAGGATTGGACCATCAAGGGTTTAAATCTAATTCCTCATTTTATGGGTTTTTGATGGTTGAGAAAGGATGGGTTTAAAATTTGATGGCCAATGGACATTCATCAAATCCTCATTAGGATTTTTTTTCATGTAAGTTAACTAATAGATTCCAAGATATTTCTATTTCTATCAATGCCATCATTAAGGAGGAGTACCATAAATGAGTTCCATTTCTCAAGGTTTTAAATTGTGAAAAGAGTGTTGTCATAATAGTCTTGACATGGACTATTATCAAGAGTAATCAAGCCATGAGATCATTAAATGAAAGGTTATAAGGGGTATTGGGATCATCTTCTTTATAAACTAGTCCATCTCCCTAATGACCTTGTCATCAATCCCTCATTCTCCAGGATTGTTATGCGACCAAAATTGTCTTTGTGACATCTTGACTAGAGGATTGTTGCTCCTAAGATGGTTATGCAAGTGTTAAGGAATAACTATATGTAGCATCATAAATTTCCACCCTTGACAATTTCACACAAGATTTATCTCCTCTCTATGTGCCTAGACCCAATTGTGCTCATAAATTTCCAATTGTACTCATAAATAGGTCTGGACTAGGGCACTAGTACCCTTGTCTAGCCTATTTTAGCCTTGGAAATTTGAATATATCGTTGTCAACATTTTAGCATTTATAAATTTAAATTCATTTGCTGGATTTTGATAATTAATTTTGTACGAAATCAAGAAATGCATATAAATACAAGTAGTTTTCACCATTTGAAATCCTATTGAATTGATTGAGCAATTGAGCATTCTAAAATATAGTCAAGAGAAAAATTAGTAGACAATTTTATATGTTATTTTTTTCATGTTTTGTGTTCATTAAATTATGATTACTAACACTTACAAGAACTTCATTCAAGCATCCAATTCTCCTTATATGATATGAGTATAATGAATTTAGTCCATCAAGGAAGGAAGATTTGAATGCTAAGCTGCAATAGTTGTCAATTTATCATTCCTTTTTTTCTCCATTTACCTCTACCCAACCAAGGGTAAGCACTCTTTACATCATCATAGCCATTGTGGAGGTGGAAACACCAAAATGGGATTTAGCTTAGCAAGCCCCTATATGACACAATCATTTCTTTGTTCTCTTGTGTGTAGGTGATAGTTTGAAGTGTATTTTGGAAAGGATTGAAGACCTAATTAAAAGGTCAAGAATTCAAGCCTCACATGTCAACAAATTAGGGAAATTGGAATTAATCGTCAATAGATGAAGTTTTGAAGAAAATACAGACTGTGACCATTTGGGATCTATTTTTTGATTTTGAAGATCTACATTCGCAAGTCTAGGGCACTAAAACCCCTATCCATCTTGTTTGAGCTCAAATTCATATGCCACATTCCTCTATCTTTGTACTCTATTATTAGACTATAACTATTTTTTATGTTTCAATTATGTGCTTCTCTATATTTATGATAGTTCATTACAATTCAATAGTAGACATAGATATAAAATTGTATTATCAAATCAAGTTAAGTTGTAATCAATCAATCATCTCTCCCAAAATAACTAAAACTCTCATCCATCATTCTGGCTCTTCCATAGTAATTAGTAGCCAAGTGGGTGTTTGTGATCATTTTGGGTTCCTTTCCAATATGATGTAGGAGAAAGGGTGGTTTAGACACTAGATCTCTTCTTTCCACATCACATTTTGGTGAACCCAACACTTGTTACATTTTAAAAACCTTCTTAGGTATTAAATTGGTCATTTTAAATCTGAATGCAATCTTAGATTGTTTGAATTTGTGATTTACACATGCATATTTTGTTGAAAAGAATTGAAAAGAAGAAGATTTGAATAGTGTTTGTCATTTCAAAAGATAAAGAAGTGTTAATTTTTAGATTTTTCAAAGTAGGTTTAGTCAATTACTACATTTTACAATTTGAAAAGTGCCCTTTGAGAAATTCTATATTTCACATACAAAAATTGGGATTTTGTGAGTTTCCATAAATCTATCTATTTCCAAACTCGAACCTCTGCAAGTTTGGATCCTTAGATATTGTAGGTCATTTCTAGATTTCAAAAATAGTAAAAACTTACATCTCTAATCTATGATGCCACTACCCTTGTCTAGCTAATTTTGGGAAAAATTTGGATTACAGTTCTATCTCTGTGATTTCTCTACAGAACTATGTTCAGTTTCTAAAATTTATTTTAGTTTCTATCACTACCATCTACCTTTACCTTAATTACATGCAAACTTAAGTTTTTTGAATCTTGTGATAAATTTATGAGCTTCACAACCTAGTGTGCCACATCTAATACCCTTGTGAGATAGTTTCAGACTTATGGCTTCCCTCATTGTGATCCCATTTGATGTTAAACTTGAGTCTTATATCTCTTTCACTCAAGGTGTTACATCTACTCAATCTATTTTTGATTCTCTTCATAACCCTATGTTACTAATTTCTTCATCACCTAGCATTTACGTGGACTTGGAGGCTATTGTTGCCCATGTCCCTAAAGAAAAAATAATTGGAAATTGACCTAGAAGGACTTCAACAATACCTAAGTACTAAGAATTTGTCTAAAGAAATAGTTCCTCTTGTGGATAACCTTAGGAAGCGAATGAATAATTTGCAAGGGATAGAAGTGTTATGTAGCCTAGCTCATATAGTGGATGTAAAAATTCTTACAGTGGCTAGTTGTGCTCAAGCCTTTAATAATGCTCAAAAATAATTAGGAAAATATTTTTCTTCTCATATAACCATGCCTTATATTCCCACCTTTACTCCTCTAGTCATAGCATCAACCATGCAATGTAGTAATTATCTAAATGCAAGTTTATGGTTTTGTTGTGGGTGTACTTATATCTTTGTCCCTTCACCTACAATACCTACATTTTCTTCACCTATTATAAACATGCAAAATAATACACACCTTGGTCACCCATAATAGTCCACCATTTTCAACACATTCTCAAAACATGTCACCAAATGATCTTGTGATAAATAAAATTTTACAAAACATGTCATAATTATAACAAAAAAATTCTTGAACATGAACCAAATTCAATCCAATGCCAGTCCTCCAACATAGCTCACATTTAGTCCATTATCACTTTCCATCCTTCATATCATAAAACTTTAAAATACCCCACTTTGAGAATTATAATGGGAAATGAGATCCCACCAATCACGTATCACGTTTCACCACTATATGTAGTGATTTTCTTTTTGAATATGCCCTCTTATCTACACATTTTCCATGTTCATTAAAGGATGCTTCCTTGGATTAGTTTTTTTCATTGCTGAACAACTTGATAGTGTCCTTTACACAACTTGTTAACAATTTCATTCAACACTTTGAAGTAAACATTGGACCTCAAGTTATATTAAAAAACTTAGTCCATTGTAAACAAGGACCTAAAGAAAATGTGAAAGAATTTATAGGATGATACCAAGCTCTTTATTCAAAAATATCTTATAACCTTCTAGATGCTGATATATAATGAGTCTTTATTATAAATTTGCAACCTAACATTAGAGATACAATATCATTGATGAAGTATTCCTCATAAATACACATTTATGTATGTTCCATTGTGATTATTAGATATCAATTAGTCAATATGAAGGTACACCTTCACTGGCTCCAATAAGTCAATCCAAAACTTTTCCTCATAACAACTATCAAATATTTAAGTTCAACAAAATAAAAACATCATAAATATAAATAACTCTCACTCATTCAATAGCTTTCACATAGAACTTTCCACTACATATACAACACCATATCAATTTAGACCAAGAGATAGACAATTTTTACAATTTCCTAATTCTCTCCATACTATTATATTGTAATTGTTAAATAAAAATATGGTTCAACTTCCTCCAATTAGGTCTATTACAGAATTAAACCATTATGACCAAAATTTAAAGTAAAATCCTTTTGTCAATGTCATCATACACCTAGGCATGATACAAAAAAATGTATGCATATGAAGCACCAAGTGAAAGACCTAATCAATTCTAATATCTTCCAGTTGGCTAGTGTAAATGACAAAGGAAATAAATCAATTTCACTGGACCCAATCAAAACTTACAAATATTTATAAAACCACTACCAATTCATTCAACCAATTTTTTCCAACAAACTGATACTAAAGAAGTTGAGGATATATCCAATGAGATAAAACCTATTTATGATCAACCTCATAAGGTTCAAACCAATCTATTTCCTAATATTTTTTCACACATTTTGATGCTTCTATAACTACACTTGATGGTCCTCTTTATATCATTGATAGAATTAATGATAAACCCACAAGGGGAATACTCATTCATCCCATGTGTGTAGTGAATGTGATCACTAAAGAATTATTATATATGTATGAACTTTATAAAGATGATTATGAACAATTAGAAACATTATTAAATGCTCATGATGGTTCTATTCACCCTACAATTGGTTTTGTAGCTCTCCTAGTAAAAGTTGGACCTAAACAATTAGATGTTTTTCTTACCATAATCTCAACATTGGACTAGATTCATGTGAATTTAGGTCATTTATGGTTAAGATTCATGAATATGGTCTCACAAGTTATTCAAAAATGTCTTAAATTTTTATTTAAAGAAAATATGCATACCATTTACCACAGTGGATTTAAACATTTGGCCTCTCGTGGAATTTTTTTACTAGATTACTTTTGGCCTCAACTAGTCCAATCTATTAAACCTCATGAAGATTTTTAATTTGTGTTATATCATAAGTTTCAAGCTAAGTGTATAGCCTAGTTATCTCTTACCAACCTTCTACCCAAGGCCTATCAGTCTCTAGTGGCTACAATGGATTTTCCTCCTACTCCACAAGTAGTGAACGAACCTCAATCCAAACTGGGTATTCTTTCTCGACCTTCTAGAATATATTTCATAGTTTCCCCTCTACCATCCTATAAAGGACCATGAGACAACAGTTCAATAAAGCCTTTGGGGATCAAATTTATGCCTCCTAAGGAAAAACAAGTTTTTGTGTAACAACCTAAGAATCCTATGATTTTCCAACCTTTGATTGTCCCCTCTATTCCTCCTACAAAGAAAGAAAAATGACTAATATTGGGAAATTCCTTAGTTCCTCCTTCACAAGGTGAATCTAGTGAAAGATGAAGGGTAGGTGCAAGAAGTTGGGTCCACAAAATGTTCAAAAAGTGGAAGTGTTTTTCTTTATTTTGAGAATTTGTCACAGTTGGAATTAAAATTTGAAGCACTTACACATTGAATCTAAAAAAAATTCAGTATATAAAATTTAGTATTTTGAGTCTAGTTTTCAAATATGTAATTTACTCTAATCCTTAGATGATACAAAATAATTTTTTTTTTTTTTAGACTATAGGAATTGGTCGGGTATCCGTCCCCCTATAAACTGCAGTGCGCCTGGTAAACTTTTTTCATGTGACCGGTGGCGCTGGTGGGACACGCCCTCCGGTACCACGGGTTTGGGGGAAGACTAGACCTCGTGACCTCTTGCCTGCAACAGGATGCTTTAGCCAATCGAGCTAGGACCCCCACCCCAATACAAAATAATTTTTGATATGCATGTATAAAAAACATTTTTTAAAAGTCACTTTTGAGGACCATACCATGCACGTGTATGGACACCATAATTTGACCTAAATAAAAATATTTTTCTAATTACTTTTGGGGAAAGATGTGTATAATAATGAAGATTGATGTAGATATTTTTTAATAATTTTTTATCTTAATATTTTTTTAATTTTTTAATTTTTTATTGGCTTTAATTGTTGGTTTCTAAAACCCTTGTGTACAGACGCCATAACTTGTGATAAACCTATCATTTTTTGATTTTTTTTCATTGTGTAAAAAATTGTTCACATATTTGATTCCATATAGTTTTTTTAACAAGAAAATTAACAAATTAAAGGTTCTTAAAAAAAATGAAAACTTGACATTTCAAATTTATGAACTAGCTTCTTCATAAATTAATTAAAAAATAGAAAAAATAATCCAATCATAAAAAAAATACATATTTGAGAACTAAACATTGTCATCTATAAAGGGTTTTAATTTTATAAAATAATTTTGAAATAAACCTCATCAACTATATTGCGAAAGTTAGTTTATTTCTCTTGAAATTGCCATGACCTTGTACTTTTAGGTCCAAGGCTAAGTGCTGGGTTACCATTCCATGTTTTAACCTAAATCAAAATGAAAAACATGCATTGTGAGTTTTAAACTTTTTGGAATGAGTACCCACTTTAAAATGAGTACCTATTCTCCATATCAATGTATTGACTTCTTTAATATATCTTCTTACATCTTTATACAAAGATAAAGACCTTTCAAAATCCCACTTTTAGATTTATAATTCGAATAAAAAATATCTATAATAATTTATTTTATAAATTTGGAAGTGTAAATCACTCATATTTTAAGTAAATAAGAAGTTGCTTCTCAACCCATTTGTTGTGTAAAGAGTACGCAACTAAGAAATAATTAAAATAAATGCAGATGAGACTTCCAAGGAAATGCACTAATCTCTCACCTCGAACACATTATCTTACCTGTGGTTTAGTTTGGTAATCCTAGCTATAACGGATTTGAATTGTACACATGGAAAAATAAATTTATATGTTAAGAAATTCTATAGAAAAACATAAATACGAAGGAAGAAAGGTTGATCTTCTAAGGGTAACATGCCGTTACCCAGCCGACTCTAAATATCGTTGAGCTGATCAAGATTTATTTAAACGACAGTCGATAGTTCGACATAAACAGAAGTTTACAAGCTTTTAAATAATATCTATCCTTGTCACACAACATTCTGCGACTACACAAACTGTGCCCCTACTAATTACAATTAAGCAATAACCTGACAAAAGATTACTATAAGATCTTACTACCTGGGGCTGGGCATGTCACTAATATTAGAAAAGGCCCCAGTATGCGAAGCAGAATAATCGTTATTACCATTTGCAAGTGTCACAGCTTCTTCCAATTCTTTCACCACCACACTCATTTTGGGTCTATTCGTTGACTCCTTTTCCACGCACAGATATGCAATCTCTGCAACTTTCCAAGCTGATGCTACGTCATATCGGCCACCCAGTGAAGAATCCATAAGCTCTGCTAGTTTGCCACATGAAAGAAGATTGTATGCCTGATTCAACGATTTTTTCAATATGTTATTACTGAAGATATACAAAAATGAGTGAAAACATTGAATTGGGCTACAATTAGATGAATTACCGATTTTACTATTCCGTCCTTGGGTGATACTCCAGAAATAATCTCCAATAAAACCACTCCAAAACTGTAGACATCGGTCTTCTCATTTAATGATGATGTTGCAAAGTATCTGCATTAACTTCCACATTTTAATCTACAAGTTTATGGTTCCCTATGTTTATAATTAGGTGAAAAATATATTCAAGAGTAGTTAAACTAGGAATATTTGAGAAAAAAGAAATGCTATGGTGTTATGAGAAATACTCAGGATCAAGATATCCCATGGTCCCTTTCACTTCGGTTAATGTATAACCATTGGAACTCTCTACCAGTTTTGATATGCCAAAGTCAGCTAGCCTGGCAGACATTCTGTTATCCAACAGTATATTACTACACTTTATATCTCTGTGTATGATTGGAGGGTAGCAACCCTCATGCAGGTAGAGCAAACCTACAAAATGTGTGTAAAATGGTTGAGGTATGACCCGTTTTACTATTTAATAAAAACAAATAGATATAAATCTGCTGCTGCTGCCACAAACAGCTTACCATCTGCGGCTTGTTGAGCAATATTCAGTCTCGTATGCCAATCAAGAGGCGTTTCCGATTTGGCTGCGCCTGCATGGCAAAAACATCTAGTATATACTTTTTGCTTTGATATTTAGATGAATTAAATTCAATTTAGCACAAGATTTCATGTACGCAAATACCATATAGATGATCAGTCAATGTTCCACCCGGCATGTATTCATAGACCAATGCCATCGTGGGTTGTTTGCAATACCCAATAAGATTTACAAGATTCTTATGATATATTCTTGATAGTAGAGCTACCTGAAACGACAAACAACACTTGTTACTGCAGAATTTGGGGCTGAGAGGATAATAATTGAGAGATTTGAGTAATATTCTTTTATAGACGATTTACTAAATCTGTAAAAGAGTACCAACCTCATTCTGAAATTCTTGCTGACCTTGTTTAGAATCAGTCTGAAGTATTTTTACTGCAACATCATATCCTGAAAGTCTGCCATAAAATACAGATCCAAAGCCTCCCTTACCAATGAGTCTGGAATAGTTATTAGTAGAAGTCTTAATATCTTCCTCTGTGTATTCTATAGCCAGCCTGTGATAATCATTTTGATTGTTTTCATCTGACAAAGAAGAAATAAAGAAAAAATAATCTTTAAGGTGCTAAGCAGGGGGGAAAAGAAAAGA
Source organism: Sequoiadendron giganteum (assembly GCA_007115665.2). Classification (NCBI taxonomy): domain Eukaryota; kingdom Viridiplantae; phylum Streptophyta; class Pinopsida; order Cupressales; family Cupressaceae; genus Sequoiadendron; species Sequoiadendron giganteum. The sequence continues at coordinate 159,070,618 of CM021105.1, forward strand.
AAAAAGCTCTCCTATTTAAAAATAGAAACTCTAAATAGTTATACAATAATAATGAAGCTCTTTTTTACATACTAGAGATTGGAGAAACACCAGCAAATATGTGTTGTTGTGATGAAATTGGATCATCTGTGGTCAGAAGTAGTTGGGATGGGTGTTTGTGCCTCCATAACAAAATACCAGAAAGGATGACTAAAACAAACACCACCGAACACCCAATTAAAAGCCCGATCACCAAACCTTCAATTTTGCTACTGCCTACCGGAATAGCATTTTGAGGATCAACGCTGCATGGTACAGTTCACAATAATTATGGTTTCCTTATGGACGTTAACAACTTTTCGGTTTTCTTGTTCTATTTCTATTTGGAAAGTAGTCAGTTGTATAGTAGAGATAAACATGCAAGAACATTGATGGTTTAACCAATTGAAAATCGAAAGTTTATAGAAAGGGAGAAGAAAATCTGTGTACCGAAGCTCTAAGTTGTATCTCGCTAATCCTTTTGAGACGGTTCCCTCCAATTTATTTTCCTGTAGAAATCTTTTCGATGAAAAAACACAAGCTCAATAAAAACAGCCATTTTAAATAAAAGCGTAAGCCATCGTGTCATGTGGGAACGAAAGCAGACAAGGTTATAATGGATGAAATGAGATGGTGCAGTTGGTAAACATACAGTTGACTTAACATTTGAAGCTTCTCCAATGATCTTGGAATTTCTCCTGTAAGCTGATTGCTTTGCAGTTGCCTTTGTCAGACCAACAAAACTGGAAAGATTATCAAAGATGTAGATAAAACTACCTTTCTCATTCATACAAGGTATTTCAGATGGTAGCAAGACAGAGGTATCTTACAGTATTGTAAGATTCTTCAATGAACTGAGGTCCGGAATATCACCGGAGAAATCATTATTTCCTAGCAGCTGTAAACGACGGCTTAGAGTTAGTAACAGTGTATTAAGCAATATAGTTTGTATCGAAAGTTAGTTTGGCCTTCTCTCTGCAAAAGCGACTTAGTACACGGCTATGTAAACTCTTACCAGCTGTTTTAGTGCTGTTAAGTCCGCTATATTTGTTGGTATTGCCCCCTTCAGATGCATGCTTGTTAGATTTCTGCAAAATAAAATAAGAGGAATTATACATATTTAATAACGTAAGATATATGATCCAATGAATTGTTATGCTATTTAGATATTAGAAAGGAAGTTTACATGATAAGGACTCGCGGAGGATCGTCTTGGCTGCAGGTTATCCCTGTTGAAGAATAATCAGCTGGCAAACATGGATCTCCTGTCCAATCGTCTGGAACACTTATTGCCTCTGCTATTTTTCTGATAGCAAACACTGAGTTTCCGCAATTCGTGCAAACATTAAGCGCATACAATATTTGCAATTTATATACACAAAAATACAAAGCATTTTAGAACATCTCCATGGAATACAGAAAGTTACCATCTCCTGAGTATGTGGTTGTATGTACCTCCAATTTCCTATACATTTCTGCTGCATTTATGAATGGTCCCAAATTCGATGTAGGACTGGGACGTAAAATTATGTTTATAGGATCGGGAGGGTTAAGTTGTAAATCTTTATTTGCTTGCCAGCATTGCAAAAATTTAAGCTCTATGAACTCTGATATTTGGTTTTCGTTAATGAAGGCATCAAATGTCCGTGTGAGGTTTGTCTGGTTGATGTTGCAGAAATAAAGTGCAAAATAGTAAATTCCTGGGTCAGAGATATTCCCAAACAAGTCTGAAAGAGTCATATTGGCCAATTTTTCCATTGCAATACCAGTCCTTAACACGTTCATAGGCGGTTTATTCACTTATCATGTTTTTAGAATGGATAGTGAAGGTCTCATGCTAGTGTCAAATGGTTTGAATGTTTTATTTGAACAGGATAAGTCATTAGTCTGGTCAGATTCTGAAGTATCCTGAAATCTTACATCTTTCACACATTTTAAGAATCTTTGGGTATTTGTAGGTTCCTTTGTGGAGTCATGTTAAGTGAAAAATATTATATTTTTTCTTCAACACCATTGTGATTCTCAACCCTGATTGTGAGCTTCATTGTTCACAGGTTGAAAATGAGAAAAAGGAAGAAAAAAAAAATTAGAGAAAAATGAAAAGAAGAAAATGATGCAAATCAAAATAATTTCAACTTCCAATAGGATTCAAATAACTCTACTAGGGCTATGGATGCCTTGCTAGCAGTAGAGTTATGTTTGAGAGAATCATAGCAATAACCTCGTCGAGGCTATGGACACCTGACAGGTAGTGAGGCAATGTCCAAATTACTTTTGGAGTAGAATCATTCATGTAGCTTAGTGTTGATGATGTTTTTATGCACTTCACAACATAGGCGATGCGTAGATGCATCACCTCTCTTGAAAGACAATCTTCCAAAATCAAATTATAGAACACTATCCCAAGGTCTCTCGGATTTTGTCTGATCGTCCTTTGCGGTAATATTCATTGTGCTGTTAAGTGCTAGTGGCCTTACCCAGAGGCGGTCAAATGGATCGTTTGGGTACCTGCCAATTGCCATCACAGCTCAACTTCGAATTAGATGAGTTCTAACATGGGTACCGTTCACTCTTTGAAATTTAACTAGGGAGAAAATGAAGAAAAATACTGTTTGGCTAATGACAACAATTGCCTGATTGACATATAAATTTCTCAGACGAAGATTAAATTTCTTTCATAACAACACTTACTGTAATACTTCAGAAGATGCACCAAAATTTATGCGGAGACTTATGAGATCTAAGGCATTCTTTCGGAAATCCGTTGAACTATACATAGAAGATTCGAGAGGCCGCAGCTCAATGCTTGAAATGTAAACAGGATGATTTTGTTCTGTTTGAGAATTGCGCGCAAGGCATAAACTCAGACTATCACTTTTGGTGGTCAAGATGATCTCGTAAGGTAAGTATCGGCCATTCCGTAGTGCAGATAGGTCGACATTCGTCCACTTGATTCCCTCGATAACTAAATCAAAGAATCTTGCAAAAGGAAGAGTGTGATCAGCAAAGAAAGATGTTCTTACTAGGTAATTTAGACGGGGCTTCACAGGGAACAGGTAGCAATATTTCTTCACTGACAGACTCGAACAATAGGCCACTGTCAAGAATCGCAAGTGGAGGCTTTCTGACAAACGCCTCGTCGAAACGTTGCGAGTTTTAATGAAAGGGTAATCGGAAATCCATTCTAAGCCCTTCTGGTCTGTTACGTTATCAATGGCGCCACAGTTGATGTTAAGGAAGCCTGCACAAAAAACAAAAAGGCGTAATTAAAAGTCCAAGATCGAAATGAGGTGAGAAGAAAAGCGAGGCTACCATCTGGAATTGACTGCGTGAAACTGAATAATCCAGTGAAAGTTGTAATGAGCGTAATGAAAAGTGCAAGATCGAAATGAGAAGAAAAAGGAGACTACCGTCTAGATTTGAGTGTGTAAAACTGAGTAATCCAGTGAAAGTTGTGATGAGCAACAAGCACACACTTGTCAACTCCATGACTGACATCTTTCGGACCTGCGAAGATTGCATCAACAAATTCCATCAAAACATAAGCATTAAAAGGGAATGCCAAGTTGATAAGGTAATAATAGTACGAGAAAATGTCCCACGAAAATAATATTACTCTTCTGAAAAGAGTCCTTAGGAAAACTCCAACTCGCCGCTTTTGCAAGGTGCCACTGCAGGCTTGCTAAGTTGTGCTTTCCATATAGAGAGAGTCGCGTGTATATATAGATACTTCTTCTTCCCTAAGTAATGGGTTAATATCTCTGGATTGGATTAAAAAAACAAGAGATTCTTAATCAAACAAGAGATGTTGTCATGATACGGGGTTAAAATTTTAGTGTTTACATGGCTTGGAAATTTCATCTCTTAAATGATTGTATCTAATTACATCATTTTTTAAAGAATTTTTCGGTTTGTTGGTCAATCGTGATTTAGTCTATTTCCAAAAGACCGTTTTCACGGAAAATTTCAATCCACGCAAAAGAGAAGATTTAGTACTTTTTTTTCAGTTTCTTTGTATTTTATAGTTCTCCATGCCTGCCTTGAGTTATATTTTAAATTATAGTCCTTGTTATTAGGTTTCATATTTATTTAATTTGTAAAAATATTTGGAGTAGTTTTAATATGAATAATATTTCAATAATGGTATTTATATATCTTCTCAAAAAATTGTTTGCATCAACATTAGAGGCGGGTTCAACTATAATCACATGGTATCTATTTATCAAGACCAAACAATTTTTATTTTGTATTTAAGAATTATACTATTCTATGGCTTACCAATTTCACAATAGTATTTTATGAGAAAAATCATCAACACAGAGTTTCCCACCAAAACTTATCTACCATATTTCTTTGTGGTGTTTCAAATATTCTAGGCTTTCTTATAGCAATCCTTATGACATACTTCAACACCATGAAAGACATTTTTGTCTTTGTATTTTAAGATGCTCACCTAATTTCTCAAGAAGTATTGAAGATTCACAATTCTTTTGTTTGAAATATTTTGAGTTGTACATTTCTTAATAAGCCAACAATTTATCTTACACTAAGTATAGATTTGTGTCCCATTCTTTTTTATACATTTTGATTGTTAGTGATAGTCAATTATCCCTTTCAAGAAATGCATATACTATTTAATAAACCCATGATCTTTACTCCAAATTTGATTAAATGCATCAAGATAAAGACAGATGGAGGATAAAGAGATAGAGGGAAAGGGAAAGAGAGATAGAGAGGGAGAGTAAGAGAAAGAGTGTGTGAGAAAGAGGGAGAGGTAAAGAAACATAAAGTTCTAGTGAGAAATAAGAAAAAATAGAGGGAGGGAGAGAAAAAAGTAGATAGGGGGAGGCAAAGAAACATAAAGTTCTAGTGAGATATAAAAAAGATAGAGGGAGGGAGAGAAAAATATAGAGGAAGAGATAAAGAGATAGATAAGGAGATGGGGAGAGCTAGATAGGGAGAAGGATAGAGATTAAGGAGAGGGATAGAAACATAAATAAATGGTGAGAGTTAGAAAGAGATACCTGAGAGGGAAAGGGTCCTAAGAGGAGAGATAGAGAAGAATGAAGGGAGAGAGGGTACAAAGAGAAATGGGGATGGAGAGAGATAAAGAGAGAGAGAGGGGGAGGATAAAGAGAATAAGGAAGAGAGGGAGAGAGACAAAAAAACATCATGAGAGAGATCTAAAAAGATAGGAGAGATAGACAAGAGGGAGAGAGTAGTAAAATAACATGTTTCATGTTCCAAAAATGTGCTCACATCTTGTGGAGCACAAAACAAGAGCATATTTATGGAGCACAAAATGCAAGCACATTTTTTGTTCCATAGAATGCGAGTGTATTTTTAAGTAAAAAAATGTACCTTCCTTTTACTTTGGAAGAGGTTTGAATAACAAGAATATAGGTTTGGACTATTTATTTGCCTCTATTTCAAGTGTTTTTTACCTTCGATCTTGTTTCTCAACTTGCTCATGATTAGGTTTATACATTGTGTAATGATTTTTAATAAAATTACCACGAAAATTTTACATATATTCTTAGCTTTCTAACCATATATTTTTTTACACTTGAAATACATTAATATATTTATTTTTTAATTTCTTTTACTATTTTTTCTATAGATACATATGTGTTCATTTTTCTTTACAACTTTTAATCTACTAGTCAAATTTTGAAAAAATATTATATAGGATTTTTCTACACATTATTCTTCACACATTGGAAAAAATTCCATTTTCAATTATTTTAGTGCAATTTATGTGACATTCATGATCAATGATGTGATTTTTAGGATGCATCCACTTTGAAAAATCATAAAAAATATATACAATAAAAATTTATAAAAAATATACCACTTCTAGTACTCACTCTTAACTATATTTCTACCACTGGGATTTCCAAAATACTAAATACAACAAAAAAATAAAGGGGTACACACTGAACACTTTATATTTACTAAAAACACTAACTCTTTTGTCTGCACAAAACATTTCATCTTCTTAATCTTAAGTATTTTTGAAAAAAATTAGTAGTTTAGAAACTAGATTTAGAGTACTACAATTATTTTTCATTTTGTATCTTAAAATTTTGGGTGCCTAAATCTTAAATTACTCACCCAACTTCAAGTTTAGTTGATTTCAAAAAAATTGGGTACTTTTGAACCCCATTTTTTATACCATTTCGCTACACATACCCCTATATGCCTACACACTCAATGAAACAATATGAATACTTGTTCTATAAAAAATATCTAAAACATAATAAAAAATCCAACATGATATAATATAAATGAAGTGAAATCAATAAATACATCAACCAAAATTCATTTTAAAATCAAATGATTTACAAACATAATTATTAAAATCAATAATCATAAAAAATCTAATGTTGAACTAGATAATCATAACCAAATCACACATAATAGGTATAGTGGCAATAATGACATTGGACCACTAAAATAATTCAACATAAATAAATTTAATCATATACAACCATCACAAAATAAAAATCCCATAATTCATAGTTAGATAATAGATGCCAATAAAAAATTGTAATGAAATACATGTTCGCTATCTAAAAATTGCTTAACTTATCTCTAACAAAGCCAAAAAATATTTATTTTTAATGTCACATTTTATTTCACATAATATATAAGTGAACAATATAGAACTCAAATATGCATTTTTTCAAAAATAATACATCAATTTATTATGTTGTTTCATAAATAAATTATATTGTACAAGCACTATTCTAGTATCAAGCTTACAATTTCACAACATACCAACATTTTATTGTACATCAATTGGATCATAGTTCTCTTTATGAAATATTACACTTTACAGATCTTATTTAACACTTCATTTCAACATATAACATCACAATCTTAACATGAAATGCATACAAGCAATAATACAAAAACATGTATAGCAATGCCATGTTTATGAATCATCAAGTACAATTTCATTAATAAAATCTCAATTAAAATTAGATATTGTTAAATAACGTCTTTGATAAACCAAGTCTTTGGCATCTTGAGTGTAATAATGAGAGCATCATGTGAGTGTTTTCCCTTCAACCACATACCAACGGTTCCCACACACCTTCCAACTAGAAGTGGCCCTAACCTTCATGAGAGTGGTAGATCCAGAGGATCTCCATAAATCACCATGTCATAAAAGAACTAGTGTTGTGTTTTAATTACAAGAACTCTTCCATGAAACTCTAGATACCCTATAATTGAGTATGACCTATCTAATTGATTGTAATAAATAGACACTATGAATTGAAAATGAAACTAGTGATTTTCCATTACTTCAACCAAAAAAATTAATAATAGATAAACATGTTTCAAGAACATACATATGCATCGTATGTTCACACACCTCTCTCCTAAATCGGTTATCGATAATTTACATTTCATTTCTAATTTCAAATAGAGTAGTTAATAATACCTATTAATTTTAAGAAAGGAATTGTTAGGATTAAGGTGTCTCAACCTTAGTGACTCCCATGATTATTTAATTAATTATTTTCCCCTCAGTAGCTGAATTCATTTATTAAATACAATAATATTTGTTTCCAAATTATTAAGTTACTTTGTGGGGCGGGGAGTTGACATCCTACATGGAAGGTATGAAAAGAAAGATTATTTCACATGTCACATGGGATCTCAATTGGGAAGGAAGCAATCATTAAACCCTCTAGAATGGGTGCCATGTTGACATGTGGCAATGAATTTTGGAAATAAGCACTTGCAGGGTCCACTTGTGTGCTAGTATGTCTCTTCGAAAAAATAGAAGCAAGGAGAAGTGACACTCATCACTTAGGCACTCAATTTATCGTTGAATTGTAAAAAACTCTAGGATGGGTGCTATGATGCCATGTGATAGTAGTTTGACTTGTTGAGTGAAGCTTGGAGAGGAAACTTTCTTAACAAAGACTATGTTGTCACTCAGAGTGACTAGGCATTGTGGGTGAGTTCTATTTTGGTAGAAAATATGTTTTTCTCTATGAGGTACCTAGCATGTGAAGTTGCTTGATTTTTGGAGGTGAAAGCTTTGCATTTTGTTGTATGTTGTTGCATATCTATGCATGTTTGACAAGTTACTAATTGGGCTAGTTGGGACTCGTGTATGTTGTAGATTTTTTGTTTGTGTGCATGTGCAGATACTAGTAGATTGACACATGGAAAAAATCAACACCCATATATGAGAAGGATATATTGATGCCTTAGTGCATTTATTATTATAATGTGATTATAATATATTGATATCACTATGTTGCCAAATTCACTCTAGAATTGTGTCACAATGAATTGACACCTGCAAAAGAATACAATCTGAATATTGTATGTAATTTCCATATTACTATAATATAATTGATCTATACTTTGGCATGTGGGTTTATTCCTAAAAGGGTTTTTCCATGTAAAACTATGTGTTATGTGTTGAATTCTTTAAATCTGAAATGAACTTAATGCATGTGCACTCTTAAAGAAACTATGAATGTTAAAATACTTGAAACAAAGTTTTGCAACCTCATCCCTGATTGATTTGCATAAGGGAAGTGTTTCCACAATCATATTTTCTTTCAATTGGAATAAAATTCTAGCTAGCTTTGTTATCCTTCTTGGGTTTGAAGGGTTTTTAATGCATATCTAGATTCAGTGGAGTTCTTGCAAAGAGAACTTTAAAATCTTATTACAGTTTTAAGATGGAAAGGGCATCTAGAAGAATAGAGATGGGAAAATTTTGTGGTGATAATTTTAAGTTGTGGAAACTCAAAATCGAGGACATGCAAGATAGACCGAGATCTATGGGCTACAATATCGAGTACAAAACTAGCAGTGACCTCCCTAGATGATTAATGTTTAATGGATCAAAAAGTTAAGGGGTTGATAAGACTTTGTTTGGATAATTTTGTGCTCCTAAATGTCCATGAGGAGAATACTTTAACTAGTCTTTGGAAGAAGCTTGGAAAAATTTATCAAGGGAAATAATTGGTGAATAAGTTTTTCCTGAGAAAGAAACTTTATTCTTTGAGGATGGAGGAAGAAGGATTAGTTGTTGATTACTTGAAATCATTCAACATGATAGTGGCTTAACTAGGTTATGTTGGTGTGAAGATTGATGATGATGATAATTCCATGTTATTGTTATCTTCTTTTTCAGACTCATGGGAGCACTTGTTGATGGCCATTGGAAGCACAACAACCACTTTCAATATGGAAGATGTGGTTGCTTTGCAATTGTTTGAAGAGATGTAAAATAAGTCTTTTGAGATGGCCAAGGATGCCCTTGTTGTTTATGGTAGATCGAAGGAGAAAGGTAAGAAAAAATACAAGAAGTCTAATTCCAAGTCTCTAGGGAGATTTAAGTCTCATCGAAAAAATTCCAAGGCTAAATGTTTGAATTATGGTAAATCTAAACATTTTTGGAAGGATTGTAAACAAGAGAAAGAAAAAAGTGATAGATCCTCTAATACTGAATCCTCACATGAGGATGCAGATGCTTTTGTTTCAACCTTGGAAATGTATGTATTAGAAGATGTGTGGTTGATTGATTTGGGTGCCTCTTTCCCCATGAACTCTCACATAGGTTGGTTCTCAAAGTATGAAGAGTATGATAGTGGGAAGGTGTATCTAGGTGATGACTCCTACTTTCAAGATTGTTGGTCATGGAAGAGTTGGGATTTGATTCCCTAATGGTAGGGTGAGGGAGATTGATGGTGTTTTGCACATCCCTGGTTTGGAATGAAACCTAATCTCAATGAGTAAGCTAGGTGATGTGGGAGTGTAAGTTTGTTTCTCGAGTAGTGGATGCAAGATGACTAGAGGTTCTATGGTGCTTGCTAAGGTTGTTTGGATTGACACTTTCTATAAGATAGATGAATGCATGGTTCAGTGTAATATTCCTTCTATGAAGTCCAATAAAATGGATTTAGGTTCTTCATTCTCACCATTAGATCAAGTTTAGAAGAATATTGTGGTGTCTACATTTGATGGTCATTCTTTTTGGGTACCTAAGGGTGCTAATGCTTTGGAGATGAAGATCCCAATAGAAAAAAAATGTTATGGCACCAAAGGCTTGACCACATTGGTGAGAAGGGTCTTAGATTCCTAAAAAATAAGAGCCTTGTTGAAGACCTTGATGATTGCAATCTCAAGTTTAATTTTTGTGAACATTGTATACATAGAAAACAACATTGTGTTTCCTTTTATTCTAGTTCTTGTAAATCTTTTGGGGTTTTGGATTATGTGCATTCTCATGTGTTTGGTCTTGTTAATGTTCCTTCATTGTCTAGATCTGTGTGTACTTTGTCTCATTCATAGATGAATATTCTAGAAGGACATTTGGGTATTTCTTCATAAGAAAATCTAAAGTTTTCAATTGGTTTAAGGAGTTCAAATCCTTTGTTAAAAATTAGAATGGTTAAAAATTCAATACTTAAGGATGAATAACAATGGTGAGTTTTTTCTATAGAATTCGATTAGTTCTATAAGGACCATGGGATCAAGAGACACAAGACAATTCCATACACCCCACAACAAAATGAAGTTACAAAGAGAATGAATAGGACACTAATGGAGAGGGATAGGAGTATGCTAAGTGGTGATGGCCTTGAATAGAATTTTTGTGCCAAAGCTATAGCTATCAAGCATGTTACCTAATTAATAGGTCTCCTATTTTGATTATTTTCAAAAATACACTAATTGAGACACGGTCTGGCAATAATCCCTTGATGATACATCTCCAAGTCTTTGGTTGTGAGGCATATGCTTGTGTGTCTAATGTGAAGAGGTCTAAGTTGGAGAAAAAGTCAATGGAGTATATCTTAATCAACTATGGGGTTGGTGTGAAAGGGTACAAGATTTGGGATCCAGTTGTAGAGAAGGTGCTTTACAATAGAAGTGTGATATTCTATGAGTTAAAAACTTCCATGGTTGATCTACAACTAGGGAAGGAAGAAAATAAGAAGAAATTAGTTTAAATTCCACCCACTCCTAAAAGAATGAAATACACATTCCTAGTGGACTTGATGATGAGGAGAGATCTAGTAGCTCTAACAACTTTGAGGAATATCCAAAACCTCAACCTCAACCATTGAGGAGGTCTACATGAGAAAGGAGCCAACCTTATAGATTTGAGTATTCTATGTTGGATTCTAGTTGCATATTTTCTTTAATTGCTAACACTGATGAGCCTAGGGTAGTTAGAGAGGCTATGGTTATGCATGATGTAGATTCTTGGAGGGAATCCATGAAAAAAGAGATGGATGCATTAAAAAATAATGGTACATACAATTTGATACCTTTTCTAGAAAGACAAAAACTTGTTGGTTGTAAATGGGTGTTCAAGAAGAAAATGGGTCCTGATGGTAGTATTTAAAAGCATAAGGAAATGTTGGTTGTGAAGGGATATTCCTAGGTGGAGGGAATTGATTATGGGGATATTTTTCTCTTGTTTCTAAGATAACATCCTTTCAATTCTTGTTATCACTTGCAATAGCTAATGAATTTGAAGTTGAGTAGATGGATGCGAAGACAACTTTCTTTCATGGTGATTTGGAGGAGGAAATTTACATGTAATGGGTAGAGAATTATGTTGTGAAAGGAAAAGAGAACTTGGTTTGTAATTTGAGAAAATATTTGTGTGGTTTGAAGCAATCTCCTAGGATGTGGTACCAAAAGTTCAACACCTATGTGTTGTCCTTGGGATTTCTGAGATATAAACCTAACAATATGACTTCTTGCAGATAGTTAGTTGTTTTTAATATGCAAGGGACAAAGCTTTCTATGGAGGATTATCCAAAATATCCTACTGAGATGGAGGACATGACCAAAGTTCCTTATGCAAGTTTTGTTGACAGCTTGCTGTATGTTATGGTATGTACTAGGCCATACATTTCCCACTTGCATTGGGAATCCTTACTTGATTTATGGATAATCCTAGATAGGTGCACTGGGATGTAGTTAAGAGAGTGTTTAGGTAATTACAAGGTACTTCTAAGTATGCCCTTTATTTACATGGTTACCCTAATAGGCCTCGACATTTAGTGTGCATCTGTGGATATGTGGATTTTGATTAGGTGGGTGACATTGACAACAAGAGATCCACCAGTGATATGTTTTCACATTGTTTGGTTGTGCTATTAGTTGGATGAATAAGCCGCAAGCTATAGTCACTTTGTCCACTACTAAAGTAGAGCACATGGAAGCTAATCATGCTTATAAACATTCCATTTGGCTTACTAGACTAAGTTTGGATATTGGTTTTGATGTAAGATAAATTACTATTTGTTGTGACAACTAGAGTGTTATATGTTTTGTTGGTCTCCTACAATGATTTAACAACTAAGCCCTCACAGTTGTGATTCAAAGATTGGACATCTAACCTGAATATCTATTTCAATCATCATGAAGGTGAATTTAAATTTTCAACCTAGGGACATAAACTTGAAATGGGTCAGCACAGTATGTGTACTAGGAATCCAAAGTAGCCATATTCATCCTACAACTAAGAAAGACACAATGTTGAAAGTAAATTACTTGGAGGGAAATAACATAAGTGTTGAGCATCAACCAATAACTATACTAAGCTAAAATGCATGAAATAAATGAAAATTTGAGCCAACAAACAAGAAATTACTCTGTCTATTTTGGCTATAGGAACAGTCATATAATGGAATTCTAGTGGCTGCAAGAACAGACAGTGCCAGATTCTTAGCTAATTATTAAACAAAAAAAATAACTAAACTAAACTAAGGGATGAGATGGAATACTCACCAAGTGGTCCCCCTTGGATGAGTATCCATTAAAATAAATGTAAACTCAGATGCACAAACTTATAACTTCAATTTATTCATTGAAAAACATGAGTACAATCGAGCAAAATGGTTGTATTACTGAAAAACTAAGAATGTGAGTACATCATCAAATTAAGAAACCTCTTGAGAAGGAGCATCTGATTCTTATTTATAGAAGCTACTAAATAAACACCTAGCAAGGCAGTCAACTCCAATAGAACAGGAGGATGCCACTTTAGGGAAAGCATAAAAAGTGGAGAGGCAGTTACGCATGTGAAAAATATGGTCAGGCATGTTTTCCTTAACGTAGATTTAGCACAACACTAACACCTATATTCGCTCAACGGACAATTAAGACCATTTACAAGGCGGTTACAACTTTGATTTGAATGAGGAATCTCCCACCATCGAGAGTCTTCCCTCATTGAATGATCATCTTGTTGACTATTACTACGAATAACTAGCTAGCAGAATCTTCCTCAATAATAGGCCTCTAATTATATCTGCCTGAGAATATTAGTACGCACAACAACTGCGTATTTGTAACTATCTTAAAGTGACATTCATTAATCCACATGTAAAATTAACATAGATAGTTCATATAACATGTCAATGTCATTTAAAGGTTACGAAAATAAACTTATGCCCAATGCCTATGGTTTGAGGAAATATCATGAAAAAGGTCAACATCTAATCATCAAAGTCTATGACAACTGCAGTAAATGGATAATAAATTCTATCAAAATTGAACCATAAATTGGACTCATCACTCCCCCCAACCTAAGGTTTTGCTAGTCCTCCAACAGAGGAAGGGTTGTTCTTTTTCTTGGTCAATGTCCTAAAATTCATAGTTGCCAACTGTCCTACATTTGTTCTTGTTGTGCATCAATTAGGGTCCCAATAGAACCCTTGCTGTCCATTCAACCTTCTCCATCTCTATCTCTCTATAGCTATATCATACTAGTAATACCTAAAATTTGGCACAGGCCACAATAGGATAGGTGGAAAAAAAGTCAGTGGAAGCCAAAATTGTCCCTTTGTCCTTCCAATCTGTATATATCTATCAAATTTCTTAAGTGTTGCAACATAGTTCTGCATAGAATGAGCCTTAACTTGTTTCAATTCATCAATTAGGTTGTTCCACCTTTGTGACAGGTATCACATTACAGATTCCCCTGTGGTTTTTTCTACCTCTTCATATTCTTTATAAACTACTCTCTCAGATAGGATCCTACTGGCATAGCTTGGTCGGTAAAGAATTCTATGCCAATCCCTAAAAATGTCTCTTAGATTTCTAGATTCTACCCTGATGGACAGGGGAGTGTTGGATTCAATTTTCTTATAAGTCTTGAACTATTTTCCCCAACTAACTTCATTCTGTATTCAGAACATAAACGCCCTTAATTGGACATCTCCAACATACAACAGTGGATTCCAATCATGGTCTTGGGTCACAACATAATTATGCAAATAGAATTCACACAACAAATTCTTCATAATTTAAAGAGTCCAACAATCCAATAAGCATTGAAAAATTCAAGAGGAGTCTCAATGGAAGGATTAAAAACTGAAACAATCCTTGCTAGCTTAAACAAAAAATTCTTGTCCTTCAAATATAGAGCATAGACCCTTGGAGGAGTCCTGCACTCTAAGATCTGAGGTACTAAGGTTGCCATATTATCCACCTTTTCCTTTAAAGCAACAATTTCTTCATTCATATCTTCAATCTCTTCATCTCTCCTTTGAATTTCCCTCATTAGCCTGCGTTTCTCCTTTTTCCATCCCTCTTCCCTCCTTTGCAAGTTTCTTTCCATAAGTTCATGGCTACCATATGCAATGAAAAATTAGAGGGCCTATGTATTCCTACCAAAAAATTTCTTGGCACTTTTGCTTGCTCTTGGTATAGCTCCAGCTATAGGGATTTTGTCTGATCAACCAATTTTGGTTGTAGTGGTGCTGACTGTTCTCCTAGTTCTAGCTACAGGGCCTCTTGTTCTTACTCTTTCTCTTACTGTAGGAACTCTTTCTTGTGCTCTTGTTGTAGGAACTCTTGATTTCCCTCATACTCTTGGCTTTCAACTTTTTCTATGATGTCAGCAACATCTGCCAGTGTTATGTCTGCTGCTTCCTCAAATATGTCCTTTTTATTGACATTCACCTACCCCATTGGAGCTTCTATATCCTCCCATGATGTTTCTCTAGGCTTAGGGCTTCCCTCTGGAGATACACCATAGGATGGTCTAGCTGGTCTTGATTTTCTAGAAGGGCTTTCATGTTTTTCTTTTGCTGTAGGAGGAATAGTGTTAGCCTTTCATTTCTTAGAGCTTAGCACTTCTCTTTTTGCCTCTTGATTTTTAGCTTTTCCCTTCCTTATTTTTGCCTCCTTCTTATGTGCCCGAGTTCTCATTAGGATGCCAAGAGGAACATCATCATCAGAATCTAGAGAGGAACTTTCTTTGTTTGATTGTTCTACCTCAGAAGAACTAATCTCTATGGTTTGTTTGGCTGTAGGAGGATTTACACTAGGGCTTGCACGAGAAGTTGAGGCTCCAGGAGTGGCTCCAACATTTCTTATTCTCCTACTAACCCTACAAGGTTGAGTTAAAACCCTAGGTCACAAATAATTTAGTCTAATTTGATCAATATTCAAGAATTCTTCCCAAGTCATATCAGACACATCATGCAGAGACTTCTCAACTAATAATTTGATCAGACAATGGTGGAAAATGGAATTATCCCTACCTTTTTGGGTCTTGACTGCCATGATTGAAAGAAGGTGGTATAACACATTTGGCACATTCATTCTTCTCGCATGCCTCATGTGATTCAGGAGTTTGAAGTGCACATAATGTAGATTCGACTGACGACCTTCATAGGTAATGTACTTCAAAACATAAAAAAATACTTGCTTCCATAGCTTAGATAAAGAGGTTCTCTTTGCACCTTGTTTGTCCACACTTAATGGAGGGTCACCAAGTTCTGTAAATTCAGCCCTAGCTGACCTGACATCTCTGGTAGTAGGGTAATGTTCACCATTGGTAGACAACCCTATAACTTTTGCAATCCTCTCCTTAGTGGCTATGACCTCCAACCATTTTACCATGGCCTTTTCTTCAAACAATGTCTGGGAAAATTCCAACGTAACGTCTTCATTAAAACCATTCAGCTTCAGGAAATAATCTAACCATCCACAATTTTTGAACTTGGCTTGACAATGTGCATCCTGCAGTAATACATCATGAACCGTGGGTTCATTTTGAATTAAACCACCTCCCATTGTTCAGTTGTTTGTAATCAAAAAATTTCTTTGCAAAGTTTCCCTTCCTATAATCTTCGTCTGAAGGATAAACTTCTCCTTCCTACAATGCTACCAAATTTCCAACGCCAATGCCGTCTACATTTTAGCTTTTCTCTTAAGATTATGATAGGAGTAATAAAGGCAGTAAAGGAGCAATAAATGAAGGCTATGATCAAGAAAAATGGTGGTGGTTGATGTTTCACACATGCGAGCTGTCATCTCACTCAGAATTCAAATCGGCTCAATATATTAAACTTTGCTGATGTGGACCATTATGGATAGACACTCGAACATGGTATTCACATTCCCCCCCAACCTAAATTTGCACATGTGTCCTCACATGTGAGGTGGTAATGATGATTTGACAAGGGAATGGAATAATTACATGTTATGAAGAACATCCTTGTTAATGTACAACAATTAAATGAATGTACTAAAAGACAATTAAGATATAAAAAATTGATGAACATGTATTTGAATTCATGGAAGATTTGTTGCAAAGATTATGGAAAAAGTACCAGTCACTTTTAAGAAATCAGTTGGGCAATTAATGAAAGTGGAGTGGGATGAGGTGAAATGGAATAAAGTGAAATGATGGTGGCATGATGGAAGAGAGAGAAAGGTGGAGATGGATGGGCGAATGGATGAAGAAGTGGACTCCCACAAAAGTGGAAGTCTTTATTATGAAAAGTTACATACCTTAGTTAGCCAGAAGGAGGGACACTAGGTTTGCTTCCTTCGGCTACAGGAAGTTCGGGTATTTCATACTGAGTGAATTGCTGCGGGAATTCCTCCTTGGAAGTTGGCTTATGATACAACCTGAGGCGATGACTGTTGACAAGAAGCTTAAATCTGACAAGGTCAATGGTAGTGAGTTGAACAACTCTATTGGGAAAGACTTCAACAACCTTGTATGGTCCTAGCCACCTTGTCTACAACTTTCCTGCATTGTCTTGATACCTCGAGTCATAGAGCAGTGCTTAGTCACCTGGCTAGATTTTCTTATCCTTTATGAATTTGTCATGCCACTTTATTCTATGATTCTGCACTACCTTTGTGTGATGCAAGGCTGCCTTCCTCATCTCATCCAAAGCATTCAGCTGCATGATTATGTCCCTTTGTGCCTCAGAGATATCCATCCCCAAGTCTACTATAGTCCTAAGAGTCTTATGCTCAAATTCAATGGGCATCATAGCTTTCTTTCCATATAACAACTCAAATGGAGTGAATCTTGTAGTTGTTTTCCAAGTAGTTCTGTAGGCCCAAACAAATTCTGGTAGCCTACTTGCCCAATCCTTTCTATGGATAGCCACTATTTTGGTTAGAATGGCTTAAATTTATCTGTTGGTAACCTCAACTTGGCCATTGGCCTAAGGGTGATAAGGAGTAGACTTCCTATGCCTAATGTTGTACTCATTGACCAGTGCTATAACAAGGGTTGAAGTGAATTGAGCCCCTTGATCAGTCACTATCTCTCTTGGAAACCCATACCGTGTGAAAATTTCCTCATAAATAAATTTTACAACCTTATTATCTCTTGCATGCTTCATGGCCTTAACTTCTACCCACTTGGTTACATAATCAGTACATACCAAGATATAGGATTTACCTTTTGATGGAGGATCAATGGGTCCTACAAAATCTAATCCCCACTTATCAAATGGAGTGATTACTACCTGGGGTAAAGTGGCGTCTCATCAAATTTGGCTAGATGACCCATCCTGTGGCATCTGTCACACTTCCTTGTATATCTCCCTGCATCCTTGTGGAGTGTGGGCTAGTAATATCCTGTGTTCAAAATTTTAATCGCTATCCTCTTGGCTGCAAAATGCCCTCCACAGGGTTCATTGTGGCATGCATGCAAAATATCATATGTCTCATGTTCCCTCACACATCTCCTAATGACATGGTCTGGTCTAGTGTAGAACAAACATCCAAAAATCCATGAGAAAGGAAAATAATTTTCAATGAGAATGCTCCTCTCTTTTGGAGAGAAGTGAGGAGGAACCCTCCTTGTGTCCAGATAATTAGCTATGTCAAAATATCAGGGTGTCAACACACTAATGGAAAATAAATTCTCATAAGGGAAAGAGTAATCTATGACTTGATTGTCCTCTAATGTAGTCAGCCTTGAAATAAAGTCTACAACAACATTGGCCTTCCCTGGTTTATCCACAATGGTTATGTCAAACTCCTACATCAACAATAGCCATCTTGCTAGCCTACCTAAGATCAAGGGTTTATTCATGAGGTATCTAATGGATGCATGATCGGTGTGCACAAAGATCTGGTAGCCTATTATGTAGTGCCTGAATTTGTTTAGGGCATAGATCACTGCCAACATTTCTTTTTCTATCACTGTATAGTTGAATTCAACTCCCTGCAGATTTTTACTGACAAAATAAATAGCATTTTTAATAGCTCCTTCTTTCTATCCTAAGACATCTCCTATAGCATATTCTAATGGATCTATATGGATGTGAAAATGAAGCTCCCAATTAGGACCTTTGAGTATAGGAGCATATGTTAAAGCTGCTTTCAAGTCAGAAAATGCCTTGTCACAGTCTTTTGTCCATTGAACTTCAACATCTTTAGTTAGAATATTATACAATGGTGCTACCATTTTTCTGAATTCTTTGATGAACCTCCTATAATAACCTACATGTCCTAAGAAAATCCTAACATCTTTTTGTTTTGGAGGAATAGGCAGATTGGTGATCACCTCAATCTTTGCAGGATCTACTTGAATTCCTTTGTGAGGGATGTAAAGGCCAAGAAGTACACCTTCCCGCATCATCATGAAACACTTTTCGCTATTTAAAGATAGGTTGTGGTTTTCACATCTCTGTAGGACTCTCCTGATATTTTCCAATGCTTCAGTGAAATTAACACCATAGGTAGTGAAGTCATCCATATAGATTTCCATGCAATCAGGAGAGATATCTGAAAATATGCCAATGACTACCCTTTGAAAAGTTGTAGGTGCATTGCATAAGCCAAATGGAAGTACTGAGTAGGCATAGGTACCCCATGGATAGGTAAAGGTGGTATTCTCCTGGTCCTCTAGTGCAATTTGGATCTGGTTATAGCCACTGAATCCATCTAGGAAAGAAAAGTACTACATTCCTGCAAGTGAGTCCAAAAATTGATCTATGAAAGGTAAGGGAAAATGGTCCTTTTTGGTGGAAGCATTAAGTTCCCTGTAATCAACACAAACTCGCCACTTCCATCCTTTTTTGGGAACAATCACTAATAGGGACACCCACTGGCTATCTAAAATGGGGCAGATAAATATTGCATCTAGCAATTTTTGTAGTTCCCCTTTTACAATTTCTCTTAATATAGGGTTAATTCTTCTTTTTGGCTGCCTCATTGGTGTACAATCATCTCTTATGTATATCCTAAAATGGGGTAGATGGGGTAGATAAATCTTGCATCTAGCAATTTTTGTAGTTCCCCTTTTACAATTTCTCTCAATACAGGGTTAATTCTTCTTTGTGGCTGCCTCACTGGTGTACAATCATCTCTTATGTATATCCTATGAGTGAAAATCTTAAGGTCCAATCCATTCATATCATGATAGTCCCATGCAAATGTGCACTGGTGGGCCCTTAGTAAGTTTTCCAATGACAACTGTTGTTCTTCACTCAGTTTACTGTTAACATTTAGATATTTTCCTTCTGACACCTGTACTTGTGTAATTAACTCTACCATAGCTACTTCACTAATTCTTGGTACCTTGAGTTCATATGTTAGCAATGTATGAGACATACTTGTTGTTGCAAGAATTTTGGCTATAGGAAGAGCGGCTGGAGGAAGAGTGGGCAGGAGTGTCTTCACTAGATCAACAAAATTAGATGCATGAGAGGATGATACTTCCTCTACCTCATAATGGTTCTGAATTATGTTAGATAATATTTCATCTTCATCTTGAATCTGCATGAAATAACTTCTTCCTAACATCATAAGTTGTGCCACAAAATTAACTTCTTCGGCTTCTTCACCAACATGTGGCCATATGGGATCATTCCTATTATGGGATGGCTGAGCAGGAGGGTAGAGAACAATATTTTTGGTGCTCTTTCCATCATAAATGGTTATGTCTCATGTCTGGCATCCAATATAGACATCTGCTATTGCTAACCATGACCTTCCAAGAATAATGGGATACCCACCTAGTGTGGCCTTAGGAGAAAAAATCATAAAATATGTTGGGTATTCCTAGGAGTCTAGAGTTACCACAAGATCTTCTACTATATCATCAGGCTTAACAGTAGAACTATCAACAAGTTGTAGGACAATAGGAGTAGGTCTCTTGCTTGCAACATTTAGTTTTTGGAGGATTTCCTTAGTCATTACATTTATTGTTGCTCCCAAATCAGTTAGACCATTCTTTATCTGGATCCCATTTATAACAACTCCTACCACAGGACTCCTTGGGTCATTATAATTAGGAACAGTCACTTTCCCAAGCATGATGTCAGCCAGCTGTCCCACCACATGAAATGTAGTGGGGTCTTTCTTCTTCTTGCCTGGCTTCTTAAGGCATGCTTCCTTGATTGCTTTTCCATATATGAGAAAATATTTTATGGCCTGAAATAGAGGTATTTGGATACATATATGCTTCAATTGATCTAAAATGTCAAAAGTTGTGTCCTCCTTCTCTTCCTTTTGTTTCACAGTTTCCAATCTCTGGAGAAATGGTGGTTCTGGTTCAGTCTGCTTGACTAGGACTCGTTCAGGATTTTTAGGTGCACTTGGCTGAATAGGGACATTCAAAGGGTTCTCTTCTTCCACAGGAAGCCCATTGATAATGGGTGTGGAAGGACCTAGAAAATTAGTTCCTGAATGCAAGCGAATGTCACTTACACTCACAACATATGTAGGGAATTGATTTGGATCAACAAAGTATACCGACTATTGTTGTGGTTTATTATTCAGAATAGGTGTGGGTTGAGTTGGTAGCTGAGTAGGTTTAGGTTGATTTGAACTTGAACGAGCAGGAGGAGGCATTATAGTAGGCTACTGGGGTTGAAAAGGTGGCTGAATGTAATTGCTTGTTTGGTTTTTCTATTCCTGTCCTCCCCTCCATTGAGATGTTTGCTGCCAGTTTCTTGGAGGTGGCTTCCAACTTCTTTGGAACTATTTCCAATTCCCCTGAGGTTTCTTCCACTAGGGTGGAGAGTTTTGGTGATTGATCCAAGCATTTAGAGGGTTATTCCAAGACTGTGGTGGATATCCTCCATAATTGGATGGATATGGGGGTTTCCATTGGTTACCAGATGAATAAGAATTGAAATATGGCCCAACAAAAGATAGTGAATTTGGTGTCATTCCTTGTCTTGGAGCCCATGGCATCCTTTGTGCAACATAGTAGAATTGATCTTCTTCACCTTGGATTGGCTTGAACTCGGGTGCCATCTACTTGCTGTCAACATTAGCTATCATCTTGCATCTGCAGTCCTTCTTCTTTTGTCTGCAATGAGGGCAATATTTTTCCAACATTGCCTTTGCCTCCTCTTGTTTCTTCTTGGCCTGAAGTGTATCCAGCTGAGTAGCTAGATTTTTTGTAATGTCTTACTTGAAATCTTCTAGTAAGTGAGTAATCTCCATCCTTGAAACTCTATTGGTAGATGACTTACCCATGGAAGATTGGTAAGCTCTCCCTTTCTTTGAAGCTACCCTAGAATAGTTTTGACATATCTTCTTGATGTTCTCCCAAGGAACTTGGGTGATATCTCCTCCTCCCATTAGGTCCAAGGCATCTATGCACCTATCATTAATTCCTCTCAAGAAAACAGCTTCTGTGATTCTTCATTGAGTGTATGGTGTGGAGATTTATGTAGGCAAAATAAAAACCTTGAAATGTAATCTTCTAGGCTCTCATCTTCCTTTTGCTGCATCCTAAAAATGTCATCTCCTCTAATGTCACTCCCCCTGCAATACTCCTTTTATTTCTCAAGGAACTTTTTCTTCATGTGCTCCCAAGTCTTCACAATATCTCTACCTAGGCTCATGAACCATCTTAATGCAACTTCTTTCAAGGTGGCAAGAAATAGCTTAAGCCTATGGGCATCAGTGGTATAGTCATAACTCTTGCAAAGTATATCAAAATCGAACAAGAATGTATCAGGATCTTCTATGAAAAGTCCATAGGATTTAGGAAGGATTGAAGCAAGGATATTTTTGAGGTTGTCGACTTCATTCTGATGAGTGATGGGGAAGGGAAAATCTTGTTGGTTAGGTCTATTTTTATTTGCATCACCCATGCCTGCTTGATGATGTTCCAAAGCCAAGGGGTTCTCAATTAGATTCTGATCTTTAGAGGAAACTTCATAATTGGTCAAATCTAAAAATGTATCAGCAAAGGGGTGTGGCTCTTCTTCTTCTTCGTCTCTCGGTAGATTTTGGTACTCAACTATTTGGAATAGATCAGGATTGTGAGGAAGGAATCTCCCACGAGCATCTCTCCTCTTTCCTCTATGCATACAATATCAACTCACTATCAACCAAATAACATAAAGAATTGGAAAAATAATAGGGGGGATCATTACTTTTCCTAAATGAGGGGTATACTAGGAACAACTTCTAGAAATAATATAGGAAGAAAAATATCAATGACTCAAAAGAACTCCCTAGTTTGACACCATCCCTGACAATGGTGCCAAAAATGTCGACCTCCTACAATGATTTAACAACTAAGCCCTCACAAGTGTGATTTAGATATTGGACATCTAGCCTGAATAGCTATTTCAATCATCATGAAGGTGCATTTAAATTGTCAACCTAGGGATGTAAACTTGAAATGGGTCAGCACAGTATGTGCACTAGGAATCCAAAGTAGCCATATTCATCCTACAGCTAAGAAAGACACAATGCTGAAATTAAATTGCTTGGAAGGAAATAACATAAGTGATGAGCATCAACCAATAACTATACTAAGATGAAATGCATGACAAAAATGAAAATCTGAGCGAACAAACAATAAACTACTCTATCTGCTTTGGCTGTAGGAACAGTCACATAATGGAATTCTAGTGGCTGCAGGAATAGATAGTGCCAGATTCTTAACCAATTACTAAATATAAAATAATAACTAAACTAAACTAAGGGACATGATGAAATACTCACCAAGTGGGCCCCCTTGGATGAGTATCCATTAAAACAAATGTAAACTCAAATGCACAAACTTATAACTTAATTTTATTCATTGGAAAACATGAGTACAATCAAGCAACATGACTATATTACTGAAAAACTAAGAATGTGAGTACATCATCAGATTAGGCAACCTCCTGAGAAGGAGCATCCGATTCTTATTTATACAAGCTACTACCTAAACACCTAGCGAGGCGGTCAACTCCGATAGAACAGGAGGATGCCACTTTAGGGAAAGCATAAAAAGTGGAGAGGCAGTTACACATGCACAAAATTTGGTCAGGCATGTTTTCCTTAACATAGATTTAGCACAATAGTAACACCTATATTCTCTCAATAGACAATTAAGACCATTTACAAGGCAGTTACAACTTAAATTTGAATGAGGAATCTCCCACCGTTGAGTCTTCCCTCATTGAATGATCACCTTGTTGACCGTTACTGCGAATGATCAATTGGCAGAATCTTCCTCAATTGTAGGCCTCTAATTATATCTGCATGACAATATTAGTATGCACAACAACTGCATATTTGTAACTATCTTAAAGTGACATTCATTAATCTACATTTAAAATTAACATAGATAGTTCATATAGCATGTCAATATCATTTAAAGGTTATGGAAATAAGCTTATTCCCAATGTCTATGGTTTGAGGAAATATCATGAAAAAGGTCAACATCCAATCATCAAAGTCTATGACAACTGCAACAAATGGAGAATAAACTCTATCAAAATTGAACCATAAACTGGAATCATCATGTTTAGTGAAAAATCCTACATTCCATGCTAGAACAAATCACATAGATGTGGAGTTTCATTTTGTTCATGATATGGTGGGAGATGGAAAGGTGAACTTAGAAAAGGTGGGCACTTTGGTGAATGTTGCAGATGCACTAACGAAGCTAGTGAGTGTAGAGAAGTTTAGATGGTGTGTTGATTCTATGACATTGTAGCCTAAGCAATGATACAAAGACTCCTCAAGGTCTTCAAAAAGTGGGAGAATATTGAGATTAAGGTGTCTTAACTTTAGTGAATACCATGCTTATTTAATTAATTATTTCCCCCTAAGTTGCTGAATTTATTTATTAAATGCAATAATATTTGTTTCCAAATTGCTAAGTTACTTTATGGGACCCAGTGGGAAGTTGACATCCTACATGCAAGGTATGAAAAACAAGATTGTGACACTTGTCACATGGGCACTCAATTGGGAAGGAAGAAAACATTATACACTCTAGAATGGGTGTCATGTTGACATGTGGCCATTGATTTTAGAAATAAGTATTGGCAGGGTCCGATTGTGTGCTAGTTTGTCTCTTCATAAAAGTGGAAGCAAGGAGAATTGACACTTGTCACTTGGGCACTCAATTTAGCCTTGAGAATTGTAAGAACCTCTAGGAGGGGCACCATGATTCCATGTGGCATTAGTTTTAATTGTTGACTGAAGCTTGGAGAGGAAACTTTCTTAACAAAGACTAAGTTGTGGGTGAGTTATATTTTGTAGAAAATATTATTTTCTCTATGGGGCACTAAGCATGTGAAGTTTCTTGATTTTCGGAGCTGCAAGCTTTACATGTGCTTCCATGTTGTTGCATGTATGTGCATGTTTGACAAGTTGCTAATTGGGTCAGCTGTGACTCATGCATGTTGTTGATTTGCATTTTACATGGATGTAGATACTAGGAGATTAGCACATGGAAAATATCAATGTTCGTGTATGAGAAGGATATATATTGATGCCTTAGTGCATTTTTTAGTGTAATGTGATTGCAATATCTATATGTTATGCTATCAGCTTCACTCTAGAATTGTATCATAGTGAATCAACACCTACAAGCACTTAGATTCTGAATATTGTATGTAATTGCTATATTATTGTAATACAATTGATTTGTGCTTTGGTGTGTGGGTTTTTTCCCAAAATGATTTTCCCACATAAAATTTTACATGTTATGTGTCAAATTATTTAAATATGAAATTAACTTAATGCATGTGGACTCTTAAAGAAACTATGAATGTTTAAAGATTTGAAACAAAGTTTTGTAACCTCTTCCTTGATTAATTTGAATTAGGGAAGTGTTTCCACACTTGTCTATCCTTTCACCAATCTCATTAAATTTAGCAAGAAATTTAATACTAATGACTTCTAGTTTTTGTTTATACATTTTTATGGTTACTACATATATATAATATTCACATACAAATACTCACACACACATATTTATATCCTTATGTGTGTGTGTGCATTTATGTATGTATGTGTTTTTGAATTTATGCTTATACTCTCATATGGAAATATAAGTAAAAAATTAAACATTGTAAGTTAGGTATCTACCTATGTAATTACTTATCCACCCTTTTTCTCATAAAACACAAATGATATATATATATATACAATTGTTTGTGTAAATAGGTGCTTTACCTATCTAGGTCCTATTTACATGTTAATTCCACTTAGGTCTTGGGAGGGAAGCTTTCTAGTTAGTGTTAGTTGTCACTAGATATTATCTTATGATTTTACATTTAATGCTTGTGTCCTAATTTATTTAATATTTGTTAAGGTAGTTGTCTCATTGTACAAAATTAAGACACATGCCATGATCTTGTCTAATCCTATCTCACAACTTGCTTTTATAAGTGAGTCATCCTATGTATAACCTAATTCAATCTATAAATATTGCATCCATAATCATAGCATGATATTTCTACCATTTCACTCTTGTGAAACTTATTGCTTTCTTGCGGGTGAACCTGGGGTATTGAGGATTTCACCATAAACTCCTATATGGTATCAAAGATTCAATTCTATAGATTTCTTCCCATATATGAGGGACCAATATTAGTGTGATTTTTTCTTGAGTGTGAGTTAGGGTTTCGAGGACCTCATGGTTGAATCTAGGGTGCTAGAGAAATTTAGTTTTGTCTTTTATTTTGTGAATTTTCATCATGTTTTGATTGATCTACAAGGGTTTCATGGATGGTTCTAGTTGCCAGATTTTGGAGGTAGCTGATTTTTTGGATCACTTTGGGCCAAAGTAGAGCCCGTTGTTGCATTTGAAAGGCTTGAGAAACTAAGGAACAACTATCAATTCACATTTTTTCAACACTTTTATCCAAGGGTATTTGACATTTTTTGGTCTGTAGCTCTTTCCATTAGTGATTTTTTTAGTGGCTAATATTCGCCAATTGGCTAATAGTTGAAATTTGGGAATCTAAAATTGGCTAATAGTTCAAACTACAACGTTACTTGAATCGCCACATTTTTACAAAATTTTATTATAGTCTTATTTAAATCGCCAAATAATCTATTTTATTAAAAAATTTAACTCAAAAAATTGCCACAATATTCAATATATGATTAGATTAGATTTGCCTAAATTTAATAAATTATAGTAGAAATCTATATTAATTCGCCAATAGTATATCATAATTATTAGTTGCTTTAGGACCATATTTCTAATCCTTAGTTTCCACCATTGATTTATAATATAATCTAATGGCCCTTGTTGTATTCCGCAAAGTAAAATGTACCCATGATCTGCAATGCTCATGGGGCCACAATTTTGGGTCTCATGAGCATTATAGATTGTGGGTAAATTTTATATTACAAAGTACAATGAGGGTTGTTAGATCAATGATCTAAAAGAAAATTTGAGCCCCATGAGAATTACAAATCATGGGTACATTTTACCTTGTAGAATACAATGAGGGCCATTATATTATATTTTATAACAATGGTGGAAAGTAAATATTATAGTCTACCCCTTCAACCCATTGATAATTTCCACCCTCGGGCCCCTACTTTTCCATGAGAATTATTTTTAGATTGGATAGATTCACCATCAATGCATTTCCCTATTATTTTTCAATATTCGCCATTTATTTCTACAAAATTTTAGTGATGTAAAAAAATACCAATAAAATTAATATTTTTTTTGAAAAAAAGGAAAGATTCACCAATAGAAATTAATATTTTTTCCTAAAAATTGAAAGATTCGCTAGGATTTTATCTCTTTTTTTGAGGAGGGTTTCTTAAATTTATCAATTCTTTCCATATGGCTATATGGATCGATACCTAGTTGTATCGTATGGATCCTTTGAGGTCACAATTTGTGGAATTTGTATAATCAACATATATCAAGGCATATTTTGTAGTATATCGTATAGCTAGTGTCACAGTCGTACTCCTTCTGCATAATTGATTGTGAGTCTTTCCATTGTCAGTATGTTTGTACAACTCACAGCCATTGTTGGTACAGTTTTTATTTATAAATTCATAGGTTTAATAATATTATAATTTTATTTTAATAAAGATGATAATGTTTATTTTTCGATTGGTCAAGTAGTTTGCAGCCCATGATCATATTACCCCAAGGGGGGCTTATGCCCCAAGTAGCTTAGCTTTGGCCCATCACCCCTACACAACCGAGTTTCCTCCTACCTACTGCTTCATCAAAAATGTCATTTAAAAAAATTGTGATCACAAACTGTGGTCATATTATAGACAATGGACTTAGCTCCTAGGCCCTTAAATTTATCCCTCGAGGCCTTAATAGGGAAATTTTTTCAAAATACCATAACTTTCAATATAGGACACCATGTTTCAAAAATGAGATATTATTGAAAAGTTGGCTTTGCCAATTTTGCAATGGTGTAGGTCATTTTCCAAAATTTTATTGTTTGGTGGCATTTATGGTTGTTTTCAATAAGATATTCATTTTTGGCTCGCATGCTCATAATTTTTCCATAATCTCTAATTTTCATGATTCTTATGGTGTTAGAAAGGTATTTCAAGGAGCTATATCATGCCATCCATGCACTTTTATTATTTTTGTCCCAAGTGTATTATGATTTCATTTCTTGACAGATGGGTCTATTAAATATTACTTGGATATTTGAACATATGGGAGGGTGTTATTTTGATCATTGAACTTCATTTTAGTTCTAGAACAATGTTCTACATCTTGTTTCTTCATTTAGATTCCATAGTTTCTCCATATTGAGAGTTTTCTAGTGTTCATTGGCATCAAGCCTACTATGGCTTTATAAGGATTCTAGACTTCCATCCTTGAGTGACTCTAAGATGGTTTTTAGCATTAAAATTACCTTTTCTTTGCTTGCCTTAATTAAGGTTCAGGTGTTACTCCACCAATGTGCTTCTAGTATTTATTTGTAATAGATTATCTCATTGAGCGGGGAGGGGAGCCGAATGGTCTCTCTTCTCCTCTCTTAGTGGGAGATTTTTCCTTGAATGGGGTTTTGTCCTCTCATTTTTAATGCATAACATTATTGTTTCTGGGTATGTGTAGGATCATGATGGGCCAAAAAGTGGCGATATCTAAGTGATATGATGGCCCATGTGGTTGACGACTTTTTTTTACCCAAAATTGATGAAATGAAAAGGGTTTTTAAAGGAGATTCTCAACTTTCCACCAATATAAATTATGCTTTACTTTGAATTTAATAAATAATTATTATTCATTTTCTATTTGAATTACGACTAAAGTCCTGATTGATAGGTTGATTGAAAAACATCTATAGCTTTCAAATGGTATCACATTTTTTGAATCCAAAACATGTGTCACATTCTATGCTTTTCATACTATAGGATTAAAAAAAAAATTAATTTCATGAAGTTTTGACCAAGTTAAGGTGGTTAGACATATGAGTTTTTATATTTTTTTAAATTTGTAATGAAAAAATCATAATTAATTATTTACTTGGAAAAAAATTACAAAAAAATATGCATAACATCGAGACATGAGTCCCCTACTTATATCTAAAATATTATAAAAAAGTATTATCATTTTATTGTGGTTAGGGTGGTCAGACAGACACCTACTTCTTATGTTTTCCCTGAAATTTAAGTTAGTGGTAGTTGTTACTATATATTATCTTTGTTTTGGCACTTAATGCTTGTGTTGTAAGTTATTTAATATTTGTTGAGGTAGTTGTCATATTGTACAAGATTAAGGCATGTGTCATGATCTTATCTAATCATATCTCACAACTTGTATTTATATGCAAGTCATTATATGTATAATCTAATTCAATATAGCAATCTTGCATCCATAACCATAGCATGCTATTTCTTCATTTTCTCTCTTTTGAAAGTTATTGTTGTCTTGCAGGTGATCCTAGGGTGTTGAGGAGTTCACCATAAACTCCTACAACAAGAATAAGTAGGAATTTTTTTTTTTTCAAAAATCATTCTTTAAGTCATGATGTTGAGAGAGACTTATGACCTTAGGTCTACTCTTGACTATAGTATTTTTGTCATTCCTAAATAGGACAATCTCAATATCAATATTAGTACAATTTTACTTTCCTAAATAAAATTGAAATTATACTAATGATTAAAAAATAGTATTATTCCCAAATTATAATTTTGTCAAAACCAATGGTTAAACATATATTTATCCAAATATTTTATTACTATAAAAAACACCAAAAACAAACAACATTTCCATAATAAAATTCAACTTTTGATATCAAAAGAATACATAATATTTTCACAACTTTCACCACTATTTATGGTAGGAAAAAAAAAAAAAAATTCACATCATAGAACTACTTTTATGCTAGAAGAAACTTAATATGAGTATTATTGAAGTCAAGACTTGGTTTACAGTTTAAGCTTAGCTAAATCACTGTCATGTCATTTTGATAATACTAAGATAATAAACATATTCATATCTCCATCAAGGGCATACCATGATTGATATACATCACTACCATCATTTGCAATATAAGTTATGGATCAAACACTAATTTTTTTTAGTCAAGACACTACTCATATGTTAGGGTTTTCAATTTTCCCTAACCTTATTATTTATAATGTTTGAACAGTCATAAAAAATGGAGATAACATGGAAGTGTTTAATAAACACTAGCATCTATCAAATTAGTTGATATAAATAGAGCTTAAGACTCTACAAGCCTAAATAGAAGAACATAAAAAATTAACTTTAGTAACAATATAGCTTATCTACAAAACATACCATTCTATTATATATCTATGTTTAATATCCCGGTGTATATAGCTAAGAGAATTGAAACAATTCAATGATGATTTTTATGGTTAGGGGTGGAGGAAAGGAAAAGAATGACACCCATCAAGTGGTAAATGGTTTGTGCCTCAAAGAAAGCAGGAGGGTTGGGAATGAAAAGATTAAAATTGTTCAATAAAGCTCTTGTGGTGAAAATGGGCTGGTTTCTCTTAGAAGGTGAAAAAGATTAGGCTGAAATATTAAGGGCGAAGTATCTAAAGAATAAGGAAGCTAGTTGTTTTATTAGGAAGAAGGAGCTTCCGTATGGATCAGTGTTTTGGAATAATATTCTTAAAACAAGAGGAATCCTGACTAGAGGAGCAAAAATGAGGGCCAGGAATGGGCTAAGTAGTGATTTTTGGGAAGATACCTGGTCCACATGGACCTCTTTGTTGGCTTCTGAAGGCCTCCAACAAATCAGAATTAGAATGAAAAGAGGCATTGGAAAAAAAGTCTTTAACTACTTAGTTTGGGAAGGGTCTGGACCCAGGTGGATAGGCTTCAAAGATTACCTGAATAGTGTTGTTCTAAGGGGAAGTAGACAACAAAACTAGGATGCTACTTTAGAATCAAATTGGAAATCCCGACCTCTTCTCAAGAAATAGAAAGGATGAATGGATCTATACAAAAAATGCTACTAGTAGGTTCTCTGTTAAATCAGCCTATGAATCCATGATGCAACAAGCTCAAAATTTGGGATCTTTTAACTAGCTCAAGGTATGGAGGAAGAATTTAATCCTGAAAATTAATTGTTTTTGGTGGATGGTTACACATGGTAAGATCCTTACTATAGAAAATCTAAAGAAAAGAGGCTAGTATTTGGTCAATAGATGTAGTCTTTGTAATGAATAAGAGGAAACTATCATACATTTGTTCTTTCAATATTCTTATGCTCAAGAACTATGGGCTTTTTTTCTCAAGATTTTGAAGGTGGACTGGGTTTTCCCAGCTAATGTTCAAATGTTTGTGGAAGGATGGAGTTTTTGTCCTTACTCTCATAATATTATCAGTGATCTATGGGGATAAGTTCCCTTGTTTTTGGCTTGGGGCCTGTGGAAATAAAGAAACAATAGGGTGTTTAGAGATACAACTAGGAGTAGTAAGGAGTTATGTCTAACTATAAAAAGACAAATTCAAGAAAAAATGGAAAGTTGTTCATATAACCAAGCTAAGAAAGGGCCAACACAACAAGAGTTAAGCATAAAACAACAATGGGGTATCTCCCATGACTTAAACAATATAAATTGGGAAAAACAGCTTATTAGAAAGAATACAACTTAGATTCCCCTAGATCTAGGATGGGTGAAATGAAATTTTGATGGTTGCTCAAAAGGGAATTCAGGACAGGCTATTGCTAGTGTAGTGATATAAGGGATGATAAAGGCACCTATCTGGTAGGATACAATAAGGGCTTAGGAACAAGAATGGAAAAATTCACCGAAGCTTATGCTGTTTGGATTGGAGTCAGTTATCTCAGAGAGAAGGGGTACAGTAAGGTGATTATAGAAGGAGACTTAAAGTTGATCATTGACTATCTTAACAACATGACTAAAATCCCATGGGAAATCAAAGATCTGTTGGAAGATTTTAAGAGAATGATGCAAGATATTCAATATTATAAAATTCACCATTCCTTTAGGGAAGGAAATAAGGTCGCGGATGCTATGGCCAACCTTGGTGTTAATCAAGAAATTTTAAATTTCTGGGATTTCTCTAATTTGCCTAACCAAATTAAAGAAATTCTTACTACAGATAGACTTGGTAGGAGAAATATTCAAATAAGGGGTTATGATGGTGAGAATAATAATGAGTAAAAAGGGTGATGGGTCAAGGTGTCTAGCGAAGATGTGGACTCCATGGATGCATTATGGAAAGTTGACTGGATGAAGGATGAAGCATGTTGTTAGAGGAGTGCCAAGTCCTGATGAAATGAAAGGCCAAAGATGGAAAGGACAACTGGGATGTAGAGCTTCGTACCTTGACAAGAAAGGTTTAGTTAAGGAAATAAATTGCATCAGAAAAAATCCTAAATTTGATCTCCGAAATGAAAAATGGACTCGTGTTTGTAGCGAAGAAAAAAGAAGTAATAAAAAAGGTGTAATCATTACTAGAAAGGGAGGCAGAGTTGCCACTCACAATAATGACGATATTTGAAAAGGTGATAACCCAGGTATTAGTTCTTTAATGCATCGTAGCAAAAACCCTAAGTCGTTTATGTTTCAAATAAGTAGCCACTGAGTCACCATTAAAACTAAAATTTTAGAATTTCCTATCACCAGTGTTGAGAATACCAAAGGACACATAAGCGAATTCCTTCCCATCCTTAAGAATTACCATAGCCAAGGAAGCACCATGGGAGGCCCTAGGAAGCAAACTGAACCTTGCAAATATGAGTTTCTTTGCAACAATGAGGAGCTCTATGGTATTTTTGAGAGGGTGGGTTTCACCCCATACATTGAAGCAATGGAAGGATATAACAAAAAACTAAGCTACAAGTTTGCCAATGCATGGAGGGATGGTGAAGTTAATCTAGGTGACATTCTTTCTAAAGTGGATGTGAAGTTAATTGCATAGGCGACGAGACTGAAATACGAGGGAGCAAAGGTGGCCAAGGTTAGTAATGGTAAGTATCAAGATTACATTGAGAAGTTCTTTGAAGATAAAGAAAAAGTGATAAGATTTCAAAATAGCTACTCTAGGGTTAAGCTTCCGCCCCCGTATCATAATGTCTCTTTCATTGTTATGAAGTATTTTACCCTTGAGGGGCACTTCCAGTTCATCCATAGGTATCATTTTTCCATTCTCAATCACATAAGACATCTTGAAAAAATTAACCTTTCATTCTTTTTATTTTCTTCCTTGAGCCAGAGTTTAATGCATGGAGCCAACCCACCATTACATCAGGGAATTATAAGAGCCATTTGAAAATTTGTGCTGGCTAAGATTCCATAGAGAAACCTAGCCCTCAAATTGCTTGAAAACCCCAAGCCCAAAAGCTCCATGAAAATTGAGCTTATTGAAGACCAACCCCATCCCCTAGCCAAAAAACCTAGTAAGAAGTCTTCTAACCCTGATGAATTGGTGTGGAAGGATCTACTAATAGTTACACCAAAAAAAATAAGGGATGTTTCTATGGAATTGGAGGCTAATAAGAAGAGGAAACCAATTATTCATGAATTGGGAGAAGAGATGGACACGATCATTATACTTGATGATAGTGAGGAGAATGCTCAAATCTGGTTGGTAGAAGATCTAAGAGACTTGCAATGGCAGCTTTAAAGGGGCAAGAAAGTAGTAAAAATTCATAGAGCTCAGTGGTTGATGCTGTCATGAAGAGGGCTATAATGGCTACGGTATTGGGTATGGATAAAATTAAAAAGTAGCAAAAGAAAAAAGTGATGAGTGAGGGTGTGGATTTTTTTGGGAAGATGGAACTGAAGGATATAGTGGATGGCACAGTTGAGGACCTGCTAACTGTCTAGAAGCTGATTGAGGAAGCATAACTATGGTGCTTTGTTTTGCTATTTTGTGCTTTTTGTTTTGATGGTTTATTTTGGTACTTTTTTTTAGGATAAAAAAATGGTTAATGGTCGTTGGTGCCTGAACATTAATGTTTGTAATGTTTCTAGTACTTCTAGTTTTAGTATGGACTTTAAGCTAGATATTAATAGGTATTATAGGTTAAATGGGAGAGATGCTAGTTGTGATAGGTTAATCTATTTTTCTACTTTTGATAGAACTACTATGTTTGATCGTAAGGGTATTGGTTAATATTTTTGCTTGTGGGAAGGGGGAAGTTCGATGGGCTTCCTTTTTTGATGTTTCTTTCCACTTTATGTTCTTCTAATGTTGTACTAAATTGTTCGAGTGAAGGCCATTTCCCTACTTAACCAATCAAAGACAATCTGGCTTCTCAAGGATGAGAATCTCTATCATAGTAAAATTTAAACAAAACTATAAAGATCATTTATATAACTTGAGATCAATCATAGACCTAGATAATCTTAAAGAGAATGTAATGATCGATAGAGAAATGGCAACAACCTATTCATTCTTTAATAGGTTAAATAATATCAATGGCCATAAAAATCTTAAGAATTCTTGATAGAGTAGTGATAGAGACCTATTCAATCTTTAATAATAAAGGTTAAATAATATCAATGGCCTTAACAATCTTAAACAATGCTCGATAGAGAAATGATATAGATAATCATTTACATTTTATTAAAAAAATTCATAGTAAATATTTGATCAACCGCTAAATATTTTATAACAAAGAAATAATAGGTTTTGGACAAGAAATCATATATAGGAAGATAAACATTGACCCTTATAGTGCTTGACTCAAACCAACAATTTTTTAATCCTTGAAACTGTGGTAAAGTAAACCAAACATTATAGAGTGATAGGTAACTAGTGCTTTTCAATCCATAGTAAAATTAATGTTAACATAAAGCATTATCTTTCATAAAGAGTATAGAGAAAATAATCATAATCTATGCCCACAAAAAAATCATCTTAAGGGTATGTGCAGGATCATGATGGGCCAAAAAGTGGCCATATGTAAGTGATATGATGGACCATGTGGCTGACGACTTTTTTTTACCCAAAATTAATGAAATGAAAAGGGTTTTTAAAGGAGATTCTCAGCTTTCCACCAATATAAATTATGCTTTAATTTGAATTTAATAAATAATTATTATTCATTTTATATTTGAATTACGACTAAAATCCTAATTGATAGGTTGATTGAAAAACATCTATAGCTTTCAAATGGTATCATATTTTTTGAATCTGAAACATGTGTCACATTCTATGGCTTGCATAATATAGGATTAAAAAAAATAAAATTGAATTTCATGAAGTTTTGACCAAGTTAAGGTGGTCAGACATACGAGTTTTTATATTTTAAAAAAATTGTAATAAGAAATTCATAATTAATTATTTACTTTGAAAAAAATTACAAAAAAATATGCATCACATCAGGACATGAGTCCTCTACTTATATCTAAAATATTATCATTTTATTGTGGTTAGAGTGGTTAGATAGACACCTACTTCTTATTTTTTCCCTAAAATTTAAGTAATACTGCATTGAAATTTAAAATTTTAACCAAATAGATTTCTTTATTTTTTAAATAAACCTAGTAGTTTAGAAACTACATTCAATTTGCTACAGATTCTATTCTTTCATATTTTTGAAATAATATAGATAACTTATTCAAAATATTATGTCAAGTTGCCTAACTTTGATTTTTTAGAATTTTATCGCCACTTAAGGGCTTGTTTTTTACATGATGATCCTGCACATACCCTTAAAAAACTACAAAGTATGATAATTCTAAATCACTTCAAACTTCTAGTTACCTCCTTAAATTGTCTGAAAATCATTTTTTTGGTGCTCCTTGGCACTCTTTCCCACGAAAAAACTCACCCTTCTTTCTTCCTTTATTTCTCCCAAATCCTTCCTTTTCTCCTTCATTCTTTGCATGTCACTCAAAACCCTCCATACTGTAATACTTACTCTCCACTAGGTGGAATTGATAGCTCAAGTATCTTTGGATAACTTCTAACACACACACACACACGCACATGCACATTTATATCTTTATAAAGTATCTCAATTTGAGATAAATGAATATTTAATTCAAAACATTTAAAATTATATAATTACATATAAATACAAATATTTTCTTATATATATTCAATTAAAATATATTTTCTCACTTGTTATAATCCAATAAGAAACATACCAATTTCTTTAAATAAAAGATAATGCTTCTTACCTTTTAAGGTAATATTATGTTGAAAAAGCATATAGTTAGAAATAAGAATGAGAAATTTAAACAAAATTTGTTGCAATGTGATTCAAAAGACAAGAAAAACCAAAGACATAATGACCAATCAATCTCAAGATGAACATTCACATAAATTTGCAACTATCATTATCTAGTGTGTGTGTGTGAGAGAGAGAGTTCTCAAATTCATGGTGTTCATGACATTCTTCTAATTTTTCTTCCCTCTCTTTGGCGATGCTCTCCCTCATTCAAGAAGAGGAAAAATATCTCATGCATCCACCTCATCAAACCAAACAGGTAGTTAGTCTAATAATTTTGTTCTCAAAACATCATATAAACATTCACTAATTAGGATAATGATAATATATACACATTAATATATTTAAAAATATATATCTAATTCATACTTTCCTTTCCTTTAAAAAATAAAGAAAATCAACCGTAGTATAAACATGTTTAAAACAAAAAAATTGATATCATAATTTAAAGCACATCACACAATAAAGCATATGTAACTTGGCCTAAAATTGAGGTGTAACATTTAACTTGATCAATAACACACATTGATGGTAAACCAAAAGATCACTTAAGATGATAAAACATATCAAATCAAAGCATAAGTACTCAAGGTACATAATTAGAACACCTTGATGGAAACAAAAGGGCTCACTAGAAGATTCAATGCAAATAATCAAAGCATGGAAATGGGATCTCTTATGACTAATATTTACATCTTCCCATGTTTTTAAATTCTCTTTAAATATCACGAATCATTTCTAAACTGTTTTAGATCATAATATTATCTATTAACAATTCACATTTATTGAAAATTTTAACATCTAATGTAATAAAATGTATGATCAAACTAATACTCAAAAACCTAATAAATTTATACATATTTAAATACTCTAAATCGGCTAATTTAGAACAGTGGAACTCTCGCCTCTCCTTTACTACCTATTCTACTCTTGCGATAATTGATCAACATAATCAACTCTAATATTTAAACCATTTGTGATTATTAAATTTTCACAAATTAATTAGCCCTTCTATTTATGTGGGTGTGGTTTATTAACTGACAACAGAGAAAAATTTAAGCGTGGAATGAATTGACACCATTCATACTCTCGTTTTCCGGTGAGGTGGCCGTCAAAATTTCCGAAGTACCATATTTCACTGCTCAAATTTTAGTTCCTCTCTTAATTAAATAAAAGCTAATGTTTGTAGAAGAGGTGGGGTTGGCTTGCTGTGCTCCGTGAGAAGGCAATTGACAGTTGACAGTTCGCCCCACACTGCATGCGGATGAGGAAGATGGGGCAATCAGATGTCGAGTGAAGGTGCAAGTAGTAAATACAAACAATTGTCTTCTGAGCTACGACTCCAAGAATAGTCAGAAAGATCTGCACCTCCTCCTCATCTTTCACTCCATTGACACGAGTGCCTCGATGTTTAATTTACATCACCTTTTTAACTTTCGGCCGAACTTGATTTCAGGGATTCCCAAATGACTCTTGGCTTACAGTTGTTCACGCAAAAGGGAAGATGAGCAGTAGTTGAGATCACAAGGAAATTAGATCTTAGATCGCATAAAGCAATTCATTTGAAAAGAAATCTGCAGCCACAAGAAGCATCGTTTTCCTTTCGATTTGCAGTTAATTTGACTCTTTGAAGTATGGTATTGTAATGTTTAGCTTGGCTTTGTTTGTCCATGTGTTGATGTCACCCTATTTTTGGCATCTTAGGTCACTTTTCTTGGGCACAAGATTTGGGAAGATGCTTTCACTTGGTTCCTCTTTATTGGGTTGAGAATCCATTTGTAATTATGACCTTGGTCATGATTGTTAGGGCAACATTTATTGTTGAGTTTGACTTTATCAAAATTGGAATTAGATAGAGGAGAGTTTTTGATATTACTACATGTGAAATAAAATAATTAATTTGGTGAATTATTTATATTAAAGAGTATAAAAATTAGTATGTTTTATTATATTAGTATTGAATATCTATAAAATAAGGATGATAATTATTTGTAACCTTTTCATTAAATGTATTTTTACAAAATATGTAAATTATTTTAGAAAATAATTAAATAATAAATAATCTCCTTTTTTATTTAGGTATCCAACTTGATCCCATTTCATGATTTTTGGAGATAAGATATCATTTATCATCTACATAATTAAACTATACTTGCAAGGTGCATGGTGTGCCTAGTCCTAACATTCTTCCATATGACATTTACATTACTTACATAATAGGAAACTGAAAAGTAAATAGAGCTATAGAAGAAGAAAGATCTATGGACTCTCTACACCAACTAAACTTCTCCATGGTCACTAGCTTACTATAAAAATCTACAACATTAACCAAAGCATCAACATTTTGTATTATGACTTAGCCACCCTTCATCATCTTATAGACAAAGTAATATTGAACATAGATTATATACTTTGTATGAGTATGGTACATTATATTATTTGACATATAATCCTAACTTATTTTAACTTAACCAATAACTAAACATGATTTATATAACAATAATACTTCTTTATGGAAATGTATCATTCCATTGTACTCTACTTCTATAGGAACAAAACAATTATGGAGTTTTGTTTCATATTCAACTAACAACTCTTTCAAATAGAGAAAACACATAACATCTAGTGCTCCTCCTACTCCCCAAATTGCTATTCAAAACCAAATCAACAAAGCCTTTTCTATTAAGCATTTTGAATACACCATTAGTCCCATGATATAAAGATAATAAGAATAAGTCTCTCACAAATCTATGGAACCTCATTTTACATAAGTCCATTGCTTTTTACCTAAGTTAGATATAAAGATGGTGAGATTTCTCATTGCTTGGGTAATTTTTTTCTTGATATAACCATAAAAAAAAATAGGATTTCTATGGCACTAGCATAAAAATATTAAACATATCCTTCAAATCATTATTTGACTTGGGATATTGATTCATTGATAAATTAGTACTGATCATTGATGCAATGATAACATAGTATTAATAGTTAATAAAATATGTCTTATAATCATGCATTGCAAATCTCTTCAAAATAGTTTGAACATACCTACTCTAACTATGTCAAAAATTTAGAACCAATTCATTTCTAATCTCATACCCAAATATACTTTGTATCATTAAAATTATTCATGTTAAAAGAACCAAATAACTAAGTTTTGAGCTCTTTAATCATCTCCTTATTATTTCTAATGAAATCATCACCAACATATAGGACAACAGTTAGTAATAAATCAACTAATTAATAAACACATTAATCATATTCTCTTCTAACAAACCTAAGGTCCAATATATAAACATCAATTTTTTTACATTGCATCCTTGCTTCTTTAGACCCTACAATGACCATTACAACCTATAAAGAAATTTATCCTTTTATTTTTCTACAAAACTAAGTTAAGTTGTTTCATTCAAATTTATTCCTCAAGGATCATTTACAAAAAAATTGTCTTTACATCCAACTTCTCTAATTCTAAATTATAACCAAGAACAATCTAAATTAGGAATACAATGAAAAAAAAATCATAATAGGAGAAAATATTTAACCTAAATCCCTCTCAACATAGGAAAAACCTATTGGGACTATTCTTTCCTTTTACCTGTTGAAATATTCATTTTCTCTAAATTTTCTCTTAAACACCCACTTGCAACTAATGGCCTCCCTTCCATCAATTAACTTATTTGTAGAATTCAAGTCTTGAACCTATCAAATTATATCGTCTCTTCATGTATTTATTTCATTAAAGACTCACGTTCCTTCAAAGAAATAGCCCCATTCATAGCTCTAAGCTCATTGCTAATACAAGATATAAAAAATACACAATGCAAATTCAGTGGGTTGTACCTAACAATGAGTTTCTATTTTATTATGGACCTATACAAGGGTGTAGTAACAGGATATTCTTATTTAAATTATAAAATATTTAAATTTAAATATCCTTCTTCCTCTAAAATTTTATTCCTCAAGATCCCCAAGTTAAAAAATAGTTTCATCATCCATTTGATTTAATTCTAAATAGTAAGAAAAATCAATTAAAAGTGGGATTCTAATAGAATTTAGCTTTGTAATAGGAGAAAATATTTCACCAAAAATCCTTCTCAACCTAGAAGTAACCTTTCTCCACCATTATATTTTTATAGGTCTTTCTAACTATTGAATTTTCCCATAATTTATTTGAAAACTCCCACTTGCAACCTCTAGGTTCCTTTCCCTTGGGTAGCTCAACTAGAATCCATGTCTCACATCTATCCAAGGTAATGATTTCATCTTTCATGGCCTTCAACCAAGAGTCATTCTCATTCAAAGAAAGAGATCCATTCATATATCTAGATTCAATACTATTACAAGATAAAATAAATATACAATAGAAAAAAGGTGAGATATACTAGTCAATAATTTTTTGTTGCTTTGAAGAGCAATATTATAATAAGAGGATTTTCATGTTATTCCTCTAAAATATCTAAATCTAAAAATTCTTCTACAATTACATCATCTTACCCAAATCATTCTTCCACATGTGTATATCTTTTATTCTTAAATTTGGTATCAAAATACATGATTTTATTTTATTTTTATTATAGCTATACTTGATTAGCCTTAACTCTAAATTCCTTAAAATTCACATCTCTATAATATACCATTTTCAAGGGTAGAGGATGAGAAATATTATAACCCTTAACATTATTTCCATAACCATAATACTTTTATCTTTGAAATCCAACTTATACCATTTTTCTTTAGGCAAGTAAACAAAAGATACATAGTCAAATACTCTATGAAAAATAGAATTTTTAATATTTATCCAAAATTCATATAGAGTTAAATCAATCAAAGAAAAACATGGTCAACTATTAATACAATATCAGGGTGATCCCACAATACTAGTTTACAATTTTTGGCCAAACTCGACACTGAACTAATTTTTTCTAACTAAATCTTAACTTTCAAACATCTATAGTGGCTAAACCATGAGGAGTTTGAAAATGATGCAAACTAGTGATTTGTGAAATTTTTTCTATAGATTCTAAATATATTTTTTTCAAAATTTTTGGAATCAGATTGCACTTCTTTTTCCATCTCCTTCGAAAACTAGTTTTTTTCAGTAAACACCATTTTTAAGGAGTGACGCTCATTGTATAACACAACTTTTTTTCCATGAAGGAATACATTCTATTTTTTTCAAATTTAGATTTGTAACTATGATATCTAGTGCTTCCAATTGGTTTCATAGTTTTTTATTGAATATTTTTTCCTTAATCAAGTTTCAAAGTCAAACAAATTACAATTCAGACATAGGTGGACCGCATAACACAATTTTTTTTGTATGCATCGAATTTTTTTTTTTTTTGTTGGATCAAGGACTTCAATATTTGGTGCACTCATATTTTTCAATTTTTTTTTTATAATCTCCTATATTTCCACATGTGTAGTATAGAGATCTTGATTTTCAGTGAAAAACCTACATACAAAAATAATAAAAAATAAATATAATAAAAAAATTAATTTTATTTAAAATTATACTTTTTGGGATGCTTATAATAAGGACTACATACTTAAAAAAATAAAATTTTAAATGAATTCTTTTGATCCCCCAAAAGGTAAATCAAAAGTAATTTTTTATCAACATTTTGATAGGTATAAAGCAGACTCTGTTATAGGTATGATTTAATACTAGCAGGGTTATATCTAAGGGGGTTTTATCTAAGGTGTTCGATCAAACCCTCTTCAATTGGAATACTTAAAATGGAACTTCTTAAGGCTTAAATCATTATATTTTCTAAAAATATGTGATTTCAGCAAAAATCAGAATCTCCTAGAAATTGTAAACCAACATTGTGGGATCACCCATCAAGTAGTATGTGTAGCTTCATCCCAAAATCATTAATTAAAATAAGTAATACTTAACATGCTTCTAGCTTGTTTTTAAAAATATTTAGTTGAATTGAAGTACTATAAGTCATATCAAAACTTAAGTATGAAGAAATAAAAGGTGGGGAAAAATGGAATCTAAACACAAGCCTTAATAATCAAAGTGAATGAAATAACACAAAGATTCAAGTGACCAAAATTCTACTTAGGAATGCAACTCACACTAGATGCATGAGTGCGAGTATCAATTAAGTGAGCTACAATATCACTAAGGGAAATATTTATAAGCATACAAGAGAGATGAATTATGGTCCATCATAAGAAAAAGTGATCTCTCTACTCTCTAAGTCTCTAATAAAAACTTAATCATGTGTGAATTCAATAATTTTATTTGCTCCATTATGTGAAATTTGATAGAAGGAAAGGATACGTCCATCCCTACAACAATACCACACTCTCCATTGATCCCTCCCTTTATCTCTTTCTCCCTCGCTCCATCTCTCTCTTCATCCCTTTATCCCTCCCACCCTACCTCTCTCTCTACCTCTCCCCCCTCTCTCTCTCACACACAATAGATCTATCTCCTTGTACCCCTCACATACTACCTCTCCATCTCTTTACCTACCTCTCTCTCTCTCTCTCTCTATTCCTTGTATCTTACCTCTCTCTACCTACCCCTCCCTCCCTCTCTCCCTCCCTACTACCCTCTCTCTATCTCTACTCACAATCTCCCTCTCTATCTACCTTTCCCTCAATCCATCCCACCCCACCTCTCTTTCTATGTACCTCTA
This sequence comes from Sequoiadendron giganteum, assembly GCA_007115665.2. Classification (NCBI taxonomy): domain Eukaryota; kingdom Viridiplantae; phylum Streptophyta; class Pinopsida; order Cupressales; family Cupressaceae; genus Sequoiadendron; species Sequoiadendron giganteum. The sequence continues at coordinate 159,113,441 of CM021105.1, forward strand.
CCTCCTTCCCAACCTCCCCCTCTCTCTACTTATCTCTCCCCTCCCCTCTCTACTTAATCCTCTCTCCCCTCACTCTCTCTACCTACCTCTCCCTTTGTTCCTTCATCCTTACCTCTCTCTACCTACCTATTCATGTATCCCTCATTTCCTTTAGCTCTCTCTATCCCTCTCATGCTACCTCACTAGACCTCTCCCTCCCCTGTCCCTCAATACTTATATATATCTCTCATCTCTCACCATCCCTCCTAACCTTCCTCTCCCTCCCTTTTTCCCCCATTCCCCCTCTCCCTTTCCACCTACCCCTTGATTTATCACTCACTCCCTCCTTACCTCTCTCCCTCCCTCTATCCCTCTTACCCTATAACTCCCTTACTCAACCTAACCCTATCTCTACCTCTTCCTCCCCTCCTCTCTCTTACACACACCACCTCTCTATCTCTCTCATCCTATCTCTCCCTCTCTCTACCTACCTCTCCTTATCTCTCTCACCTCTTTCTCTCCCTGCCACCCTACCTCTCCCTATATCCCTTCTTCCCTCTCTCTCACATGCACAACCTCTCTCTCTACCATTATCTCTCTCATAGACATGCATTAGCTATTTGGTCCTTGGCCCCAAGTACAAGGAAACCTGAAATTGAAGAACCAACACCAAACTATAGTGGAGGCCTGATAATAAAACGAGTGTCAAAAACATCATCTCTAGAGGCGGAAAATATGTCAGTGCATGTTGCCCAATTCACAAAAGCCACAGTGGAATCGTGACTGTATAAAAGGAGAAGTTGAGGACACAATACAATAATTTGATAGTTGATTATGGAATGCTTGAATGACAAAAGATGTAATTACAGACGAGAATAGCATTGTTAGAGGGGAAGTTGCAAAACTTGCAACCAGGAAAGCAAGAACAGATCAATGCTAATTCTCCTACTACTTCACATGAAGTTGCACCCACTGATTACACCCCACCAGCAAGTTCCTCATGGGAAATTGTGCCATATAATATGGGAACTGTTCCCATCTCAATGATGGAGCCTAACACATTAGAAGTACCATAGGCTAAGGAAAATATCAACAAGGAGTAGTTGCCAGGCAGCTAGAGGAGTATAAAGAGAAATATGACAATCATGATAATGAAACCTTTATGAGCAATATGAAGATTGTCACTACAGTCTTGGAGCATCTAAGAAGAGGGGTAAATAACAGATTGAATATAATTCATTATAATTATTCCTCTATGAAGGCTTCTATAGATAATTTTGACAATGATAGGGACAGAGCTATTCCACTTATGGGAATATGGATCCGTAGGATACAAGAATTAAGGTTGATGTCTATTGGAGCTAGGCAGGATGCTAACCCCCCTGAATGGCTTAATCCCACTATTACTCTTGTAAATGAAATTAAGGGATACAAGGGAAACATAGACCTTTGGAAGTTAGAATAAGGGAACTAGTGAATTCCTTTCATGAATCACATTTGCGGTCTCTTCCCATCCATTCTAAGGAATGATGGTAGCATAAAAACCCTATAGGAGTGGAGAGATGAAAGTAATAAATCCATTACAGAGTAGTTTGTTTCAATTTGTCAAAGATATGATATGGATACACTAAAAATAAATATGGACATGTTGGATCATACAAAGATTATCTTGTTAGAATTTGATAGGGGGCCAATCAATTTGTTACTAAGTATTCACCTTATAGAAAAAATGTTGATGATGTCATGAAATTCAACTAGCCTACTGAAGATGAATTTTTGGCACGGAGGGACAAATACTTAGATGAGTTGGAGGATTAATTTGAGATAGTGGGGTGGTGATTTGAAATTTTGGTTTTGAAGATTGCAATCATGATGAGTAATGGATGGGAGAAGTGTAATGCATAGCATGGAATTAATACAGATTAGGCTTGTGATAAAGTAATGAATAATATATTGCCTTCTCCCCAATTTGAATTGATGCCAAGTCTACGGACATGGACATTAATTTTTTCCTTCCATTTTTTATTCTTTCATGCATTCTTTCATTTTTACTTTATGTGTGTGGACATACTTTTTGAGAAAACTACTCGAAGATGCCTTTTGAAGGTGGGACCAAATCACCAACAATGAATGGGGATTACTCTTGCCTCGTATATGTTTCCCACCACCTAAGAACTCAAATGTAACTAAAAAGGGAATATATGTTACAACGGTCCAATTGAATTGTGACATGTGTACTTTCTGGCCAAAAGCTTCTTTTGCTCCTTTGTTTCTATAAGAAGGAATTCAAGGCTAGAAAGTAGGGGTTCGTTAAATTTCAATTGACACAAGGAGTTGTAGGAAGAATATTGAGCATATTTTGAGTTTTGTGTTATGTTTCGAGTTTGTAGTTATTGTAGATACCGAAAATTGGTCTAGGCCTGCGAGTACACATTCAACATAATTTTCTATAGTCTGTTGTCTTGATTAAATAATGTTAATTATTTAATTAACTTTTCTAACACATATTTCCTCTATTAATTAAATACCCCTTTTCAATTAATTCATTAATTCATTATTAACCTTTATTCAACTTGATTAATTAAATAAATCATATTTATTTAATTATGTTGCAAACTAATTAATTCTTCCCCCTTTATCTATCAATTAAATAATTTATTATTTAATTACCCGTTTATCATACTTTTCCAACTATAATTAAATATCTTTATTTAATTATTCATTTAACCCCCTTTATCTTTAATTAAATATTTATTATTTAATTATTTATATTATCCTTTTCAAACAGTCAAAGTAAATAAATTACTTTATTTATTTAATTAAAGTCTCTTATTTTTGAATGTTGAATTAAATTAACATTTAATTCATATTTAACTATTTGTCACATTCCTCTATCATTCAGTTATCTAAGTCATTCACTCACCTTCTAACTCGAGATCTATTTTTAGTTCTCCAGTTATCTCCGAATTCAATACCTTTTTATCTTTGCGAGAAGACTCTCCGTCACAACTAGTCGATTAACTAGTTCTAATTCCTGTTTGCATTCAAATGCATTAGTCTTCGAGTTCTAACTTTGGCTTTTGCATACAAAGTCTATTTCTTCTATTTTTGAAGATTAAGATCCTGAACTTGTGTTCTAACTCACATTCTAACTTAGTCTCTATCTGTAGTCTTTCCTGAACTTGTGTTCCAACTCACATTCTAACTCATGTTCTATCTAATATAGAACTCACATCGCATGGAATTCATCAATCTCATCCATCAATCTCTCTTTCAATCTGAGCTGATCGTTCGAAAACCCAAAATCTATAAAATGACCTGTCATTATCATTATTCCTCCTCCTGAAATCATACACTTTTGAGAAGAGACTTATCTTTGATATTTTTCTTAGACACTCGACAAAGTTATACTTGCATTCAAACACAGAAATCTGAGGGCAAGAATTCTAAAAAGGCAAAATGGAGAAGAACAATCAAGATAATTCGAAGGGGTGAACACATATTCGGTGAGAGCTTTCCATTAATTTTTTTAGTTTGTTTAGTTTATTTCCTCGTTATTTGTTGTTTGATTTTAGATTATTATTTAGATTAGGATTAATATTGTTATTCTAGTTGTAGATTATCCATCTCATCATCATTCGAAAGATCATCTTTTAATTTAATGTTACATTTGGTGAACCTGACGTGATCACGCTTCAAAATTCACACATATTTTCGTTTTTCCGTTTTTCCGTTTTTCATTCTTTTTTTTGCAAGTTTTTCATATGACGCATCACATCTGTTTTGCAAAACAATGCATCTGTGAAAAATAGTGACACATCCGTCATCTCAAACTGCATCCGCCTGTCAACAAAATTCGTGAACCGCATCTGTGGCTCCAAAAGCCACATCTAGCTAGTAAATCTTTTCCACCTTTTTATTGATTTCCGTACATCCATATTTTCAGTTTTCGTTGTTTAGGTTGTTTGGATTTTTGCTAATGTTTGTTTCAGTTGTGTTAGGGTAGAATAACATAGTGTTTGCAGGACGAAGCATAGAAGACATTTAAAAAAACCAAAGATAATTTTCTGTAGGACGAAAGCCGAAGAACAATGAACTACTGATAAATTTGCATGCAGGACCTAATGCCTTTGTGTTATTTATTTATTTAAGCAAGCTTTTGTTTGGTGGATAGATAATCATTGTGTGGGTTAAAAATAACTTTCTGTTTGATAGATAGACAATTGTCGTTTGGATTAAAAAGAACCACTGTCTTCTTTGTTTGGTGCTTTGCACGTATTTTTCACCCTTACGATTTAGTATATCAAAGTATCCTCTCCCCTTGCGCAGTCATACGATCCTGGGTGTAAGAGAAAGGGTTACTGACTCTAGAAATTTGGCCTGTCTTGGTGGGAAAAGGTACTCACCCCAAGATGACTTAGATCGGTAGCACGCTAGATACCAAGCGACTTCCAACCGGTATATAAAAGTGGATTCTTGGGGAAAGCCCAAGAATCACATGCACTATTCCGATGAGATGGACAAAAATGGACTCTTGCTAATGTTGGATAGTGTCCCATGAACGAAATGCCCTTATTAAAAACCTTGTTGTAGAGTTACCAAAATCCTATCTACTTGTTGGCGCAGCAGGTTCGGCCCTGTGAAGCCGTCTTACATTCTTACGGTTTATGTGTGGAAATGAGATGTATGCAATGGGAGTTTCATGGGTATAGTAGTTTGGCTGTCCTGTATAAGTGAGTGTTGTGGAGGGGAGCCAGTGGGGTCAAGCTACTAGTCATTCACCATAAATATGCGTAGCTAGAGAAATCCAAGTAAGAACTCAACAAGTATTGTCCTAAAAGCCTAGTTTGTAAATGTTTTTCGAGTCTTAGCAGTCCTTTCATCACAAAAACTAAAAATACATTGATTGCTGTGTTTGTTTTCTGCTGTATTCATCAAAATCTTGATCAAACAAACAAAGTCAGTAAACAACTTTCATGAAAATTTCAACTGTCAAAAAATTGAGTCGCATTTGTCAGTTTAAACACCACATCTTTCTTAGCGAGTCACATCTGTTAGGGGAAAAGCCACATGTGTCTATCAATAGAGTCATTATTCATAGTCTACATATCACGAGTCACAACTGTAACATTTTGAGTCGCATGTGTGCATGCAAACTGCATCTATTAGTTTTTGAACCACAAGTGTCTGTAAAAAAATCTAATTTTATAGATTCCAAAATTAGAACTACATGTGTATCGGTAAACCGCATTTGTCATAGGAAAAACCACAACTGTCAGAAACACTGCATGCACTTTCAAAAACTACATTTGTCAAATTTGAACTGCAACTGTTAGGTGAACCACATTTGCCTATCAACAAAAAACATCAAAAACCGCGAGTTGAGTCTGAAACATCATTGTCACTATTTGCTTTAGGTTCTTAAGACCAACCTTGGATTAGAACCTGGTAAATTTTGCTCAAAAACCTTGCATCATTAGGTGTCATATATGCTTTAGTCACAGTAAACGTCTTAGTCATAGTCATCCTAAGTTGCATGCATATAGATACTTCCTAGGAAATTACATATCACAGAATAGATAACTTTCCTCATCATTCGAAACGTTCATGCTTCGGTTTTTCAAAATCATTGAACATAGTCACTTTAGTCCCATCTAGTGGATCTTTTCAACTCAACAGTCTAGTTTGAAAAATTCACCTTGTCAACTATCCTTGTCATACAATTAGGTTCCTTGGTCAAAAACAAATCTTTGCATGCATTTATTCCATAGGTGGTAGGTTATACTTGTCTTAGACTCATTTATCATCATAGTCTACTCAAAATTTTGCATATTGTCTGTCCTATCATACGTCATTTTAGTAAATGTCTTTTTAGAAACCATTTTAGCTACTTCATTTATTGTCAAAAATTTTTAAAAAAATCCAAAAACATAGACATAGGTCATATCAGTTTTTAGGCATAGTCTGCATTACCCCTTTTGATCAACTTTTTCATGGTCGAAACAAGGTCTAAAAAGAAACACAAAGCAATGACAGACCCCAACGAATTCATCAATCCATTCAGAAACCAATTGTCAAAAAGTAAACGACCACACAAGCCTTTGCTTGAAAAACATGTCACTCGAGACACACATGGAAAAATTTACATAGAAGACATAGATGCAGCAGTACAAGATCTTGAATTTGCATCCTTTATGGATGAGTGTTTGGAAAATGATCCACAACAATATCTAGGTAAGTTGCTAGCACAAGGTGCCAAACTACCCATAGGATTTGATATTCATACTTTGCAAACACAGTCTACTCAACCAACATAAATTGCGATGTCAACTGTCTCTATTCCCCAAATTACCATAGTGATACCAATTGGCATACCAACTCAAACATCATCAATTATAACCACAACCCCTTTCAACATAACACAAGGTTTACAATTTACTACTGGAGCAACTTCCTTCAACCCCTTTGGCACCAATACGACTGGTAAGAGATCCAAAGTTGGCGGGAATATACATATACCAAATCATACAATTCAGACAGGAAACATTCCTATACCAACTCAGACCGTTCAGATAGGGAATATCCCTATACCATATAAGAATATTTTGATAGGATATATTCCCTCGCCCAATCACAACCCGTCGCAGAACATAGCGTATCAAAACACCTACATTGATCCAAATATCACAAACATCATTTCCTTGACACAAGTCAATGTCCTTCAAAATCAAATGAAAACTCTTCAACAACATATGGACAACATGTCTATGTCAGGAAAACGAACTATCTCAGTGCAAGACCTATGTCCATGTCCATTTGACAAAGCACTTTATATAACACCTTTCCCCCATCGATACATTATACCGATTTTGCCTAAGTATAATGGGAGAAAGAATCCTTTAGAACACATTAGAGAATCCTCAACAACATGCATGGACATATCGTATGAACCTACATACTTGATGAGACTATTTCCACGTACCCTTGTCAGGATAGGGCTGGAATGGTTTTCTAAATTACCATATGGCATACGATCTTGGGGTGAATTAGCTGAGAAGTTTGTCAAACATTTCTCCTTTAACATAGATAATGAGGTAACAATAGCAACCTTGTGCCACATGACACAAGAAGATGGTGAAACTTTCACCACTTTCTTCCAAAGATGGAGAAGTCTAGCTAGCAGATGTCTAGTTGAAATACCCGAAAAGCAAAAGGTCACTATATTCTTAGAGAACATCAACCCAAAAATGCGAAGTGACCTAAGGGTACACTGTTGTACTTCATTCTCATACTTGGTACAAAAGGGAATCATCCTTGAGAAAGGCCTTATAGACAAAGGAGAAATAAAAGTACTAGGCAGAAATCCAGTTGTCCAACATCAAAATGCACCAAATGATAGAAACAAATTTTGGTCTAGAAACAAAAATGTTACAAATGACGGCATTGTTGATGCTAAACACATACATACAGGACTAGTTATCACACTTAGAGGTTACAATTCCAATCAATACACGATGAATAGTCCAGATCAAATAGCCAACTATGTCCAAAATTCACAACAACAAAGACCACAACAAAGGAGATTTCCTACACATGAATTTACACCTCTAGGACAACCAATCGAGACTATTTTCAAAGAGTTGATTAACTGTAATCTCATCAAACCTTTGGAACCAAGAGAGTATGATCCTAGACAGTTCAAACCTTCATGGTGGGATGATAACTCTTTTTGTGACTATCATCGAATGAAAGGACACAACCTACAACAATGTCGCCAACTCAAGAATATTATAGAAGACTTTGTTGAAAATGGAACTATAGAGATCGGTGGGCAGAAAAACACCAAGAATAGTGATCATAAGGTCTTCACGGACCCATTACATGACCACACAAAAGGAAAAGCCTCTAGTTAGGGACCCAAGAATAATCCATCAGGCAATTATAACAATACCAAGTATGGCTATGGTAAAGGAATGATCATAAATCACCTCCGAGCCGCAAATGAGAATGTCAATACCTTCACCATTAAGAGACATCCAGAATGTAATGTGAACACACATAGAACTAAGATTACTATTCCAAGTCCTTCCGAGCCACCTACGCAAGCTTCCAAATTTAAGTACAACCTTCTTGATCAATTGAGTAAAACCCCCGCACAAATATCTATCTTGGAATTGTTGACTTTATCACCTGAGCATCGAGCCATTCTTGACAAAGCTCTACAGAACAAAACTGTTCCTATAGACTTAGATGTCAATCATTTTGAAGAAATTGTGGGATATTTGACCAACTCGCATCATGCCACATTTTCCCAACAAGATTACTCAACTTAAAAGTCTAATCATAATGACCCCTTACATCTTGAAGTCCTAGTCCATCAAAACAAAGTCCGATGAGTCTTGGTAGATGGAGGAGCAAGTTTGAACCTATGTACCCTAAAATTGGTTAAGGCATTAGGATTCTCAGAAGACTGTGCAAATACATCTAAGAGTATAGTCATCAAGGCTTACGATGATGAGGAAAGATCATCCAAAGGAGTTGTCACTCTCCCTATCAGAATTGGCCCAAAAATCATGAACACCAGCTTCCAAGTCTTGGATCTCACCCTTCTATACAACCTGTTGTTAGGTAGACCTTGGATACACGCAATGAAAGTTGTACCTTCAACATATCACCAATGTCTCAAGTTCCCGTATAATGGCACAAAGATCACTATTGATGGTGATCCAAATCCTTTTCAGTATTGTACAAGCCTAAGGGAAATTCCACAACGACAAGTACCAGTTAACCAAGAAGCTTCATCATCCACTTTATCCCTATATGTTGACCCATCACGTCTCACAAAGTCCATTTCATTCAAACCACCATCATCCACTCCTAAGCTCGAGATCCAAGACAAGGGTTGTGGCGAATATAATATAAAGGCATCATACTGTGTCAGTCAATTGATTCCACCTAAGGCATATGGCTTACCCATGGTAGATAGAAGACAGTCAGTGGTCACATTTCATGTTCCCCCTACAATGACATTGACCAAATGCGGAGAGTTAAGTGAAGAAATTGTGGATCAAGGTAATTCTTGGTTGCATCAAGAAGAACATGAATACCCTTCCCCATTTATTCAAATAGCTAAGGACTAGTATGGAAAAGGATTTAAGATAATGCAAAATGAAGGCTATGATAGGCACAATGGGTTAGGACTATATCAAAATGGAAGGACAAAACTGATCACTGTCTACCCATGACCGAAATACTTAGGGCTAGGGCGTCAACCACTTAGAATTGGGTTTCTTGGTACTCCGTCACCATTTCAAGAGGAAGTGAGTGCTTGCACATACATCGAGATATCTCATATACCACTTCCCCCAGTTTATGACAAACCCCCAATTTACGAAAAACCTCCAGTTTACGATGAATCCCCTTACTCAAGCGATGGTGAATGGGAGTCCCTTTCATCTACCAGTAGCATGAACATAGATGCCCTATTTGGAGAATTGGACCTAAACGTAAAACCTATACCAAAACCATCTAGTCCTCGTCCTAAGAAACACTTATCCAAAAAAGAATGGCAAGAGAAATATTATTGGGAAACCCTTTATCATGCATCTTAGGCACCTGACAAACCATCTTCTGACGACTCAGCCCTTCCTATAGTCCCACATCAGAGTATACCTACACATAGGAAGAAGAATAATGAGTTAGTCCAAAACTTCTATGACCATGTCAACCATTCTATATTCACCTTGTCAGCAGCTACCTTTAAAAACTCTGATGGTGACATGCCCCTTATATATCCCAAACTTATCGACTGAGATCAACAAGGTACACCTATCATAGATACATTCAAGAATGATGAAGCAATTGTTGAGTTCATGGGACTTAGAGAAGGCATACCAAGAGGGGACCATAAAGTAGGTTTTACCATAGAATTGGACGATAAAGCATATTTTGGGGAGTCTATTTACACCTCTAGTTGCAAAAATGAGAATAAAAAGAAAAAAGACAATGAAAATAAAAATGATGAGTCCCTAGGTGAAAATCGGAAGGTGCCTTTGGATGAAGAAAAAGTCAAGATAAAGGACGTATCCGAGGGCGAAAACCTCTTAGAGGCACCCAAGGATAGAGGTTTAAATATTCTCCCCATTGAATAAGAAAAGTCACCGATGCTAGTAGAAGAATCTATTGAAGTCAACATAGGTACAAAAGAGAATCCTCAGAAGGTATATTTTGCAGCTTCTTTAACAGAGATAGAAAAACCTGAGTTTAAAGACTTCTTCACAAAGAGACAGATAAAATTTGCATGGTCATATGCTGACATGCCTGGGCTTGATCCAGACCTAATATTGTATCATTTACCACTACAGCCAGGTATTAAGCCAGTCAAACATAAGTTAAGGAAAATGCATCCGCAAATTGCTCTATTGGTCAAGGAAGAACTTAAGAAACTCTTGGATGTAGGATTCATAAGGACAATAGACTATGCAGATTGGATATCAAATATTGTACTAGTAACTAAACCAACTGGGGGCATTTGTATTTGAATAGACTTTAAAGACATCAATAAGGCATGTCCTAAGGATGACTTCCCTTTGCCCAATATTGACATGATAGTAGATCTTACAGTAGGATACGCGATGCTATCCCTCATGGATGGTTTCTCTAGATATAACCAGATTAAAATAGTAGTTGAAGACCAACACAAGATAGATTTCACATATCCATGGGCCACATACTATTGGAATGTTATGCCGTTTGGCCTTAAGAATGCAGGAGCTACCTATCAACGGGAAATGGCTACGATTTTCCATGACTTTGTACATACCCTCATGGAAGATTATGTAGATGAAATTATAGCTAAATCAGAAACAAGGGAAGATCATTTGAAGGTTTTAGACAAGATATTCTAGAGGCTAGATAATTACAACGTCAGGGTAAATCCGAAGAAGTGTGTCTTTGGAGTGAAATCAGGGAAACTATTAGGGTATATCATCTCCATAAAAGGCATTGAAGTAGATCCAAAGGAGGTAAGAGCTATCATAGAAATGCCTCCTCCAGTTAGCATTGGTCAACTTAGAACCCTACAAGGGAGATTACAGTCCATTAGGCGTTTCATAGTACAACTGGCCAATAAAATACACCCATTTCAGCATCTACTCAAGAAATGAGTACCATTTGTGTGGAAACCTAAATGTCAGGAAGCCTTCCAGAAAATCAAAGACTATTTTCTTACTCCATCAGTCTTAATGCCACCTATAGAGGGAAAACCATTGATACTTTACATCTCAGAAACTCAGTCGGCATTAGGGGCTCTTCTCGCACAACACGATGGTCAAGGTCATGAGAGAGCAGTCTATTACATCAGTCGTACCTTAGTGGGCTATGAATTGAATTACAACAACATAGAACATGCCTGTCTTGTGGTAGTCTTTGCTATCCAAAAACTTCAGCACTATATGCTAAATTGACAAACAATGTTAATTGCAAAGATTGATCCACTTAAATACCTCCTAAGTAAGGCAACTTTAATAGGCTGATTAGCTAAATGGGTTATGATACTTAGCGAGTATGACATTCAGTATGTCGAGAGGAAGGCTATAAGAGGATAGGTGATTGCATATCAGTTAGCTGATGCACCTATGAAGGAAGACCATCCCTTAGTGGCAGATTTTCCTGATGAATTTCTCTTCAACATTGACATTAAAACCGAATGGAAATTGTACTTTGATGGGTCACATACAAATCATGGTTCAGGAGCTGGTATGTTATTTGTTACACCTCAATGTGATACCATTCCAAAATCATTCAGGATTGCTTTCCCTTGTACCAACAATATAGCAGAATATGAAGCTTTAGTGATAGGGTTAAAAATGGCAGCTCAATGGAAAATTAAGAGACTACATGTTTTTGGCGACTCTCAACTGGTAATCCGATAGGTAAATGATGATTACGAGACTAAGGATGAAAATCTTGCACCTTACAAGCAAATGGCTAATAATTCAAGCAGTATTTCAATGACATAACTTTTCAACAAATACCACATATCCAGAATAGAGCTGCAGATGCCATGGCAATCGTGGGTTCCTTGTTGGATATTTTGAGTAATGTGCCTAAGTTCGAGTTTCTGGTTGAACAACTATTGGTCCCTGCTTATGATGTCCTCGATACTGCGATAGTGTGTACCATTGTTGGTCCTACATCTCCTTGGTATAAAGACATATTCAACTATCTCACTGACCAAGCCCTACCTCAAGACTTGTCCAATAACCAACATCGAACCTTCATCCAAAAGTTAGCTAAGTACACCATCATCGAAGAAACCCTATATAGACGTACCTTAGATAATGCCCTAATGAGATGTCTCTATGCTAAAGAAGCACAAACAACTTTTCAGGCGGTGCACGAGGGTATATGCGGATCTCATTCGAGTGGTCCTACTTTAGCCTATAAGATTATGAGACTAGGTTATTATTGGCCTACAATGGAGAAAGACTCATACATCTTTGTAAAGAAATGTAGACAATGTCAAATACATGGAGACTTGATAAGAGTGCCAGCGCAGGAGCTTCGTCCAACTACTTCACCATGGCCCTTCGCCCAATGGGGACTTAACCTCATAGGTAAGATACACGGGTATGTGCAAGATCATCATGTAAAAAACATGCCCTTAAGTGGCAATAAAATTCAAAAAATCAAAGTTAGGAAACTTGACGTAAAAATTTGAATAAGTTATCTATATTATTTCAAAAATATGTAAGAATAGAATTTGTAGAAAATTGAATGTAGTTTCTAAACTGCTAGGTTTTAAAAAAAAAAAAAAATCTATTTGGTGAAAATTTTAAATTTCAATGCAGTAGTACTTAAATTTCAGGGAAAAAATAAGAAGTAGGTGTCTGTTTGACCACCCTAACCACAATAAAATGATAATATTTTTTTATAAGATTTTAGATATAAGTAGGGGACTCATGTCCCAGTGTGATGCATATTTTTTTGTAATTGTTTTCCAAGTAAATAATTAGTTATGAATTTTTTATTACAACTTTTAAAAAATATAAAAAATCGTATGTCTGACCACCTTAACTTGGTCAAAACTTCATGAAATTCAATTCTTTTTTTTTTTAATCCTATAGTATGTGAAGCATGTTTTGGATTCAAAAAATGTGATATTGTTTGAAAGCTATAGATTTTTTTCAATCAGCCTATCAATCAGGACTTTAGTCGTAATTCAAATAGAAAATGAATAATAATTATTTATTAAATTAAAAGTAAAGCATAATTTATATTGGTGGAAAGCTGAGAATCTCCTTTAAAAACCCTTTTTGTTTCATCAATTTTAGGAGAAAAAAAGTTGTCAGCCACATGGGCCATCATATCACTTAGATATCGCCACTCTTTGGCCCATCATGATCTTGCACATATCCACACCCTCCATCATCCAACGACCATAAATTCATCATTATAGCCACCGAATACTTCACCAAATGGATTGAAGCTATTCCCATGACATACATAACCGGCACACAAATATCTAAGTTTATCCTAAACTATATCATTTATTGGTATGGTGTACCTCAATCCATAATCACAGACAATGGCCGCCCATTCAAGAACTAAGAAGTATGCCATTTATGTGAAGAATTCCACATCAAACACCATTTCTCCACCCCGTATTACCCACAAGGTAGTGGCCAAGCTGAGGCATCTAATAAGACTATTGTTAGAATCCTTAAGAAGACTATCAATGATGCTAGTTGTGACTGGCACCTATAGCTTAATCCTACCTTATGGGCTTATCGCACAAGAATTCGTACTCCCACCGATGCCACTCCATATTCCCTTGTATTCGGGTCCAAAGCTATCTTACCTATCGAGTTTGAAATACCTTCTCTAAGGGTATTCTTGAAGGGTCATATTGACGATGAAGAGTACTATGTCTCTAGGTTACAAGAGCTAGAATTGGTGGATGAACGAAGAAAGAAAGCATTAGATCATTTGCAAGCATATTAGAATCATCTTTGTTGTAGCTACAATAGGAAGGTTCTCAATAGACACTTTGACATTGGTGACCTAGTATTAATGGAGAATCCTAAGAACCAAGTTGAACGAGAGAAACCAGGTAAGTTTGAACCTAACTGGTTGGGGCCCTATATTGTCACAGAAACCTTTGGATCAAGAGCGTACCAACTCTCTACTCCTGAAGGAGAGCCACTTTTTTCACCTATCAATAGTCTACATCTAAAGAGGTTCTATGCATAGTCTTTGAGAATCTGTGTCTTAATCTAGAAAAATACAAAAAAACAAAAAAAACAAAAAAATGGTTACCTTGATGAAAACTTGGCAAACAGGGGTCTTTGTAACACCAAAAAAATTGAGAAAATAAAAAAAGTAAAGAGAAATAAATCCATCCAATAGTGAAAACCACCTTGGTGGTGCTATGGATAAGTACCATGGTGAAAACCTGGAAAACAGGGGCCATGTGCAGTCAAGCTCGCTCTTTTGTCTACCATCATTCTAATCAGACTTTTTCACCATCACTCATAATAAATGGTTGTATTATCCATTCCTTGGAACAATTGACATCTAGCATCCATTCCATCACATTACCCACTCCATCCTGCATGTCTTATTCTCGACTGGGGGAAAATCTTTGTTCTATGCCCTGACACTTTGTACATAACGTCGCATTATCGAAAAATGTTAGAAAATACCAAAAACAGAGTCAAGTCAGTCATGTTTAGTCATTCATAGTCGAACTACATTGCCTCTATGATTGGGACGTAGGCAAGGCCATCAATTGATGTGCCCCTGAGGCATTAGGTCAGTCAGTCTAGGTTTGTCATGTATCACACACATTAAAATCACGACGCTTTGTATATTCAAAGTCATTGGTCGTGTCGAACTACGAGGTCTCTACGTGTACAACATAGGCAAGGCTAATCAATTGATGAGATCCTGAGACCACACTAGGTCATTCCAATAGGGTTCATTCACAATCACTTTCACACAAGTTGTATATCATAGTTCAGGGTATCATCTCATGTCATACACTGTCTACATGCACACACTTTTATTCGGTTAGACAATCAAAACAAGTCATGCAACAACAAGGAAAAATATCTCACAGTCATCAAGTCAATATCAAACACATTGTCAAAGCAATCAATCTATGTCTTTGAAAGATATGTCTTTCTTGTCAATAGACGTCATCAAATTGTCATAGCCTCATGTAGCTTATCACATCAATGTTATCAGGCTTCAACATCTTATATGGCACGTGTCTTTCTGAAACCAGGCTTTGTCATGCCTTATACATAAGTCATCAGGTTGAAACCAGACTCAACATCTTATGCGGTATGTGTCATTCTCTCACATTATGCTATGTCAAACATCAACATCAAACAATCCCACAAGGTCAAGTTTTGGTGAATACTTTTATTTGGCTTTATGACTTTATATCTTATTTTGTCTTATCTTATTATTGATTTGTGAATTAGTCTGGTTACTAGCTTTCTCAAGGATGTCCCTTGAAGGATTTAGAGAAGCAAGGATGTCTCAGGACTCTTTTTCTTTGACTGCTGTCTGTCAACTATCTTTTTAAACAATGGTTTTTGAGTCATGTTATTAGTTTCTTCAAGGATGTCCTATCAAGGATTTAGAGGAGCAATGATGTCTCATGACCCATCTTTTATTTGTCTATTGTCTGTGGTTTGTCTCGACAAAACGACTAGGGCAATTCTATCCTTTGTTTGAGTTAAGACACTCCTTGTCTATGACTGTCTATTTTTCGCAGATGGATGACTTTGTACACTATGGTCTATCTCATATGATAGTGTGTACTATCCATTTGTGTCATGTCCCACCCAATGATGATAACAAGCAAGCATAGCATATTTGGCAATATATCGAAGATAATATCATTTTCTCAATCAATCAACCTTAATTATTTCTTACTAACATTCTGAATTCATTTCATCCTAACATTTATCTTCTTTGACATAATGATAAAGTCCCATGACACAATAAAAAACCATTAGATCATTTGCACATACATACATTCAATAAGCATTTCACATAGTTGCATTGCATTTTCAAACATATAGATAGTAACATACATATTGATTACATACATTCGAAATCATGACATAATAGGCATTTCATCATTATAAAATACATAATGTAAACATTGCATGTACATATCACCATCACATATAAATAGACATCATATAGATCATTGCATCCATTATCATAAGTAAATTAAGACATCCATAACATCATTATTAAATGCATAACTCATAACATATAGAAACATTCATTCATAACACATGTATATACATCATCTAGGAAACATAATCATATAGAAATAATGCATCATCCATAACATAGAACTGCATATCATATAGAAGCCGCCAAAATATATATATATATCGCTCAAAAATAGTGTGTCACAATACAATGTCTGAATGTAACCATAAATAAAACATGAGCTCAAAGGCTCTATTGTCAAAATATAATGTCTACGTATGAAGCCCTGTCATCGTGTCCCGCTACCACTGCTGTCACATGGTGAAGGTGGTGGGAAAAGCCTCAAAGGTGCTCTTTGTGAGGTGGAAGGCCTCTCATATGGACCTGCCCTTGATGGTCCTACCACCCCCTCTGTACTTTGTGTCCTCTAACTCCACACCTCTGAAAAACTAGGAGCCCGTCTCTTTACCAACACCATTGCCTCATATAAGTCCCTGTAATAGGTGGCTCTCTCCATCGATCTGACCAACTCTCGTACCATACCATCAGATGAGGACCCACTGCAAAGGTGTCTAACCTCTGTGAACTGCTGTTCTATCTCATGTCTCCGTGATATAGCTTGATCTCTCTCCATAAGTGCACTATCCCTCTTTATACGAGCACTATCCCTCTCTATATATGCACTGTCCCTCTTTGTGTAGGCACTATCTCTCTCTAGCCTCATCACATCAACTCTGCCGTCATAAGTCAGAGTCTCTCCTCCAAAGCCTCCCTGTCACCATCCCTAGGGGCATCTTCCTCCCGTCTCACCTCCACGATCCGATCTCTGAGCTCTCTCTCTTACTCCTCCATTGGTGCATCCTCCTCCACATCATCCTCAACATCATCCTCTACATCATCCTCTCCGTATCCTGCCAAAACACCCAGAGGATCTATAGCCATATCCACATCTAAATCCTCTGCAACATCCTCTATTCCAACATCTACCTTTGCATGCTCCTCTACCACTACCTCCTCTGCAACATTCTCACCCCCAGCCTATACATCCACTCCCCCTCTGATGTCCAACATTGGTACATCCTTAGCTACTACCTCATGGATAGGTGATAGTGCACCTACCCGACCCCCTCTCCGTCCTCTCCAACCTCACCTGATACCTCTACCATCACCGTCTCTCCCACCAACTCTCCCTACTCTAGCATCTCCACCTCTTCACCATCCTCTAGGTCCTGTCCCTCGTCTCTCAATAGGTGCTGGCTGATCCAGATCCATGGAAGGAACAAACCGATGCTCTACCCACCATGCGTCATACACAACTGTAGTCCCTGGGTTAGCTGCTCCATCTCTCCATCCCCACTATACTAGTTGTAATGCCTGTATCTGTGCCTCAGCCGTAGCTACTGGTATCATAGCTCCCCAATATGGAACCTCTCTAGATGAACGAGCAAACTCTGCTCTGCTCTGAGGCTCATCCTGAACCTCGCTGAACTATCTCAGAACTCTGTCTGGAAAGTGTCACACAATGATATGTACACTAGAAATAGTCCTCCCAATAAGGTACTGTGTCTATTTGCAGAATACCAAATGTACCTCCTCATCCACCCACTCCTCACAATCCATGTAAGGTCTCCATGTGAACTAATCAAGAATATCCAATTCATGTCTCCAATACCCTGTGTCCCCAACATGTGTCTTGTATATTGGAACACATAAGGGTGTCTCTCTGGTCTCTCTACTGTAACTGGAGGATGAAAAATAGTTATCCTCTCCCAACCCCATACCATCAGTAGTGTAGTCCCACAACTCAATGACTGTGCATCTCTATAGGCAATGTCGTGTAGGTGAAAGTATAATATCCCAAGTAGACATGGACCCCATGCATACCTAGTCTCGCTCTCTAACATGCCAACCAACATAGCACCCCATCTGTTTGGAAGAACTATCCCCCCAATCAATGTACACAAAATATAGTCAATCATGTCATATCGGTCTGCTAACACTGGCCATCTAATCTCATAGTGCTCGATGTCGAGCCTATTGATGTCGTCTACCTGATAGAACCTCGCCAACTCGATCAATCCTCATTGGGTATCATACATAACCTACTCTCCTCTAATAGGCAGTATCAAGATCCTATACACATTCTCCAGTGTGATAGTGGCCTCCCCAGTTGGTAAATGGAAGGACAATGTCTCTAAATTCCATCGCTCACATAGTGCCGTCAACATACCCCTATTCGCCCGAATAGTGGGCATCGACAAACAGTGACATAGACCCAGTCTCCATAATAGCCAAATCTCTACACTAGTCAACCGATCTCTTAGATCAAATGTATCTGGTTGTGACTCCCATGTATATATCGGATGTAGAACCACCTGCATTTAAACCATGATGTCAAGAATTTTCAAGTTTTCCTTAGAATTTTTTTTTGAAAATTTTAAAAGTCAAATGCCGCTCACTTTAACAGATACGGTGCATTTTTGCAAATGCGTTGCATAAAGCCTCACTTGCAGTGCATATTACATGTGTGTTGCATATTTTCCACAACCCCTGTCAACCTACTTCACATGCGGTGCAGTTTCTACAACGTACCTATCTACTACATATGCATTTCACTAATGCATATGCGGTTCACTAAACGACATGCGTCTATTCCTAATGCATATGCATTGCATTACTACAGATGCAATGCATTATATTTCAAATGTGTTTAATCCCTAAACTGCCTAACCTAGCCTAGGCGTGTTTTAGCACATGCATCGTTTCGCAGTCAAATGCGGTGAATACGACGGAAAATGCGTCGTTCAAGATTCACCACATGTGCTTAATTAATTTTCAAACACCTAAAAATACGTGCAAAAATAAATTTTAAGAGTTCATTTTTGGGTACATACCAGTGGTCCTGCGTTGGCTGGCCTCCTGAATGTCTGGATCCAATATCCTCGATGCGCAGCGTATGGAATGGGTGCCATTTTCGTCAGCTAGTCAGAGAAAATTTTCTCTTTTTCTATCTCCTCTAGGTGCAAATGAATTGGGTTTAGACCTAATTCCTATTTATAGGTAGGGTTTGAAATGGCATTTCTTCTGACCTAGTCTATTGGCCGCTTAACCTTTCAACTTCAAACAACCCGTATTCGTCCGTATCAACTCCAAATTCATTTCCGTCAACTCCATAGCATTTCTGACTATCAAATTGACTTATCGAGAATATTTCCTGATTTTTTTGAAACATTCAAAAATTTGTCAATTTTTGTGAGGGGGCATACCTTAACTTGTTTCATGCCGGGGCACGATCGGGGGAAAACTGTAGATACCGAAAATTGGTCTAGGCCTGCGGGTACACATTCGACATCATTTTCTATAGTCTGTTGTCTTGATTAAATAATGTTAATTATTTAATTAACTTTTCTAACACATATTTCCTCTATTAATTAAATACCCCTTTTTAATTAATTCATTATTAACCTTTATTCAACTTGATTAATTAAATAAATCATATTTATTTAATTATGTTGTGAACTAATTAATTCTTCCCCCTTTATCTATCAATTAAATAATTTATTATTTAATTACCCCTTTATCATACTTTTCCAACTATAATTAAATATCTTTATTTAATTATTCATTTAACCCCCTTTATCTTTAATTAAATATTTATTATTTAATTATTTATATTATCCTTTTCAAATAGTCAAATTAAATAAATTACTTTATTTATTTAATTAAAGTCTCTTATTTTTGAATGTTGAATTAAATGAACATTTAATTCATATTTAATTATTTATTTCACATTCCTCTATCATTCAGTTATCTAAGTCATTCATCACCTTCTGACTCAAGATCTATTTTTAGTTCTCCAGTTATCTCTGGATTCAACACTTGTTTATCTCTATGAGAAGACTCTCCATCACAACTAGTCGATTAACTAGTTCTAAATTCTATTTGCATTCAAATGCATTAGTCTTCGAGTTCTAACTTTGGCTTTTGCATACAAAGTCTATTTCTTCTATTTTTGAAGATTAAGATCCTGAACTCGTGTTCTAACTCATGTTCTAACTTAGTCTCTATCTGTAGTCTTTCCTGAACTCGTGTTCCAACTCGTGTTCTAACTCATGTTCTATCTGATACAAAACTCACATCGCATGGCATTCATCAATCTCATCCATCGATCTCTCTTTCAATCTGAGTTGATCGTTCAAAAACCCAAAATCTATAAAATAACCTGTCATTATCATTATTCCTCCTTCCGAAATCATACACTTTTGAGAAGAGACTTATCTTCGATATTTTGCTTAGACACTTGACGAAGTTATAATTGCATTCAAACACAGAAATTTGAGGGCAAGAATACTGAAAAAGCAAAATGGAGAAGAACAATCAAGATAATTCGAAGGGGTGAACGCATATTCGGTGAGAGCTTTCCATTAATTTTTTTAGTTTGTTTAGTTTATTTCCTTGTTCTTTGTTGTTTGATTTTAGATTATTATTTAGATAAGGATTAATATTGTTATTCTAGTTGCAGATTATCCATCTCATCATCATTTGAAAGATCATCTTTTAATCTAATGTTACAGCTACGTATGGAATTTTGATAACAAGATAGCAAATATAATACAATATAGTGCTAATTTCATGGCCATTTTATCTCCTCTATACTTATTCTATGAGTTATGAATAATATAATCAAGGATTGTTTTGCTCATCTCCATTTCTTTCCAATGGATGTATGGTTTCATTCTTGCTAGTTAATTCAAGGGATTAGCGTAAATGCTTGAGAGAAGTTGTTAGCTCATATGAATTGTGTGCTAGGATATCTGTAAGAAGTGGTGGCCAAGAAAGTAATGTGAAAATGCTGTAATGTAATTTTTTTTAAAGCATATATGTCACTATGTGAATAATTGTTATCAGGTTGCATAGGTTAATATTGACTCTATGTTTAGGATAAGGCACTGATTTGAGTAAAATATTCGTAATATAGTTTTTGGGTAAGTTCATGAGAAAATAACTCTTTATTTACAAACTTTTCAAATGAGTTACCATTATAGTTGTGTTATGTTGAGTTTTATTATTCTTAGGCTCCAAGTGCAATGTATTGTTGAAAGAATTTCTAGCTTTTTCGATATACTATGTTTTTGAGTGGTTATATGAGGATTATCTGTTATTTACAACGTATTTAGATATTAATTGCACAAGTCCTTGAATATACATTATGGGATTACCCTCCTGGGTTTAACAAAGCCTGAAGTGCAAGAGAAAATATTTACAATTTTCACTTGTTCGTTGGCCAATCCCTTTAGATTACTAAGTATTGGAAATGGAAAAATCGATAGGTAATTCTGAAGATCAGCTTGGTTCTTAAAAAATAACCAACAAATTGGTGACTCCACTGGGGATTGCTAAGTCCAAAGTCTCTAGTTTAGATCTGGTATAGTCAGAGTCAAATACTTTCTTGTTCTTCACTATTTGAAGAATAATTGGTTTAAAATTTTAAGTACATAAGTCAGGTCTAGTCTTATTTTTCAAGTTTTTGTCCTTTCTTTCACCTTGTGTTGGGCTATGTTCAAAATCTTTTCTAAGGTTACAAATACCAAGTCAAAGGAAAATCAATTTCTATTTCCCAACATTCTGGGTGGTGACTTTGAGGTCTCATATACTAGTGTAAAGATAAACTCTCAAAGAGAACATGAGAAGAAGGATTTTGACATATTTGACACCATGAAGAAGACTAGAAGCTACATAAAAAGCATGTTGAGCAGAAGCTAGAGTCTGAGCTTGAAAAAGATAAGCAACCCACCCAGATTAGGAAACACACTAAATCAAGTAAGTCTATTCAATCACTTGCTGATGCATCTCCTACTTTTAATAATGAAGTAAATAGTGCAAGTATCTAGAAAGAGGCACACAAATTTGAAGTATCAAATGTACATCTAGGAAGATTTCCTATTGAGAAAGTCTTTGATAATGAACTTTATGTCTCAAGAGAAGAGGATAGATGGGGATTCTGCGATAGGTATAAGAAGTTATTAGAACCTTTAACACCTGGAGTTGGATCTATTTTTAAAGGAGGAAATTTCAAGCCAAGAGGTGAATCTCCTAATGTAGAAGTACACCTTTCCCTTGAGGAAGAACCAATTGATCAAACTTACTATACTCCTGTGCCTAGTGAGGTTGGAAATATCTTAGAAGATGAGGAAGAAAGAGACAAAGATATGCAAGCCTTAGAATAGGAAGAGCTCGTAGGCTAAAGGATTTAAAAGAAAAGGAGTTAAGAGAAAAGGAAGATAGAATTAAGGCTAAGATGAAAGAAAGAGATGCTCAGAGGGAAAGGATAGAAAAGATGAAAGAAGAAGTGAAGCTAAAATCCTTTAGGGAAAATGTTCCTAATATTTCTACTAAGTCAATCACTGACCCACCTCAGGTGACCGTTCAAATGGGAACCTCTGTCAAAAATAACTATACTACATATGTTGTAACTTCCAAAGCCTCATATCCTTTTTCTACTGCCAATAAATCACAACATATAGATCATGGGACGAAACCCATTGATTAGCCAAAGAAGACTACCTTTAATACCTCCAACACCATCACCACCACCAACACCAACACTAATACCCATACTTCATCCGTTAACACCCCAATGAAGAATGTTAAAATTGATCCTACTCTACCCACTACTACCCCAAATCCCAAGATCTTGAAGTTACAGTTAGAAAATAATTATAAATTACAAGAAGAGTTGAAGAAAGATGAAATAGAAGCTTCTAATGTTGAGATAGCTAGAAATATTTTCTCTCTTAAGACTTTCATACCAACTCCAGAGGCTTCAAGCTCTAGACATACTGATAGTGAATCACACAAGAATTCTGTGGGACATACTCCTAGTGGAAGTGATGGAGGGGATTGGGGTGGTGGAGGAAATGAAAAAAGTAAGAATTTTTATTTTGAAGATGATGAGGGAGAAAATAAGGGAGGTGGTAGAAACACTAGAGATGGAAAAGGTAAGGATAAGACTCAGTCTGATGAGAAAAAAGATGATGAGCCTATAAATTCTCATAGAGATTGACATACTAGGAGACCACTCCAAGTAGAGAGATATCAACAATTATGTTTTGTCAGAATACCTAGCTATCCTAACCCATTTCTTGAAGATTTCATGTCTGCTTTAGTCATATTCTCTAGAAATAATGCT
Organism: Sequoiadendron giganteum; assembly: GCA_007115665.2. NCBI lineage: Eukaryota > Viridiplantae > Streptophyta > Pinopsida > Cupressales > Cupressaceae > Sequoiadendron > Sequoiadendron giganteum. Next base: position 159,136,848 of record CM021105.1, read on the forward strand.
TTGAGTGGTGAAGATCATCTCAAAGCATTTTCTAATTTCATGGATGATTTTGGGGTATAAGAAGAGGATGTAATGATGAAATTGTTTATGTAGTCACTCATTGAAGATGATTGAGAATGGTATAGAAGTTTACCTGTTGAGAGTATTGGCTCCTAGGAGGAATTTAAAAGGTTGTTAGAGAGTAGTATGGTGATAAAAATGATTCAAGGTATTTTTTGAATCAATTTTAATAACATTGATAGAGGTTCAAATTAGTTTGTAGTTGATTTTAATATGAAGTTCCAAAAGGCTATGAAAAGGTTTCCTCCTCATTTATAGTTGAATGATAATGTGTGCTTGGTGAACTAATGCAATTCCTTTGATGTAAAGATGAGTTATTTCTTACTTCATTAGAATCCTTAGACATTGAGAGAGGCTTACAAGGTGGTTGTCCATATTGATAACATCAGTAGAGCAACTGGTAAATTTGGGAGAAGAGATGATGTAAAGATACTTAGAAATCCAAAAAAGGAGGATAAAAACTTTGGTGCTAAAGGAGGTACTCTTGAGGATAAGATTGACAATTTCATGAAAATTATGAATGATAGAATTGAAAAGAAAGATAAGGTTCAACCAAACAATTATCATAGGAATGAAAGACCTCCACATCTACAAGATCATCCATATAATACCAACTGGAATAATGTGAAGCCCATCCCTAACAATCAGAGAAATTCTCAAAAGAAGAATCTGCCAGATCCTTTGCAAAAGAATTCAGGAAATTTCGCTGATGAAACTCCTTGGTGTATGGTTTGTAAAATTCCACATTCTCCTCATTAATGCGTAGTTGTACAGATGGTTGAAGTAGATGAAGATGTACCTAAGGATTGTGACTAGCCAAGTGAAGAGGATATGGATATAAATATGATTATGGATGATTCTGATTTTGTTGAAAATGAATGCTCATTTGATATAGAGTCTCGTGAAATAGATGTAGATGACCAAAGACAAATTTCCAGTGTATATCATCAACAAGTTCTCTTTGTTGACGATGTTGAAAGTGATAATGAAGTATATAATTTGGAAGCAATTAAAGATGGTGTGTCCTTGAGAAGATCTTCAGATGAAGAGATTGCAAGATATACAGTTGCTTTGGATACTCAAGCCAGAAGCTCATATCACCCAAGGAATAGAACCATTGGTGGTGAAAAGGTAGTCCTGCTGATATTTTCATTAAGGAGCAAAATGTCAAAGGCAAAGAGCAGAAGTTTGATGGTAAAGTAGTAGTGGTCAAAGCTAACGAAGGAAGGGGAGATAATATTTGGGATAAAAGGTTGATAAATCAAAACTAGGGGGAGAGCTCAAAACGCCTGCTATGAAGACAATGGCATAGAAGCAGAATTTTGAAGTTGCAAGAAACAATGTCAAGTCTAGAGCCAAGACAACAAAAAATTAGTAGAAGGAAAGTAGCAAAAAATAAGGTATGCTCCCAATTGAATTACCTAAGTACACTCCTCTTGATATGTTTCAATTACTTAACCAAGTAAAGGTCTCTATTCCTTTCCTCAAGATGATGAGGATTGATGAACACAAACAAAAGATAGTAGTTCTTATCAATGGTGCTACTATAGCTTATACTGAATTAGTGGTGCCCACTCCACCTAAAGTGAGTGAAAAGGATAAGAAAGATAGATATTTTGTTCTAGGGAATTCAATAACAACTTTCCCTGGGAAGATAGACCCATTCTTCCTCACACTGATTGTTGAGGGAAATTTTCTAAAAAATTGTATTATTTATTCTAGAGCATCCAATAATGTTATGCCAGCTAAAATCAAGGAGGCATTGGGACTAAAAGTTGACAACACCCATGGAAAGTGATATGCTATGGATTCAAGGGAGGTCCCAGTAACTGGTGTAATTAATGATCCCCCTTATAGATTAGCAGCTTATCTAGACAAAGAGTTTAAAATGAGTGTGGTGGTAGTAGACATCCCACCAAATTATGGAATACTATTATATAGGAAATGGAGTGCTTCCATGGGAGGTAGTATGTAGTATGACATGTCTTATGCCACCTTCCATATTGATGGTAAGGATGTTCACGTGGTATGAGAGCCAAAAGTTCCACTTATGTTGGAACATGCTCTTGAAGATGATACAATTCTTTTTATAGATATTGATATCAATGAATTCAAGGTGGAAGAAATACTAAGAGAAACTGATAGGCACCCTACACCTATAGATAATGAGGTTACAAGGTTATCTGACAAGGATGGATTATGGAAAATGTACTTTGATGTTGAAAGTTACAAGGAAGGATCTAGTGTGGGAATATTGTTAGTGTCACCTACCTGCAACACATACAAATTCTCTTTCACTTTATCTTTTCTCTGCACAAATAATGTGGCAGAATATGAAGCACTGTTACTAGGATTACGGCTGGCTGAGAAGCATGGGATATAAAAGTTGATGGTAATCAATGATTTTGAGCTTGTGATATCCCAAGTAAGAGCTAGATATGCTTGTAAATAACTGACTAAAATAGTACAAAAATGTTGTCTGGGATCCCATTGAGCAGTTTGATGTTTTTGGAAGTGATTGGATGGAGACAGGATAGAAAAGAGTGGCAGATTTACTTGCTGCTATTGTATTAAGACCAGATGATATAAATTTTGCAAGTACCTCTAAGGTTAAGATACTAGAAAGGCCATCAATTCTTGACAATGCGCATAATTGGTAGATCTTTAATGATGATGAAGATATTCTAATTTTTTTGAGGTGTGTAGATGAATATGAAGGTCAAGAGATTGATTTTGGGTCATTTGTGGAAAGTATAGATGGTAAGGATACAATTTCTGGTAAAGATGTGATTCAACTAAAGATAAATAATATCCCCAAGGGCCTTATAGCACTAGAAAGGTTCTTTGAAAATTAGGATAAGAGCAAGATCAAAATAGCTACCACCCATCTAGAGGACCTGGAAGAAGTAAATTTGGGGACTAAAAATGCCCCTAAGAAAGTATATGTAGGAAAGAAAATGAGACCTAAGGTTAATGCAATGTTAGTTGCCTTACTAAGAAAATATAGACATGTCTTTTCTTGGTCATACAATGACCTAAAAGCATATAGAGAGGAATTATTTTAGCATTAGATTCCTTTGAAATAAGATGCAAAGCCTTTCAAGAAGAAGCAAAGACCAATTAATCCTAACTTAGCTCCTAAGATGAAGGATGAACTGATAAAGGTAAGGGATTCTAGCATCATAAAGCCTATCAGACATTCCTCTTGGGTGTCAAATATGGTACCAATTCAGAAAAAGAAAGGTGACATAAGGTTATATGTGGATTTTAGAAATCTAAACATATTATCATTGAAGGACAACTATCCTCTACCAAATATGGAAGCCATGTTGTAGAAGGTGACTGGTTGTGAGCTACTGTCTATGATGGATGGTTTTCTCTAGATACAACCAAGTGAAATTAAAGGAGTCTAAGCAATACAAGACTGCATTCACAACTCCATGGGGAACTTATGTATATGTGAGGATGCCATTTGGCTTAACAAATGTAGGTGCCACTTTCCAAAGGCCTATGGACATAGCCTTTTTTGATTTCATTGACTTATTCATAGATATATATCAAGATGACTTGACAACCTACTCCAAGAAAGAGGAAGATCATTGTACACACTTGGAGAAGGTATTTATCAGGGCTTTAGAGTACGGGATCTCATTGAGTCCAAAAAATGTGCCTTTGGGGTTACTGAAGGAAAATTGCTAGGGAACATTGTGTCCAAAGGAGTGAGGATTGACCCTAAAAGAGTAGAAGCCATAGATAAGATCCATTAACCAAATAATTTAAAATTAATTCAATCATTCTTTGGATGGATCAACTTCTTGAGGAGATTTGTAACCAATTTTGCAGAAATCACAAGACCCATATCCAAGATGCCGAAGAAGGGAGAAAAGGTGGTTTGGAGTGAGGAGCCTAGTTAGGCCTTCAAGAGAATTAAAAAAGCTATCAAGGAGGCTCCAGTTTTAAAGTCTCCTAACTTTTCTAAGCCAATGTATATTTTCTCCTTTGTTTCTTTCCATACTATTGTTGTTGTCTTACTGCAGAAAAATGATGAGGGATTTGAACAACCCATTGCATTCTTTAGAAAATTTGTATAGGCCACAGAGCTCAAGTATGATATGATTGAAAAGAAAGCGTATGCTCTTATCAAGGTTATGATAAATTTCAGATTTTACTTAGTGGGAGCTACTATCATAGCTTTTGTACCAAGTGCTGCTGTGAAAGATATCTTCACTCAATAAGAAACTATAGGCAAAAGGTGTAGATGGATCAATAGGATCCAAGAATTCAATATTGATGTCCATGTCACCAACTTAGTTAGGGGAAAATTCCTATCTAAATTGATGGTATAGACTAATTTCAAAGCTAATAAGATAAATCAAACACATACTATTGATGTTGCACCTATCTATGATATGCAAACATGTGGGTGGTATAGAAGGATTGTCCAATATTTCCAGACTTTGCAATGTCCTACATATATGGCTGATAATGACAATAGAACATTAAAATTGCATGCCATTAAGTATGTGATTATTGATAATGAGCTATAGTGGAGAAATCTAGATGGTGTATTGCTTAAATGTCTGGATGGCAAGCAGGCATAAGATCTTGAGAGTAGGATTCTAGTGGCCCACTATTTTTAAGGACACCCACAAGTTTGTTAAGACTTGTGATTCTTGCCAAAGATTTGCAGGAAAATTGAAGTTTTTAGGAAATTTTTAACTTAGACCTATTGTTGTTCAGGCCCCTTTTCAACAATGGGTAATTGATTTTATTGGTGAAATACTAGAGAAGTCTAGTGGAGGGCACTCATGGATCCTTGTTTTCATTGACTATTTCATGAAATGGCTTGAAGCAATACCCTCATGGAAGGAAACAAGTAAAGTGGTAATAGACTTCCTAATGAACAATATCTTGATCAGGTTTGGAATCCTAGAAAAGATCATTTTAGATGATTCTATGTGTTTTAGGTCTGAGGAGTTCAAAGATTTTTGTGATAAACATGGCATACAAATTTCTTATTCCTCACCTTACCATCCTCAAGGAAATGGTCAAGTTGAGTACAGTAATAAGAGCTTAATGAAGATCATCAAAAGGGTGATAGAAAAGAACAAGAAAGATTGGGACTCAAAGCTAAAGCTTGCAATGTGGGAAGATAGGGTTATTGTGAAGAAGGCTACTGGTTATTCACCATTTGGTTTGGTGTATGGTTTAGATGATCAGTACCACAAAATAACTTGCTAAGGATGCATAAATTTGTGTAGGAATATGATTAAGATATTTGTAATGATATTCAATACATAATTGATAGCCTTATACAGCTGGATGAAACTAGAAGAGAAGCTCATGCCAAAAATGAAAAGATGCAGCTGCAAGTTAAGCATTTACATGAGAAGAAAGCTTCTCCCAAAAAAATTGAGATGAATAGTATGGTACTAGTTTGGAATGCTAGGGCTCAAGATAAGGGTAAACATGGAAAGTTTGACGCCTTACGGTTAGGCCCTTATCTGATAGCCAATACACATGGGGAGGACTCATATTTCCTCCAGAGCTTGACAAGTGAACTTCTTGAACTGCTAGTACATGGATAGTTCTTGAAGCCATACTTCTCCTAAGTATGTTCTACTCCATGTATATTGTAGGTTTTATGCATTTTGTATATAGGTTTGGTGTGTTTTCTTTTGGTTGCATCTGCTTGCCCTATCTTAGCAAGCTCCTTGGTTTTTTGTTTCTCTATGTTGGTCTGCTTCAACCATGAGATCTGAATTCTTGCCATACCCGCTAGGGGTATGCATCCTCAAATAGGAGCCACTGGTGGAGCCTTTAAATTTTAAAAAAAATTTGTGTTGGTTCCTTTCCTTGTCACTATACTTTTCATCTACGGCCTTGGGGGGTAGGGTTTAGGTTTTTGGTTCAAAAGCCCTAATTTGAAATTGCATAGTCTTTTTCCCTTGGTATTCTATTCTTTCATTGACTTGCTACACATGGTTGCATGTCATTTAAGTCATGAATTAAGTCATCTAAAATGCATCATCACCAGCCTCATGGTCTAGGTTTGTCGGTCATCAAGTGTTTTACCATCACTTTAATATTTCTTGAGTCGGGTGAAATATTTCTCATCAAAATGACTTGTCTTAAAAATTTTAATCCTATGGATCTTGGTCCCATCAACCTAGTCAGTCCCCTTCTTAAAACTAACATTTTTGGCATGTGCAAATATTAGGTTCTATGTTGATCGTTTGATCATCGTGAGAAAATCTCAACCGCTCCTTGCACACCCATTATGTTCCATTTCCCATTATTTTATTCTCATGGGCTAGCGGGTGCAAGCCACGTGTCTTCTATATTAGTGAGCCCAAGTTCCTTTGAATGATCTATGATCAGTACTGGAATGAAATCAATGATGGTCATTGGATGATGTGGGCTTCATCTTAGATGCTCCTCGCCACCCGATCCGATTTTATTTTGTATTAAAAAATTCACCCGGGCTAGCGGGCGGTTGCCACTTGGAGTAACCTGGAGGGTGTGGAAGACATTACAATAAAGACAAATATTAATCAAATATTTTAGCATGGGGAATGGATAATAAGGTGTGTGCTACTAAAAGGAGGTATATGGAACGTGTTTTTGCAATATTTGAGATATTTTAATCTATGTCATTGGTTGTGTTGGAGGAATAAGGCCACAAGTAATTGGTCTTAGACTAAGACATGAATATATTGAAGGCATGGGATTTAATCTTAGCCCTTTCCCATTCCCCTGTTGATAGAAGTTGGACACAGGTTAAGAATCATGGGGGTGAGGGGAAGATGACACATGGATTATGGTTGCAATGAAAAAGAAATGGTGGATCTTGCAGATCACCAGCAAGTGGTTCCACATGGCTTATTGTTATTTGTTGATTGCTATGGCTACATATAGTCATATTTTTCCAATCAAGCTGACTAAATCTAGATTGTGTATCAATAAACACATCCATACAATCAACATCTAGCATTCAAAGTTTAGTTTGAAGGAAAGTGAGCCGTTCTAGTTCATGTGAGCGATCCTTAATGGCGGAAAAGGATGTCGAGCTACCAAAGCAGGAAGTTGCATAGCTATTAAAACTGGTTTTAAGAGTATAATTGAGCATTGTGAAAGACATTATGCACATTTGAAGAGCTCGTGCTATGGTTTCTAGGCCTGTTCAATGTCAAAGCTAGGGTTGGTAACCTACAAAAAACTAGTAAGTGGATTACTGCCTTCTCATCTCAAATTGTTGATAAACTATAGTCTCCAAATATTTCTATCAATTAGGGTTTTCTTGGTTTTGCATTTTAAGGTTTGAAATTCATAGAAAAGGGCAATTAGTTGATCCCACACTACTATAATTTGTGTCAAACCCTTGTTTGAGTCGTAAGTTATTCCAAGAAACCATAACTCTACCTTATAAAAAATCTTAAGTTATGTCTCCCAAAACAAAAGCATCTTCATCAAGTGGGGAGGCTTCTATTCCTAAAACACTTTTGAGTAAGGACCTTGTTGATCAACAACCACCCTCAACTGGTGAAAAATATAAGAGTCAATTGCTTCTTTGGGCTGACCCACGAGTAGTTGAGGGCTTAATAGATAAAAATAGTTCTATTAGGGATGCAAAACTACCTTGCACTAGGTGGGAATTGTTCTATAGCTGGTTTAGAAATAGTAACATGGGTATTCCAATTGGTAATCCCTAGAATCTTGACCTGGGGAAGTTGACTATACCCAATTTTTATATGGATGTTGATTTTTTGAAAGCGATAGCCATCAATTATGATCCAGCCACATGGACTATAAGGACATCTGATGGAAAGGAAATGGTTAAAATCACCAGGGGTGAAATTCCTTATGGCTTTGGACTCACCAAGTGGAGTGATGATATGGCTAAAATTGATGAAAAGACCATTAAGGAAGATTATAATAGAACTAATATTGCATTCAAATTCCATAGATTTCCAAGGTATTTAGTGGAAATTGGGGGTCAAAAGATCATAGTGGGACAATTTGATAAAGAGCATTTTCTAGTTAGTTACTTTTTTGCTTATTTCCAAAGAACCTTTTAATCTATTTGTCAGATAATTGGTTATGGTCTTGTCACTGGAATGCCCATGGCATGGATGTATATGGAATCACACATCGAGCACCCTCAATATTGCACAATATATGAATATGTGGGGTTTCTTACAAAAATAATTCATGAGGGTTTGATAAAATTAAAGAAGGGTGTAGATAGGGTTAGGTTTAGCTGGTACTCATTGTTACTGCACATGTTTCTATTCAAAGGTGCACATTATTTTGGATAGAATATGACTTTGGATAAAATCGATGGTACTTTGGAGCTGCTTGTTCAGTGTTAGACTACTATCCTTAATAAGGATGACAGGACATATGATTATGTCATATTTAAAAATTTGTTTGTTTCAAAATTGAAAAGAGCCCTAGTTATGAGTGTGCCTAGAATTCCCAAAGCCCTAAATGACTTCTTGATACCCAAGGAAATAAGGCCTGAATTGGGAGTTGATCACAATTGGGGAGATGTTATCCCTTATTCTACGTACACTGTTATATGATTATATGGTTCCAATGTTGCACATCACCTACTACCAAAATGTGTGCCAAAGAGAATTGGTTTCCTTGAAGTAATATGGCAATTAGGAAGCATGGAAAATGAACATTTGTTGAATCAAGGAAAAGGAACATTTTTTCCCTCGTATACATGCTTTTTCAATTTTTTATTGACAAAGTGAGGTTGGAATAAGATACATGATGTACTCAAAGATTTTTGCATTAAAAGAGATATGGAAAGGGTCAGGTATGATCCTGAAGGATTCATGGTCTGGTTAAAGGAAAGGAATAAGAGTTATAAGTTTGTGGATATTTTTGAGTATCCTATGGATGTAATAAGGAATGTATTTGATCTTTCAGAGAAAGATAGGAGAAAAGAAAGATGGATTGCTTTGAATAAAATAAAAATAAAGATAAGGAAGAAAAATATTAACTTCATTTCTCTTCTAGAAATTGAAAATATAATGCAAAAAATGGAATACGTGTTCCAAAACTTTGAGATAGTGGTGGGCCATATTGAAAGTGATAAAATTATCCTAGATAAGTGAAAATCCCCCATAGAAGAAGAACAAGGTGGGGGAGAAATCCCTATGATGGAGGAGAAACCTACATCTCAGCCTCTCGAGGAACCAAAAATAAAGTTTATGATCAGGAGGAAGATTAAGAAATAGAAAAATGATGCAATTACTACTCCTTCCCAACAAGAGGAGCAAATACCTCTTTCTCCTGAGCCACATATACTGCCCCCATATCATCCAAGGCCAATAGGCCTGAAATTTTGGATTTTGATGCCCCATCACAACATGCCTCACCACTAGAAGAGTCACCATTGAAAAAGAAAAAGGTTGAAACCACTGGTTTGGTGGATTATGCTAATGAAGAGTCTAATGATGAAATTTGGGTATTGGAGTAGGAAATGAAAGAAGGAATGCCCTCTGCACCAGCAATGATGGTGACACAATGATTGAGTATGATGTTGACTTAGGTTGACTTCACTGGGCTTAATGGAAAAGATGATGTCCAGGTAGAAGCATGCACAAAATTTATGGATGATGATGCCTTTGTGAGGTCTCAAGGTTTCATGGAATTTTCTTACAGGGCTAAGAGGGATGAGTCTGTCGGCAATCTGGCTAAAGAAAGAAGTCTTCATATAGAGTTACCTATTGCCACCATTCAAGCAAAAGTCTTGAATCAAATGAGAGCTAAGTTTCAAAAGATGACTACAAATGAAGGAACAAAATCAGTAATAAATAGTGGTATTTTATTGTTACCAGAATGGGACTTGTCCTTAGAAATAGCCTTTGATACAATAAAGAGATGTGTCATGCCTCTTTACAATTTAGAAGAGGAGGCTATAATCACATTTCAGTGATCTTTTAGTGAGCATCAGGATGCATTAGCTATTCGGTCCTTGGCCCCAAGTACAAGGAAACTTGATATTGCAAAACTAGCACCAAACTACAATGGAGGCTTGATAATAAAATGGGTGTAAAAAAGAACAAATCTAGAGGCAAAAGATATGTTAGTGCATGTTGCCCAGTTCACAAGAGCCACAATGGAATTAGTGACTATAGAAAGGGAAAATTTCAGGACACAATACAATAATTTGATAGTCGATTATGGAAGGCTTGAACAACAAAAGATGCAATTATAGATGAGAATAGCATTGTTAGAGGAGAAGTAGCAAAACTTGCAACTAGGAAAGCAAGAACAAACTGATGCTGATTCTCCTACTACTTCACATGAAGCGGTACCCTTTGATTACACCCCACCAACAAGTTCCTTATGGGAAATTATGCCATATAATATGGGAACTATTCCCATTTGAATGATGGACCGTAGCACATCAAAAGTACCATAGGTTGAGGAAGATATCAATAGGGAGGAGTTGCTCATGTAGATAGAAGAGTATAAAGAGAAATGTGAAAATCATGATAATGAAACCTTTATGAGCAATATGAAGATTGTCACTATAGTCTTGGAGCATCTAAGTAGAGGGGTAAATAACAGATTGAATAACATTCATGATATTTATTCATCCATGAATATAGCTATAGATAATTTTGACAATGATAGGGAGAGAGGTATTCCACTTATGGAAACATGGATCCCTAGGATGCAAGAATTAAGGTTGATGTATATTGGATCTAGGTAGGTTGCTAACCTCCTAAAAGGCTTAAGCCCACTATTACTCTTGTAAATGAAAGTAAGGGATACAGGGGAATCATAGAGCCTTTAGAAGTTAGAATAAGGGAATTGTTGAATTTCTTTCATGAATCACATCATGGTCTCCTCCCATCCAATCTAAGGAATGATGGTAGCATAAAAACCCTGCAGGAGTGGAGAGATGAAAGTAATAAGGCTATTTTATGGTAGGTTGTTTCAATTTGTCAAAGATATGATATGGATACAGTAAAAAGAAATATGGACATGTTGGATCATGAAGAGATTGTCTTGTCATAATTTGATAGGGAGGCCAATGAAGTTGTTACCAAGTATTCACCTTATAGAAAAAAGGCTGATGATGTCATAAAATTCAACTGGCCTATTGAAGAGGAATTTTTGGCATGGAGGCATAAATACTTGGATGAGTTGGAGGATTAATTTGAAATAGTGGGGTGGTGATTTGAAATTTTGGTTTTGAAGATTGCAATCATGATGATTAATGGATGGGAGAAGTGTAATGCATAGCCTGGAATTAATACAGATTAGGCTTGTGATAAAGTAATGAATAATATATTGCCTTCTCCCCAATTTGAATTGACGATAAGTCTATGGACGTGGACATTTGTTTTGTCCTTCCCTTTTTGATTCTTTCATGATTTCTTTCATTTTCACTTTATGTGCATGGACCCACTTTTTGAGAAAACTACTGAAAGATGCCTTGTGAAGGTGGGACTGGATCACTAGCAACGAATGGGGATTACTTTTTCCTCATATATGTTTCCCACCACCTGAGAACTCAAATGTGACTAAAAAGGGAATATATGTTACAGTGGTCCAATTGAATTGTGACATGTGTAATTTTTGGCCCGAAGCTTGATTTGCTCCTTTGTTTCTATAAGATAGAATTTAAGGCCAGAAATTAGGGTTTCATTGTATTGCAATTGACATAGGGATTTGTAGGAAGAATACTGAGCATATTTTGAGTTTTGTCTTCAGTTCTGAGTCTGTAGTTACATATGGAATTATGATGACAAGATAGCAAATATAATACAAAATGGTGTTGATTTCATGGCCATTTTCTCTCCTTTGTACTTATTCTATGAGTTATAAATAATATAATCATGGATTATTTTGTTCATCTCCATTGCTTTCCAGTGGATGTATGGTTTCGTTCTTGCTAGTTAATTTAAGGAATTAGTGTAAATGCTTGAGTGAAGTTGTTAACTCATACGAATTGTGTGCTAGGATATCTGTAAGAAGTGGTGGCTGAGAAAGTAATGTGGAAATTCTGTAATGTAGTGTTTTTTAAAGCTTGTATGTTGCTATGTGAATAATTGTTATAAGGTTGCATAGGTTAATATTGAATCCATGTTTAGGATAATGCACTAGTTTGAGTAAAATATTTGTAATATATTTTCTATGTGAGTTCGTCAACAAATCACTCTTTATTGAAAAAAATTCAAATGAGTTAACATTATAGTTATGTTATGCCAAGTTTCATTATTCTCAAGCTCCAAGTGTAGTGTATTGTTAAAAGAATTGCCAACTTTTTCGATATACTACATTGTTTAGTGGTTATATGAGAAATATCTATTATTTACAATGTATTTAGATATTAATTGCACAAGTCCTTGAATATACATTGTTGGATTAACCTCATAGGTTTCACAGAGCCTGGAGTGTAGGAGGAAAGCTTTATAGCTTTCAATCATTCATTGGCCAATCCCTTTAGATTACTAAGTATTTGAAATGGCAAAATCCATAAGTAATTTTGAAGATCATCTTAGTTCTTAAAAAACAACCAACACATCCCTCCCACCCTACCACTCCCTCTCACCATTATTCCCTCTCTCCTCTCACACAAACAATCTCTCTTTGACTACCTCTCCCTCTCTCTCCCCTTCTCTCTTTCTCACCCTTCCTCTATTGCTCCCACCTTACCTCTCTCTCCCTCCTTCTATCCTTCCCTCTCTCTCTCTCTCGCTCCCATCTTATCTTTCCCTCTCTCTACATCTCTCTCCCTATCTTAAGTTCCCTCTCTCCTACACACACGCATAACCTCTCTCCACCTACCCTTCCTCCATCTCTCTCACCCTCTCTATATGTACCTCTCCCACACTCTATCCCTCCCACCCTACCTCTCCCTATCTCCCTCCTTCCCTCTTTCTCTCCCTCCCTCTATCCCTCCCACCCTACCACTCCCTATATCCCTCCTTACCTTTATATCTCCACCTATCACTCCCTCACTCACTAACTATCTCTATACCTACCTACAATACCATACCTCTCTCTATATCCCTCCTTCCCTATTTCTCTCCCTCCCACCCCACCACTCCATATCTTCCTCCTTCCCACTCTCACCCTCCTTCCCAAACACCCTCTCTCCACCTACCACTCCATCCCTCCCTCACTTCCCTCTCTCTCACTCTATCTATACCTACCTTTCCCACCCTATCTCTCTATATCTCTCTCCTTCCCTCTATCCCTCCCTCCCACCCTACCACTTCCTATATCCCTCCTTCCCCTCTCTCTCTCTCCCTCACACACACACAAGCTATCTCCACCTACCACTCCCTCCCTACCTAACTCTCTCTATCCCTACGTTTCCTATCCTACCTCTCTTTATCTTCCTCATTCCCTCTTTCTCTCCCTCCATCTATTCCTCCCACCATACCACTCCCTATATCTTACCCTCCCTCTCTCTCTCCCTCCTTCCCACACAACCTCTCTACAACTACCCATCACTCACTTTCTCCCTCCCTACTTCCCTCTCTCTCACTCTCTCTATCTCCATCCTTTCATATTTCACTTTGTCAGAGAGGGGGACCACCCATGTCAAGGATCTAGGTCATGGAGAGCCAACAATAGAGGGATACCCTAAATTACCTCATTCTAAAGGGATGTTTTTGGGTGAGGATTGAGAATGAAGAGCACTAGAATGTACTTCTATCACTCTACAAACCTGGAATTCTATTTGGGGCTAGATGAGCTAGTTTTTAGAGTTAGAACTGTACCTCAGATAGCTCTCTATCTAAGGATGTTAGCAAAAGTCTAGGATGATAGTGCAACGTGTTGGCATCTCTCTGGCATGCTGGTGTTCGTATGACCAGAAATCATAAGACACAAAAAATTTACTAAACTGCCTAGCTAACTAATTTTAATGAAGTACACAAAATAAAGGTGGAGATGCTAAAGAAAGTAAATAAAAGCTAGGGTGATGATTATTATGTCACAAAAATGCAAGTTCACCAACTAGCTCCATGCACATGTTCACCTACACACAAGTGAGAAGGGAAAAATTGCTGGGGCTGTATAGGGATTTGCCTCAGTCAAACCCCCACTTTGGTGTTCCCACCTCCACATACAACCAAAAATAAATGAAGTAGAATATGTGATAAAGGAAATGAAAGAAGTGCAATGAACACTAAAAAGGAGAGGAATGAAGCATTACCACCTCCACCCAAAGGTTCTCAAGGAAAATGAAGGGAGAATGCAAGAAATAAACTTGATAAAGTCACCACCATTGCAACCGTGGTGAAGGGAGGTCTCGCAAGACTCCAAGCTCCCAACTTATATGGTAGCCTCACACATGCAATGTGGAGTTGATGGAGTGTCAATCTATTGTAATTCTTAAGCTAAGAGAATGTTGGTAGAATTCTTCAAGAATGTGCTTCAAGAGATCCCAAAGTGTGAAGAAAAAATGGAGTGGAATCGATAGAGATATTGATTGAATGTGTAGAGGATGAAGTGATAGTGAAGATTGTTCTTTTGAAGGTGGGATGAGAAGGAATAAGCTATTTTCAGGTTGGTTGGTCAACAAAAGGATGTTACAATTCATCCCGAATGAGGATTGTAACACCTCTACCAACTTCAGATGCGAGAATGTGTTAGGGAGGGTAGTGCATTAAGCACACGTTTGCACGCCGTGCTTGCATCCTTGACAAATATTCTCTCATTGACACACAAGACAAACACCAAGTGGGTGGAAGGGAGGTGGGTGATGTGGAATTTTTCCTTCAAATTTTATTTTCTATTGTGAGAGTATGTGAAAGGGGAATTTACACAAGGGGTTCAAATTCACTCCTATATATTTTTCCACCACTTTAGCGAGCACGAATATTGATGAGAATTCGGTAAAGTAGATCAAAGAGATAGAGATGTATACTTGAACCTTCGAGGAAGCAAACTACGATCTGGAAAACTCAAAAGGGTGGCACAAGCAAAGGACTCCATGATTATTCTCCCTTGAGGAGTTTCAAACAAAAGGACTCCATAGCTTCGTAGAACTACAAAGTTGCATAAGGTACACCGAAGGCCCTTAGACAAACAATAGACAAATCCCATAGGATGTAAGTGCCTCGCAGGCCCTTAGACTTACAAGAAGGAATTCCACCAAGTACTCTCTCATGAAGTAAGCCAGTGTAAAGGGACTCCGCAAAGTTAGACTAGAAAGCGGCTTCACAGGCGCACCTACAAAGCAACCTATTAATACACAAATAAAAAATGTCAAAAAACAAAAAACAACCATGCAAGAAAATAGATAGACAGTCACGTAGATAGTCAACAAGTTGAAAGGATTTCAAAGGGGTCCCTTGGTAACCCATCAAAAGAAGAGGGGTCCAGTCAAGGGACATGTTGTTTGAAAGTGTTAAAATATTTTTTGTAAATCGATTCATCGTCAAGGAATCCTTTCAAAAGATGTTCATTTCATCAAGGAATTCAAAAGGAAAAAATGCCCCCTTGTGAGGGGAAGGTTGAGGCTTCTCCCATAGGAAAATATGCTCCCTCCTAAGAGGAAAGTTCTTGAAGTTCTTTCTTTCTGAACCCATGATGAAGAAAACACATTCTGCTAGGGGTCCAAGTTGATAATGTGATTTTTTTGAAAATATTTGCAAAGGATTTTCAAGAAAAGATTTGTTAGTAATGAATACATTTTTTGAAAATCAAAGTATCATGGAAATGGCCAGCGTTGTCACACATACAAGGGACAACTCAAGGAAAGAAGAGAGAAAGATAAGAAAAGTGTAAAAGAAACAATGACATCATAGATAAAAGGCATAGGGGCGATATGATATTTCAAGGTTAGATCTACTCATAAATATATACAAGTATAATAATTGTATATAAATGAACTATCATCAACCCCCTACTATACCAGACCATATGAAGAATGCACGAGAAGAAAAAATAAATATAAAAAATTGGGTCAACATGGAGGGGAAGCCTAAATGCCCCCAACACTTTGCATCGTCGCCAATTTATCAAAAATTAAGGCACATAACAAAGGAAGAATGATGATAAAAATAGAGGAAGTTTTATGACAAAAAGTAACTCTTGTATCCAAGCATCTACAAGGGTGACAAGGTTCATCTAGGAATACATAACACAAGCATGGGGGAACACATCACAATAAACACACACCTAATCTATAGGTAAAGAAGAGGCCTCCCCCTAACACTCATTGACCAAGAGGTTATCCAATTCCTAATATAGATCATTATAAGGAGAAGGTAGATGAGCCTGTAGTGGTGGAATATTAAGGGGAGGAGCTTGTAACCCTCCTGCAACAAGGGCTAAGGTAGAAGGCCCCACAAGGTCTTCTCCGCTTGACTCTTGTGGAGCTATGGTTAGACATTTTGCAAAGATCGTTGACAAGGCTGACTATGTGTTATCTCAATGGATGGGGAGGACAACACCTAAGATTCACTGCTAGGATCACTGAGTGAATTAGGAGCAGTGAGAAACTTAGGGGAAGCTAAGACTTGCTTCATCACTAGGATGGTGCAAGCTATCATAGGACCACCCTTTGAAGATTTAGATTACTCTTGGTTCCTGTCATGGCTTTAGATTCCTTTTACAACTCTCTCTCTCTCTCTTTCTTTGAAATTAACAATGCATTGGTAGAAAAGACTTCAAAGCCACCACCCACTTAATAGGAAATTGATAATATATGATAAATATTGAGAGACTTTGAAAATACTAAGAGGATTTGACAACAACCTAATAGGAAACAAAAATGAGATCAAGAACATTGACTCATTGAATGCAAACTTAACCTATAATGAGAATTCGCATAAAGTTGTTCTTCTCACAAAAAAGAACAATGAATTTTAATGACTCTGACTATGTATTATTTAGAACTAGAGACATTAGACTGGCTTTATCCACACTAGAGTCGCCAATCTATTGGTATTTTTTAAATACCCAAATTGATCTCACATATAATATATGGAGTTTCCATTTCTAATGGTTAATTATATGGAGGGATTGTCCAACGAATAGGTGAAAGTTTTCTAAACTTTCCCTCTACACATTGGTCTCTATAAAACCCAAGAAGGTGATCCAGGACAATGTATCTTTAGATACTCCTATGTCACTTATCTCACACATTGTAAATTAATAGATATATTCTCCCAAGTGCTTAATAGATGAAAAAATTTAATGATTTGGCTAACCTTTGTAGCATTTAACAATCTAAAGAATGAGATGGTAAAGCATCATTCAAACATACATTCTGAACATAAAGTAAATATTTAATTTGATTTTGAATGTAGTTTTTGTGAAAGACCAAGAAGATGTAACATAGACACAACTTGCAGTGATTAGTGGCTTATCCTAGGGTATGGAGTCTTAAACTATGCAATTGAAAACATATAACAACATTCCAGCCATTATAACAATGCTATTTAATGATTCATTACACCATTAAACTCAAAAATCTAAACCAATCATACTTAATGATCCTTGTGTACATTCAGATAAACTTTCATTCATGTTAAAGAAAATTTAACTCATTCTTTGAACAAGTGCATTGAAAATGAAAAAACATTTAGAGCAAAGACAATGAAGATGAATTGAATGATCTTTGATTCATTTCATGTATAATTCATGTGAAGTATACAATGGAGAACATTGGCTTTGGAAATATGCCATTTGCATTCCAGGAATGATAGTATTGCTATACAACATTAAAAATCAAAAGACTCAAAACTTATAAACCTAGAAAATAATTAGACAAAAATGGTATCTATGTTATGTATTACAATAGCTCTTCAAATTCAACTGACAACCTTATCAATGGCTGCAAATTCCGTTTTATAAAAACAAGGGAGAAAAAAAGCTTTTGTCCAATTGACACTTGTCATGTATATTCATTTGACAATTTCAATTACATTCCAAAATATAGTTACATCCATGATGCTTTCCAAAAATATTTGAAAAGTTTAGTTGATTCCTTTGCCACTTCTTTTCTTCATTCTTCTTGTTGTGGACTGAAAAGGTTGAGTGGTGCAGGGGCACCCATAGTGCTTTTATGCCTCCAAGGGTTCAAAAAGTGATATTTTGTTTTGTTTGATTTTTTTATATGTAATAAGGTCTTCTAAGACCATTTCATGTATCTTAGAGTCTAAGTTAGGTCATTAGGTGAGTGGAAGTGTCTAGTTGCAAAAAAATGTCAATGTTGCAAATGTTGTCAAATTGCACAATGTGGGAATATGAAGGGTCATTGTGCACAAAGTAGGAACCTGAATAGTTTTAAGTTGAAAATTGGTTATGAACCATTTGGAAACCATAAATTCACATTGTAAAAATGAATCCCAAGGCTAGGAAGGCTAGGAGGAGATTGGAATGAAAATTGGAATCAATTTGAACAAAATTTCTATGTTTTTTTGTAACAATCCTGTTATTTCACATGATACTTCTCTATACGTAATTTGTATGACCTAAACATGGTATTTTTGGAAAGATAATTGATTTAGCTTTCATTTGGTTTTGGTTTGGTTAAATTTCATTAATTTTAGAGAAAGTTATAGCATTTTTGGTAACAAGTTTGAATCTGCCCTAGGGTTTCCAACGAACAAGAAAATTCCATATATTTTCTTCCTTCCATAAAAAATCTATAAAAATTGGTGAAAAGTTCTATTTTTACATTTTCTAAAAACCCTTTAGAGAATATTTCATAGTTTTCCATTTTGATGGAGTTACAATGAAAACTTGTTTTCATTTGTGTGTAGATAGTTCAAAAAAACCCTCTTAGAAGTCAATTTTTGAAGGGTTCCGTACAAAGTGACCTACCCTAATTTTGAGATATGTTGTATAAAGCCAAAATGGGTATCATTTTTGCACTGAAAGATATGGACAAAAGCCTCAATTTGCTAACCCCATGTTTTAGGCTTTAAAGATTGAAGGCTTGTTGGGAAAAAACCACCAAGTGATGTTTTAGGGTTTCAAGATTGGTTGATTTAGGTTTTTTTGGAGTTGTCCACCCCTTATCTACATCAAATTGGTATCAAAGCTTAAAAGGTCTGGGAAACGAAGTTGAGAGCCCGAAGATCTGGGCAAGAAAGTTTTTTTTGGAGTTTATGTGTTGTCTTTTTGCAGGTTGAAGCAAGAAACTGGATGCCAAAATACTAGGTAGTGAAGAAAGGAGGAAACCTAGGTGAGGTATCACGTAAACAAGAAGAATTAAGGTGAAAGAGATTTGTTTGAAAATGAAGAATGGACATGTTGAGGAAAATAGTTCGTGGAGACTTGCAAAGCAAGGAGGCACCAAGCAAGAAACAAGAGAAATGAAAAGAGAAAAGTGAGATAAAGAAGAAGGTTGAGAAGGAAAAGAAAATTGACATTGAGCAAGAGATAGAAGATTTGAGGCAAGCCTTAGAGAAAATGAAATAAATTCAAGAAAAATTGGAAGAGAGAATGAATCTTGAGATGCAATAGTTGTTTGAGAAAGCAAACCAGGAAAATGGTTGACATTTACCAATAAGGAAGAAGGTTAAGTTGCCTATCAAGAAGATCATTCAGAGGAGAATAAGGAAAAAGATGACAAAAACAAGCATGGATGAGCTGTAAGATATGTTGAAAGGAAGGGTGTTAGAAGCAATTGAAGAGACAAGAAAATCTTGTGTTTTTGAAACTAAGCCTTTGTGTGAGTATGTGTTTACAAGTGCAACAGATGAAAATGAAGATGGAGAAGGGTATAAAGAAAAAGGAGAAGTGCATACAATGTATGAAGATGGTTATACAAATGTAGCACACCATGGGGATGAAGATGCTGCCAAAAAAACCAAGGTAATGGTTGCATTTTTTGATTTTATGGATGATGAATATGCTGACAAATTATATTCGAATGATGAATATGTAGACATATGAACGAGAAGTAGAGTTTTGGAACCTTGAAACTGAGAAGATGCTAAGTAAGAGATGGTGCAAGATGAAGAAAAAATATCTAGGGAAATTTGTAGAAATGAAGGACAAGTTACAAAGAATTGGAAGACTAAGAAGAGAGAGAAGACCTGCACTCAAGTGGACTTGAGTTTTTCTTTCCCCTGGGAGTATGGTGTAGGGGCACCCACTGTGCTTTTATGCGTCCAAGGGGTCAAAAAGTGATATTTTGTTTTATTTGAGTCGTTTATATGTAATAAGGTCTTCTAAGACCATTTCATGTATGTTGGAGTCTAAGTAAGGTCATTAGGTGAGTGGAAGTGTCTAGTTGCAAAACAATGTCAATGTTGGAAATGTTGTCAAATTGCACAATGTGGGCATATGAAGGGTCAATGTGCAAAAAGCAAGAATTTGAATAGTTGTAAGCTGAAAATTGGTTATGAACCATTGGGAAATCATAAATACATGTTGTAAACATAAATCGCAAGGTTGGGAAGGCTGGGAGGAGATTGAAATGAAAATTGGAATCAATTTGAGCAAAATTTCTATGTTTATTTTTGTTTTGTAACAATCTTGTTCTTTCACATGGTATAGCTCTATACAGCCTTTGTATTACCTACACATAATATGGTTGGAAATATAATTGAGTTAGATTTCATTTGGTTTTGGTTTGGTTAAATTTGATTAAGTTTAGAGAAAGTTATAGCATTTTTGGTAACAACAAGTCTGAATCTGCCCTAGGGTTTCCAACGAATAAGAGAATTCCATATATTTTCTTCCCTCCATCAAGAATCTATTAAATTTGGTGAAATTTTTTATTTTCACATTTTCTAAAAACCCTTTAGAGGATATTTCATATTTTTCCATTTTGATGGAGTTACAATGAAAGTTTTTGTTTGCATTTGTGTAGACAATCCAAAAAAACCCTCTTAGAAGTCAATTTTTGAAGGGTTGCGTACAAAGTGACCTACCCTAATTTTGAGATATGTTGTATAAATCCAAAATGGGTATCTAGAACTATGTTTATATTTTGGAGATCAAGTTTACACTGAAAAATATGGACAAAAAACCCAATTTGCTGCCCCCATGTTTTAGGCTTTAAAGATTGAAGGCTTGTGAGGAAAAACACACCAAGTGATATTTTAGGGTTTCAAGATTGGTTGATTTAGGTTGTTTTGGAGTTTTCCACCCCTACTCTACATCATTGAGTTGGTAGGCGAATACAAAATCCTTGCATACAAGATGATAAAATAACCTTGTTGATGCCCTTGAACCCCTTGAAGACCGCTAAATGTGTGAAAATAGACCAAAATTGTTGTCACATCACCACTGGAGAAAACTAAAAATTAGTAATATTATTATATTTACTATACCAAGAAATATAGTCCTCTTTTGTAAGCCAATTGAAGGCTGTGAATTCATCCAACTTTTTCTTGTAAGGACCATTCCTTGTCATTATTTCATTGGCATCCTTCTCAAAATCCTCCAAGAAAGTGCTAGTGATTGAAAATTTATTCATACTATACTTTAACATGTCTATCTTGACATCTCCCTCTTCACAAATTAGGGTGGCCTCTATGACAATAACAACATCCATATGAGCCCTCCATTTTAATAAGTCCTAACAACTCCATCATTATTAAGAATATCTGGAAGGAGGCCAAGATCACTCTCATCAAACTGCTTGAGCGATTCCCCGATCCTTTTCTCTAATGAATCCACTAATCCTTGGTATTCAATTATTTCCTTCACTTCTTTTTAGGTTAGAGAAACTTGCAGTGGCTTATTCTGATCATGTGTGGATCCTATAACCATATTCTTTAATACACACAATCTAGGAGCTCATGTTTGCATTAACGGGATAGCAATTTATCTATCCTTTTCAAACATGTGTATTGAATGGAAAATTAAAGAATAATTATAGTGAATTTTTTTTACTCTTTTTATTTTCGTTGATAAACAATGCTCCAAAAAATTAGTAACAATAAAAATGTTGTTTTCATTATATAATGTAAAACATTCCTCATATACCTCCAATAGTTGAATCAACTCTTCTCTACTTATTTTATTTGAGGAGGTGCATCTAATGTGATTGGGCCCAAGTATTCCAATGGGACATTGTCTTCATTATATACTACCATTTCAAGAGAGGGTGGAGGAGGTGATTGTACAAGAGGGGATGAATGAACAAGAAGGGGTGGTGGAGAGGATGGAGCATCTTGTTGGACTTGTGGCACTAGTTGTCCTTCTTGTATTGCTTGCAACTATTTATGAAGCATCTCATTCTATAATTCCAACTCTCTTATTCTCTTCTCATCCTTGTTGTAGGAAATTACCAAGTCATTATACCTCTTATGTTCAACTTCATACTTATCTTGCAAGGATTCCATAATAGCTTTAGTGAATTATTCTACATTTATTGTCATTGTAGCTACTTCAATTGTTGGGGTATCATAAAATATTTTTGTAATCAATCCCCTCATTAAATATGTAGATGGTTCTACAACCTCAATCTTGTTG
The DNA here is from genome assembly GCA_007115665.2 of Sequoiadendron giganteum. NCBI lineage: Eukaryota > Viridiplantae > Streptophyta > Pinopsida > Cupressales > Cupressaceae > Sequoiadendron > Sequoiadendron giganteum. The sequence continues at coordinate 159,159,336 of CM021105.1, forward strand.
GTGTTTGGGTCTAGTGCCCATATTGCCAATGTTTACTAATCAAGGCTGAATATTGATCCCTACAATGCACATATTTCCTCATCATCTATTTCAAAAAACATAGAACCTTCTCTTTTGACTGTGTCAAATGCTATGGCTGGTGTCATATCCCATTTAGGCAATAAAAACACTCCACTTTTCCTTACTAACTCCCTACCTTTAGCAGGTGTCATATCCTTATATTTTACCCTCATATCTACTAGGGATTTTGAGGCAATTACCTCCCTTGGAAATTTTGGAGAATTAACCATTCCTAATTGCACCTTTTCATCATATTCATCTCTCTTCACCATCCAAACAAATTCCTCAAAAACCTTATACTTTACAAATGGATCATCATTCATGAATTCATTGCAAGCCTTCTCCCATACATCATCAACATTATCAATACATTTCAAAATAGCCTTACTTAACCTTAGTTGTTGCATTGGTAGATTCACCTCCCTTGGGGTGAAGGTATGTTCTACATGATTTCATATGTAGTTATAAGAATCTCCTCATCTAAGTCCAGGGGGTGATCAACTAACCCAACTAATGCAACCTTTCTCCTCTTAGGTTAGGGATCTCTTGGAGGTGAATCCAAGTCAATAAAATTCTGAGTAAGGGGTGGAGGTGACATTGGTGGTGGAGATTGTGGTGCTTGATGTGCCGGTGAAGATTCTTTAGACTCCTTTGAATGGGTAGGAGTAGAAATGGTGTCTTCTTTTCTCACAAATTCCTTATATTTTCTTCTTGAGAAAATATACAACCTTTTTGGTGTTTGATATGTTGGCCTCTCCTCAACCATAGGATATTTTTCTTTCTCAACTACTTCCTTGTCTTCTTTTAGGTGTCCAAACACCTTATCAAAATTTTGTAAAACTGCCTCAACCCTCAAAATGTCATTATTGATATCCATAAAAGTTCCTTTGAAGTTAGGGTCCTTCTCCTTCATTGCCTGCTCTAATTTGGTGAATTTCAACCACTTAACCTTCCTTTCCTTTGCTTTTACCCAATTAAATAAATTCTTGATTATATCTTTAGGCAAGAAAAAGATGTTTCAAAACTTCCCTCTAATATTTTCTTTCAAGGCTACCATAAACCCCTTAGGATCGTGTTTCCTTGCTCGATAAATCTTCATACCATAGGGAAAAGCGTTCCTTTTTTTCATTCCTTTCAGGTGTGAATCTTCAATATTGCCTAGCTACCACATCACCTCCAGAAAACCAAGCCTTAATGGCACATTCCTTGGGAACACATGTTGAGCTACATGTGTGCCATGCAATATGAAAATGGTGTTGTTTGGATAAGGGATGATATCACCCCAATTGTGGTTAATGCCCAATCTTGGATTCCTTTCCTTGGGCCTTAAAAAAACATGTATTTGTGTTGGAATCCTTGGTGGATTCCTTACTAGAAACCTCCCCAACTTCTCACCATTCAAATTCATGAAAGTAAAAAATATTGAATTTTCATCATGTATATCTAGGTGATGTGTCCATGTTTGGACAAGGAGGAGTTCATTATTATCACCTCTCATCTTTAGTGTCATATTGTATCTAAAATATTCAACTCCTTTAAACAAGAACATATACATAACCAAGGAGTTCCACCAAAACCTAACCCATGTTTCACCATTTTTTTAGGCCATCAGTTCCTTGTGAATTTCATTAGACAAATATGAACCAAAATCATATAACTTTTTTACCAAAACATGCTAAATATTAGCTTCCATATACATAAAGGAAACTTGCATCCTCTTGAGAGGGTCAAACCCTATAATCTGGAAAAGAGTGAAATAGGGCATCTCAAAGTAATAATCAAACATATATGATGGGAAAGGTTCTTTATCACATGTTGCTAGCCTTATCTTGCTTCTTCCCTTCCCTCTTTCCATGAAACTTGGCATAGTGGTGACCTTGAAAGTTGACTTACTATTCTCATACTCCTCCTTTAGGGCTTTGAGGTTGATTGGTTCTTGTGCATCACAATTCAAGTTAAAAAAATCAATGATTCCCTCATTAATGAGGTCAATCATTTTTACACCAGTGTGTGACCTTACAACTCAAACATTGGGGTCATAATTAGTAGCCATAGATTTTAGAAGATGCATGTCTAGGTAAACATTCAAAACAACCAATTTCCCCATATCAAGTCTCCATGCATTGCATGTAGGTACCTTAGAAAACCTCTTTCCAAACCAATGTTTGAACATATCCCATCCGGTGACTGGGATAGCAACATCCTTGATGGCATTCTATCTATCTATGAAACCCTTCTCTACCCTTGGACCCTGAAACATAATCTTTCCATGTATTTTATTCATTATCACAACTATATCCTTCAATTGATTTAGTATATCATTATGGAGGCCCCTCTTAGAAGTAGAACTAGAAGCCTCGGCCTTTGGGGGTGCCATTCTCAAGATTTTAACAAATTAGGGTTTTTGGTGAGGTAATTTAGGTGTCCTAAGAAGCACATGTAAACTAGTGAAAATTTAAAATAGTTTGACAATAATTCAATGGACGTCAAAACTTAAAAGAAATCTAAATTACAATATTTAGCTCAGAAATGGAGAATGCATAGAAATTCGATTGAAATTGGGTATACAAGATGAAATTTTAACTTATAGGGGATTCAAATAGTTGAAACCCTAATTTTGGACATGAGAAGTCTTAAATTACATAGAAAAAATCTTCAATTCTCTTCAAGATGCTTTGGAAATTCAAAATCTACTTTCAATCATACTTTTATGATGAAAATGTCCTTCAATTCAATAGAAAAACATCAATTCCGCCATTACTACTCATTCATGCAAACCAGAATGGCTCCATCAACCCATTTTCATAATTTTAAAACACAAATGTTGATCTTTTGATGATTTTGGATCATTTAGTGGCTTAGATCAAGTAAAAAGAGTTTGAAAATACTAACTCAGCTTGTATTCAACCTCAAACCAATGATATCATTCCCTATTAGACACCCTACATCGTCACCCTAGGCTCCACCATCGGCCTTCCGAAACCTTGAAAAGTGTTACGTGGCACTTCCCCGCTAGGTGATCCCACAATAGTGGTTTACAATTTTTGGTCAAATTGGACACTAAAATAATTATTTCTAACTAAATCTTCACTTTCAGACACCTATAGCGGCTAAACCGTGAGGAATTTGAAGATGATACAAAATAGTGATTTGTGACATTTTGTCTATAGATTCTAAATATATTTTTTTCAAAATTTTTGGAATCAGATTGCATTTCTTTTTACATCTCCTTCGAAAAATAGGTTTTTTCAGCAAACAAATTTTTTAAGGAGTGACGCTCACCATTTACAACATAATTTTTTTTCCGTGAAGGATAAAATTCTAATTCTTTTAAATTTAGATTTGTAACTCTGATATCTAGTGATTCCAATTGGTCTCATAGTTTTTTATTGAATATTTTTTACTTAATCAAGTTTCAAAGTCTAACCAATTACAATTCAAACATAGGCGGATTGTGTACAACGTAATTTTTTTTGTATGTATCAAAATTCAATTTTTTTTATGGATCAAGGAGTTCAATATCTGGTGCACTCATATTTGTAAATTTTTTTCTGATAATCTGCTATTTTTCCACATGTGCAGAACAAAGAGCTTGATTTTCGATGAAAAACCTATGTTTAATAAAACTAAAAAAATAAATATATAATAAAACCAAAACATATTAAAATTATTCTCATTGGATAGCTCGTTCTGAGGACTACTATCATTCAGTTGGGTTTGTGAAGTCTCCTCTATTTTCATCCTCAACCCGAGCTTCGGAGCACAAAATTTTGGACTTTTTTGGTGCCTAAGGGGGAGAAGGAGGGAAAAGGGGGGTTCGAGCTGATGGAACCCCTCAAAAAATTCTTAGTTCCACCTTAAACAATTTTGAAAATCTAGCTTGGTCCCTTGTACCTGATTTTAGGTCATATTCTCATCACTATGATAGGGTTTTATCTTCATAAAACATCACAAGATCGACATGTGAATCAAATAAACCCCTGATCATTTTAAAAATTACATTGACTTGTTTTCCCTATTCCCGGTCACTTAAGTTGTCACTTGTGCCATTCTAGTCATTGTTTTACTAGCCCCTGATCTTAGGTTTGTCAGTCGCCTTAAGTTTTTTTCTGTATTAATGGTTGAAGGCTTGATCTTGAAAATATGAATCCTTAGCACTATGTTGTTATGGGTTAGTATCTCATCTACCCAAGGATATCCCCTTTTTATGAATAAATTTTGTGGCATGTGCAGAATTAAGCTTCATGTTGGTTGTCTGATCATGGGAATCAATCTCAACCATTTCTTGTATGCTCGTCCTAGTTTATTGCTTCTTATTTTATTCACATGGGCTGGCAGGCTTCAACCAGGTGTCTCA